>JAJHZJ010000174.1:792500-1992500 GCA_023548195.1 Bettongia penicillata ogilbyi
TGGTGAGGGAAGAAGGCAACAATTTTGAAGTCTGAGTTATGCACAGGAGGTAACTGCCTACAAAGTACCTACACAAAGAGGAAAGGCTTTCAAAATGAGGTCAACCTTTTGCCTGGCAATGACTTTTATCTTTCAATTTTATAATTTTAGAAATATCATCCATTTCTAACCAAAAAAAAATTTTGCTTAGTAAATTCAGTGTTCGACACTAAAAAACATTTTTTGGACTGGTCCTGTGATGCAATTGTTACAAGGAAATCCACGTAAGGGAACTAACTCCCTGTACCCATTCGGGTCCTCCCTTTTTCTGCAACTAATTGTGTTAAAGAGTCACTGTCCTATAGCAAGGAGGTGTTGATTGACTTGTCCAGGGTCACATCACCCAGCCAGGACATGTGAGAAGCCAGCTATGTTATTTTGTCTCTCGCATTTTTTTAAATGGCCTTATAAAAACAGCAGATGATAGTTAACTCTAATGACTTTAGTTGATCTAAATAAACCTGAACTTAAAAATAAATTTTCCACACAGAAAGAAAACAGAAAGCTTTGAAGATTAACGGAAGAAATCAGTGATAAAAAAATAAATTTCATTAGAAAGGAAAGTAGTTAGCATGGATCTAAAAGTCAATTGCAGCCATTGAAAAGTATACGTTAGAAAAAACTTAATAGTGATTGTAAATCTCAGCATGTTTTCAGCTTTTCAGCGGACATAATAAACTTGACCTGAATCTAGGCTGAATAATTTTTCCCATGAAATCAAGCTGTGAGTTGAAAGAAGGAGCTCCCCTGAAACACAATATTCTATGCTATTTATTGTAGGCATGACTAAGTTTCAGACAGTAACTGCCACACCAGTTCACCCTACTCTATACCTCTTAACAAACATGTCTAGAGTTTTTACAAGGGACTCCTGAAGTCCTTCCTCACTTTCTGAAAGGATCAGGCTGTACTATTAGCACAGATCCTCATGAATGCAGTGCAAAGACTGTCCCTGGTTTTTAGCCTAGACTCTGGAGTGCAGGGCAATGCCAGCTGCTTGAGGGTGCTGCTTATCTGTGTGCTCCTTAACGAAAATACTGGCTAGGAAATACTGACCTCACAGGGATATGGGGCATAGAGTAGTTACTAGAATCAAAATCCATCTCATTTCCCTTTAACAAAAAACAAATGCAAAACTGATAAGAAGCGCTTCAAATTAATTTAATTGGACTGTTATGTTAAGTACCTATTATGTTCAAGGTAAGGGGGCCCCCATGGCTACAGAGCTGGCCTTGGGGGCCTGAAAGCCCTGGATTCAGGGCCTGCTTCTGACACACACTGGCTGAGTGACCCTGGGCAAACTCTTGGCCTTCCAGTGTCCCAGGAAAGACAATACTAAGGTGCAGAAAGACTCAGTGGTAAAGAAAGTTATCTCACCTGAGAGGATCCCTATACTAATGAAATGACAAGTCCAGTCCCTGCTGCCCATCACTACACAGATAACACTATCCCCAGCCCTACAGATATTGGCCAGCGCCTCCAAATTGCAAATAATGGCAAGAAAGTATAGTTCACAGCACAGCTAAGTGCCCAAATGGCTAAAGGGCTATTCTGAGTATTAACAAAGCAAATAGCTCTTACTATGCTTTCTTAGGCCTTCAAAAACAACTTGTTGAATGAAGAAATATTCTTTTTCTTTAATCCTGAATCACATCACCTAAGGTGGACAATATAATGCAATAATGAAATGACCATTTCCTTCTCCTTAAATTGAATCAGAATGCTAACGCAGAAAGAATACCTGACCACCTGGTGTGAATACCTGTTCCACTGGTGGGGGAACTTTGGCAAGTGATTTAACTTTTACTGCACTTTAGTTCTCTCATCTATAAAATGGGTATTATTTGTTATATCCAGGGATATTGTAAAGCTCAAATGGGAAAGGCCATGTACCTTGTAAACCTTAAAGCACTATATAAACATAAGCTATTATTATTATAACCTAAGTATCTTATCCTTTCCAATGTAAATGCTATGCAATTTAATGCAAATGCTGAGCAATCTTGTTAGAAACACAGTTCCAGTTTTTTCACCATTGTCATCTTTTATGTTTAGAAGAGAAAAAAAGGAATAAATCCATATTGATAGCTAGAAGTTGATGCTCCTCCTGAATTTGATTCAGGCAAGAAACTAAAGACCTTAAGGATGGAGACAGCTTTTTCCATCATTATTCTCAGTTAAAGACAAAGACTTCAGAAAAGAGGGGCAGGTTTGGGAAACAAAAAGCAAAAGGTCTTCCAAGTTAATCAAAAGGCTAAACTGACAAGGAAAGGATAGGGAAAAAACTGTCTATGAAAACCTACCAAATTAGGTGTTACAGACAGTAGCTAAAATGAATAAAGAACAGTAGTAGAGATACCCAGAAATTCACAAAAGACAAAAAACTAAGAAATAAGCCAGCCATAAAACCCACAACTTCGGATCACTATAGAAAAATTTACTCATTATAAATAACAAGTAAGGTAAACTGATGATAATAATACAAAAAGGCAAACTCGACTACAGAGTATCATGGAGAATTGATGGGATGGGACCCATGACTGGAATATTGGCTGTAAAAGAAGACAGATAGACAGACAGATAGATATTTAAAAAAACAAGCGAGGTGAGGAGACTGGGGTAGAATAGCACTGCATATTAAAGATGATAAGCTAATGTGAAGAAATAAAGAATAGGGTGGGGGAGGGAAAAGCCTGGCAAAGAGCATCTGGACAAAGACTAAGAGCAGTAATGATGATATTACCACCACAGTATACTCCAGAGTTCTAGTCAGAAATATGGATAGGGCTGCCATGGAGCCATGATATGGTAGAGATGGAATTCAACTATCTCAAAATATACAACTCTTACTCTGTCAAAAATAGATCAACTAGTAATTTCTTCTCTTGCCTTAATGATAATTGCATTCTTCAAAAGGTGAAGTAAGCAATAATGAAGGTGTTTCTCTTTTCTTTTGGACCAGACGCCCACCATAAAGGAGGTGGCTGAAATAGAAACGATGTGAATCTTCTGGGTAAAATGAATATTCTGTAGAGACAATATGAGTGCACCTGGCTGCCCTTGATGACTCTAAGTCACCAGGCCCAGCTGAGCTATATCCCAGGGTACTAAAGGAACCAGGAAAATGTGAATGATGAGTTCCTGTAAAAGATTGTGAAAGAGCATGAAGAACGAGAGAAATGCTACAAGATTACAAGGATGAATGTTGTCTTGACTTTCAAAAACTGAAAGGGAAATGATCACAGGTCACTTTTTTTTTGGCGGGGGGGGAGGTAAAGGAGCAAAAGATGACTAAATTGGGATAGTGCCATAAATACCTACATACACACACACACACACACACACACAGATATATATATATATATATGCATTATCTATACTTCAGTAAAGCATTCTACAAAGTCTTTCATGCTAATTTTTTGTGGAAAAGATAGAAAGACTGAGCTAAATGAAATTACAGTTATTTTCCGAACTGACTGAATGACTGAGCTGTCACTGAAAATTCAAAGCCAACTTGGAAGGTGATCACTAGTGGAGTATTTCAGGGATCTGGGCATGACTTTGAACCACTTATCATTTCCATCAATGTCTTGGATAAAGGCATGTATGGTGAAGGCAGTCTGGTATGATGGATAAAATGTTGGACACTTGGACTGAGGAAGATCTGGGTTGAAATGATACACTGAAACCTTATGAGCAGCATGACCATGGCCAAGTCACTTAACCTCTTTATGCCAGTTTCTTCGGAGATCACAAACAGCTTCAATACTTAGCTCTTAGGGATCCTGTGAGGATCACAGAAGACAATATGTGTAAGGCATATGAGAAATCGCTGTGTGCCAACTGTTGGCTATTGTTATGATTAGTACTCGAATATACTTATCAAATTCGCTGATTATAGAATAACTGCACAATTCAAAATGACCTCAAAAGACAAGAATATTTGACAAAATCTAATAAGGTAGAAATAAGATGAACATAAAAGTCTCATATGTAGGCTCAAAAAAAAATTTATGAATAGGTAGTAGTTTATCTAGAGTACTAGGTTCAGCTCTACTTGCCATACTTTAGGAAGGACATTGGAAAGTCTGGAGGGAAGGCAACCACAACGTTTTAAAAGGTCTTAAAGTTTTACCACATGAAGGTAACTTAGAGTACTTGGGACTTTTTAGCTTGTAGAAGACTGTGCAAGAGGAAACATGGATTTTATGGCTCTAACCAAGGATTTCAAGAGCTGTCATGGGGAAAAGGAGACAAAACTTGTTCTGTTTGGTCCCAGAGAGCAACCTAGGAATAATACATAGAAATTACTGAGATGATTTAGGTTGAATATAAGGAAAATTTTCCCAAAGATTATAGCTATCTAAAAGGTATGCCACCATCCCAGTAAATGACAGGGCTCTACCTTAGTGGCAGGCTTCACTAAGGGGCAGGATGATTACTTGTACATGCTATAGAAGGGATTCTTGTTCAGGCACTGCATGTGTGCATGCATACATGCTCACCTGCACTGTTATTTAGTGCTTTAAGGTTTGCAAGAAACTTAACATACACAGCTGTATTTGAGTCTCCCAACAACCCTGTACTAACAGGTGTTATAGGTGTTATTTCCCCTATTTTACACATGAGGAAACTGAGGCTCAGAGAAGTTAAATGACTTGCCTGTGGTTGCATAGTAGTAAGTGGCAGAGGCAGGATCTGAACCAAGATCTTTCTCATTTTAAGTCCAGCGCTCTATCCACCACACCAGGTTCAACTAAGGGGCTTCTGAGCTCCCTTGTTAGCTTAGCTTCTATGAGTCTATAATTGATGGAGAAATCCTTAGACAGAACTACAAGGCTACCTAACTAGTCACTCGACCGTTTCGATTTTTTGTGACCTAGACACCAACTTCCAGCCCCTAGATGATGACTAAGCAGGCTTTTCTTGCTCTCTCTCCCTCATCGGATTATCAAAGACCATTTAGCAGACAAAATACAGCTCTGACTTCACTCCATCCAGATGTCGTAGTCCCAAGGAATCTTTTCCTGACTTTTCCTGCACAAAAATTATGCATTTACCTGTGCTCTCCATGCTTACCTTCGGCTTAGAAATGATGTAAACACCTGACAAACCACTCAGATATTGATGAAAGGCACCGTAGTGTTGCGGATAGAGTGTTGGCCTTGGAGTCAGGAGAGAACTGGGTTCAAATCCCACCTCTGACACTTACTAGCTGTGTGACCATGGGCAAGGCATTCAACCTCTCTGAGCCTCAGTTTCCTCATCTGTAAAATGGGGATAATAACAGCACCTACCTCACAGGGTTGTTCTGAGGAACAAGTAAGATAACAAAGGTAGAGGTTTGAATTCTGGAATCTTCCTGATGTAGTTACGTGTGACATACAGTTATGTGTAAACCATGAGAGTTACAAGATCACAGCACCCAAAAACTACATCTATTTGCAACTCCTTGCAATTTAAATGACTGATTCTTTCTGATACTGTTGATACTGAAATGTTCCTAACCCTTTGCAATACCATTTTGGGAAGAATCACCTAACCATGGCACCAAAATGATGTGTGTGTGTGTGCATGCGTGTGTGTGTGTGTGTGTGTGTGTGTGCACGTGCGCATGCGCACACACATGGACAATAAGCAACTTTGCTAGAGCAGTACACTAAAGCAAAATAGAACTCTCTTTTCAAATGTCTTAAAACTAGGCAGAAATGATGACACCCAAAATATATATACAAATAAGAGCGGAAGTATAGGATTTATCAAAAATATGTCTGAATCACAGACTGATTATAAAATCAGATCTTTAAGCAGACACCATGCTAGGGAATCAAAGATGTCTTCTAGGTACAGAGCTAAATAATCAATATTTTAAATTCTACTCCAGTAGGTTAAAAATATTGGTTAATTAAGACCATTCAGTTAACATCTCTCTTTTTATTTCAAGGCAGTAAAGCCTTCCTGACAAGAGGATATTACTATCCCAGTTTTTTCCCCTTTAAACCATGAGAGTTATTTCAACTGGTACTACAACATACCCCTCAGTCTTCATGAGAAAAAAACCACACACCTATCAGTCTACCCCAGTGATGTAAAGACTAAGTAAGTATCAGTCAGTCAAGTTCTTATAGTACATTAGTAATGGTTGTTTGATTCAAAACTGATACTGGAAATATTTTCTTTCCTAAGCTATATTTTTTATAGCTTTGTAACAACCATGATTTTCATCCATGACTCTGGGGTCAAATAATAGGCAAAAATGAGAAAGCAGGCAAGAGCATAGGGAAGTATTCACAATAACTGGAAAAGATCAGTCTTTATATCCAATGTGACCTAAGTTACTAAAAGCTCCTTGCAAAGGGGATCTTCATACACTGTAAAACAGGATTCTGTCCCTGATGAAAGAAAAATTATTTTCATGTTTAGAAATTATTTTCATGCTTGGGATTGGGTGGGAAATATTAGAGGAAAAATTATCTGCAGGAGATAGGAAGGCAGTTAAATGGAAAGGTACACAGAAGAGACTGGTCAGATTCAGTTTCGATGTGGGGAAAGAAAGGGCAGACACACAAAACTACTACTACCAGTAGTTACAGAAGGGATTATGTATAAATAGTATAGGAAAGTAATAGTAAGGGTGGAGGGACTGGCCCATTCCTCCTGATAAAGTTCCCAAGTGTAAAGAGAATGAAGGATATTGGGTTATATGTAAATATGATGCTTTTCTTTCCTTTTCATTTAATTTTGCCATAAACACATATTAATGACTAGTTCTGTACAATATTTAAATCTATTCTAACAGGCAGAAATTCTTTCTTACAGAGTTACTAGCTCCTTTGAAACATGGCCATCATTAGTCACTAGGAAATGGGGAAGTTAATAGAATCCAAAAATGAAAATTGATCAAAAGTTGACCAATTCTCAAAGAAGAGCTACTGATAAAAGAGTACTCCCTTGCCTAACCAACCCTCATTGGAGACTTAAAAGATCAAGACCAACAAATTCTGGATGAATTTCCTGGACATTTTTACCAGTAACTTTCCACTGACAAAAAAATGATGAATTTTTACCTTGGTTTCTGTGTTGTTTTTCAAGCAGAGACTCAAAACTTCAAAGTCTTTCCTCTAAATGATTAGTCCCTGACAGATATTTAAAGGGGCAGGATGGGAGTGAGATAAACAAGGGAGGAAAACAACTCACCTCTGGATTTTCTTCTTTTACTCTTCGTGACTGTAAAACAAGTATCCAATATTAATGCACAAAAGCTAACATGTCATATTTAAATGCCACAAAAACAAAAATACCACAGGTTAACCAGTTCTCCTTTGCTATGAGTGTCAACCCCATGTTAAATAAGTGCCTTATACCTTTTCCTGAGAAAAGGCTGCTTTTCCCTCTTCACTCTTTTCATCCATTTCGTCATCACTCCACTCCCAGTCTCCGTCTTCTGTCTTGTGAAGATGACCACTGGATCCAGGAACCCTTCTAACCTATTAAAATATAACACACACAAACCCTTCAGTGGTTTTGGGCCACACAGACCACACATACAGAGACACAAACACACTGCCAAAGCTTGCACTAACACCTCTAAGTGGTTATCTGGCATATAACCCACCCCAGCAATGACCTGGGTGATTACGCATTCATAGGCAACTAACTGCTGATTTAAATTTAAAAGGACCACACAGTCTGACAGGATTCAGGACTCCACCTCTTCTGAAAATATTTTGTTCTCTGGAGCGTCACAAGAGGATTGATTTTACTAAAGAGTGGAACAAAACATTTTGGAAGATGAAGGAGATTTAAGAAAATATAAGGAAAATTACCAAGTCAAGCCCTTATACTCTCTTAAAAACAAATTAAACACATCTACAAATGACTGCACATCCAATGCCATATGAAAAGAGTCAGAAATACAAAAGAAAATGCATGCAAGCAACATACTGCTGACAGGGCAAATACTCTAGGCAGCGTAATAAAGCACACTAGGAGCACCCAGTGATCTAAATCCTAAATCAAAAAATCAAATACCCTTCGGTTGCCATCTTGCTCTTTTTCAGAACCTGACATCATGCTTGTTTTCCCAGGATTCTGCTCAGCCTACTTGAGCAAAACAAAACAGCATCAGACTATTCTTAACACACCTTGTAGCATTTATGAGACTCATGAGATTGCTAGGAACACAGCATGATAATCAGCAACCACACTGCTGTTTGGATTATAATCAGCCTTTCTTAATTATCTCAAATTATTGAACTACAGCAAAGAGTGATCCATAGTGCATACTTTCCAAAAGCGTTATAGCTGAAATGGCAAAACTTAAAAAAGAAAAAAAAGGGGGGGGCATGATGAAGAAAAGATGATTTAGAATGAGGTTTTAATTCTGAAGTATTCTGTGTAAGAAAAAAAAAAGATCAAGAAGCCATGTGATTAGCAGGTACATGCCAACAGCCAATGATTCATGTAATTATGTGAATATATGTAGAAAAATTATTCTCCACCCTTACCCCACCTCCCTTGGGCTACTTCAAAGTATATTCTTTAATTTTAACAAAAGCATTAATACCATTTATGGCCAAGGTTAACAGTTCTCCATGTCAGCTCAACTTGGCATCTAAGGTACAGACAGAACAGTAGCAGCTAGTTCCAAGTCTGGTTTAGTATGAGGGTCTAGGGACTTGGGAATTTGAGTTGTAACACTGTTCTGCCACTGAAAGTTAAAAAGTAACCAGATTATTATCCATGGCTTCTAAAAATGAGGATAAATACCTTTTACTTGCAAAAGAATAAAAAACTCTCCCTCCCCCCATCTTTGGGGCACATTAGGTTTGAATGTAAAATAAATACCTCATGACGGGGGTGAAATGCTTTTCTCTTTGTAGTCAGAGGCATTGTAAAACCATAGTCTAAAAAGAGTGATTTTAATGGGGCTTATTGATAGTGAAGCAAACTACTATAAAAGAAATGCACTTCAAAAACTTTAAAATAGATTGCTTTATTTATTTAAAAAGCAATGAAGAAAGAAGTACTGATGAAAAAGTATTCTGTTGTTGCACTGGACAGTTAAATTAACTGGGTTATGAAAACGTCTTAGAAGTTGAGAACTTATGTCTTGACAGCAACATAAAAAAAAAATACTTCAATGCTTACAATCAAACAGAAGAATTGAAAGGTCCCCCTAAGTGACATAATGCAAAACCACACTGACAGGGAGCTACTGAGGAAGAGGAGTGACATCCATTTCACCTCAACAAATATTAGGTACCCTAGAGATGTAATGCACTTAGGTACCAAAAATGCTAGCAGTTCCAAACTCAAGAAACTTCTATTCCACCAGTATAAATAATTGTAAATGATGCTTCAGAAGAAGAACTAAATTATGCCTTTGATGTAATTTAAGTTTCTGGAATATAGGGATGTTTTCCCCACCTTTGCAGCCATGAGATAAAGATCCAGCCTTTAGAATCAGGAAGCCCTGGGTTCAATACCTGCCTCTAACACTCATGGGTGGGGAGTGGGGGGGGGGGGGGTGTTGAGCAGGAACCCTCCTAGAAAGCAGTGTTCCCTAGGCAACAGTCTGAGAGATATGGATCCATAACGTAACAGGCAAGTTGCCAATTCACATCATACAGCAGACTTTCAGCACAACAAGAAATCACCTACCTAGCACCTCATACCTAGTACAGACTTAATGCATGCTTGTTGAATTGAATTAAAACCAAACATACTGATGAATTACCATTCCTCAAGTTCCCACCAGAAATGCTATATAAAAAATTAAAGGATAATTGGTGAGAGGAAGAGGGAGAATGAAGAGGAGAAGAAGGAAGACGGAGATGGGGAAAAACCACAAACAAAAACTCAGCTTCCAACCTTGGTATATAGTTTGCACTTTTCCCCTTCAAATCTCCTTTGCATGGATCCACTTTATTTCCCAAAGTATGATTCATTTACAACCAATAAAATGGCCACCTACTTGCATTAGTCTTACTCTTTATAGTACTGACTTAATCACTTAATTTTATTTACCAAAATCTGAAGAGATAAAATAAAATGTCAATGTTCACAACTGTAAAGGGGGAAGAAAAGGTTAACTTGCACTTTAAGCAGTAGCTATGATTATCCTAAAGTAAAAAAAACCAAAACAGTTCAAATCTGTCCATTACACAGCAGTAACTAACTGTATGTCTGTCTGAATATACCTTCTGTTAACTTAAGGGGTTCAGGGGGAAGAAGCAAAGGAAGACAGGCTTAGCATATTCTAATTTACAGGCTACATAAGTATGACATTGTTCTCTACTGGAAAGAATCAAAAAGTCTACCATAAAAGTCCTTTCTGAGGCAGGGAGAGGGATAAGTGGTACTTTAATAAATATTCTCTCATTTGACCTTCACAGCTCGGCAGGATGAGTACTACTATAACATGATCACCATTTACAGGTAAGGAAACTGAAACAGAGATTGAGTGATTTGCCCAGAGTCACATAGGTGGCTGGGACTAGAATTGAACTCAGCTGTTCTTGATTCCAGGCCCAGAGCTCTATCCACTGTGCCACCTACCTTGCCTCATCTGAAAAGTGATCTCAACAGTCCCATGCAGTTCTAAATCTTGACATCTGTGATCTTATATCTTAGTAATTAAAACAAAGCTGCTATTTATATATAGCTTTAAGATTTATAAAATCCTCATCCAGGTAGCTCACTGTGGTGACTATAGGCTCTAGAAACGTGAGTCCCTGGAGAGTACAGGCTTTGGCAATTTCACTCAAGCAGAAAAAAGCTTAAAACCTTATCTGTTGCCTAAGAACCATCCTGCATAAATACAGATGCAATACCTGGATGCTGAGTAATGAATTATTTTGGTCAGAGGAAGGACTCATGTAAGATAAAACTGCAAAATGCCTCCATTAACATCTGTGCCACAGTAACATAATGGAGAAAGGGAAGGGAGGGAAGAAGAAAGAAAGGAAGGAGGGATAATACAGAGTTTAAAAATATTAACCAAAATTGTAGTATCAATGTGCAATCTCTGTGATGAGCAAAAGAAGTTTATGTACCAATTCTCTGGCAGAGAACCTGGTGGAAAAGTTCTATGACGATCATGCAAAAATTAAATCCATACATCACTAAACACCCAGTGACTTAATGGGAAAAGGGGCACAAAGACCAATACAAAACAAACAACCAAGAAAGACAACCTATCAAAGCTGGAAAATACAGTTTGTTAAATAGAAATGAAAGAAGCCACACATTCACTGTAACTCACTCAGAAGTCTCATAGCTTACTTATCAAGAAATACTTTCTTCAAGGTGACTGTCAAAAGATGCCAAGCATATTACCACCAAAAAAAGAAACAAAAAGAAAATTACTATAATAGACAAGAAATGCCTGGCTACCAATTGCAGCAGTTATTTTAGAATCAACTTCTTGTATTCAGTCAGGTTATCCACTGGTTAGAACAATGTCAAAATCAATACCAAATTAGAAGAAAGGATAAAAAAAAAGTATCCAATTAGAATAGCTCCAACCCAACTTCTCTGAACAATGTGCCAACTCCAAAAAATGGGAAATGAATAAAAGTAAAGATACTGAGTATCAACATTCCTTTGAAATGTCTAATGGATGCAAAACAGTCACTACAAAGAAATCAAGAGAGCCCAGAAACAGCTTCAGTGGCAGACATTTAATCTACTTGCCATAGAAAGACATAATAGCCAAGGGCAGAAACAGTCTCCAGTACACACATATGTGTCAAGCATAATGGAAGAGCATGATGGAAAACTAGCAACACTTTTACCTCACAAAATAGATAGTGGTGGAAGATTTTGTAAGAAAATGAGCCTGCAGAGAGCTTGAAATGAGGCTCATTTAGGCCAGATGATCCCCAAAAGCATTTCAAGATGAAATTGGAAAGAGAATAAATAGATATGAAATGGAACATATCATGATGTACATAAGACAATCTACTCTTAACATCAGTGAGAGTAGAACCATATCTGTGCTCTGACACTTCAGCACCAAGTAGGGAAATGGCCATGACTTAAGAGAAGGAATTTTTGAACAGTGGCTGGGCACAAAGTAATACATACAGAAGAAAGCTCAGTTGGAGATAAGACTTTAAAGACACTCTGGAATTTATTCCAAAAGGAAAAAGACTACAAAAGAATGGAAAAGATCACAGTACTATTATTACAAAAAAAAACAAAAAAACAAAACAGGGATGCAAGAAGGCATTCACTACTCCTGACTCCATGGCTACTGTTTCATTTCTACATAATCTGAAATTGACAATGTTTGAAGCATTTATCTAAATATCAGAAGGGATTAGGCAGATTTTCTACAATACCTCATCATTTCACAAAACTGATTGGAATGTAGGGAGAATAAAAAATTTTGCTGTGCCTTTACTGTTTATTTTATGACAAAAAAAGTGCAACATCAGCAGAGAAACTTGCAGCCTTAAAGTCTTCCCTCAAAGAAAAGAATGTACTAAACATGAATTAAGATCACGCCACAGTCAATCAATTAAGCACCTACTGTTAAGCATCAGAGACAAGAGGCAAAAAGAAACAATGATGTATAAAAATAAAGACAAGCTAAATTAGAGAGAATCTTGGAGGAAGGCACTGGCATTACAAGGGATCAGGAAAAGTTTCTTGCAGAGCGTGGGATTTAAACCCACTTAAAGGAAGCTAGGAAGCAAAGATGAGGTCATCAGAGAGCAGGAGGCATGGTGGATTGGGGGAAGAAGAGCCAGGGGAAATACAGAAAACTGGAGATGAAGGGTCTCCTGCACATACCATTGAATTGCAAAAGTATATACTGAAAAAGTATAAAGAGACCTGAATATGAAAAATTTAAACGTCAAAAAAAAAAAAGGGATAATATTTGATCCTGGAGGTAATGGGGAACCACTGGAATTGTCTGAATGGGGACGAGATGAAGGACACGGTCAGACCTGTGTTTTAGGAAGAGGCATATGTAAGAAACCTAAAAGTAGAACAGAATTCTTGGCAACAGATCAGATATGGGGCTGAGAGTGAGGAAGCGAGGATGACACAGAGGTGGTGAGTTTGGGTAACTGGGAAGATGGTGGTGTCCTCAACAACAACAAGGAAGTCAGGAACAAAGGAGAGGATTCAATGGGGAAAGAAAATGAGGTCAGTTTTGGTCATGTCAAGTCTAAGGTGTCTACAGGATGTCCAGTTCAAGAAGTCTAAACAGGCAGTGGGAGATACAAGACTGGAGGCCAAGACAGATAAATAGGATAAATTGGAGAATCACCTGTATAAAGACCATCCAAGATGTAACGATGAAGATAATTATTTTTCAACAACATCAAGAAAGTATCAATATCAAGTGATACATAAAACAAGGAGACATGCTCACCCAAACCATTCAGCAGTTCCATGGATGGTATTCTGTGCCAAGTCCAACTAAAATCTATTATCTATTATATCTATTATATTATCTATTAAATCTATTATTAATTATCTATTGATAGTAAGATCCTCAGACAATGCCTGTGGAGAACTACTTCATGCTGGGTACAATAAGCCCCAAAACACCACGGGGTATCATCAGTAAAAGCCGTCATTACTCAAAAATGATTAGCTTCACCACCACACTGGAAAGTAGATAAAGAAAGAATGATGCTCAAATAATGGCATAGCTCGACACAGAGTCCATTACGTTAGCTGAACTGTGTGTGGACCCAACCTCTTCCAACGCATACTCACTCTTATCTGTCTGGGACAGATCATGCATACGGTCAGCGAACCAGGAAGAAGACGGAAGAGAAGCTCAGTGGACGGCAGAGACTGTTTTTGCCTTTTGTCGTATCCCCAGCGCTTTGCACAGTGACTTGTGCATTGCTGACATGACTTCATTGAATAAGGTTAACAGTACAGCAATTATCCAAAAACCCATCTTTTCTTGACAGTGAGTGATGTCATATGACTATAAATCATGGAACATCATTATCTCAAAAGAATGAAAATTACAGGTAACACAAGGGGCAATGGAAAAAAGACATGATGGCTGTAAACAGACTGCAAAGATAGGTAAATAGGCACAAAAATAACATGCATGTAAGAAATGATATAAAAGACCTCAGTGAATAACACTAAGAGGTTGGCGAGGGCTATGTAGTAGAAGACAAGCAGAAGCCAAAATGCTATAATGGCGCATACAAAATATTTTTTTAAAAGTGAAATTCTCTAACTCCTTAGAAAAATCCTCTATGATTTATACTAAGACATAGTCAAAAACAGACAGGATTAAGAGGGGTTGTGATCTTCTCTATAAAAGGAATGTCCATGGTGGAGAGATCACAGATCCCTTGAAATATTTAAGATTTATGAAGTGCTTTACATGTCCAACAAACCTGTGATCTAAGTTTTACAAGTTTTACATCACAGAAAACCAAAGGTTTCAGAAAATTTTAGTCACCTGACCAAATTGACATGTTTAATAATAAGTAGAGACTTAACATCAGGCATTCGGTGCTCTTTTCACAACACTAAGTTGTACCTCTTTCCAAGCTTCCATTTCCCTACCTCCTTCCCCCTACACCTCAAGAGGTAGGGGAGAAGTGTTGAAAGTACTAATTATTTATTTTTGGAACTCTGAATGCATTACTGTTAAATTGGATTTCTTCTATTAAACAACTTTTTCATTGGTAAGACCGGAACATAATAGAATGAATTCCATTCTCTGATTGGGGGAAAGATGCACAAAACAATACAGCCACTTCGTATACAAACTGTAATATATACAAATTACTTTTCAAGGAGATGAGTAATTTATATGATACCCAAGAATAGATACAATCTCAAAAATTCTTCTCTCTGGAAACATCAGGTAGTAGCAAGGTTAGAAAGATCTCTCTATGTACCACCAATCTAAAAGACAAGGCAGAAAATGTAACTGTGTTACTTCAATGTATATTGTACTTCTCAATAGAGAAATTAACTTCTTCCCTTTCTCCAGGCCATGTCCCTAAAATCCAGTTGGGGGACACACATATCTACCAATTGGCTCTTCAACAAGGCTTTTCAATCCCATAAGAAAAGGAGATTGGCTCACCAATACAGACAGAAGAAACTGAAATTATGACTTCTTCCATGCAAATGAGCAAATTATTATAAACATGGAAACTTAAAACTTGTAGACTGGTTGTGGGTCTAATGACATAATGTTTGCATTTTTAATGGTTTGAAGCTGTGACAACTTTTACATCTAAGTTGTTATTATTTTAAAAGTTTAAGAATAAAGAACATTGGCCTTCACATTACTCTAACTTAAAAATAATTTACAGACCAGTGTTTTGAAAATATACAATACTAGAGACCATACAAAATCCCTGGAGCTAATTTTGGGGAAAACAATCATGCTTTAACACTTTAAACTCAGTAAACTACTTTTTTTTTCCCAATTCTTTCACACTTATTTCTGGGTGTCTGCTTTTAAAATATTGTGTTCTTCAGAAGAAATAATATTGAAGCATCTACTGAGCTTAACATTGGTTTATGTGCCTTAATAACCTGATACACTTCAACTAGTCAAGAGATGTTCTGTATATCAAATGGTGAATTTTCTTAATATAAACATAGCAACCTTTAGTGTTTGCTTATTTTGGTGAGCACACCACACAGCTGTTTTTCTTTAAGTACACAAGACTGCACATGACCAGTTTTAGGAAGTAAGAGGGAGACAAGCAGGAGAAGGAGGAAGAAATTCTAAGATACTAGAAGATAGAGCTTCATGTACAGTAAACTGAAAACAAATGGCAGTAAATCCTTTCTTCTCTTCTCTGCCCTTCTGGTTAAACACTATAAAAGGTATTTCCTGAGAGTTGACTCATAATAATGACCTTGAATCACTATGCCACTTTGAAATGCCTTAATTTCAAAATGGAAACACTTGTATTGAGTATAGTTTCAGCGCTAAGTGTAATTTACTGCATTTTAACTGTTTGAAAATTTCTAATTCACTCAACAAATTGATTATACAGGAAGGAAATCCCAGATAAGAAATGATCCCTGCCTTCATAAAAGGCACATTCTAGTCAGGGGATGACACATCAGCAAACAAGTTATCCATACACACCAGGTATTCCAGTGCATTTTTTTTCCTCATAGATGGGTGGTTCCACAAGACAGTCTATGACCCTCCTATTGCTCAAGATATTCAGATCTACTAACAAATTACTTTTGTCATGACAACTTACTCTAACCCTTTTCTCCCTAGGAAAATAGTGAAATTTTAAAACAAATACAATCACATGAGCCATAGTGAGGCAACTAGCTATGACTAAATTCTCAGATATTTGGAAATGACTCATTCTGCTGAATTGTGTCAGTCCTTCTGGTGGAATATAAGGGATAAAGTAAAGAAACATGTGTCTAAAACTACTCTTCTGACAATTAGACTTACAAAAAACTGTAAAAATACAATGAAAAAATAATCATTCAAAAGAATGGAATAACGTTAAGTAAAGACCATACTTTCTACATCCCTATCATACCTACAACTGTTTAGTGTGGGGGAAAAAAAACCCAACTTGATAAATGCTGCTCTTCAAATAATTATAATGGAGTTTTGTTACTCTGGAAACCAGTCTAAAAGAATAATGCTATAAAAGACTATTCAAAGGTTAAGAGATATTCTGAAGCAATGGCACACACCAGAGTAGTAATAACTACATTTCTGGGTATTTTCTAATTTCACCAAGTTAGGATGACAAAGAATAATGTTACGTAAGTACTAGGAAACAAAAAAGTAGCAACCAATTTTGCTGCTATTATCTCTATTAAGTATTAAAGTTCTTCCAGACTGAATGCCAAACAAACTGCAACTTCAGCTATTAAAAAAAATGGGAACTTTCTGTCTTGCTAGGAAAAATAAAATGAATGAGAAAAGAAAAAGGAAAACTAAGGAGATGGTAACAGAAAACAGAGTCCATCAGAAAAGCTGTTCAGCATATTGCAATCTAAAGTTAAAGACTGACTGTGAGGGAATTGAATTAAGAGGAATCAGAGGAATAGATGGGGGAAAAAAAACATAGCCATCATTTACCTACACACAGTTGTGGTCAGATGAGAGTAGAATTAACTGAGAACAGGAATGTTCTTACAAATATAGGACAAAATAGAAATCATGAGAACCACAGAGTTATGACAGGGCGGAGGATGGATTAAATTACTCAGCACAATAAGAATAGCCAATTTTTTGCTTCTATTGATCCTACTAGATCCTGTATTTATACTGATGCCTTGCAAGGTCACGAAAAAATAATGTCTCATGAGTATTTAAATGGAAAATGTCTGAGACTACTTGAACTACTGTGTCTTAATGTGTCCTCAGCAACAGGCATACCTGACATGTTAAGACACATAACCAAATCATAAGGGATAGACTACTGCTTAAATATCAGGTTGGTTAGGTTTGAATTCTATAATCAACAAGTCCATCTCAGAAAAGCTTCTCTTAGAAACTGCACCTTTTAAGTGAGATAATCACCTAAAGCAGTGTGCCGCAGAAGCACTCTGCATATGTCCTGTTTTGGTAGAATACGCTGATAATTCGATGGATCTCTGATCATCAATGTATTTCCCTGATATTGATTCAATGGTGCAGATTTGCCACCTTTTCACTTCTTTATCCTCTATGACTCGTCTATGTCTTCAAAGAGGATTTGCCCAACTTGTTGGAGTCCTTCCTTTATGTCTATTGCCGATTTGTGGGGGTTAAGAGACAGTATACAGAATGATGTTTCTAGCTCAGACTCATCAATTCTTACCCAGAAGAGTACACATTCAGAATCTGTAATATTTCATCTGGACTAAGCAATTTAACAAAACTTGAAAAACCTCGTAGAATTACTTTTGATGGAAGTGCGTGGCTATAGAGTGTTTTCAAGATAGTTTTGCATAAGCATCTAAAATATTCCTAAATAATCTTCATAGTGATACATTTCTGAAGGCATATATTATAATCCATTTCAAATGGCAACAACACATTCTTTAGCAGCTCTTTCATCAATAATCTGGCAATATACTATGGGGAAACATTCATTCCCCTATGCACATCAAAATGGACAGAATAATGTAATGTCATAAATAAGCATGTTTTAAACAGTTATCCTTTTTCGTCAGTACCGGCAATAAGCTTTGCAATTTCCCAGTGATGTGATTTTCAACATCAAAATAACGCTTTCAACCAATATGTTAGGTATGTAATCTCTGCTACAGAGATGGGTTGATCACATTGTTCAAATGCCAAAAAACAACCACTTTATGGAGAACTCACACAGGGCAAGTACTCACACGGTGGTCAGAAAAAGTCATACAAGGATGCTCTCAAGGATTTGATTGTGTGACATGGGAGACACTGGCACAGCACCACTCAGCAGGGCGTGCCAACATCAGAGAAGGTGTTGAGCTCCATGAGCAAAGCAAAAGTGAAGCAGCTCCAAAGAAGCATGAGATGTGCAGACTTAGAAAATCCCTATGGACTATCTGTGCCCACCCTGTGGGACAGCGTCCTGAGCTGGCACTGATCCGATCATCCACCGTCAACACACCATGACTTGCCTCTGACACTGTGACGTCATTTTGGTCCTTTTTGAGAATGAAGGACAACAGCCATGTAAACACATCTATTTTATCCCTCTAAATTAAGAACACAAGTGCTATTTTTTTTTCTAAAAATAAAAAATTGGTGTAGTAAGCACATAAAGACAGAGCGGATAAAAAAGAAGGCTCTTAAAAGACAGCAGGGCCAGACAAACCAGTAGTGAGTGTGGGAGAGGGTCACAATACTGACCAATAAGTATTTATTAAGAATTAATTCATGTGCCAAGTATTGGTGATATAAGTATAAAGACTGAAACAACATCCATTCACAATGAACTTATACTCTAATAGGTTTGACAACAAACATATAAAAATACCTACCACATGAAGTTAATAAAATTCAAATATATACAAAGAGAGAGGAAAAAAACTAGCGGGGGGTGGGGCTCAAATCAGAAAAAGTTTTATGCAGTATCAATTTAGTTTCATAACCATTTATTTTAATAAAATTGGGCAACATTTTAGCATTTCTGATCATTTTGAAACTTAATTTTATGTAGCAAATTTTGGAAGAAAAAAGTCTATCATTACAGTAACATTGTGGATTATACTCAGTCAATAAATGCCTCTCATCAGGTGTTTTGAACACAGTATATAAAGAACAAATCAGAGGTTAAGTGATGTCAGTTTTTAATGTTGGTCTTTCCAAATTATCTTGGCCGGGTAGGAGGGTTGTCAGCACCTTTTCACATTATGGCCCTACGCTGCAATAAACTTTCTGCTGTGGTGTTTGCTGCAGACCTCACAAAAATGTCTGGAAATTTTTGCTGTTGCACTTAAAAAATAACCTGACAGCTTGGCCAGTGCTTGAGTTAGGGATGATTAGTACTTATATCCAGCTCTGTATCAGCTGCCCAAAATGACAAGCTGCCAGAAATTTATCAATTTCTTCTTTTCCCCCTCCACTTATAGGTAGTGATCAAGGTTCAGGAGGGGAAGGGGGAGGAGGGACAAGGAAAGACAAGAGGAGAAGAGGGAAAAGTCAGTTTTTAACAGTGTAGAAGTTGGGGGGGAGGGTAGGAGAGACATAAAAGCCACAATCATTTCTTGACATTCTGGTGCATACAGAAATTCCCCCAACCCAACTGGTGGCCTCATAATGGAAAGTAAGGAGAAATAAAATACATTAAAACTATTTAAAGTCAGTAGTTTCATTCACTGCTGTAAAAACTATTGGTTGTCCCTGAATAAGAAACACCTGCAGTCTCTTCTAAATGGTCACCTCAACTTTACAATTCTGTGAAAGAACTGTTTTCAGAATTATAGAGCTATTTGTTCACTTCCTGTTGTCTTGTCCTGGAAAAGAAAACGTCTTCTCACATATCTACAACAAACCCTGCCGGTGGCATGGCAAACATCCTTCTAAATTCCCCCTTTCTTCCCTGAATGATTCTTTACCCCCCACCCCTCTCCTGTGAAAAATATTTTTATCCATCCTAAGGAGCTACAGAATCCTGGTGATCCATGAAGAACTGAAAATTTACAACAACTAAATCTCCCCGTAGGAAGCTGAAGCTGCCATCAGCAGTTTCCTCAGCATGTTAATAAATCTGTCTCTTCCCTTTCAATCTGATCTCCTTTCTTTGCCTCACAGTCACTGGATCACTCCTGACAGGCGCACCTCTCTCAAGAAGTTCCACTTCTCTTGGTCAAGAAAATTCTCTGACATCAGTGTTGGTTCCTCTCCCCATCGCCAACCCAACAAGGCTGTCTTCTTGCATTAAAAATTAATGTTGATGTACTGGTGATACAGAATAACTTTTTTTTTTTGGTCTAACACTCCCTATTATAGTACCCAGGGCAGTTTGCTTACCAGATAAAGGAAAACCCCCATTTCACTAATACTGGTCCAATCATGAGGTCCTTATGGATGATAGAAAGACTGTGGGACTCTTGTAGAATGAGATATATCGTATATAAGGCAGGAGCTGATGTTAAGGAAACTCATTGGCTTTAAGCATCTAAAGCACTTTCAAGGAAAAGCACTGTTATAAATGTTAAATAATAAAAATTCAGTTGATGGTGATCAAAATAGACAAGCCCATCTGCCTCTGAGAATGTCTGTTAGTGTCCTATTGTGCTGAGGATAATCTGAGGAATAAGTAAGTCCTTATTGACTTTCTGAATAACTTTTCTTTTGAAACTAGCTCTTCTTAAACACTGCCCTGGCCTTCTTCAAAGAGAAAAGAGTTCATGATCAAGAAGTTTTGGATGCAGATTCAGTACACACAGTTCTAAATTCCACTTGAGCTCCAAAGCATCAGGGTCAAATTTCAGGGTACTTCTAAACTGACAAGAGGCATATATTGGAAGTCTAAGGCTGAACTGCTGCCAACATTTCAAATTTCCACTATCCCATCTTGTACCATTCTTTACAGAAAACTCCATTTATGCTTTTTTTTTTTCACTTTTCCACATCACCCTTGTTAAAGAAGTCAAAAGAATTGATGGAGGTCAGGGACCTAATGAATGTCCATCTTACTTGTAGGAAAGTCTGAAAAAGGGAAAGGTTACAACATGGTGCATGGAAAATTGCCTCTCTCCATTCTTGACAGGACAGAAATACAATTCTGCTATTTCCTTGGATTCATTGGTAAGGATGGGCAGAGAAACCTGAAGTACCGCATATAGAGAGAACAGCACATTTGCCACAGAAGTGACAAGTACAGCAGAAAAACAGATGTTCTACCACCCCATCCTGTACATTGCTTTTTTCCAAACTGGCTCTTATTCCCTTCAAGCATGCTCTGGGCACAGCATGAAGTGCATTTGTATATACAGTTGCCACTTTCACCTTCTACTGAAAAATAAATGTTTCATTAGTCTTTTGTTAACCATAAACAGCAGAATTTCATTCATTCCAACAAGGGTTTATTCAGGACTTACTATGGGTAAAGAATTCTGCTGGTTATGGAGAATAAGAAGATGAAAACAAAAGAACCATCACCTACAAGTAGTAGTTTATATTTTATTTTGGGGTGGAAGAGAGGAAGAATGCAGGGGAGAATGATGGGGAGAAGAGAGCAACTACCTTCTGCAAGGTTTTCTTAATGCTTACTCTGAGTACCTTCCCTCTAAAATTACCCTAGTTTACCTGTATACATCTTGTTTGAGCATTAACTGTAAAGTGTTTAGCACAGTGCCCCACCCACAGTAAGCACTATAATATTACTCCTACTACCTGGCTGTTTGTATTCTGTCTGTCCCACTAGACTGTGAACTTGAGAGGAGGAGCTGGTTTTTTGCCTCTTCTATCTCCAGCACTTAGGACAGGGCCTGGCACTTAGGAAGCACATACAAGATGTTAGCTGACTGCATCATCATCATCTCATCCTAGCTGGCAGTGAATAGCACTTTAAGACTGGTAGAGTGCTTTACAAATATTATTCTATCTGACTCTCATAACAACCCTGTGAGGTAGTTGCTATTATGACTCCCATTTTACAAATGAGGAAACTGAGGCAGGAGGCGGTTAAGTAACTTACTAGCTGTATAAGTATGTAAGTCTCTGAGAGAATTTGAACTGGGTCTTCCTTATTACAAGTCCAGCACTGTTTCCACTGCATCATCTATACAAGTAGGTAAACACAAGGTAAGGTGAGGAAGGAAAGGGACTAAAATAGGGAGATGAAGAAAAAGAACGCACACTTAAGGTCAGCCTTGAAGTAAGATAAGGATTCCAGATATGTACAGTGATAAAACTCACTTCTCAGACTATCAAAAAGAAAACACATTTCCCAGGAATAATAGAAAGTTGTTGTTTCTATTAAAGCACAAGAGACTTCTGGCTCTAGGCCAAAATCTCAGTAGTAAAATGCTTTGATAACCTATATTGAAAAGTTTAATTAGTACTAAAAAGGATATTGACATAGCTTCAAAATAAACACATCAAATATTATGCTAGAAATTTTGCAGCAAATGATTCTGAAGGGCTGCATGCTCTATTAGTATTACAACTTTTAGAGCTAGAAGGAATATTTTTAAGATGAGAAAACCAAGGCTCAAAGGGGTTAATAATGACATAGGCCATGCTGCGTAGTGCTCTGAGGGAGGGTAGGGGCTACTTCATTTCTATCTCTCTATCCATAACTCCTAGCACAATATTTAGCCTCTAGCAGGCACATAATCAATATTTTACCTTAATAAGTGATTTTCTCTTGTGATCCTCACAACAACTCTGAAGCAGGTACTACAGTCATTATTCCCGCTGTATAAATTATCAGTCAGGAATCAAAAGAACACCAGGTCCTACAATTTCAAATCTGATGTTCTTCCCCTTACATCATTCTGCCATGATTAATACAAGTGTTTACTGGAGTAATCAAAGAAATCCAAAAGGCCTTAAAGTTGTCCTTTATGTATATACATATATACATATGGGGAAACATCCACTACCTCTTCAGAGTACATGATAATGAAGGCCCATGGATGACATGCCCTCTCCCTCCAACTCTAAAATTTTTATGTTAATCATTTCCTTCAACCACTAAATGTCTTGTCAGAGCTACCGCTAAATCCTAACCCTGACTTGGCTTTCTCTCTCCTCTGTCCATTCAAATCAACAAATATTTTAGTGCCTGTTATGTGCAAAGCACTGGGCAAATCAATGTCCATGAAGCATCTATTTTTTTATTGGAGAGATCTAACATGGACATAGACAAGTAGGTATGGAGTAATATGAGACAGAAAGCATTAAAAACTTGGAAGGATTTTGCTAAGTTTCCCATAGGAACCTAGCTGTGTGCAGGACCTCTAAGGCCATCTCATTTTACAGAGGATAAACTGAGGCCCAGGGAGGCTGAAAGGCTTGTCCATTATCAGAAAGGTGTAAGTAAGCATCAGAGATGGAAAGTTAAACTAGCCCCTCTGACTTCAGAAGTTCTTTTCATTTTCCCACGAGTAAGAAATAGAGAAGAGAACTAAATGCATTCCAAGGTGGGAGGAGAGGATGCCTTCTTAAATCCATGGAGAGGCACAACAGAATACCAAATTTGTGGAACAGTTTAATATTCCAGTTTAGCTGGAATATACAGACAGTGAAGTGAAACAGTAAAAAGTAAGGTGGAGAAGGTGAACAGAAGCTGAATTGTGGAGCACTCTAAAAACTAGTCCATTTTATACTCAGGACACCAGGGAATCACTAAAAGAATTTGAGCAGAGAAGTGACCAGGTAAATTCCATGCCTTAGGAGGATTATTTTGGCAGTGATATGGAGGATAGATCAGAATGGGGAGAAAACAAGCAGGGAAAATAATTAGGAAGCTATGTAAATAATCTAGGCTAGAAATGCTGAAAGTCTGAATTAAGATGGTCATGTTGGTGGAGAGAAAGAATTCTACATTCCCTAAAGAAGTAAAATGGGCAAAAAGTAGACCACTGGATGACAGAAATTCCACTGGGGCCCACGAAATCTAGAAACTAGGCAATCAACTGCTTTCAGCCAATCAACTACAATCAACTATGTACATTTTGCTCAAGAAAGGCAGGACATATTATCAGAATGGCTAAAAGTTTTCTTATATCCAGGTTTATTTACCTTGGGGAACTCTCTGACCAGGTAAGGCAGAGATGGAAAGAAGAAAACTAATCACACACTAGTTAACTAAATAATGGTTAACATTCTTTAAGCATCTAGTCACTCATTATAGGATTTAAAGCTGTAGGAGACCTGAGGAGAACATCTAATCCCTTCATTTACATAATGAATATGAGGTCCAGAAAGGGGATATAACTTGCCCCATAATTTGACAACTTTTTGTGTTCAGATTGGAAGACTTACTACGTAGTTCAGTGCTGTTGTGAAGACAGCACTTTTTAGATCACAGGATCACAGACCTACAGCTGGAATGGCCTTGGAGATTGTTAGTTAAAATCCTCTTTTTAAAAGATGTGGAAAATCCCAGAAGGGTTCATTAACTTGCTCAAGGTCACAAAGATAATAAGAAGCAAAATCAGGATTTGAACTCAGTTCCAGTGACTTCATGTTCAGCAATCTTTCCAGTAAACTATGCTATCAAACACCTTAAAAAGGACTAAATAAATGTGAATGATTACTATTATTGGTGTAAAATTGTACTAGAAAATGAAATGGCATAAAATCAATCTTAACGTCCAAAGTCAGTTCAGACAATTTTTTTT
This sequence comes from Bettongia penicillata ogilbyi, assembly GCA_023548195.1. NCBI lineage: Eukaryota > Metazoa > Chordata > Mammalia > Diprotodontia > Potoroidae > Bettongia > Bettongia penicillata. Next base: position 817,317 of record JAJHZJ010000174.1, read on the forward strand.
GAAATAGATATAATACAAGCTTACGATATTCTGTTTTACTCAGCTGAAGCCCTATCTTGAGACCTCACCTCAGGGCAGAAACAGTCTCAGATTCTTAAAGGCTGCGACAGCAGAGGACAAATTCTGGCAGATCCTCCCAAAGTGCTTAGTTTTCAACGTAGGTCAAATGATTCATTATACAGTTGTTTAACAGAATGGTTGTAACATGCATCACCAGAAGGAGCTCCACATCCACCACCCCCCAAAAGTGAAATTGTTGCTCCTTTAGGATTTTAGTATTTTATCTTTCTAAATAATTTATTTACCCTTGCAGATTCTAAGTTCCTAGAAGGCAGACATCATGTCTTATTTATCTATGTATGTTCCCACTAAAAACTTGCTGGATAGAAGAATGAATCCACATTGAATATGGTTTTATACCAATTCAAGGTCCTGAACAATGAACACACTAATGTTCACAAAATATATACATTTTTCATGAAATTTCTTCTAATATAACATCAACTATGTTTTTCATAACTCCTGATACATAAGCTGAATCAGTGAGTGAGTTAACAATATGAAGCAGAAAGATTCCAATAATACTTCTAAATACTAATTTTGTTTCCTCAAGGGTAGGTGCTATGATTTTCTGTTAGTACAACAGCTTTGTCTGTCCTTAAGTAAATCGATGAGTCTGATGTGAATTTTCAAGGGATGATGTGGATGTGGTATACAAAGATAAATGTGTATACATATTCCAAGATGAGAGGGTGTGGTTTTCCATTGCCTCTTCCAAATACAATTCACCAACTGTGTCGATAGCTAAGTCAAAAATCAATTTAGAACCAAGGAATAAAGATCTTAAATCAATATATGTTATTTTCTACAGAAAAAATTACTGAACCAAGAAAAATTAATAATTATATGTCTACTGCACTTCATTTTCAATATTAATTATAATATCCACCTAATCTTTAAGTTTGAGGTTAGATTATTCAGTCATATGAAATATGGCATTTTTTCAAATAAAAATTAAGAAAATCAACCTTCACACAACCTAAATGCAAAATGGAATTCCATTCTTCTTTGGATAACCACAACTAAATACAGCAAAATTTTGACTATCTGAAACATGCAGGGAATGAATCATTCTAGAGAACTGACATTTCAACATAGTTTCACTAAGATCTAAAGGAAAATTACTTTCCAGTAATATCTGACAGTTATTATGAAGAGCAAAATTTAAAAGCAAGAGATGTGCTTTTAAGTGCTTTAACTTTATATTTTGACTTTTAAATGTAAATCTTTCTAGAATTCATTCTACATTTATCCTCTTTCTGAAACTACAGGGCCAATACAAAGACAATAACTGAACAATTTTCAGATAAACTAAAGGAATCAATGTCAGAGGCCTGACCCTTGCTGAAGCTATTTCTTCACACTTCAGTCACTGTGTAGACACAGGAGTCAAGTCAACAAACATTTAATAAGCATGTGCTAGGCATTGTGCCAAACACTAGGAATATTGAAATCAAACAGAAAAACAGTCCCTGGCCTCAGGAAGCTTACATTCTGATACTATATGAAAGGGAATCTGAAAAGTGAGGGATAGGGGGCCAAGGGAGAACCTGCTCAAGGAATGACAGAGAAAGTCGGGAAGAGTCAGGCATGGAATCCAGAGAAGAATTAAGACATGACTGGTCTGAGTGATGTCCTTAAAATAAAAGCTGAACCAGCCACTCAGGGGTAGGGAGTGCAGGAGCGAAGTCTATTTCCAGGATGAGGAGGCTGCTGAGTAAGGGTCCTCTGGCATTACAAGTAGATTGCCCTTGGGGATCATCTGGGGTCCTGGCTTCTTCTGCTGACCATTTTTTACTTCCATCATGTCAACCTTCAGTTTCAGTTTTAGAGCACAAGATCCCTGAGATAAGAATGGTCGTACTCCTTGTATTTGTATGTACAATAATCTACACTCTCCCCGCCCTATTCCTTTCAAGACTACAAACTGCTTAATTAAATTAATGCCAAACTCTTGAACATGACATTCTAGGCCTTCTACTATCATAACGTCTCAACTCTAATCTTATCTCCTACGACAAAAGTTCACCAAGCCCTTTATGCTCTGGTCAAATGGGGCCATTTATAATCTACAAAACACACAGTTTTCCTACCCCATCCCTTTCTTTACTCACTCTGCTCCCTCCATCTGAAATGTCTTCCATACACATCTCTCAGTCAATGCAAATGTGAAGCTCTTCATCAGGTGCAACTCACATGAAGCCCATCTACCCACTGTTCCAAGCAGCCGTCCCTGGACTTCTCCTTGGGCAGAAGCTCTGAACTCTCATTCACATTTCTTTAACCTCTCTTGCACTACAAGCAATACAAATTACTGTATTCTACTTTGCCTGCTATAAGTCCTCTACAAGACCACAATCCCCTAAAGGCCTGAAGCAAGTCCTCCTTACCTTTGAAAGCTCTCCAACCCTTGGGAGGGTACCTTACCCAGAACAAACAAGGAATTGATACTTGTTGAAGGAATGTTCTCTTTCATCGCTGATTTTCTTCTCCACTCTCCCATCTATGGACGCCAACTCCACTGATACCGCCCATCACTCGCTCCTCATTTCTCTCCATTCTTCTTTCTTGGCATTTCTGTCCCCTTGTGTTTCCCTGAAATCTTAGGAAAAGGCTGGCTTTTCCCCCACACTGCCAGCTAATCAGCACTCCTTTCCCATCAAATTTCTTTAGAGATTCGAAAACCTTGAACCATCATTATTACTACTTGAGGTAACATGACTAGTTGCTACATGTCTGGGGTAATCTCTAAACTGTTACTTCTCAAATTTGCTGCAGGACCTTCTGTGAATACTTGGGTTTTTTTGTTTGTTTGTTTTTTGTGCCAGGACAGAAGTTAATTTTGCAATATATGGAGAACTCCTTTAGGTGAGGAATCATGTCTTCTTTTTTATTTTTGTATCCTAGCATGTGGCACATAACAACTACTTAATAAATGTTTGTTGCATTGAAAGTTTTTTTTTCCTTGGAGTTTCCTCAGGGGAATGGATGGTAAGGAAATGTTGCTTCCAAGACTAATGTGAGTCTGAAAACCTTAAGTTTCCAGTAGACTGGTAGAGATAGCTCCGCTGATGGTAATTATCAAAGAATAGGAAGAAGGAACAGACAAATGAGGAATTTCCCTCAGCCATCGGTCTGCAATTTATAGACACAGAGAGTTGCTGGGAGCAGAGAGTAAGTGCACATGATTAAACAGCTGGTATACGTCAGAAGAAAGACTTGAACCTGGCTCTTCTTGGCTCGCAATTCACAATGCCTCTTGTCACACAGTACAAAGAAGTTAAAACTGAAATGTCTATTGTGAGATAATAGCAAGTTTTTCTAAAATATTATCCAATTACGTCAGACTAAAATAATCCAAATCAAAACCCTGTAAATTTTATTGTAAAGACACTAGTTGCTATGGTTTATCATAAATTTCAGCTATAGCAGCTGGAACAGGGAAAGACAGAAAAACTTTCTAAAAATGCCAAAAATCCACTAGGAATTACAAAACTTCATTTTTAACTCCCAGCTTCATCTTTTAATCTCCTGTACTCCAACTCCTATGCCTGATATGCACCTCCTTCTAGCTCTCTGCCCTGGCCTTTGCTGTTAGAAGCACTAATGAGGATTCAACAGTGAAATGTAGGTAGCAGGGGAAAAGAGGAAAGAAGCAAAAGTCATAGGAAATTTCCAGTCTGGTTATCCGGCTACTGAATTATCAATGACCAACAGCTCCATTGGTAAACTGTAAAACAGCTGGCAGCGGCTGCTTGAAAACCTGCTGATTATTTCTGAGCTTCTGCATAGTTCCTTCCCTGGGCCACCCTAAGCTCCACTCCATCCCCACCAGTAGTTACCCTTCCAAGCAGCAAACCTGAGAACACTTTTAGTTGAAAGGTGGAGGAATAAATGAATGACATCCCAGGTCAGAAAGACTCAGTCTATGTTAGAAACAAAAGGCACGGTATGCTTCCTATGCTTAGTCCTACCATTGAAAATGAGTGGTAAAATGCTTACCATTGTATTTCACCAACTTCTCAGTAGAACTATGAATTGTTTTCCTAAGCAAACTTTGTAAAATGATGAGCATGTGGATTTCAGAAAAACCCAGAAAGACTTAAGTGAACTGATGCTGATTGAGGAGAGCCAAACCAGAACATTGTACATAAGTAACAGCAACATAGAGTGATGACTAACTTTGATAGTTCTAGCTCTTCTCAGCAATATAATGATCCAAGTCAGTCCCCAAAGGCTCATGATGGAAAATGCTATCCACATGCAGAGATATGGAGTATGAATGCAGATTGATGTAGACTATTTGCTCTCTTGTTTTGTTTCTTCCTTCTATAGTTCCTCCCCCATTGGTTCTAAATGTTTTTTACATATGACTAAAGTGAAAATGTTTAATATGAATGCATATGCAGAGTCTACATATTACACACCATTTTGCAGAGCGGGAACAGGAGAGAGGAGAACCAATTTAAAACAAAATCTTATGGAAGTCAAATTCCAACTAAGACACTTATTGTATGATCTTGAGCAAGTCATTTATCTCTATTTGCTTTGGTTTCCTCATCTGTAAAATGAGGTTAATCATAGTACCAATTTCCCAGGTTTACTGTCAGAACCAATGAGATAATATTTGTAAAATTCTGAGCAAAGCATGGCACAGTCATGGCCCTATAAATGTCAGCTTCTAAGAGCAATGGTAATAGCAGCAGCAACTGTATACTAGGAAAGAAAGGAAGCTCAACTCATTATAACATGTCACATGGTACAAAAGTTTTCCTCTGGTGTTTGTTGGTTTTTCCCTTCTAAGATATCTGATAATTTTTCTTCAACTGACTTGAGTTTTCTATACATTTTGACTACTGAGACTTGCAACTGGGCTGGCTATCTGTAGATGTGAGGACAGACTGTTTCCAAACTGTCTTTTATCCTTTGATTCAATTAAGTTTTTATTGAGTACAGAGTGTCCCAGGCATTGCAAGGGGCATAAAAGAAGTAGAAGAGGAGATGTTCAAAAAGCTTTTAAAGAACCTAGTGTTGTTGAAGTAAAGCACAGATTGGCATTAGGGAATGGAAGGCTAGGCTAGGGAGTCAGGAAAATGAGTCCAAATCCAATCTTTGTAATTTTACCTGCTATTTGACAACAAGCAAGCAACTTAAACTCTCTGAACTTCAGTCTCTTTATCTGTAAAACAAGAATAATACCACCACTAGGTCTTCATTCACAGAAGTAGTATGAGACTCCAATAAAAGAATGTATTAAAGAAGAGTAAAATGTGATTGCTTTAATAGCTTGGACTTTGGGGACGCTAAGATATTAAAGCTTAAAAGGGCACCAAGACTTCTGGGATTCCCCCCCCCCCACACACACACACACACATACACTCCACCCCCCCAGAGGAGCACAGGGGAAGGGAAGGGGAAGAAAGGATACAGTGGATAGAATACTGGGCCTGGAATCTGAAAAATCTGAGTTCCAATCTGGTCTCTTGCCTCACTTTCCTCAACTGCAAAAATGGGGACAACAATAGCTCCTATATTTCATGGTTGTTTTGAGGACTGACACCTAGTGGGCACCATATAAATGCTTATTCCCTTCCCTCTTCCCCCCCTCTCCCTACCATATACGAGTGAAGAGGATGATAAAAAAATAATCTATGTGCCCAGTAGAATATAAGCTTCCTGAAGACAAGGGCTGTTTTTTGTTTTCTTCCTGTCTTCTGTGCCTATAACACGCTAAATCAGCGTGTATTGGGTTGGCTTTTGTTAAAAAGCTGAATAACAACTTAGGTCCTGCAGCCGATGCCAAAATGCAGAGTGCTGACACAGTACTGCTACAGGATTAGGGAGGGTGAAGGATCCATGTAAAGTTACTTAGGATAGAGAGCTTCATTTCACAGAAGGTGTACTCGGACAGTCTTAGAAGAAAGGGGGTAATTTTAAAAGATAGAGAGAAATGGTGTTCCAGCCGAAGATAACAACAGGAGGATGACATCCTGATGGACAGGAAGAAGACCACCCAGGCAGAATCATAAGGCTGGATTCAGTGATGTTTAAGCTTTACATGGCAGATAATGGGGGGCCATAGAAGGTTTCTGAGGAAAGCGACAGGATGGAAACACAATTGTTAGGAAGAGCATTCTGGCAGAGATGTAGTGGAATAGAAAAACATGGGTTTTGGTACAGCTCTGCCATGGACAAACAATGTGACCAAGATGAGCATGTCACTTACCCTGAATCTTAGCTTCTTTGTGTGAAAATGGGGATAGAAATAATGAGCTCTGAGTATCTGATGGGATTCTTTTAAGACTCAAATGAGATCATATATACCATGTATATCTCAATTTGCAATAATAAGCTATTAAAGTTTAAAACTGCACTAAGTTTTTTTGGGAAATCCTGTACATAAAATACTTTGTACCTAAGAAAGTATGTAAAAATGTCATTGGGAGTGGAAGCAGTTGATATTATTATGGAGTTCAGACAGAAATGGTCGTTGGTCTAAATCACTAAAATACTATTCTTTAAGGTTTTTCAAACTATTGCACAGGTAGAGAAAATGATTGCTTTGTTTGAAGACTTGTAAGTGTTGGGACATAGGGCTCAAAAAAGCATATTCAGGTAAAAAATAGTAACGACACATATTATATCCTGTTGCCATCTGAGTTTGACTTCTGCTAGATCCTTATACTTGGAGAATTTTTTTCCCTGCGTAGTTTTAGAGGTCGTAAGTATTCAGAATACCAATGACAATTAAAAATGTTGTTCTCAAAGTTTTACAATCAATGTGACTTTTTGTTGTTATAAATTCAGAGCTGTCTAAGGATAAGTAAGCAGGTACCTAAGGCACAATGAGAGATACTTTCAATACTATTATTTATAGCCATACATATTTTTTTCCATGCTCTCTGTGGCAAGGCCAACATGATGTTCAAACTCACTACAGTCACAACTGCATCCCATCCAGTCTGTGCTAGAGAAATTACTGTGCTGAAAGAGTAATGGTTACACTGTCCAACCTACTTGCTATAATGAACCGCTAGACTCAAATGCTAGCCCACAATATAATAAACACTTTGAACAAAATACAGCCTGTGTTACCTCTTAGGTGCCATAGAACTAAAATGATTCAGCCATCTGAACATCTGCTGGTAGTTAGGTGAGTTTCATTCTGTCTCTGACGTGCACACACAGGTAACCTGCTGCAGTCAGTTTATGATGCAAGGGGTCAGCAGATACTGGCCTTAGAAAGGCAGATTACAATCCCCCCACAACAGGCATGCTTCAGAAAGATCCCACAGTGTGATGTCAGCTAATTGGCAGAGTAACGAAGGACCATGGCAGAGTAAGATCTGGGCATGTAAGTCACTTTTCAAAGGCAAGCAGGGTCTGACAAGGTGCAGACGCAAACCCTGGGAAGTTAAAAGGAGAATTTCAAACAACAACAACAAAAAACAAACCAACCCACCAGTTCTTTGAGAAGCTAATTTATGCAGGAAGTAGCAGCCATGCCTCTCAGAAAAAACGGCACAGAGCTACGCAATATAATTGCGATTTAAAGCCTGTGCTTTGAGAATTAATAACCAAATGGCTGGACCCTGTGTGAAGAAAGCTTCAGACTACATCAGCAATGAAATCAATTGTGTCCTAGAATGAATATAATCATACTGAAGTCTTACTATAACACAGGGATGACTGCAGAACAGAATTCATCAGAGACCTCTCTTGAACCTCATGCAAAGGGGTTAAGGGTGGGGGGGGCAGCTGCTGAAGTACCAAAGAACCTCAATCTAAGGCAATCCTACAAAGAAGGAGGAGCATAGCAGAAACTCTGGTCAGATTGGTAAAGAACCTGGTCTACAGTGCAGTTTATGGGCCTACTCAAACAACAGTTCCCTGCAAGCCAATCTCTCCATCTGTTTCACAGCCCTTCTTCCCCTCCCCTCACTAAAAGTCAGCAGAGGAATAAATGCTGCACTACCTTGAACTTTTTGAGTTCTTCCTCGTCTCCTTCCAATTTCGTTATTTTTTTTTTTTTGGTTTGGAGTTCTTTTTTTAATTGTTATTTTCAAAGGAAATAAAACTATTTTAATGAATTCTCTCCCACATACCTCCCTCCATTGAAAAAAGAGAAACCTTTATCACAAATATGCATAATCAAGCAAAACAAACTCCTGCACAACCATGTCCCAAAATCACCCATCTCCATCTGCCCCTGAGTCTATCACTTCTCTGTCGGCAGATGGGCAGCACATGTCATCATCACTCTGGAAAAGTGATCGTTACTGCGCTGATCAGAATTAAGTCTTTCCAAAGCTGTTTGTCTTTACAATGCTGCTTACAGCTACAGTTTCAAAGATGTTCAAGTCAGTCCAAGTTAACCTACATTAGGTATAAAATCTAAGACTCTTAGAACTGCACAAGAGGAACAAATGCTGTGAAGCAGGCTGAGTCCAAATGAAGGAACCATGCAAAAGAGCTACAATTTTTTTTTTAATAAGTTGTGCATTTTTTAGAACTGCACACAATTTTAAATAAGACAGCTTTAACTTGATGGTGCTATGCTGTAATTCTTTATATCTGACACTTACCACTCTGCAGAGCACTTGGTTCTTCCAAAGATTTTTTTATATCATTCGTTTATCTCACAGCTCATAAACAAAGGGGGTTGTAAATCACTGTCCTGTTATTTCAAGGCAGACCTCCCTGTGTTCAACAGTTTGTATTTTGTCCTCCCATTCTAAAATATTTGGAATAGTCATAATATCATTAATTAGAGAATTTGAGAAGTATTTTAAAAAGTTTTTATTTCTTCAGCTCTTGTATAAATACATTATGTGATTCTAGTAACACCTTTTTAAAGATTCCATAAAATGTAGAACTTTAATGGTACATGTTTAAATTTCACTCATATTATGAATTTATAATGATATTACAAATATCATCATATACTCATTCATTACCTGATACATGAAAATGTGTGTTTCATTAATTAGGACAAGTTTTTTAAAGGCAAAATAAACATTCATTTTTGTGTACTAAGCACTGATTCAGAAAACGGAGAAAACTAAAAACAAAATTCTCATATCAAAAAGTCACCATAATCTAATGGGGAACGGAGTACTACTTGCTCTAGTTCTGCTACTAACTTTAGTTCTACTACTAACTTTCTAAACCTGGAGAAATTACCTAAACTATTTACCTACACTGCTATTTCTATTCTATAAACTATAAGCCCTTGCCATTTTGTCTTCTTCATGAACATGAAGTTAGCAAAAAGAATATATGAGAGTGTGGATGGGTGAAGGAAATGCTGTATACTCTAGGAATGTCAAGATACTTCGTAACAGGGAGAATACAAAATTTTTTGAGGGGTGCTACCTTATTAAACAAAAAAGGCTACTGAAATATCTGTAACTATCAACCCATATGGCTACTTCTCCCACAATGAGAATTTTCTATAGTTTCAAACTCCATCTGCAGGAAACCCACAGAGTACAGTCTGAATCAGACTAAAATGTCATTTGTAAATGTTTAACAAAATAAACAAAAAAAAAATACAATATAGATAATGCTCATTTCTGGTTTTCTAAGTCAAGAAGAACTGGCAGGTTGTTTTTATTTGAGTTTGACGCTACTCATATAGAGGGAGCACTTGACAAAGGAATGACAAAGGAATAAGTGGGCTTTAAATAAAATTCTAAAGCACATCACATCTCTTCAGGAATAAAACTAACTGAAAAGTACAGATCCATTGTACTTATGATTTGTTAATTACAAAAAGTGTGACTCAGTAGAAGAAAATACCACTTTAAAGGCTTTCCTCTAACAAGAAGTCTCCTATCCATATATAAGATCACTTGACCCTCACAACAACCCTATGAGGTACGTGTCATTTTCATTCCCCCTTTATAGACAAGGAAACTGAGCCTGAGAGAGGTTAAATCTTTCCTGGGTCACTGTAATGGTAATTTAAAGGGGACAATCTTTCCCATTCATTAACAGGCCCGTGTGACCTGCCTGGGTCACATGGGAGTCTGAGTCACAAGGAGCCTGTGGTGGGAGGAGTTTGCTGAACAGGTGGAGCAGGAAAAGGTGGAGCAAGAAGTGAGCCGGGGCAGTCGAGCTGGGAAAGAGAGAGCAGGCAGCAGCTACAGTGCATAGAGCTCGTTTGTGATTGGTTTAAGGGAGCTGGTTTGTGGGAAGTCTATGGTGGTGCCTCCAGCATTGCTAGCGTGTACTGATTTCTTTGTTGCTACGATGGATTCGGCTCTCTGATGTTTGAATGAATGTTTTGGTTCTGTCTTCCATGTGAAGAGTCTGTTATATGTTGTGATTCAGAACTGTGCAGGCATATTCATAGCAGCTGTCAGCATTGTGAATATCACATTGGTGAAACAATCACCCAGCTATTAAGTGTCTTTCTGTCTCCTAGTCCTGTGTTCTCTATTCATTAAGTCTATCTGCCTCCAACATGAGACAAATGAAAATTAAAGGTGTATACCACTGCATACTCATCCAAATGAAAGAAATCCATATAGATAGTAATATCCTCCAGAAGTTTACATATAACACTATGCTCACTACATTAAGGGCTGGAGCACTGTACAAATTCCTAAGTGGTACACGGAACCATTCAAAAGAATCTGGCCTAACTATTCTCAAAAAAAACTAATTTATGAAGAATTCCATTATGTAGAAATTCTTGGATGCAAAAGCCCACTGGAGCTTGTCCATTAGTGCATATAGCTGAGAAAGGCATCATGCAAAGACAATGAGCTGTGCCTAAAACTGATTAGGAAAAAGAGAACTAAAATTGTATTTCAAAATTTGTACAATGCTTTTAATAACCCTAAATGCTTCCAGTGATACTATATGATTAAAAGTCATAGAATACTAGTTCCTAAAAAATTAAAGCTGCAGGTGCTCCGAGTACCCATACTGGAGAGGCAAGACAAATGGCGGTATGTATTTTACTTATGAAGAACAATGCAAAAGAATTGGCATAAAAGATAACTTCTGAGAGATGCATATAGCCAGTCACACAGGGGAGTGAGAGATAACCAACAGAAAGTCTACATGCTCCTTGCATGTTAAAGATTAGCTTTGAGAAGTTTGCCCTACCTCTGTGCCTTGCCTGGGGCACTTTGGGTGGACCCCTTACAGAGGATATGCAAAAGAACATACAACAAAAGTCATCTAGGATGAGGTAGAGATAGGCTATACTCTGCACTCCTAGACAGAATTCCCATATCAATAAGGTAACACCTCCACTGAAATCTCCAAGACAGTCTCACATTTACGAGCTTATTAAATTTTGGAGTATTATAATAATGTTCTTCCTAGTAAACAAAGCTATGGAAACAACAAATAATGAAATCCATTCTGCTTTGACTGTAAAACTTCATTTTCCTAACATCCCTTTGAATGGGGTCCAAGATGCACCCACATTATACTAAGCTTTGCTTTCTACCAATAATGCCATACCAGGGAGAATGTAGTTCAAAACTTTAGGATAATTATAATAATGAGTGCCTCACCCCTGCTGTCTATCTTCAAAGGTAAGCAACTTTAAAACTTTTGCCATATTAATTTCAATACAAATCTTACAATATTTCATGGTAAAATATTATCTTAAAAAGAGATCTTGCTACAATTGCAGAATGAACAAAGATTCTTAAAATGTTCTCCATTAGAATAACCCCTTTTTAAAAAGTATCTTCCATTATTACTGTTATTACTATTTGCAGCTACTCGAGTTAGCATGAGGACTGCTGATCCAAGAGTCCCAACAGTTCCAGGGATGGTTCTCTACAGGCACCAGAGCACTTTGCGCTAATGCTCCAAGATTCCAGCCTGGACCTTCGATTCAGAAGACACCTGCTTTAGTCCATCAGAGGACAGCCAGGTTAAAACTGCTATTTTCCTAAGTATCTTGCCCACACCTCATTAAATGAACTGATGATATGTAATTTATTATTTAAATATCTTTAAATGCCTAGCTCTGCCCCATCAATGTGATTTATCATGTTGAAACTCTTATAGAAAAGAAGTCACATCCACTTTAATACCACAACCACTGATACATTATCGAACCCCATATACCCACAAAGGACTTAAGAGCCCTAGACAAATTTTTTTCTCTAATTGAGGAATAAGGTAAATTTCACACTTTTAATATAGAGGGATACAAGAGAAGCAAAATGTGATCATGATTAAACTTTGATTCTTCCTGTGCTAGTTCGAGCACTATGGACTGTAATCAACCAATCAATGACCATTTGTTAAAGGCCTTTTATATGCCAGGCACTGTGCTAGGCACTGGGGATCCGAAAAGAAGACTGAACAGTCTTTGTGTCTGAAGAGCTTGTTTTCTATCAGAGAAGACAGCAAGTAACATACAATGTATAAAAAATACAAAATAAATCCAAGAGAGAAGGTAAGGTTCTAGGAAAGGTTTCACATAGAAGGTAGTGATGAAGCTAAAATCTGAAGCAAACTATGCTTTCCAGGAGGAGGAGATGAGGAGGAAATGCATTCCAGGCATGGGACACAGCTAAAGCAAAGTCAGAGGATGACAGTCAAATTCTGCTGTTTTCTCTTTCAATGCTTTTTTAAGAATCAACCTCTTCCTCTATTCTCAGTATTAGGCAGTCCTGCTTCCTTTCAATCTCTGAAAAGTATCAAAAAAAAACAAAACAAAACCTTTAATCCAAGCTGGGAATGCCTTCTAAAAACCTCTATAGATGGCAAAGAGGAATGATGTCTCATCTGATTTTTATACTCTTATGGATTAGTTATCTATATTTGTGTCTTTTCCCCTACCTTCAATTTTCAGGGGGGATATAACTATCTTTTCCAAACTTTGAACCCATCCCACAGAAACCAACACAGTAAGTACTTAATAAACGTCCAGTGGATAAGTAACGTTCCCTGCCTGTATCGCCATTGCTTAATATGGCCATTTCTTCAATAAAATGAAAATGATGACCAAAATGACTAAGATCGCCTTTAGTTCTCCTATTCTCTACCCTAGACTTAAAGCTTATCAAGGGAAGGGATACTATCCTTGTATCTCCCAGAGCACTCATGCTGCCTGGCCCCAAATGGGTATTCCTTCATTCATTCATTTAACTGGATGGCAGTCACAGCCCAAGGTGTACTCTCTCTGTTGGCATCAGGGCAATGACCCCTTTCCTTCCCTTTCTCTGCCTCTCCTATTGTCAGTTTCCACTTTGGTCTATGGTACTTCTATGAGTATTTCCTTTCTTCCCTGCCCTGGTCTGCACTAAGGTATCCCTGACAGTTCCTTACCGACTGTTATTCTGTGAGAATTCTTTTTCCTTCTTCCTCTCATCACCTTAACATCACTGAACACTCCTGCCCCTTCCTCCCTCAGTTCTCACTACTTATCTCTACACATCTATAGGAAGGATCATAATGTCAATGGCTTAGAGTTATAGGGATCACAGGGTCATGCATTCAGAGCTGGAAGGGGCTACATAAGCCATCTATTCCAACAGTTTCATTTTATAGTTAAGGAAAGGTGAAGTGACTTGTCTACAATATCACTCTGTCAGTAAGAGGCAGAATTTGGTTCTAGATCTCATGACTCTAAATTCATCATCAAGTTGAGAGAGAGAAAGAGAGGGAGAGGGGGAGAGGGAGAGAGAGAGAAAGAGTGCTCTATGGACTCTTAAGAAGCAGAAGTAGTCATATAACCCTACTTTTCTCCACTGTCCCCACATCCCTTCATCCTGGGTGTGTCCTTAGTAACACAGCTATATGGCACTTGGCTCCCCCACCCACTGCTTTTGTCTATTTTGGCTCTTATCTACCTGCTCAAATGTCCAATCATTGAACCTGCAAATCCATTCTTCCTTCTCCCCTTCCTCATTCACCTTGAAAGGAAATAGTATATAGATAGTATATAGATTCTCTTGGAAGTTAGGGTGGAGATCATGGGCTGATAGGTACTTAGCTACCATTTTCCCTACCTAAAGTACCTCTTCCGAGACACACAAACACAGCTCATAGGAATAACCACCACCCCCCCCACACACACACACACCCCAGAGGGGATAAAGGATTCCAATTTTTCCCTTCCTTTGCCCTCAGAAATTCTAGTCTTTTGTTTAGGGACTAGGCAATGGATAGGGCCAAAACTGCAATTGGTCTGGAACAGTTACTTTTAAGTACAATGAGTTTTGTATCAACTCCTATAGTGTGTGATATCCTTTTCAAAACTTTATGACTTTCTGAAAAATAGTGATGATACCACAGTATTTTTTGAGACAAGATGGTCTATTGAGAAGAACGGATTTTAATTCTGCTTCTAACTATGCAATCTTCTTCACACATAATAGTCCCAGCTGAATGGGACAGCAGAGGCAGCTGAGAGCAGAAGAAGGTGTGCTACGTGTGTCAGTTACATTTACCCCACTAGGATGCTGATGAACAGGAGACCTTGAGCAAGTCACAACTTCTGCGACTGGTGGAAAATACCAGAAATCCCTCCTCATGGGTTTGTAATGAGACAATCAATGAAAGAATGCATGTAAAGTGTTTTGCAAGATTTAATATGCTACGTAAATATTCGTTGTTATTCTTTACTCTCCCCATTTAATAGAAGAAACAAGGCCAAAGAAGCTGAAGTGACTTAATGGATCACAGTCATAAAAAAGATTACTGCTAGATCTGAAAACAGAACCCATCTCTTTTCTTTTCCCCAAAGACCATACTGACTATCTATCCCATCTCACAGGACTTGTGGAAGGACTGAAATATCAAGTGCTGCACAAAGGTTACCTGTCAAAATGCTTTCCCCCCATTTTAAAAATGACAAATAAACAGCATTACCAAGTGTGGAGGAACATGCCTTTACTTTCTGCTATCAGGTGCAGTGGGTGATGCCAAGAAAATATCCACAGTAAGTTTGGCATTAACATGAGGGCCAGAGGGCGAGTAGCTACCTAAGAAGGGGTAAATGGGCCCAACTCACAACAGAGCAGGTCAAAGCCCCTGAGGCAATAAAAGTGGAACTGGAGCATAAGTAGCCCCTGCATTTCCAGTCCAGGTGAGATATGGAGAGTCTTTAACACCAACAAACAATAAACAATACTACTGTTATATTATAAGTCAAATCAGTTTCTGTGGCTAGTCTGAGAACATAACCACCATCTATTACAATTCTATAGGAAAATGAGTTCTGAGCTAGAATCAAACAATTGATCAATCAGCAAATATTTATTAAGTGCCTACTACAGAGCAGGCACCATGTTAGGTGCTAGGAGATACAAAGAATGAAACAATTCCCACTAAGAGGGAGACAAACAAATATACAAGACATATAGAATAGAGAGAACAAATATCAAGAAATACAAAGGAGTTTGTGAGGCAGGGCACTAGCATTTAGGGGATCAGGAAAGACTTCAAGTAGAAGGTTGTGCTTGAGCTGTTTTTTAAACAGAGACAGATTCTAGGTGAGGGGGAAGAAAGGAAAAAGGGAAGTACAAGCTAAGAATGAGGACAATGAGTTGTGCAAAGGCACTTCTCAGAGATAAATGACAGAAGAAGAGAGAAGGCCAGTTGCTTTTTGTGGGAAGAGAGAGGAAGGAAGAAATAAAGGCAAAAAAGAGGAGTAGTATACAGTGAGCTGGAGAGATAAGTTGGGGGACAGATCGAGCTTTAAAACCAAGCAAAAGAATTTATATTTTATCCGAGAAACAATATGGAACCATTGAAGTTTGAATAGGAGAATGAGTAATATGGTTAGCTCTTCCTATAAGGAATACCAATTTGGCAAGGGAATGGAGGAAAGACAGGAGCACAGAGAGAAGTGAAATCAGAAAAGCTGTCAGAAAACAGTTACAGGGAGCTAGGTAAGAGGGATGAGGGTCTGAACTAACATGGTTGTGAGGAGTCACACCAGCTGTGGAGGTAGAAATGGTAAGACTTAGCAATCTGACACACAAGCTTTCAGAACACAGTCTACTTTCACAATTTGTTATGCATATTACAAAAGTTATATCTAGCAGAATCATTAAGGAATGCTATGTGCACAGAGCACACACCATTAGAGCTGTTTTCTAAACTAGATATGAAACATGTATCAATAACAAGGAGATAACATTTCTGAAAATTTCATTAAGGAAAAGGGGCAAATAGTTTTATCTCAATGGTAATTGTGGGGGAGGGAGACCCAAGGTCATCTCCCATTTCAGTGGACTCCTGGGAGAGCTTGGAAATCATTTTGTTGTAAAAGAAGTAATTATTTTTATTGCAAATTAATTCATCGCAATTACTTTAAAAAATACAGACTTGTAATTTGTGAATTCCTCAAAAAGAAAAAAAAAGAGTGAAAACTTTTTCAGTCAAAATGGATATGATTCACAGGGCTTTTAATAAAATACTAGTACTGCTGGAGGAATCCACTAATGCTACATGTGCTCAACTCAAGAACAAGCAGAGAAAGAAGACTTCATCTTAAGATGAAAGACAATGCCTTAGCTGTGGGATTACTGAGTTTCATAGTGACAGGAAGAAAAGGAATGGGTAGTACAGTATGAAAATCACTAACCTCAGGACATTAATTTCTTAAGAAAATAAGAGACAATTCCTATGACATTTAAACACTATCCTGTACACACTTGGGGAGCTAGAAGTCCCTCCCTTCACAAAATCTTTGCATATGCAAGAAGGGAGAAAGAATAGCTCATTAAAAAAGAAATGGTCGTTTCAAAAGGAGAAAAAACAATGACGTCACAAGTTATTATTACTAACTCAAATTTATGCAGCATCCCAGAGCCTGCAGTTTTCTGCAGTTTCCTTATAACAACTCTACCAATAAGCAAGTAATAAAAACTATTATTTCCATTTTACAGACAAATGTGAGGTTCCAGGAAGTTACTTAAGGTAAGGGACCCTATAAAAGAGAGGAGTGGTTTATAAAAAGGCATCTGAAGTTTAGTGGGGATCAGGATCTCAGCCGTGGGTCAAGCCAGTGGTGGGTAATACAACTGGACTTAAAAAACAGATTTTAAGATAAGAAAAAGGAAAAGTCCTGTTAATAGTAATTATACGTCTAACAGTAATAAGATAGTCTCCTAAAAATCTCCAACTTTAGATGGCGAAAATACCTGGCTTTTACTAAAGTCAGGACTTACCAATGAGTCTAGTCCTTGGGGGAACTATGTGCCTAGCAACAGGTAAGAACTTTATGGCTAGACACTTTTTCCATAAATCACATAACTCAAGGATTAGAAAGAAAGAACTGGTTAGGGATTACTCTTCCCTCCCCTTCCCCATCTCTTGCCTCCATTAGAGAAATCCTGTAAAGGTCAACATCAGGAAACCCAGAAAGAAAATATGCATGGAATCAAAATGGTGGGCTAATACTGTTCAGCTGTAGATTTTAGTCACAAATATCATCCAGTCCTATGAAAATTTCAAATGCTATGCTTCCTGGTGGACACCTGCAGCTAAAAATTGACTGGGGCAACAATTTGATAACATTCTATCTATGAGGAAAGCATTTAGATTTATCAACACTATGCAAACAGCTTAAGCAAGACTCAGACAATAAAACAACCCTGGAAATAAAGGAAGGTGATTTATTTTTGAGAGTCCTACAAGTCATCTCTGATATGTATACATTCCACACAAACCCCAGAAGCTTCAACACAAGCATCACAAAACTGTGATAAGGTCTGAATTAACTAAACACCACCATTAAAAAATGGCTAACTAGAATTTTTAAAAAAACTAGAATTAAATAAATTTCCTTTACTTTCACCTGTTAGAATCTCTTCCTACGGTTTCCTTCAAAGCCTGGCATAAAAATCATCTCCTACATGAGGTCTTTTTGTTTCCCAAGCCTACCCTCCTCCCAGCAGCTAATGCCCCTCAATGCCCCTCCTCTCTCCACTCATTACACTGTATTTCTTTTGCATGTGCTGCATATACTTGCTTTACATATACATATGCGCGTACATGTTGTACATATTGTTTCCTAGAGAATGTGAGTTCCGTGAAAGCAGGGACTGAATTGTTTTTGCCTTTGCGTCCCATACGTTGTTAAACAGAGAACGGCTTCACACTTTTGCAGAATGCACCTGACAGTAACACTAAACAGCAAGGATGCCTCTGTCCTTATCACTAAAATGGAAACAACACAGGTACCTACTTCAGAGGGCTGTTGAGAGGCTCAGACAAGGTAACCTGCATAAAGGGCAATGATCATCATCTTTGCCCCTAGAGGCGATTAAGTTGTATATACGCTTTAGCCCAGAAAGTGTCCTACTAGGTCTATACCTTAACAGGGTCAAAGACAGAGGAGAAGAACTTTTACATACAAAAATATTTATAGAAGCTCTTCTTGTAATGTAAAGAAATGGAAACTAAGGGGAGGATCACCAACTGGGGAATGGGACTGGACAAGCTATGATACGTGAATATGATGGAATACTATTGTGAATACTACTAGTGATGAAAGGGGTGGTTTCAGAACAACCTGGCTAGACTTTTACGAACTGATGCAAAGTGAGGGGAGAAGAACAATTTACATATCTGAAAGATGTTGTTGCTCAGTTGTGTCTTGACTCTCCATTACCCATTTGAGGTTTTCTTGACAAAGATACTGGAGTGGTTTGCCATTTCCTTCCCCTCATTTTAGATCAGGAAACTAAGGCAAACAGGGGTAAGTGACTTGCCCAGGGTCACACAGCTAGCAAATACCTGAGGTCAAATTTTATTGAGAAAGGTGAGCCTTCCTAACTCCAGGCCTAGCAACCTAGCCACCACATCACCTAGCTACTCACTTTAAAGATAATCAACTTTAAAAGTCCTAGTAACTCAACCTAACGACCCACAATTCCAAAGGACTCAAGGTGAAATACACTGTCCACCTACAGACAGAGAAGTGATGACACAACACAGAGAGAAGCACAAAGCAGGTTATTTATTCTTCTACCCATGGGAGGGGGGGGGGGGTTGACACATGGCTAATGCTGAAATGCACTTTGCTTACACATTAGCAACGCATTTTGTTTACCTTGTCATCTCAGTAGGATAGAGGAAGGAAAAGAATTTGGAACTGAAAGAATAAAAAAGTCTGTGCTTTAAGAAACTTAAATTATGAGAATGTAAGCTTCTCACAGGCACAGACTATATGAGTTTCAGTTGTTTTATATAGCATTTACTCCAAGAAGCTTAACAAATACTACTTGCTGATGAAGAAAACTTTGTAAAAATCATTATTGCTTTTGGAAAAACTTGAATATGTTATTTGAAAAACTGGCTACATGAAAATAAAGTAACTTCAATTGGCTTTTTAAATTAAAGTTAAACTAAAGAATGGTGATTTTCATAGTTCTATATTATTATCTCTTTGTCATTTGTTCAAGGACTTTTCTTTTCCGTACGTGTTTACATGTGGAAATAAATTAAAAATCAACATATCCTAATCTAATTCTGTATTTGAATTTGCGAGTAGTGATTGAGTGGGAATCTTAGAAAATCCCAGATCAAAGTATACCCTGACTGAGAGCGACGAACTTTAATTTGCCTTACAACTACACTGATGATTATTCTGATTTTCAAAGCAACAAATACTAGATTAAAATATGCCAAGAGTTTTTTCTCAATTTCACAAATCATTTTTTTCATCCACATTATACTGCTTATGTGGTTGAGTTTTTACACATAAATCCTTCAGGTCTCAGAATTCTCATATGTAAAATAAAGGGGTTGGCCATGATGACCCCTAAATTTTCTTAGCCTCCAAGATTCTATAATCTGATATTTCTTGATGTGACTGACCTGGCCAAAACCATACCCTACCCCACTCCACTCCACCTCACATCACCACCTCAAAGTAGATGATTTAGGACACATCTAATTCCTCTTCCTGCTCAAGCACATAGCCTTCCACCCACCCACCTACATAACTACAAAAGTAAAGGGGTCAGCGTAATAGGAGATCCTCTATTTGATTATTACAAACCCCTGAGATATGCATTTAAGCAGCCCACTTGATTTGGGTTCTAATCCAATGACTCAAAATGCTTACAAAACCTGAGTGACCTCTGGGTCTCTCAGTATGAGTTTACTTACCTTCCAAATGATGATAATAATAACTCTAGTACTTACCACATAGAGTGATGATCAAATACAATAATATATGTAAGGTATTTGAAAATCCTAAAGTGCTATATAAATGTCAGTTATTATTAAATTTAGGTTGCATCCTAAAATGAAGGGGAAGAGTGATGCACAGAAAACCATGGCTAATCCCCCAAAATATTCAAACCATGCCTGGTTTCTTAACCTTTCTAATTACAATTACATTTTACTTATCTAATATTAATATTGATTGGGAAACCTGATTGCACCCTATCTTGCATGCTTGAAGACGAGATAGAGGAGGGGAAGGAGAGTGAGGTATGGAGCTTTGGGGTGCCAACATTAAAATTTTATAGCAGGTGATCCCCAATACCATTCAAAGTAATTGAATAATCAAGGGTTAACTATCCCTGTTGTATAGTTCAGAAAGCAAAGGAGCAGACAAGTGAAATGGTTCTTATCCCAAGTTCATAGCAATGGACTATATGCAGACCTAATCTTTAGACAGCTGAATCCTGCCTTCCTCCCTCCACTACAACACTAGATTTTATCTGCTGCCTCCTTAAGAAACATACATGGGTGACATTGTATATATCACTTAACCTCTGGGGGCCTTGATTTCTGGTCTTCAAAAAGAAGGGGACTGGGCTAGATGGTATGTAAGGTCCCTTCCAATTGTAAATGTATGATGATCCTGTGGTCTTCAACTGTTTTAGAGAAAGAAAGAAGGAAGGAAGGAGGGAGGGAGGGAGGGAAGGAGGGAAGGAAGGAAGGAAGGAAGGAAGGAAGGAAGGAAGGAAGGAAGGAAGGAAGGAAGGAAGGAAGGAAGGAAGGAAGGAAGGAAGGAAGGAAGGAAGGAAGGAAGGGAGGGAGGGAGGGAGGGAGGGAGGGAAAGAGGGAGGGTGATCTTTAACTTTGCTCCCTCCTCCTTTCAGCCTAAAACTCCTGTCTAACTCCTTTGTCTTTCAGGCTCTGTTTTTGACTCTTCATTCCCTCTCCCACTCCCCCCACAATCCCAGTTAATAAATTCAGCATGACCCATCTCCTAAGGAAGCTGTCTGATAGCAAGATGGCATGTCAGTAGACTGGAACATTGAATGAAGCTAAAGGTCCTTAATTAATGCCAATTTTCTCCAAAAGGCAACATGCCTTAGGAAAACTAGCTACTGCTATGTGCATGGAGCAGAGATGACAAATTTCTTAAAAGCAAGGGGGCAAAAACAATTCCAAAGTTGTAGAGACAATTTTTTTCCAGCTAATCAGTGAAGAAGCATTTATTAAACACCTACTATATTCCAGGCATTGTGATACATTCTGGGGAATGTATCACATTCCAGTGAATGTATCACATTTCAGTAGTCTAACATGCTTTCTGAATAATATAATAAACATTCATTCAACACTAATAATGATGTTTCCATTTCCTTAGTAGCCTTCATTTCTTTTGACCAGCTGTTCTCAAGTTTTTTGGTCTCAAGACCCTTTTACACTCTTAAAAATTATTGAGGACCCAAAAGAGCTTTTGTTTATGTGAGTTATATCTATTGATATTTGCAAATTAGAAATTGGAAAACTGATAAATTGTTTAAAATAGGTTTTATTCACTTTGAAATCATACACTATTTTATAATACATGTTAACATAACTTTCCTATAAAATTATTGAGAAGAGTTGTATTTTTAATATATCTCTTTAATGAGAGAAGACCGCAAGATTCTTATATTTGTATTCAAGCCACTGTCTTGATAGTGACCGATGATACTCATGCCAATGATAACATTTATATGGTGCTTACTATGTACCAAGCACTATATTAAGGCCTTACAATTATTATCTCATGTTATCCTCACAGGAACCCTGAGAGGCAGGTGCTATTGTTATTCTCATTTTACAGATGAGCAAACTGAGGCAAAGAGAGGGTAGGTGACTTGCCCATGGTCACAAAGTTATTAAGTGTCTGAGGCCTTATATGAACTGGGCAGGAAAAAAAAGGTTGAGAACAGCTATACCAAAGAAAGAAAAGAAACTTAAGAAATTTGAACTTCCTGACTCTAAAACCAGAGTTCTTTCAACTGTTCTACCTTGGCCTTACCTGCATATGAATGCAGAAAATGGATGAGTGATTTTAATAATATCATGAACATAGTTTTGACTTCATAAGCCCCTTAGAAGGGCCCTAGAAACCCTGCAGGGTCCTTGGACAACACTCTGAGAGTTGTTGCATCAGTCAATCCCATGTCTTTTCATTTTAAATTGGTTTTGTCAGAGATATTCCTTACTTACTTATAAATCAGTCACAATTGCTGTCTGCTCTGTCACAAGCTAGATGAAACAGGCTTGTCTTTTCCTTCTTTGGTGTTTTTGGTTTTTTTTTTGTTCACTGAATTTCCACAAATCTAAAAGAGCAATTCATGGCCATTCAAAAAACTATTCTGCATTTCATCACCCTAGCAAAGCACAATCATCAGGCATTGCTCCACACAGCAGCAGCTAGACAAGAAAAGTGTGAGTGAATGGGAGGGAAGCAGAAAACCCCAGGACAACTTGATGATCCTTAAAAGTTACGCCAGCTCCAAGCTTTGGAAAAAGCATGAAAATAAACTGTTCTATTAGTGCCTCCTAGTGGCTGATTTACAAGCCCTCAAAAAGGATTTATTCTAACAAAACCAATTTAAAATGACAAAGTCTGGGCATTGACTACAAAAAAAAAACAACAACAACTCTCCCTTTGAAGCAAAGCGGAATCCCAGAGAAAACCACGGAAACACTTAGAACATAGGTGCCTGGGTTTTCCTCCCAATTCAGCCATCATCGATCAATGACTTCTAGGACGACGACTGGCATTGCTCTTCTGCCTGTGTCTCATTTATAAGGCTCTACTTGAAGGTGTCACTCTAATAAGGTCTGACAGGCTGATCTAACTGTGCACATGCCTGACTTCCTTGGAAAAACAGGAATTGTATACCAGTATTTTTTTTTAATTCATAACAAAGAGAGTCAGAAAAGAGAACCAGAGTAGCTACTAAGTTCTCTTCCAGTTCTAACATTCAGCGACTGAAAAAGCAGCTGCTGTTTGAATTACCAGAAATCTGGCATGTTCAAATCCATTCATACTTAACGGGCTGGTCCATTTCTCCTTCAAGACTAACATGCCCTTGTTTAACAACATCAAAAATAGATTTTCTTTTTGCTATTTACCATTTCTGATTCTTCTCTGAACATTATCCTTTTATCTCTGTCTGTCTCAGTGCTCTCAAACATCACCATTAATCAAGCTATGAGGTTTTCCAACTTAACTTCAATCTTCATGACTGAAATGTGTGACTTTGCAGCTAACCCTAAAAATGCACTCGCTCAAGTTCTTGAGATTTCTAACAGCTTAAAAAAACAAAAGGCAATCATGTCTTCCTTTCTTCTCTTCTAGGTCAATCGTTCTCAAAGGGTGGTTCTGGAACCTCTAAGGATTCTCCAAGTTCCTTCTGGGCGATTTCAAGGTCCCCATTTACATAATAATACTAAAATCTTCTAATTGTACATATATATAGATGGATATAACCTCCATGAATAAAAGCTCTATAGGGCAGTCTTCAATAATTTAAGTGTATGGAGAGGTCTATGTCCCAAAAGTTTGAGAATAGCTGGTTCTAGAAACCTAAAAATTTGCAGAGGCCTCAAGAGGTCCCCATCCTTCCTGCTCTCCTCTCTTAACTGTCATAGAAACACAGGTTTAGAGCTGGAAGGGACTTCGAGATTTCCTAGTCCAGGCACCAACCTGGAGTCCAAAGACCCCTAGGAGGTTCATGGACAGATTTCAGAGGGTACATGAACTGGGTTTTAAGATCGATTATTATATTCTAATCGAATATTATATTCTAATATAATATTCTAATATAATTCTAATATAAATAATATAATTCTAATATAACCAATACAAATACAATTTTGTATTGTAATAATAATAATATTATTATTAAAAGTACTATTCTGTGAAGGAAACTTTCTTTACCAAATTTTCAGAGTGGTCAATAAAAAACAAGAAACAACAGCTAAGTAAGAATCCCTCATCTAAGTCAACTCCTTCCATTGTAACAGACAGGACAAACGCGGCCCAGAGTGGGTAAATAATTACCCCAAGGTCACACTGCTCAGGTCAGCGTCAGAACCCAGACATGAGTCCAGGTCTTTGGATTCTACAGTCCGTCTCTTTTTCTTGCTCATGTCCCAGAGACACAGGAGGGTTTTTAATTCCTAGTTATCAATCATCCTAAGTGGCATTGTCAGAATACTACAAGTTGGAAAAAAACAGAAACTCAAGAGGTATTCTTGGTTATTTTAAAGCATATATCAAAGTAATTCAAAGGTGCTTAAGCCATTTACCAAAAAGCTTTTTAGCTTACTGGCTGTCTAGCGTTGAAAATACTTTGCATAACATCCCCATTTGCTCCCAAGGATTTAGAGACCACACAACTCAAAGGCAATGCTGCCCTCTGGTGGGCACACATCTTTAACACAATTATACCATGTTCACCGCAGCTCCTTAGCTGGGTGAGCTCCATACTCAATCACACCATTTCAATGCTTTCTTCCTGCCTTTTAGATTGCAGGTCAAGTGACTCTTAACTATCCCTATCGCATCCAAGATAAAGCTTTTTCGATTCTCTCAACACTTCAGCCTGTCTGAGTTTCTGGTTCCCTTTCCCCCTCACATTTTTCAAGTCAGATTCTATGGTTATTTTCCACTGGTAATGAACACCTCCTCCAAAAAACATCTTAATCATCAGGTAAGATACCAAGCTACCCTTCATAACACAAGTCTTCAGAGCAACAGGTACACCTTACATACCACTTTCAGTTCAATCTTCCTAAACCATCACATGAGAAATAAACAAGTATGTCTCTGAACCCACAAGTAGGAGAATCATCGATTTAAAGCTAGAAGGGGGGGTGGAGCCAAGATGGCGGAGTAGAAAGACTCACGTATCCTAGGTCCGAACCCACAGCCCATATATTTCCTACAAGAAGAACTCCCCACAAATTCTGGATCACTGCAAGGCGTGCAGAAACACAGTGGAAAAGATTTCCCTTCCAGAGAGCCCTGGAGAGCCGTCCCCAGGGTCCGTTGTGCCCCGGAAAGCGGAGTCCACCCCAGCGCTTCCCTGGCTGCGGCCCCAGAGGAGCAGATCTGAGCAGGCTTCAGGGACGAAACCTCCGGCAGCCGGGAAGGTCCCTCCGCCCACAGACACTACAGGTCAGTGAGAGAGACGTCTAGGCTGGCCGAGAGGGGAGCGGGGTGACTCCGTGACTCGGGCCCCCTCGGGAGGAAGCGGCAGAGGCAGCAGTGGCGGCCCAGGACTCCCAGAGCAGCAGGCAGAAGTTCAGATCTCTACATAAACCCCCTGAGGGAGCGGAGCCTGGGAGTCGGCCCTGCCCCCACCCGCTCCATTACTGAAGGTCTCTGCATAAAGCCCCTGAGGGAGCTGAGCCTGGGAGGCGGCCCTGACCCCACCCAAGCACCAGAACTTGAGCTCACATTGAATAGCAGCCGCTCCTGCTGCGGATAGCCCTGAGACTGGGAAGCAGCATTTGAATCTCAGACCCCAAGCACTAGCTGGGCGGATCTAGGCGGGGGTGCAGAGGAATCTCAGAAGTCAAGTAACTGGCTGGGGAAATGCCCAGAAAAAGGAAGCAAAATAAGACCAAACAGAGCTATTTTGATGGGGTGCAGATGTTCCCACCTTTCAATTCTGATGATGAGGAAATATTCTTACCATCAGGGAAAGACGTGGAGGGCGGGGCCTCTCTATCCCAGACACCCCAGGTGGATGTCCGGTGGACTCAGGCCATGGAAGAACTCAAAAAGGATTTTGAAAAGCAAGTTAGACAGGTGAAGGAAAAACTGGAAGACAAATGAGAGAGATGCAAGAAAAGCAAGAAAAACGGGTCAATACCTTAGTAAAGGAGACCCAAAAAAATGCTGAAGAAAATAACACCTTGAAAAATAGGCTCACTCAATTGGCAAAAAAAGTTCACAAAGCCAATGAGGAGAAGAATGCTTTCAAAAGCAGAATTAGCCAAATGGAAAA
Organism: Bettongia penicillata ogilbyi; assembly: GCA_023548195.1. Classification (NCBI taxonomy): domain Eukaryota; kingdom Metazoa; phylum Chordata; class Mammalia; order Diprotodontia; family Potoroidae; genus Bettongia; species Bettongia penicillata. The sequence goes on from JAJHZJ010000174.1 coordinate 843,575, forward strand.
AGAGGTTCAAAAGCTCACTGAAGATAATAGTTCTCTCAAAATTAGAATGGAACACATGGAGGCTAATGACTTTATGAGAAACCAAGAAATCACAAAACAAAACCAAAAGAATGAAAAAATGGAAGAGAATGTGAAATATCTCATGGGAAAAACAACTGACCTGGAAAACAGATCCAGAAGAAACAATTTAAAAATTATGGGACTACCTGAAAGCCATGATCAAAAAAAGAGCCTAGACATCATCTTCCATGAAATTATCGAGGAAAACTGCCCTGAGATTCTAGAACCAGAGGGCAAAATAAGTATTGAAAGAATCCATTGATCACCGCCTGAAAGAGATCCAAAAAGAGAAACTCCTAGGAACATTGTGGCCAAATTCCAGAGTTCCCAGGTCAAGGAGAAAATATTGCAAGCAGCTAGAAAGAAAAAATTCCAGTATTGTGGAAATACAATCAGGATAACACAAGATCTAGCAGCTTCTACATTTAGGGATCAAAGGGCGTGGAATAGGATATTCCAGAAGTCAAACCAAGAATCACCTAAACAGCAAAACTGAGTATAATACTTCAGGGGAAAATATGATCTTTCAATGAAACAGAGGACGCTTTCAAGCATTCTTGATGAAAAGACCAGAGCTGAAAAGAAAATCTGACTTTCAAACACAAGAATGAGAAGAAGCATGAAAAAGTAAACAGCAAGGAGAAGTCACAAGGGACTTACCAAAAGTGAACTGTTTACATTCTTACATGGAAGGACAATATTTGTAACTCTTAAAATTTTTCAGTATCTGGGTAGTTGGTGGGATTATACACACACACACATATACACACACACACATGTATATGCGTGCATGCACACACACATACACACATGCACGCACACACAGAGACAGAGAGCACAGAGTGAATTGAATAGGATAGGACCATATCTTAAAAGAAATTAAGGTAAATGATGAGAGAGAAATGTAGTGGGAGGAAAGAGGGTAAAATGGAATGGGGTAAATTATATCTCATTCAAGAGGCAAGCAGGAGACTTTTTAATGGAGGGAAAAAGAGGAGAGCTGAGAAGAAAAAAAAACAAGAAATTTACCCTCATCACATTCAATTAAAGGAAGAAATAAAATGCACACTCATTTTGGTATGAAAACCTATCTTACAATACAGGAAAGTGGGGGAGAAGGAGATAAGCAAGGAGGGGGGGGATGATGGCAGGGAGGGCAATGGGAGGAGGGAGCAATTTGAAGTCAACACTTGGGGAGGGACAGGATCAAAAGACAGAATAGACACAATGGGAGGCAGGATAGGATGGAGGGAAATAACAGTCTTACACAACACGACTATTATCGAAGTCATTTGCAAAACTACACAGATAGGGCCTATATTGAATTGCCTGCCTTCCCAAAGGGAATGGGTGGGGAGGGAGGGATGGGGAGAATTTGGAACTCAAAGTTTTAGGAACAATTGTTTAGTATTGTTGTTGCTACTAGGAAATAAGAAATACAGGTAATGAGGAATAGAAAGTCATCTGGCCCTACAGGACAAAAGAGAAGATGGGGACAAGAGAAGGGAGGGATGAGAGAAGAGAGGGCAGATTGGTGATAGGGAAAATTAGAATGCTCAGTGTATTGGGGTGGGGGGAGGGGATATAAGGGGAGAAAATTTGGAACCCAAAATTTTGTGAAAATGAATGTAAAAAGTTAAATTAAAAAAAAAATAAAGCTAGAAGGGTTGGTAGAGACTGAATCCAACCATCTCATTTTACAGATGAGGAAACTGAGGCCCAAAACAGTTAAGTGACAGGCACAAGGTCACAGAGATACTAAGGATACCTTATTTGGAATTCAGAACACTCTCAATTGTTGCAATACCTGGTCCCTACCCATCTCTACAATTTTATTTTTCATTAATCTCCTTTTATCTAGAAAGTATGCGAAATGTTTACTGATTATAAAGTAAGGTCACACACTCCTTCACCTTCTGCATTTTGCTTTATTCTTCTCTGGGCATCTGCATCAACTACCACCTCCTAACCCATTCCAGTATCAATTCTCACAAATCCCATAGATGTGTATGCAGTGACCCGGACATCACAAAATTCAATTAGTAATAGCTATGATCTGTGACCATAAACATACTCTATCTTTCTCCCACTTGTTCTCTCCATTCTCCTTTATCTCCATCTGTGCTCTATGTCCTCCTTCCTGTCTTCTTTTGTACCCAAGCCCTGCTTTTCCTACTCTCTTCCCTGTGTTCACAGAAGAAAATCCAGAGTAATGAGAACAAAAGTATGCAAGATGATGAGAGTGCAAATAATGAGGTAACAGCAAAAAGATCTGTTACCCATTTGCTCCTTTTGCCTACTGTTTTCTCTTTACTTCACTAAGAAATAACAGCAATATCGTAAAAAGCAATTTCTACAGTCCTCTTCTGTCCAAAGTGTGTACTAACACCAAAAGGTGTGCCAGTAAATGTTTAACAAACAGCTCTCAGAGAGGAAGAGAGATATGGGGACGGGGGAATGCATGTATGACATACTTTTAATTTTAATCTGCATTACAGATTTCCAAGGTGTAAAAGCTTATACTGAAAATTTAAGAATTAGCTTTCACAAACTGGTACAAGCACAATCCAACACATCCTTGCTATCACTTAAGCCACTACACAACAGGCTTCTGAACATTAATTCAAGTTTACACAGTCCATTCCAGTTTGGAAAGGTGCAGGTATGTGGAAACAAAGGTTCCTAGGACCACAAAGGTAGGAGGAAGTGCCTGAGCTCAAATTTGAACTTCTGACAGCTCCCATGCTCTTGCACTACACTATGCTTCCTATAAACAATGCAATTATCTCTTTTCCACAGCCTGTACTCCTATTGTTCAGTCATTTTTCAGTTGTGTCAGACTCTTCATGACCCCACTGGGGTTTTCTTGACAAAGATACTGAAGTGATTTGCCATTTCCTTCTCCAATTCATTTTACAGATGAGGAAACTGAAGCAAGAGGGTTATTGCCCAGGGTCACACATCTAGGAATTGTCTTGAAGATGAGTTCCCGACTCCAGATCTGGCACTCTCTTCCCTGTCCACCCAGCTACCTGTGCTCTGTAATTCAAATCAGACTCAGAGGTCTGAACTCCTCTTTCCCTCCTTCAGAAACCTTCTCTCTCAATCTCCTATCCCTCAACAAATGTTCACTATACATAGGATTATTCAAAAAGGTGACTCATAGATTTACTGAGCCAGAAATGAACTGACAAAATAGCAATAGTGAATAGAGATACTTTCCTATTCATGAAATGACCTAAAGATCCACATAGGTTCTACAAGTTTACTTTCTGAGATGATTCACTGAACAGCAATAAAATCTGAGTATGGGAGGGAGGTGAATGTCTTGGACTCTTAAATTAAATCAGCTAAGCAGAGAGGAAAAAAGAAATCCATGAGCCCACAGATAGGATAATATTCACATCAGGTTGACCCATGCCTAATTAGCAGCATTATCCAATCCCTATTTTAAAAAAATACTCAATCTAATGCCATGCTTCTCTGAGTTAAATTCACTGGCCTATAGTTTACATATTCCCTTCACTCCTCTTTTTCCTTGGACAAAGGGTAAAGCTTTGAGCCTTGACCTTGTCTCAGCAGAATTAAGGAAAAGAGCACTGATTCCGTGCCAACAGCTCAGCAGCCACATCTGCCAGATTTTAATGTACCCTGGGATGTAGTTCATCTGGGCCTGGTGACTTGAATTCATTAAGGGCAGCCAGGTGTTCTACAGCTATCTTGGAACATGGAACAGGGATTAGACTTGCTGTGCTTGGCCCCTGAGAGGAGAATCAGGAGCAAGGTGTAGAAACTGTGAATAAAGATATTTAGAAGAAAAAGGAAGGAACAGGAAAAAAAAAGGAAAGGAGGGAGAAGGGAGAATAGGAAAAGAGAAACAAAGAGGGAAAGGAAGGGAAAGAGAAGATATTGAAAGGAAGAAGCAAGAAAGAAGAGGAAAGAGTTAATGAAGGAAGTGCTGGGATTGAAATACAAACACAAGACAGTCCTTGTCCTCCATGAATTTAAATTCTAAGCCAGAAGATGGCCCTGCATGGATTGCTGGAAATCATGGTTTTGGATTAGACAGATGTAATGGAATACATGACTGGTGAATAGGTGAATACAGTCAGGATAGAGCAATATGAATACCAATGAAGAATGGATTAAATCCCCCAGGCTACGGCCTCCACTGATTGAGAAACACCACAACAGGGTGAGGCAAGTAAATGGCCTGGGCTATCTAGGAAAGCAGTGGGGTGTCCCTCACTGACGGGCTGCAAGCAAAGCCTCAATAATGACTTGTCTCAAATAGTATAAAGAGAATTCTTCTTCAAATATAGATTGGATCAGATGGCTTATAAGGTCAATCAATCAATTAATCAAGGCTATGAGGATACAGATACAATTGGAGCCTGCCCTCATGGAACAAACATTCTATCAGGGGACGTCAACATGGTCACAGAAAAATAAATCCAGGACACACACACACACACACACACACACACACACATACTTTTAAAATACATTGTGATAGGTGAGGCTCGTTAATAACTAGAAAAATCAGTAATGTTTTCTTGACAAAGAGATCCCTTCCAGCTCTGAAATTCTGTTATGCTGAGCATCATGGCTCAGTATAATAATGCCATTATGTAGTCATAAAGCACTTTACTATCCCCCTCCAACTATTCTCTTACTATCTCCAAATAACAATATTAATAACTATATCCAAATAACAATAAGCCTTGTAAGGAAAACAAAGCAGATATTATCAATTCAGTTTTACATATGAGGAAACTGAGACAAAGAAGCTATGTGACTTGGTCCAAAGGTCACCCAGCCCCTAAAGTGTAAAGCCAAGACTGGAGAACAGGTGTGCACACTCCTAACTCAAGGCTATTGCCACTATGCTATATGTTTCATGCAAAAACAGCTCAAGAAATTGTTTTCCACTGATACCAATGCTCATGAAAATATAGTAAGATGGTAACAGGAAAGAGAAAAGGAACATTTTCCTTAATATCCTTACTTTCCTTACCCTAACACACACGCCTCCCAAACAAACTCTAAGACTGATATACTATTAAGCTCTTGGTATAAGGCTTTTGCGAATTAATTCCATGGCTGCTAAACACATAAAGAATGAGTTCCAGAAAAACAGAAAGCATACGAACGTATGAAGGCAAACGTGATTTATCAGTGGTGAGTGTCAAACTCAAAATGGAGACGGGAACCAGTAGCCACATTGTAAGGATCCCTGTAGGCCAAATGTTGACTTGGAAAACCACATATTAACATTATCTATGTTCTATTGTATTTTTATTTGTTAAATATTTCCCAGTAACATTTTAATCTGGTTTGAACAGACACTAAAGTACTACATGCTGCTGCATGTGAACCACAGGACATGTGTCTGACATCTGGGACATAGGTCAGTCAAATATAACACTTATGAGAATCTACCATGGCACAACCACATACTTCTATGGTCTGGAAAGCTAATTATGCCCTTCTGTCCTCAGGGAATCTAATGTATTAATGACCCGGTATCATATAGTCATTGTCTCATAACTCCTAGAGCTGGAGGCAGGCCTGAGAAGGGTCACATGGGAAGCAGTAATGTTACAGGAAACCTCTTCTCTTCCACAAAGAGAAGCAAAAAGCTTAAGAAAGCCAATCTAACTGCACTCAACCTTATTCTCTTGGATCACCAATAGCATCATTCTTAGCACCTTTTGGTCTGGGCAGGGCTAATCAAATTACATTAATGCTCACAGCCCTCCAAAGATGGCAGGAATAGATATTATCCTCATTCTACAAGTTGAAAATTAAAGAATAGAAAAGTCAAGATACTTCTCTGAACAATAAAGTCAATAGAAAAACCAACAAACAATAAACCCCCACAATTCAAGCATGTTCAGCTTAGGGGTCAGTGAGGGAAGAGGAAGATAGGTGCTGCTATTTTTACAATTATTTATTCCAGGAAGCATCGTGGAATATACTGACATAACATTTTCTTTCAGCTCACTTCAGTTACCTAAAGTTTACTTGACTGTATTATTTTTTTCAAATCTGGAAGGGGAACCAATGGGTCTGGTGACATATATTAAAATGATAAATTACCTGTTATTACATAGTTATCTGCTTATAAGCCTGCAAATCTCCCTATAAACACAAGCAGGCCGGACACCAACAGGCCAGTAGTCAGCACATAAAGCTCTATCAGTAACTCTTCCTGCCCCGCCCCCGCTCCCCAAAACGACCTAAGTGTTCCGTATGTGCTAACTCATCGCATTAAAAATAACAACAATAGTAATAACAATGGTACACAGACATCTAGTGAATTTTATCCACAGGGTAAGAAGACAGTAGAAGACCTAAGATAGGTGATTATGGCTAACACTAAAAGGCTACCAAAATCAACAGGAGACATTTGTCACTTAAGTCCTATAAGTCATTAGATGGGATATACTTTGAAGGTGAGCAGCTCAAGTCCAGAGAAAAAGAACTAGCTTCTTTAACTACAGCTTTTGAACAATGCCGTCACAGTCCCATGCCCTCTCTCTTTCTCTTCCTACTCCTCTCAATGTTCTCTCCCTACCCTTCTTTTCTCGATCAATAAATATTTATTTAAGAGCCTAATGCATGCCAGGCTCTCTGTTAAGCACCAGGGACGCAAAGAGAGTGAAAGACTTCTGGGATACAAAAAGAGGCAAAAGACAGTCCTTGCCCTCAAAGAGTTCAAAATTTATTCTGAGAAAAAACAATCCAACAAATATGTACAAACAAGTTATATTCACGATACACAGGAAACAAGAGAGGGAAGGCACTAGAATTAAGAGGGGCTGGGAAAGGCTTCCAGAGGAGATTTTAATTGGGATTTAAAGGAAGGTAAAGAATATAAGGAAACCAATATGCTTCCATTCTCTCCCTTGGCAAATCTTATCCACTCCCATAACCTCAACTACTCCCCTATAGGCTTATGAATCCCTGACCTCTATCTTCAATTCAATAAACTTAATGAGCACACTATGTATGTGAAACTGTGCTAGGTACACAAGGGAAGATATAAAGGTTAGAGAACACAGAGTCCTTACCTTAATGAATCCTATGGTCTTAAGAGGGTGATATGACACAAGAAGAGAAAATGGTTCATGCTAAGTGTATCACAGAGATGCAAGCAGTAGTGACAACAATGACAATAAAAGTATATAATGTTCTAAGGTTTAGGATGTGTTTTCTTTACAAAAATTCCATTTCTGCCACTTACTACCTATCTTTATGACCTTTAGCAACCAACCAATAAGCACCCCATGGCCTGATCCAAAATGAATGCTCACAGCACTCCCAAGTATTAACAGGAATAAATATTACCCCTACTTTACAGGTTGGGAATTAAAAGGACAGGAAAGACAAGATACTTGTCTGAGTCATACAGTCAATAGGAAAAAAAAGACAAACACAATTTGGACCATTGTTTTACTGGGGGATTGGAGAGGGAAGTGCAAGACAGATGCTAGTAGTTTTACAATTATTTCAGCCAGCACCATGGAAAATACTGACAGAACATCTTCTTTTGACTACCACAATGCAAAGGAAAAGAACACTAACAATGAAAATCATGATTAAAATGCTGTGAAATTATAATGACCAAGAGATATTAATTGCGCACAACTAAGCCAGTCTGCGATAAAAATGATTACTCTCTAAATTAATTTACTTTTTCCATGATGATAGCGATCAAAGAACCTAAACGGTTACTTTGTAGAGCTAGAAAAAATAGTAAAATTCACCTGGAGAAGCAAAAGGTCAATGATTTCAAAGGAAATAATGAAATGAATGAGAAAGGAAAGGGATGGAGTTCTCAAAGTCACCCACTGGTAACCGTCAAAACAATTTGGAACTGGTTAAAGAAAAGAAAGGTTAATCAGAAAAGTTAGGAGAAATAAATTAGGCTTAGACTAGCACTGCAGAGCACACACTATAATATACTCCTAATGGATATATAATCTAGATATCAAAGGTCACATCATAAACAATTAGATATACCAACGGGGTGAGAGGTACAGGGGCAAAGGTCAGATAATAGGCCCTAAACTTCTTGGATCCAATAGTCTGAAGAGGGTAATGCGACACACAAAGAGAAAATGGTTCATGCTAACAGTATCACAGAGATGCAAGCAGTAGTGGCAACAGTGATAATATATGTATACAATATCACAAGGTTTATACATTCCAGACACTGGGGGCACAAACACTACAAAATTACAAATGGCACAGTACAAAGTAAATGTTAAATTAATTTACTGAACAGAGTGATGAAAGTATTTTTCTAGTGGTCACTGAGTGGGCACAGCACAGTTGCTCTCAGTCTTAGCCTGATGAACCTCAGCCTTACTCACAGGAATCCTAACGGACTGCTTCAAGCACCAATACAAGATTCTGGCACACAAGTTGATGTGTGTCCATTTCCAGTCAAAATAACAGTTCATGCTCCACCTGTCACACACACACCAGCTGTATGGAATTCAGGCAAATCATTTAATCTCTCAGCACTGCAAGCTAGTTCTAAGACTTAAGCCACAGACTAGTTGCCAATCTGACCTATCAGAGGGAGTTTTCTTATTCCCTAAATCAAAGAAATCAGAAGTTTGGTTAAGAATAACAACTTATACATATCTGGTGCTTTCCAGTTTACAGAACTCATTTATCACAACACCTACCCTGAGACAAGTACCCCAAGTACAAATATCTTCATTTTGCAGATCAAGAAAACTAAGAATCAAAGCTATTGACTCATCCATGGTAACTGGGGCATATGTGTTAGGGACAGGACCTTCAGTGTTTTAATCTCCAAGGCCAGTACTACACTACCACTAGTCACCTACTGAATATTACATAGCCTTTAAAAACAACAACCTATGCTAGGTCAGTGTAAAAAAAAAAATCAGACTCTAAAAATGTTTTTAAAATCATCACCAAAACCTTTCACATATGTTTTTAAACAAATCCTGAAAAGATGGTGCATATGCAGCTAGAATGAATTCCCTAGTCAAACAGAAAATGATTTAACTCATGCTCTCATGTTTTTGGAATCAAGAAACAATAACATCAAAATCCTAGATGCATGAACCTGCACATTTTCGTTTTTCCCCATAATCTTTCTTATGTAAGCTGGAAGATAAAAGGACTTTTTAACAATTTCAGATATTCATAGAAAAGTCATTTCTTCTAAAACTGAATTTACAAATAGATTTTTCCCTTATGTACTTGAGAAACACTGCAGGATCATGCTGAAAATTTTGAGAGCGTTCTCAAACAGTAATGAAGAAAGTAAAGGCATGTCCTAGAAAGACACTAATGACACTAAAGACACATCGCATTCTCTAGAAAACTCCTATTGCCTAGACATTGGCCTCAGCAAATGATCTTCTTAGATGAATATGCTGAAAACAAAATTTGCTTTTGCTTGCATTGCAAACTAATACTCCTTTAAAAATCATATTATAAAACACTGGAACATACTGTGTTATTCAACTGAAAAAAAACAGAGCCTGAATAAGAGATGAGAAGCAACTTGAGGCAGAAACAGTAATGTCACATGATTTCACTCTAAAAGGCAGAAGAGAACCTGATAAAGAATACCCTGGAACACAGATGAAAACTGTAGAGGGACGTAGGTTAGAGGGCACAAATTAGAAGCAGAAAAATGAATTTAAAAAAGCTGTCTAACTTTGGGCAAGTAATGTAGCCTTGTACAAATTCAGTTTTCTCATTTACAAAACAAGGGATTTAAACTAGAAGGTCTTGAAGACTGCCTTCCAGGTCTAAATCAATTAGACCTATGATCTTATGAAATACTGTATATTCTAAAAAGGAACAAGGCTTTCACAACTTAGAAGTTGAAAACAAGAGAAGATAACGACTAAAAAAAATCATTGTAAAAAAAATGACAAAGTACATTCTCTTTGTACTTAAGTTCTTCTTAAGTTCTTACCTTAAGTACATTCTCTTTGTACTTAAGTTCTGTACTTAAGTTTCTTCTTTTTTTTGTGGCACCGGTCACGTATCTCTATCTACATACAATACTATATACCATACATACATTTGTATGCCTATTGCATATACATCTGAAGTGCCCCATTTTAGGAGACTGTCAAACTAGAGTACATTCTCTTTAGAAAGAGCTTTGAAAAGCTGGAATTATTCCGGAATAGGAAAGCCAAGATGGTGAGAGGACTAGAAACCTGAACACAAGGATAAGTGATGGAATCAAGGAAGGGACTCTTGTTTGGGTCAAGAGAAGAATGAAGGGAGATAGGCTGTCAGGAGGAAGGAGAATATTTGCTCCCAGATAATCTAAGTAAAATTCCCTGATAATGTGTTTTTGAGGTCAAGGTTTCTGTTTTGTTTATTTTGGGGACTGTGGAGGAAGATGGAGGTTGCAGTTAGATACAGTCTAATAATTTCAACAATGTGAAGAATTCTTGGTGTGGAAACTCGTTGGAAATCAGCAACTCATCTTTAAATATGAGTCTTAAGAGAGACGGCACTGAAAAATAAAGAGACCCGCCCATGACCAAACAGCCAGGAAGAACCAGAGAAGGAACCTAAACTCACCTCTTCCTGACCCTACGACCCCAGGAGTGCTAAGTCTTTTTTCTCTGTCATGGATTCCCCTCTCTCCTCACCTCCTTTGGCAGTCCAAGGAAGCTTTCTCAGAATGATGTTTATAAATGCATAAAATAAAATACTGGTGTGTGTGTCTGTGTGTCTGTGTGTCTGTGTGTATGTCTGTGTGTTTACTTATAAATTCAGAGACCCTAGATTAACATCTTCTACCTCATGCCAGGACAACACAAGCTATTAAAAATGAAACAGGTAACACAGCAAGTGACAGTGAATTCTTAATCATAATATTTAAGTAGAGGTGATGACCTGTCGAATAAAAAAGGCAGCAGACATTAGAGAAGAGTAGCAGATGACAAAGAGAACTTGAAATCAGAAAGAGCTGGACCTACATCCTGCTTCAGTCACTTACTAGCTGTGAAGCAGAGGTAAATCTTTTAACTGCTCTGTCCTTTAATTTCCTCAACTGTCAAATGAGAGCTTATCTCACAGGGTTCTTGTAGCAATCAAATGAGATAAAATAGCCAAACATCTATATATACACACATGTATGCATATAATGACATTATTATAATTATTATTTATAAAGACTCTGGCTTAAGTATATAATTTCCAAGGTCTCTGCCTAGCATGAGGGTATGTGATTTTATGATCACTGTGGCTCTCATCTTTCATTTTAAGAGATAAGAAAATAAGCACAAGATGTAAGTAGTAGTTCTAAAATCTTGGAATCACAAAGTGTTAGAGTTAAAGTGACCTTGAAGGTTATCCAGCCCACTTCATTCATTTTACAGATCAGAAAACTAAGGCCAGAAGGGTCAATGACCTGCCCAATGGCACAATGAAGCAACAATTAAATGACAGAGGATTTGGATGAAAAACTAGATCTAAACCTCATTTTATCTCTTCCTAAAATAGGAGAGTTAGATTAAATGATATCCAAACATTCTACTAATAAGCTTAACAAAATATCCTATAAATGTGCATTTCTCATATATATATTACACTTGTCAATTGATTATATGAAAACCATTCAGCTGAATGGTTTTGCCATTCTAGCTAAAAAGCTACAAAAATACCCGTGATTAAAAATCCTATATGCTTCAATGAGATATTAGAAAAAAATTATGTTCACACTAACTTCATTTTATATTGATCAATAAATAATATTTCCTTGGGAAATATTAATGTAAAATGACTGAAATTAGCAAAATCTGTTATTACCTCTTCATTTTGAGTGTATTTTGAATTTTCCAGTGCAACTTTTCACGTCACCCAGGAGATAATTATATGTTCATTAAAAAACTACAAAAATGACTCAACAAACAACGTAGGTAAGGAAATACACCCCCACAACTCTAAATTATCAGGGGGAAATTGCCTCAGGAAAAAAAAATTAGTCACTGAATCTAACATAAAAATAAAAGGCAGTAGGGGTTTTTGGATATTCAATTTTATTCATCTATTTAACCAACAAATATAATACCATACCCATCTAATCAATAATTTCTTTAAAATTATTATGTCCACAAAAAGTTTATTTTGCTCACAAATACAGTTAAGTACTACCTCACTTCAAAATTATAATGAATTCCTCTACCTTCTTCTCATACCACCTACACCAGTAAGAAAGAGGGTGGCCGATATTTCTTCTTGGACATCTTCAAGGAAAACAAACAAAAAGTACAAGGACATAAAGATAAAATACACTACATTTCCTTAAAATCATTATCTAAAATTTTGTCTTGGGAATACAAGCTGATGCTTGAGGTACTTCACAATGGTACCTAATTCTAAATTGGAACAGAATAGGTTAGTGATTTTCAAAATAAATTTATTTTTGTGAGAAGGGGGAAAAGTCCTTAATACTTCCTCTTACCATCCTCAGACACAATGCTCTCTTAACCAAAGAGGGTATTTAGCACACATTTTAAAAATTCACACTTGACAGAGAACTTGGAAAACAACCAATCACTCCCCAGGACAAATAAAATTCACATATCAAATTCATGTTAAACCATGTTATTATTATTATTTTACTATTAGAATATTTATTTCCATGAATGAGGGTAAGGAAGGAAAAAAAGTACCTGGATTGGAGCAGTTAGGTAGCACAGTGAAATAGAGCAGTGGCCCTGGATTCAGGAGGACCTCAGACACTTGACACGTGACCTTGAGCAAATCACTTAACCCTAATTACCTTGTCTTCCCCTCTCAAAAAAAAACAAAAAAAAAAAAAAAAGAAAAAAAAGGAGATGGCTTGAGGCAATTTATACTTATTGACAAGTTTACTTTATGGATATTCTATATCCATTTAGATCTTTAAAGATTTTTAATTACCTGTTTCTCAGTTCCATAAAGATTGTTCCTTAATTGCCTCTCTAATCAAACTTTTTTTCTTTTTCCCCCAGTCCAGATCTATGATTTTATCAGTGTGAGGAACTCACAGGATAGAAATTCAGCAACAATTATATAACTTAAAGTCCTAAGAGATTAGCTCTCGAAGTCTCTTTTAGAAAAGCTTTAAAATCTGAATTTGAAGTCATCCGCTAAATTCAGTCATGTCACATAAAACTTCAATAAAATGCAGTGTTAAGAGGTTAAGTTTGATGATAACTCCAACAGACAATAACTGGAAACTGGTTTTTTTTTTAATTTTCTGACAATCTTATTCATAGTTCAGAACTTAGAGGTTCAGAAAGCTAACTTTCTCCCTTCTTATTAAGATACTTAATAAATACACTGCCTTACCGAAATAACTTAATTCTAGAGTGTCTTTAAAAGATCATTTTCTACCTTCTGCTACTAAAATAGAAAATAAAACCCAACTTTCCTGAATCTCATAAAAAGCAAATTAAGTATAGAAAATAAGCATTTTTTTAAAATACTCTAATTTAAAATAAATGATCTATGACTGTATGCCAAACAAGAAATAAAATCTCCAAATATACTAGCACAAAATCTGTAATAGACAAACCTAGCTAAGCCACTTTAAAAAACCATGACCCAGGGTAAAAATTACTTTAATTCCTCTCATCAGCCCAAACCAATAAAAAGATGGCCTAACAGCAAAGAGTCTCCAGATCTTTGATGAGCAAATACCCAAAGCCCAGAACTCATTCAAACCAACCAACTAATTTTATTTTTGTCACCTAAGACTACATCAGAAACTCTGCCTGATTTTGCCCTTTAATACTGAATTATGATCAATGCTAATGGGGTTCAGGGATATCTTAAATCCTAAAACCTCATTTTATTCAATAATTTCTGCCTCCTTTCCCACAATCTTCTTTTTCCCTTTTTCCAAAACTGCTGAGTTTTAGTCATTACCATGTGAAAACACAGTCAAACAGCAAAATGAACACAATTGTAAACATAAAGGAGGAGGGTTTTTGCTAAACCATCAACCAGAAAATCCGTCTTTATATGATGCAACTTTACATGAGATAGTGGTTTTCCTCACTTCCACAGGAAATCCAATTTTTCAATGGAACAATCTCCCACCAGGTTGCGCCACCTGAAGGACCTTACCTTTTTGGCTCTCTGTGCTATATCCGGTGTCCTTGTGAGCAGCTTTTCAATCAGATATTCTCTATTCTGCAAAAAAAACATTCCGCCAGTTAAAATCAACTAAGATGCACAGAAATTCAACATCATCTTAAAAGAGCAGGTTGACTTGTGAGGGTTATGAAGCAGTTTACCTTGGCTTTCTGGAAGAATTTGCATTTTAAAAGTTCTGCTGCTGTGGGCCTGAAAGATCAATAATAAATCAGAGTTGAAACAATGACCACTCAATATATATAGTGCCTGAATGAAATAATTCAAATTCTGGAGCATTCTTTAAAATACTACATTAGGAATAGCCAAACTGGCTCCTAAATTGTAAAACAGACCCATATAAAATAGCAGGAATGGTGTAGTTCTGTCCTAATGATGCTATTTTAGACCCAAGAAGTTAAATATGTGGGGCAAAAAAAATCAATTGATTACCTTTGACTCTTACTGCCCATGGCAGCTTCCATGTTTAGGAAAGACAGCAGCATGACAAGACTGCTAGCTGAATCCTTTTCTGTATCAATAATGCAAGAACACAATTGTATGTGGCATGATCCTGCTCTCCTGCATGTGCTCAAGTCCCCTGACCCTAAGAAGACCCATCAGACTAGGAAGCACTCCTAAGATGTTCCCAAGGGTCATCTGGAAGCATATGGAACAGTCATGCACAGTCTGCATGGAAGGTATCTTGTGCTTCGGTCTTGTCTTCCTGCTGGCTTGTAAGCTCTGAGGTAAAGATCTGTGCCTTACTTGAACAGTTTATATTCCCTGGTGCTTCCTGCAATGAATGTTGTATACAAGGTGAAATGTCTACTGAATTGGGGGTAAGGAGTTGGAGAACTGAATTAGCAAGGCCAAAAGCATTTCTGCCCCAAATATATCAAATGGCTAGGAGCTCTATGTTCTCAGAGTTTTTTTATCTAAGAACATTGTTATTTCCTCTAACGCGATCACTTCTTGATTTATTTTTCTTTCCCCAATGAATACAGACAAGAAAGGAACAGCAACATCAAGAGGAAACAACAGATAACAGTAAAATCCAGTCAGTTACAAGGTCACTTTAGAGAATGCTTTTCTAGACCCTCATCTCCAGATTGCAAGTGGAGGAGTAGTCAGACCAACTTGAAAAGATAGAGCAGATGATGGCACCCATCATACGAAACTACTATGCATGATGCAGGAGAGAGAGGAGGCTGGAAGTCTAGAAGACCTGCCTCTGATTCAGCAGCTTGGCCATGAGCGGATCACTCACTAAGTCACAGAAGTTACTATCTGCATCAGAGGTGGAAGTCGCCACACTGAGAGTTCCATATGAACTCGAAACTCTGGATTGCCATACCCCATTCATTTCTCCCCCCAAAAAAATTTAGTTACTAAGGAAGTGAAATACAAGTAGACCAATGTTCCAGGGACAAGGCAGGAAGACATGTGTGGGATTGAGTCAAGGACCTATTACATACTTCCATTTTAAATACATGAAATTTATACATGTCTAAACAGAAATAAGGAACTTAACAGTAGTAGAAGTGATATTAGCAAATGATTTAATTTAGGGAGGTTTTGTTAGGGGGTTTTGGTGTTGTTTTAACTCACAAAGCCAAGTCAAAGCATTAGGGAAATGGAGAGATTCATAGACTGGGATGTGAGGAGAGTATAAGTTTTCCAGTATCTTTATACGCAAATTAAGAAAAGGTAAGGGTACGGAGCAAGCTATCCATAAAATCTGATATGTGAAACCTAAAGATATATTTGACTAGATGACAATAATAATAACTAGCATTTATAGAGCACTTTTAGATTTTACATATATCTCATTCCATGCTCACAACAACCCTAGAAAGTGGATACCATTGTTACCCCATTTTACAAATGAGGAACCTAAGGTAAGCAATGGTTAAATGATTTGCAGAGGGTCACATAGCTAGTAAAAGTTTCTGAGGTAGATCTTTCTGACTCAAGTTCAGTGCTCTACCCAGTGGCCACTTAGCTGCCCTTTTTGTTTCAAAACCTGAAAAGAAATTGAGGGGTGTCCAAAAGAAAAGAAAATGACCATCCTATTTTAAAAATGACGTAAGATTTAAAAATAAGATGATGCTAAAATATTTGATAGGTCTCAAATTGGACAAGTTATCACTACTTCTAATATTACAAAGTCAAGGGTACAGTTTCAAGTCTGAATTAATGACCTTGTAAAAATTGTAAGGATTCACTAAATACAAGATTGGGAGTGAGATAACTGGAGTGAGGAAGAGGGACAGTGGATACACAAATGAGACACAAAAGCGGGAAAATGAAGTTCTTTTTGCTCTCCTGCCCCATGACAATGCACCTTCTTCACAATATCAGACTAATGAGGTTTATTTCAGGGCATGGAGTTGGGGCAATAATCTCTGTGGCAACAAGGAAAGCAGGTAGAGACAAAAAGGGGCGGGGGGGAAGGAAGCTTCTCATTTCTTAAAATACTTTGCTGCCAATCAAAAAATGAACCCCCATCCCAAACCATTATGACCTAAGGAAAGCATCAACAGATTACAGTAGTATTCACTTTTTCAAGTAACAAATTTAAGCAATAGGTACTGCTTTACCAAAGGTGCATAGTGCAATGAAACAGGTAATGACACAGGCCACTTTCTCCCTAAAACTGAGTAAATAGATTAAAGGTTTGGAAGAGGAGTCAATATTTTTTCCCAACAGCAGAAGCTAATAGAAAATAAATTTAGAATTGACTGGTAGGTTCATAGGTTTTAGAGCATGAAAGGAGATTAAAGGTCATCTCATCAACTTCCCTTACTTCACAGATAAGGAAACTGAGGCCTGGAGCAATTAAGTGACTTATCCCAACAGAGCAGGGAATAGAGCCAGAATCTGAACCCAGGTCCTCCCATCAACAAGTCCAACACCCTTTGCGTTGTACCACAAAGCCTTGGGAGAGTAGGTAAAAAACGAAAAGGAAATAAAGGAGAATATCTTTAAGAACGTATTAAGAGGATATCTGTATATGACTCTGAGAATGAAGTAAGTATAGGAAACAGTGTTACAGTACTTGTATTTTCATAAGTACAATGCAGAATGAGAAGACTGTGTGATTCAAACCTTTTGGCTGAAGAGATAGAGAATATTGCAATTATGTTCCCTCCCCTTCATGGTTACCAGCGATTTTCTACTGCAATGAAACACAATATAAATACAGGAACAATCTGAACCTAAAGATCCATGTTCTGAGGGATGATTCATTGTGAAGCTCTTGAAAGCCATGCAGCAATCTACAAGTTTTCAGTTTTCACCAGAAGATTAATAGCTCTTTTCTCTTACATGCAGTGCTTGTGGACAAACAACAGACCAGGGGACTGCCTATGAGTAACATCATTTTTTACATTTTTAAATCAAATAAAACAGTATTTAAAAATGTAAAAATCTTTCCTAGCTCATGGGACATACAAAAGCCAAAGCATCAAGCCAGAAGTCTACCCCAAAGGATCCTCTACAGTCATGTTCATAAATCATCCAGAGGCTTAAAGAAGTGGAAAGAAACATTCTAGAGCAAAGGTTCTTAATATGAAGTCTGAAAAGCTTATAAAAATATATATATATATATCTGAATAACTATAATTTAATAATAATTGGTTTCCTTTGTAATACTATGGGTTTTATTTTATGCATTTAAAAAAACATTATTCCGGAAAGGAGATATTCTTAGGCTTCCCAATCACTGACCACTGGGTTGCATGATACAAAAGTTTCTGCAGCCCTGGTCTAGTGCTTGAAAAGTTCTAGTATAAAAACCTGTATTTTGTGTAATCTGCTTAAGCAAAAGTCACTTCTTTATCCTCCTAAAAGAATGTTTAAGAATTCTTTTTTTCTCATATTTCACTGATGCAAATTCCGTTTCCCTATTTTTAAAAGAAACTTTGAGTTATCTTCTGTCTTCCACCATAAGACCGGCATGATTCTTTTTTTAAAGGAATGGCTAAAAAATTTGTCAGCTTTATCACCTATGTCAAGGCAAGACATAAGGCATATAAGTAAGTGCTTCATAAATGCTTATAATCGACTATTCTATAAATATGTGATTTCATACACTAATTTTTACATGTAGGGTGGATTTCATAACTAGTTCAAGGAGCATTGTTGATGGAAGGGATGGGGAATTAGAGAGAGGGGCAATTTTAGTTCTGTTTCTGCCTGCTAAATCATTTCTACTCAGCATTTTCATTAATAGTTGCGATGAATGAAATGAATGGCATAGTATTTACTTTACAAACTAGAATTAAAAGAAAGAGATGAGAAATGGATCTATTAGAATTTAAAGTCACTTTCACCAACTATGAGCTTGGTGACAAATAAATGGAATGAAATTAAAAAGGTCACAGCAATGTAATAATAAGAAACCAAAAATAAGAATACAAGAAAAATGGCAAGATGCAAAAACTATAAATGCATTACGTGGCAATGGCAAAGTAACAATTGCATTATAAAGAATACTATCAGAGCTTATTAAAGTATTATCTCCAAGGGCCAGTTCCAGATTCAGGAGGGAGAAATGAAATTCAAAGGGCTGGAGAACAGGATCTATGAAACATGATTAAAAGACGTGGAATTGTTGACTCTAGAAAATGATGACTTAATAGTCAAGAATATGAAAGTATATTTTATAGAGGAAAAAGACTTGACTTGTTGCACATGAAATTTGGCTGAGAAAAATTCCTAAAGATGTTTTAAAACACAGAAAAGCGATGGAAGAAAAATATACTTTGTGATAAATTTTAAACTATACATACTAAATTGTCTAGTATTATTTCTCTAATAGAAAAAAGTGTTGGACTGACAGTCTGAAGACCAGAGTTCAAATCCTACCTCAACCATAGCTGCTCACTTCCTGGGCTCACCTTCTTCCAAACTTGAAAATGAATGTGTTAGAATATAAGACCTCTAACATTTTTTTCTGTTCTAAATCTTACGGTTCTAAGTACTCTTCTCTCTGAAAGGGATAGACTAGACCAATTTTTCAAGATCCTGTCTACTTCTGTAAGTTTACTATGTAATTCCAAATATTGCACACACTACTCAAGGTCAACAATGGATTTATTATTAGGAGCCAATATGAATAAGGCCTATATGTAGTACATGTATCAGTAGTTCAGATAACCAAAAGTCCTAATGAAATACTAATGATTACTAGAATATATCATAGCTATCTAGGGTATTTCAAAGTCACAGACAAAAAGTTAAGGGAGAAAAAATTGACTATGAGAGCACATATTTCCAGCAATAACCCAAGAATAAGTGGCAAGCATTACAACCAATTGAATACCATTTGTTTCTTCTGTTCATGTGATTAATCTTTTTAGTGTAAAATCTCCTTAATCTTCTTTCCTGATAATTTCATAAGTGGTACAAACAGTTTGTTCTGTATAGAAAAAGAAACTCATTCAAAATTCAATAGTCATGAATGGTTTAGACTAGAGTTGGCAAGATAAATAATAGGAGGTCAGCTTGACCTACCTTGTTCAAGATGTCAAGAGTTTTTAACTGCATTACTGAAAATTTCCTTTAATTTCTTTCTTCGCTTCATGAAAAGAGTCTCCTCATACCTACATTAAATACTGGTAATGGCAACAAGACCCCATGCTGTAAGATCTTGCTGCTTTTACCTACTGAATTCATCTGCAAATGAGGGACAGGTACTCTCCAAACCCTATCTTTCTTCTCCCTGTGCAATTACCCTTGGCAAGAAGGACATCTGGAACCCAAGAAGTCAATCTGACTTCCCTAGGATCAGGGTTCATCCCCATCTCTCACAACCCTTTCCCATAAATAATAATAAAAATAATAATAACTTAAATCTCTCGTGTGTGTGTGTGCACACGTGTACCTAAGTGTACATATGTGCAAACTTAAAGGGAAAGTGTGTGGATGAGCATGATATGTAGCTTTTTCTGGGTGTCATTTCTTTCCTCATCAATAAATAGTGATTAGAGTAAATGATCTCTCAAGATCTGTTTCAGCTCTTAACATTCTATAACATTATAGTTTTGGTAAAATAACCAGTGTGTCTCTGTAGATATGACATACCTTTTAGAAGGATCTTTCTGAAGGCATAATGAAAGTAATTTTCTAAAGGACTTGCCATATTTTTTCATCATTTCTTTGTCTTCTACTCCAGTTTCTAAAGTGGGAGGATCATTTTGCAATGTCAACATTAACACCTGTATCAGAAATAAACAAAAGGAAAATTTTAGTACTCTCCTTCATGAAAGGAAGGCAATTTTAACAGAAAAAAGTCTTTTGGATTTTATACGTGGTACCAAGAAAGAAAATTCTGATGTGAAAACTTTCCTCAAAATTGTATTATTTTCCTACATATAGTAAGAATTTCTATTTTCTTTTACAAATGTGCATATATGCTTTATAGCCTTTTTTAACATTACTAATTCCTATTATGAAATCTATTACATAAAATAAACAAAACATGTTTATTTTATCAATAAGCTGGCAAATTATTTTGAAAATTCAACATTATATATCCATTATAAAAAAATTAATTTTAGAGAAGAAAAACACTTAAAACAACAGCCAGTCTATCACTTCTGATTCCATGTCATTCTAGATGGGGGCAGCATACAGACATTGAAAGGAGGAAGATTTGGACAACATTTCCCCCTCACACAAATCTCCAATTAGATAATTTTTCTAAGGATATGGTGAAAGTCGTTTAAAACACACTTACTATTACTTAAGGAGGTTTAACTACCCCAGATAAATCATCTATACAGGCTATATCTGCTAGGGGGTGTGTGTGAGAATTTTACAGGACAATAACAAATTTAAGAGGACTGAAAGTCGGGGTAACTCGGCCACAAACCTGATTTAATAATAGCCAATATCTATAATGTTCCTACTATGTGCCAAGCACTGTTAATAAGCACTTTACAAATATTATTCCATTTGATCCTGACAACAATCATAGGAGATATGTGCTATTATTGCTCCCATTTACACATGAGGAAACTGAAGCAAGGAGAGGTTAAATGAACTGCCTAGGACCACACAGGGTAGTAAGTGTCTTGAGATTGCACTTGAAATCAGGTACTCCTGACTCTAGGCCTTGCACTCTCTCTGCACTTTATCAGTACATGACTTTCAAAAGTAATAACGTCAGTATTTGTTACCTACCAACCACAATGAACCTGAATGAATTCTTTAGTTATTCAGACAATGTCAACCACAAAACATCAAAGTTGACAGGACAGGTTTTGTTCATTTTCATGAATACAAAAGAAAAAGAACTGCAGATTCCTTGGAACCAAATTTAAGATCAGATATATAATTTTCAATAGTAATTACTTTCATAGGAGGATATTTGTGATAAGGTGCAGCTCCTGTCGCCAATTCAATGGCCGTTATCCCAAAACTCCACATATCAGCCTTGAAGTCATAGCCTCTCACCTATTGTTGCAAGAAGAAAAATATACTTTAATATCACATACTGCAATCATGTTACATAGTATGTATTCATTATTACTTATTCAGGACTTGTATCTATATGATTTAAGTTCACTATACTCAATCAATAATTATATAACCTTTTTACCTGTTCCATGACTTCAGGTGCCATCCAACAAGGGGTTCCAACAAATGTTTTCCTTACTTTATTGCGGGTAACATCACCTCCTGTTGCCAAGAAAGCACTAACACCAAAATCTGAAAGAAAAAGGAACAAATGACACTCATTTTATTTAAGGTCTTCTTATTTATAAATTTGAAAAATAACCTACAATACCTATCATTAATTATTTTAATGATGATACACGTATGGACAGATAGCTTCACTACCAACACATTCACATACACCAGAACACCCTGCAGAGACACGCAGAAGACAGCTTTCTGTGTACAAGAACATCGACTTCAGACTAAGTGCTTACAAAGATCAACTACAAAGATATCACAACAAGCAATCCTCTGGCTAGTTTGCTTGTATTTTCTTGCCTTCTTGATTGTAACTGACTTAGTGTTGTTTTTTTTAATTTGGTTTTTAATCCAGCAATGAATAACTTTTATGATCCACATATTCCCTCTGTAACCTCAGATCTCTCTAGGCACTTTTACCAAAACCGTAACAAATCTATAAACACTAAAGCAAACAACATGCCCAGATATGTCTCAGTGTAAGAATCAACCAAAAGGAAAAAAAAAATTCAGGATACATACACACACACACACACACACAGACTTTTTTCAACGTTTGGCTTTTGGATAACTCTTCTAGAGTATACATGCTTTTGCTTCTGAGTGTTAAATGATACTCTTTATGACATCGGTAATCCATTTAAAGTCTTTCACAGGGAAATAAATTAAATTAAACATAGGTGGGACAGCTGTGTGAATATAAATGTATATGTCTGTATCTGCCTTGCGAAACATAAATTGGCAGTTTGTGGGAAAAGAAGAGGAAAAAAAAAATTACCAAAACAAATGTTAGTACAAGACTATGAAAGGATCATCCATATCCAGGCAATCTAACAAGACTGAAAGACAGTAAATACTTTTCAAAAAATGACAAAATGCTAAGCAATCTAAAATCTTCCAAACTGCTCTCACACAAACTCTTAGACTGGTCATACTTCTTCAGTTGACAGGGCAACAGCAATCACCACAATACAACTTGAAACAAATCACGTTCATAATTATTAGTACTTTATTTTAGGCTGTGCTATAGTTGGGATGATAAATTATCGTATCATTTGCTACTTGATGTTGCTTCAGAAAAGTTTCCTGCTTGCGTTAGAGTTATCTAAGATTTAAATTTACAGACTCACCTCAGTGAGAATGCAAATATAAGGAAAAGGAAACCCACAAATGAAATCTTGTTCTTTTATCTTCTCATGCTAATGCTGTTCAAAAGTACATTTTATTTTTAAAATTATTTGGATTCATTTATATGAATGTGTCAAGCTCCAAACATCTTCCAATTATAAATATTTTAAGAAACCGTGCTATATCAAGAGGTCTGAAATAAAACTGCTAGAATCAGAGGATCAGGCTTTCTTCTCAGGGGAAAGGGAGAAATAATTCTTAAGCAGTACAGTTAAATGGATCTAACTAGTCTTTCTTATACATTTATTGTATTAGGAAATGGGAAAAGATAATGTTAGAAAAATCTCTTATGATTAATTTGAATGGAATTTCTCATTCTGAAATAGATTTCAATTACAGACTTTATTTTAACTGACTTTAAACAAATAATTTATTGCTTCTGGATTAATATAAGTAATTCTGTATAATCTACAAATGTAGAAGGTAAAATTTTACAAGTGTTTGGTCTTTTTTTCTTAGGTTTATTTAGGATGTTATTTTTCCCCTAGGTACATGGAAAATCAGTTTTTAACATTTGTTTTCAAAACTTTGAGTTCCAAATTCTCTCTCTTTCTCCCTCCCCACCCTCCAAGCCCCCATCCCCTCCCACTGGGAAGGCAAGCAATTTGATATAGGTTATACAAGTGTAGTCATGCAAAACATTTCCATTAACAGTCATGTTGTGACAGAAAACAGACAAAAAAAAAACCTCAAGAAAAATAAATTTTAAAAAGCGTGCATCAAACTGTATTCAGACACCATAAGTTCTTTCTATGGAGAAGGATAACACTTTTCATCCTAAGTCCTTCAGAGTTTGTCTTGGATCATTGCATTGCTGAGAACAGCTAAGTCCTTCACTGCTGATCATCTTGAAATATTGCTGTTACTTTGTACACTTGTAAATTTCATTTTGCATCTGAGAGCATCTTGTTTTCATCATTCTTTGCACAACAATATTCTATAATAATCACGTACCACAACTTAATCCACCATTCCCCAATTGATGAGCATCCTCTCAATTTCCAATTCTTTGCCACTACAAAAGAGCTGCTATAGATATTTCTGCACATACAGGTCCTTTTCCTTTTGGTTTTTATCCTTTTTGGGATACAGACCAAGCAGTGCTATTGTTAGGGTTTTATCACCCTTTGGGCATAGTTCCAAATTGCTCTACAGAATGGTTCAATCAGTCCACAACTCCACTAACAATGCATTAATGTCTCATTTTTTCCCCGTATCTCCACCATTTGTCATTTTCCTTTTCTGTCTAATTAGCCAATCTAATAGGTATGAAGTAGTACACCAAAACTGTTTTAATTTGCATTTCTCCAATAGTGAGTTAGAGTATTTTTTCATTATAGCTAGAGACAGCATTGATTACTTCATCTGAAAACTCATCATATCTTTTGATCACTTAACAATTGGGCAGTACTTCTTATTTTTATAAATGTAACTCAGTTCTCTTTATGTTTGAGAAATGGGGACATTATCAGAGAAATCTACTTCAAAACTTTTTTTCAGTTACTATTGCTAACTGTATTTCCTTCCATTTTATGCCTCCCTCATCCCACTTTCTCTCTCTCCTTTCACACTGTCCTTCAAAAATGTTTTCCTTCTGACTTACCACTCCTGCAATCTACCCCTCTTCTATTATTCAGTTCCCCACCTACTTTCCTGTAGACTAAGACAGATTTCTATACCCAATTGAGGGTGTATGGTATTCTCTCTTTTGAGTCAATTCTGATGAAAGTAAGGTTCACTCACTTCCTCCCTCACCTCCCCACCTCTTCTCCTCCACTGTAAATACTTTCCTTGCCTTTTTTGTGTGAGACAATTTACTTCATTCTCCCTTTCCCCTTTTTCCAGTACATTCCTCTATCTTACCCCTTAATTTTATTTTTTTAGATATCATCTGTTCTTATTCAACTCAGACCTGCACCCTCTGTCTCCTAATAATGAGAAAGGTCTTACAAGCTACAAATATCATCTTCCCATGCAGGAACGTAAACAGTTTAATAAGTCCCACATGATTTCTCTTTCCTATTTACCTTTATATTCTTCTCTTGTATCCAAAAGTCAAATTTTCTATTTAGCTCAGGTTTTTTCATTAACAATGCTTGCAAATCTTCTATTTTCACTGAATGTCCATTTTTTCCCCTGAAGAATTATACTCAGTTTTGCTGGGTAGATAATTATTGGTAATAATCCTAGTTCTTTTGCTCTCCTGAATATCATATTCCAAGGCCTATGATCCTTTGATGTAGAAGCTGCTAAATCTTCTGTTATCCTGACCGTGTCTCTACAATAGTCTAATTGCTTCTTTCTGGATCCTTACAATGTTTTTTTCATCAGGGCAGTTTACTTTGATAACTTCTTGAAAGATCTTTTCTAGGCTCTTTTCATGATCACAGCTTATCTCTTCGGGATATATTTCCCAGGTCAGTTGATTTTTCAATAAGATACTTCAGATTGTCTTCTATTTTCTTCCTTTCTTTTGCTTTGGTTTATTGTTTCTTGATCTCTCATGAAGTCATTAGCTTCCATTTGATCAATTCTAATATTTAAGGAATTATTTTTTTCAATGAGTTGTTGTACCTCCTTTTCCATTTGACCAATTCTGCTTTTTAAGGAGTTATTTTCTTCAGTGAATTTTTGTGCCTCTTTTTCCATTTGGCCAATTTTGCCTTTTTAAGGCATTCTTATCCTCATTGGCTTTTTGTACCTCTTTTATCACTTGGCTTAGTCTGCTTCTTAAGATGTTATTTTCTTCAGTATTTTTTGTGTCCCCTTACCAAGGTGCTGACGACTCGTTTTTCATGATTTTCTTGCATCACTCTTGTTTCTCTTCCCAATTTTTCCTCTACCTCTTTATTTGATTTTCAAAATCCTTTTGGAGCTCTTCCATGGCTTGAGGTCAATTCCTATTTTTCTTGAAGGCTTTGACTATAGCAGCTTAAGTGGTGCTATGAAGAGTTTGGTGTTCTTAAAATAAAAATTAAACAAGAAACCTTCCTTAGCATCTTTCAAACATATGTCATGCAAGATAAAAATGTACAGCTGGTTACTTGTATAGTTTTATGGCTGCATGGGTTTTTTGTCTTTGTTATCTTATTTTCTTACACAAGTTGTCAACTTGTATTGGAAACTTACAAAATCACTGGGGAAGACTTAAGGTCATAGAGGATTATTGGCTGAATCCTTCCTATCAATAAATATTTCATAATTTACATTATGATGAGCTTATTCATAATATCATCTAAGAAAATTCACTTTAGGATCTAATAAAATAATTAGAAATTTTTAAAGCCTCAAAGAGAAAAAAAGTTAAAAACCTATGTCATTATCAGAAAATATCTATGAAAACATCTGTACAAACATACAACTATAAGTAAGCAATATGCTAAAGAAGTATGTCTCCTATGTAAAGAAAAATCTATACACAGAAAGAGAGAGAACATAGTCACCAAAGTACATAATGTTCCCATATAAACAGCAATACTGGTACATTATGTTGGCACAGCTAGACTGACATTCCCTTATATTTACTCTGATTGTATTTACATGTATACATATTGTTATTCCTAATAAACTATATCCTTCTTGACTGCTGGAGTTACCATTTTTGCCTTTATCTTCGGCATCTAGCACTGAGTAAATGCTTAACATTTATTGACCCTGTTCTCCAAGACACCTTCGGAGAGAGGTGCTACACAAAAGAATGGAACAGAAACCATATAAAAGGGCTAGAAGAAGTCTGATGATGCCATTTAATTCATCTCACTTCTCCCTCTAACATCCCAAGAATGAGAGTACTACCACCATCCTATTAAAAACATGCTTACCTTATTTTCTAAATCAGAAGTTTACAAACTACAGTCAGTGGGTCAAATCCATTCCACCACTTGTTTTTGTACAGCCCACACATTAAGAATGGTTTTTACAGACCTTTGATTTAAACAACAAGGCAGTATGACAATCTGCTTAGGTAATTAGTTTCACTTTTTCCCCCAATTAACATCACTATCTTACTAGTACCCACATTTTCCAAATACATGTACTGCTCTTATTTCCAGAAATTTGTTCAGTAGGCACAGAACCAAATTTAACAAGTTCTCAAAAATAACCTTTTGTGTCCCAAGGTGTAACACCTTAGAAAAATCCTGCCATGGCTGTTGCTGCCATCGTGTTGTCATAAAAATGGGTGAGAACTGGATATGTCTGGGGCCACCTCCAGGTGCACAAACTTTCTTTACCAATGTGGGATAGCATCTTCTCCCCAATATCCTGTATGTGTCCCACCTTCTGTAAAAAAAAGTCTTTTCTAGTCTTTAATGTTAGTGCCTTTCCTCTGTTTATCCCATCCAGATTATCTGTCAGAACTGTTAGCATGTTATCTTCCCCATTATACTGAGCTCTTTGGGGGAAAGGACTGTTTCTCCCTTTCCCTGTCTCTTTTGTAAATGTTCTTTGACTTGGCTAGTCAGAGGTTGACCTGGCTGTACAGTCAGTTCTCTAACCACCATGACAGTGCCTCTCATAAAAACAACAAAACTTAAATTCTTTTTAAAAATGCACAATAGAAAAATTCTAATGGATCAAACTGAACAAGCCCCTGCAGCAACAAGCATCATGTTGGATAGTGTAGAGGATTCAATTCAACATATATCAATGAGGTAATTATTATGTGCCAGGAACTATGCAAAGCACTGTGGACACAGGACAAATTAAAAACAACCCTCACCCTTGATGAGCTTATATCCTATTGCATATAAAATTCTACAAAATACAGAGTTTCTAATCACTAAGAGTTTCTAATCAGGTTAAGAAAAACATGACATACACTTACATGAAACTAACCAGTACTGTATAATGCTGAATGTTGAGTTATGTGGTCATATTCTACAAATACAGTATAGATCAGAAAAGCTAAAGAAATTCTATGAAAAAAAATGTGATCTAGGACTGTTAGGGAAGACTTCATGAAAAAAAATAGAATTTAGCCAAGCCCAGAAGGATGTGAGTTAAGATTTGGACAGGCAGAGCAGATCAATGTTGCAGAAGATGGTGAAATGCCCAGAAGACACAAGGATAATGTGGAGGACAGGTGAGGCACAGAAAGAATAAGAGGATTCATGACTTGAGAACAGTTGTACGCTGGATTGGTTAAGAATAGTTTCTAGATTTCATTCGCTTTCCTTTTTCTTTGATAAAGATTTCAAATTTTTTTTAAAAGGTTCATCACTGAAAGTGATACACAAAACTGTCGGCATCCTAGGAAGGAATTCATTTAGGCTGATAACGAGAACTTGTTATACGTAGTTAGATACACTTTTATTATAGCTAAAAGTCAATAAATATTTATTAAATGTTCAGTAGGTGCCAAGTACTGTGGCTAAAAAATGCAAATAAAAAGAAAGACAGTAGCTCCTGCCTTCAAAGAGCTTACAGTGTAATAGAAGAAGACAACACACAAAATGAAAAAGCAAGGGGGAGGAGGGTGGGTTGAAGAGAGCTCAAAAAAGGACAAAAACAATGGTGCTGGTGGGAAATGTGGAGAAGACTAAGCTGGGGCCCCTCCTTAAATGGGAGACCATAGAACGTAATCAGAGAGGCAGAGGCTATTGATGAGATGTAAATATCAAAGCAAAAATAATTTTTGTTTTTGGCCACAAAAATAAAACCAAAGAAAATGAGTGAAAGAGAGAAATGTGGGATTGATAGTAGGCAAAACTTCCTATCAATCAGAGGTACCCAAGAGTGGAATGACGTACCTCACGACCAAGTAAGTTCCACTCACTGGAGAGCTCCAAGGAACTTGTGAAGGAGGTTATAGGGAGAATTCATGCTCACAATCAAGTTGGACTCAATTGCTTTTGGTCTCTTCCAGCTCTGAGATTCTGCGACTTGAGAGACAAGACTGTGGAAGACTAATGCCAAGACATCCCAACTTGTTCCAGTAATCAATACAGAGTTTAGGATGTGGTCCCTTTTTAGGAATATCAATGCAGTAGTAACATTAAAGATGGAATGGGAGAGAGAATAAAATTTAAGGCACTAAAACCAGACAAGAAGCTAGAATTCAGGAAGTGCAGCAAAGAGATACGAGACTAGTGTGGTGATTGTGAAAATACAGGAGAAAGAAACAAACTGAAGACACATTAAATAAAGGTATTATCCCAAAAACTTAGTATTGATTGGATATGAGTGATAAAGGAAAAGGAGGCATCCAAGGGCCTAAATAATTTGTCAAATTCATCATAGCAAGTTAAGGTGATAATAAAAAAGTCACAAAAGCCCAGAATTTCTAGTTAGTTACTTAGTCTCATGGGTTTCACTGCTTATCAGTGACAGTCAAAGAACTTTCCTTTGAGGAAATGGAAATGAGTGAGGGCAAATCAGGGTAGTAGAGTTAACAGTCCAGAGTTGCCAAGCTCTCTGTTGAGTAAAGATCAATAATGATTACTCAACACAGAAAAACTAGTTTAATGCTCTCTGTTTAATTCTAAATGACATTCATATACTACCCCCAAAACAACACCTAAGCAGTTTGATAGGATTCCAAGTCTTAGATTTGTTACTGGTCAAAATAGAAATGTACTGCCAAAAAACACAGGAGGATTTTCAGAGATGCCTACGTTGGCTCCTCCAGAACCTCATATCCTCTTCTAAAGCACGTACCATCTCCAAGCACCACTTGGCCATCGTCAACAAACATTAATTAAGTACGTTCTCACAGAGGACAGTGTCATGGAGGATCCCTTGCTTTGTTCTTGTCTTTCAAAGAAAGTTAACAAGGAAAAATGAAAATTTCAGTCACGGAAGTGGAATATTTTAAAAAATAGCAGTAACATAACATGAATCTCTAGGTGCTATGTGTGTGCATGTATATGTGTATATACATGTGACCATGCATGGGGGTGCAGGTGTTTGTCCATCTTTTACTTGTTGGTGGTGGTAAGCAGATAAGCAGAAGGAAGAAAAATCAAGATTTAAATGGTCACAGTATCAGCAAAGCGTTCAAGTTACTAACTTTTTTTGTGTTATAGACTACTTAGGCAGTCTGGTGAAGTCAATGGATTCCTTCCTGGATTACTGTTTTTAAATACATACAATACACAGTATCAAGAAGGTGACTAATTATGGTGAAATATAGTTATCAAAAATTTTTTTCAAGCTCAAAGACCCCTGCTTAAGAAGAATCCCTGGCATAAAGGAAAACCTACATTGTAATTCAATTTTCCAATTTGCCAAAAACTCAAGGGCAGTTGTTTGTGACACTTGACCATTTCAAAAAAGTTCAAACAAGATAGCAAAACACCATTTTCATTTTTAATAATGCTTTTACACTTCTGAATATGTCAAGACTACATGGCTCTGCTATCACTATTACTTTCTTTCTCTTATTATTCCTTTACTTCTTGAGATTTTCACTTTCCATTATCAAATTTCCTCAAAATATTTCTTTATTGTTTCCATTCCAAGTCTTACCCTTATCAATTTGAGATAGTGTCTCGAAGATCACTAAATATGTTGATGCCTCACCTACTTTAACAGACCTTTGCATCCAGAGGTTTTACCTAAGTAAATAGCAAAGAATTCTTCATTATTTAACATTTCTTCAGAGAGCTCATCAATGCAAGGGGTGTTTTCAGTTGGACTGGTTTCCATACAGTCTCTTATCAAATCAGTACTCCTGCCCCCATCCCTTTCAACTATCATTTTATCATTCATCATTATAAGCTCTAAAATCCACTTTATCTGATCACCACTACCTTTGGGATATATCCAATGTTGTCACTTCTTTCCAGGTCCTGTTCTTCCTCATCTCTGTGTAAGTCACAATTTTTAACTTTCATCATAAACTTGTTTTTTGTTTTGTTTTTTTTTATGTAATATCTTGAGTTTATTTGAGGTTAGGGGATTATATTTGCTTTTGGGAAGGGAGGAAAATGTTCTCTTCTTGATTCTGAATGTCAGGCATAGGCCAGATCTCCCTACTTTCCTTGTACACACACAGCCTGGCTCTTCTTGTCCTCCATCCCTAATTCTCTTATTCTTTCACCAGCCGGTAGATGTGATGTTGAGCTCCATGCTCACTTGCAGATACTTCAAACACATATGCAATGCCCAGTAAAGTTTCCTGGGTATCTCTGTGGTCACCACCCACAAAATAGTTAAGTTCTCCAATACGCTGTTCATCATGTATTTCTCTGGCAGATGCTTTAGCTTATGGATAAAGTTGATCATAAATTCGCAGAGAGGAGATCGGTGAATTCAGTACGAGTAGTGGCCATTCTCATAGCGGGCATACTCTGTCTCTACTTTCTCCACAACCTGTTTGCCAAAGGAGCAGACTTTGGTAGAGCAGGTGATGATCACGTTCTCAGGACTCTCATACTGACTGGAGACACTATAAAAAGAGTTGCCTTCATCCTCGATGTTGGTGTTGAGGTCAGCCCAGAATTTGACAAGGAAGAAGGCATTTGAGGGTCCTCGTTCAAAGAGTTCCTTGAGTCCTCCCTTTTTATCAGGGAATTTGTCATAGATCTGGTGGATATCCACCGCTTTGAGGTAGGGGGTCACTGTAGCTGGGACTGGACTGGCCAATTTGTACAAATAGGTGCTTGTTATATGTGTCTGGGTCTTGCTGCTGCTCCAAGAAGGCAGAGAACTCCAACATCCAGAGCTTGGAGCTGGCCACGCTTCGGCCTTGCCATGGAGGGGTTGACGGTGACAGGGTGGATCCAGCAGGAGATTCAAACCCTGGCAAAGGGAGCAGAGGCTGAACAGCATAGATTTGTTGAGAGAAAGGTTTCATATCATGGGAAGTTCCAGCTTGGCCTGGCAAAGTTCCTTGCCAAAACCCTGAGATGGCTGGGTAGGCTGGTCCCCGAGTAAGGGCTATTTTATTGTGGAAGGCTGTAGCAGAGATGATCTGAGCGGATGACATGGTAGCCATATTCTGCAGGGCTTTGTCCTTAGCTGCCTGATCCTTTAACTTGGCTTGGATCTCCCTGGCTTTACGACGGGCTAGCACCTGGATGTGGCTAGATACCTACTTCCTGGTTCGAGTTTTCCCCGTCCGGAGCTTAATATAGCGAGCAATCAGCTCATAATGGCCATACATCTTGCCTTCAAGATGATATTGAGCCTGCCACAGGGTGGGTAGATGGCAAGGGCCTCTTGGAAGCTCTGTTCAATGTCAGGGCTCCACACACCCTCTGCATCATTGTCGATGGGTTTGTCCAAAGCCTCGCTGCCCTCAGACATTGCTCCCCTCAGGGGAGGTGGGAGAGCTCCACTCATTGGAGATAATGGTGCCGGCTGGGCCCTACAAGACTCCGCTTGGAGAAGGACCTGTTGGACCTGTCCCAGGATGGGAGATGAGAGTGGAATGGTGTGCTAAATGAGTTCTGAGGGGTGCTCTGAGATGCAGCAACTCTGTTCCAGCTCTCCAATAACGCTGTAAAGAACGATCAGTGAAATCACGTTGGGACGCCAGAACTTCAGAGTTCCCACTCTAGATACAAAAAAGTCCCCAAAAACCTCCCTACTAAAAGGAGACTCAGACTTGGGAAAAGTTGGCTGGAAGACAGTAGAGCCCTTCTCCTAAGGGCATAATGATGGGGAGAGAGGATCCCCACAGTATAGCACACAACCTGCCACACACATGGCTCCCACTTTGAGGGTAGGGAAAAGGCAGGAGGCCAGAAGCGAGAGAGGAAGGAGTTTTTCCAGAATCGAATTGACAGGAAAACACAAGATCCCTAATTCTTGGACGAGTGAGTCAACTAGAAGAGAGGAAGAAGGAACTCTGGAGGAAAAACGAAAGGAGGAAGAAAGGAGGGTTCAAGGAATAGAAATGGGAGGAAAGAAAGGAGAAAGAGAAGTATGAAAAAGGGAAAGGATAGAGTGAATGAGAGAAAGGAAGGAAGGGAAGGAGAAGAGAGAAAAGATGGGGTCAAGAAAGAAAAGAGAAGAAAAAAGGCTAAGATGGAGAGGGAAGGGTAGGATAAAGGAGAGAGGAGGGGAAAGGAGGAAAAAGCAAAGGATGAGGAAAAGAGCCAGAAGAAGCTGAGGAGAGTGAGAAACAAGAGGAGAGAGCCATAAACTTGTTTTTAATATATCTAACTTCCTTAATTCGACTTTCTTCCTTATAAAAAGACTTTCAAAAATTCCATTCATTTCCACGCATTTGCATCAATTTCTCACAAGAAGGTTCAAATTTTTCATAATCTCCTTCCATATTTAATATTATTACTACACCAATTTTATCAGAAAAATATAGGTAGACTGAGGGGAATACAACCACTGTGATGAGTAGTTTCGATTTTATCAATGTTTTTGTTTGACTGAAGGATACCTTCTGATCATCCTCATTCATTTTTACCGTATGTAACTAAATTTGCACTGGCTCCTTGTTCTCAGATAAATCTGTATCATAAAAAATAAAATGTTCACTTTATTCTACCTTCACCCAAATTAAGAAGCTCTTGTGTTCAACTTCTGCTGTTATGGGTTTTTTTTTCTTGTTATCCTGCTTCATCCAGAACCACCAAACAAATAACCACATCATCTATCTACCTAAAAACCCTCCATACAGGAATACTCCTCCTTGAGGTTTTAACAACATAAAATTACAAACCAGAAATTACTAAGACTCCATACAAGCTCAAACATCAACTCTTCAACATTATCTCAAAATTGTATACTCTACTTTCTATACTATTTGTACCCAACCTACTATAATCATATTGTATTTATTTCGTATAAATTTACATATGTCTATCTTGGCTCCCCTGATAGACTGCAAGATCCCTGAGGGGAGGTAATGTTTCGTTTTTTGTCTTTATGTCCCCAGGGCCTGGCACAGACCTGGGAATACACTAAACTCTTATTAAGCATTTATTAATTAACTGATGCTCTGTATCTTTAAGGTCCCTGAACAAAGGACAATTTTTTTTAAATCCTCATGTTCCGAGTTTTCCACACATCATAAAGTGTTCCCTTCTCTACTCTCTGATCCATGAAAAGGTTAACTAGGAATGACCAAGGCTGAGGTTATGTGAGGGTTCCCCAACAATACATTATGCTTGGTAATCTGATAATGAGGAATCCTCATTCTCAACAAGGCACCAGTATTCCACCTGCCTATATATCTATCTACATGTACAGATGTATATTTATTTTATATGCAAAAGATATATAAACTCATCCATATCCATAGATTTATGTATGTGTACGTATCCCCATATATGTACCACACACACACACACACACACACACTCATTTTTAAATACTGCGACCCTTCTACAGACAGACAATGCTGCACAGCTGCTGGAGTGCAGGAAGCCAAGGATACCCAGTTTCAAAACCTGCCCTCTGACACTCACCAACATCCGTGTGACCATAAGAAAGCCACTTACTCTCTCTCAGCCTCTAAGACTACAAATTACAGATGAGTTACAATTTGTATTGGTGGTTGAAGTTTCTATACTAACAAAAATCACAGGGTCCTTGACAAACTGACCAAGTTTACTGTTTAACCCTAGACAAAAGACTTGGGGTTGCTCCTGCCCCAAAGGTGATTAAAGAACTATTTTTAAGGAACCACCTTTCCAAAGAAAATCATCTTGTTAATCCTGACACTGTCCCTGCGTGCTAGGCAGCCTGCAAATATGAGATGTTCTGCAGAGTACTTAGCAAACTCTGAAGGAATACATTTATCCCTTCCACAACATGACTTTCCTCATCATGGTTTCGATATATTGTGAGTCAGCAAAAAAAACTAAATGGAAAGTTTGAGGGAGTTTTGTGGAACTCACAGATGACACACAAAGGCCAATAGACAACTCAGAAAAATAGTTTAGAAACTCAGAAATGAATAAAATATATATTGTATAATATCAACCTGTATTTTACAATAAGGTGAATAGCCCATAAAAGAAAAAATTCAGACTTCTTCTCTGGTACAAAGGGAGGGTTCAAACATTTTTATACAGATTTTCCAGATCACAGGGGCATCAAGTTCCTAACTCCTGAAATGTGGAAGGGCTAACTGTACATTAATATTGGAAGTTAGTGTTAAAAACCACAAAATAGGAGAAGAGAACAATTACATGACTTCCATAAGATCATTCCACATCACTGGCAAAAAAATGAAAAGGAAGACAGTCAGTCTGACCTTCTAAAACTGATTAATTTGGTCAACACCTTCAACAGGGGTCAAACCTAAACAACTTTTGGATAGAAAAAAAAATATTTGAAATACAAATCAATTAGCCAGCTAGTTAGCATTTCTACAGCCTTTACCATATGGGAGGCACTATGACAATCACATTATATTGTCACTTCATTAAATCTTCCCAACAACCCTGGAAGGCTGGTGCTTTTATTATCCCCATTTTAGAGAAGGCAAAATTGAAACAAACAGAGGTGAAGTGACTTGCCCTGGGTCACACAGCTACTTGGTATCTGCAGCTACATTTGAACTCAGGTCTTCCTGACTCTGGCTGGTCCACCATCCATTGTGCCACTGAGCTGCCTCCAGATTATTTAGGACAATAACAGCATTTAAATAACACTTTTAACATGCTTTACAAATGTTAGCTTATTTCATCTTCCAACAAGTCTTTGAGGGTGTTATTACAGTCACTTTTTCAGATGAGGAAAGTGGAGCTATGAAAGGCTGAGTGACTTGCCCCGAGTCCCAGAGAGAAGCAAATATTTGAGTCAAGCAAGCCTGACTCAAAATTTAATTCCACCTTTGGTGGAGACTTTGGCTGCTTGGTGGTCAGAAAGAGCATTCCTTTACATTTACAGAAGATACATAGTAAGACTTCCTAATTAAAGGATTTTATAAGGAGAATAAATAGAATTTATTTAGTGTTCTCTTCTACTCCACTTAGAAATCCCAAGAGGGGACAGCAAAGGATACACAGGATTGTTTTGTTTTTTTCACTCCCCTGAGGATTCTATTAGATCAAACCTACTTATGTTTTTATGTATCAACAATTTCCTTAGTCTGTAGTGCTGCAGTGTCCCATGTATCATGTACTAATGATCTGTTAACCTGTTTCTTTTGTTTTCTCCCAAAAAAATTAATAAATTTTAAAGGGCAATTGCATTCAGAAAGGTTTCCCACCCCACAGGTTAAATATCAATATGATACACTTTTTTGTTGCTTATTTCTTGCCTAAAAACAATGCTAAAATAACAATGAAGTGCATCCCAAGTTTTATTTCAGTAAATATGGAAGAATTAGCGCTATTCACTGCTTACTCCTCCACCATTTTGGCTCCTAAAAGTCATCCTGAATTTTTGGACATATCTTTCCTTTTGGACCATCTTTCCTTTCCTAGATATAAGACAACATAATTCTCCAGAATAAGAGTCCCCCAACTTTTCTATAAATAACTCCCCAAAGTCTCAAAATGTGAGGGTAAATCCCATTCATTCACACAACAAATTTATTTTTTACATGTGTACTGGGTACAAACGCTATCATACGTTTAGATGAGATTAAAACATCTGAAAACATCCTGATGTAGTTTAAGAAATGATATATAATAAGGTACGATAAATTAGACAGTTGTAAAATCAAGTGCTACATGACATCAATATACATGATAATTATAATAACATACTTGAAGACAACATTAAAAGGTAGCAGAATGCTGGTCACACATAATAACTGATACGGTTTCAGGCAACTGACCCTAGAATACACTTTCTTTTGGTAAAGAAGTAGGACTATGGGTGCACGATGCTATATATTCTGGCAAATTTAGCTGCTGTATAGGGTGGTTTCACTTAACTTTTCATTATTCTAAGGGAGGGTACTCTTGTAGAGGATTATTGGAACATGGCAGTGGTATAAGGGGCTAAATGAAATTTGTTGGTTCATTCAATCGTAAAGGCAAACGGATTACAGAATAAACTGGAGTAGGCAGATAATGGAAACAAAAGATCACTTTGGACGCTACTACAGTGGCCTAAATTTCCCTATTATGTTTGCTTAAATGGAAGTATCATTAAATACAATGCAGAGTATGAACACTGCCATTTGCTATAGTTAAAGGGATGGAATAAAAAGCACAGGATAGGCTTGGAAAGGAAAGATACTTCTTCTGAGACAAAGAAATAAAGATGAAGAAATAATACTTTAAGGTAGAAAAAAGAAAAAGGACTGTGTGTTTGTATGCATATGCACCCACGCATACACACATGTACATACATATACACATACGCTCTACAGAGTTTTACCAAAACTACCAAAGTTTTAGTGCAAATCACAATAAAGACTTCCAGAAAGCCCTATATACTTTTACATTCTATTCATCCAAAGTAAAACTGAAATACAGAGAAACAATATGCATGGCAAGGAAGGGGTTGGGAGATGGAAGGAGGGATGCACATGTGAGTGAACTTGACTCACTCCTAATTCCCACCTCCCTTTACACTGGCTCACAAAAGGCAATCTAACATCTGGGGACAGAAAGAACAATTCAGTCCCTCTGAACAATCCCAAAATATTCAATGTTCTTCTAGCTATTCTTAACAATCTTCTGTCACCAGGCCCAGCTCTGTCTTAGAGCCCTGATTAGAATCAGAGCTGAAAGGGGCGTTGAAGACCACAGGTTTCAATCCCAACTGTTTCGCCAAAGGTCATACAGGTCAGTGGGATCTGCAAACCCTGAGCTAGGGATCTTTATTTACATTCCTGGTTTAAAAAAAAAATTCTTTGCTCTATTGTTAAAGAAAGATCAGTGAACATCGGGGAAAGAAATAGTGATTCCAAGAATCATTAATATAAATTCATCAATAGGCCATGGCAAATTGTACTTACCTAAACTTTGTTTGAAAGTGTTCCTAGACTGGAAAACACTAGTGATACAGATTATCAAAGCATTTAACAAAGTCTCTTAAGGCTCTTCTTGGGGGAAAGTATGAAGAGATAAGAACTAGGTATTTGTGTATTTAGGTGGATTCTTATCCAACGAGCTGGCCAGAATGGTAGTATTAGTATTCAAACAGTATTTACTAATATTTCTACATCAGCCTGAAACAAGGTCTGAAAGGAAAGTTTCAAAAAATCTTTGCTTGGTCCTGTGCTGCTTCCCATTTCTTTCTATCAGTGGCTACATATATAGCACAAGCTGCTATCTCTTTAAGCCTGTACACAACTAATCCTCTGAATGACAAAAGGTCTAAAACCATCTTCTGAGTTTAAAATATGAGAGCTGGAAAGAACCTCAGAGGAGTTCCTCTAGCCTAACCCCCTCATTTTACAGGAGAAGAATCTAAGACTCAGAGAGGACAAGTGATGCGCCTAACTTCACACAGGTAGTAAATGTTAGGGAAAGAATTAGAATCCAGGGCTCCTTCGCAGAGTACAATGAACTCCAGCAGCTTCTGGGGTCATGAGAAACTGCTATGCCTCAATGTACTTAGGAATATTTGGCAAGAAAAAACTGAGCCTATATTGCACAGAATATAATTAGGTCCATTTTGTCTGTATATTCCTAATGCTGGCACATAATAGTTAATATACATTGCTGGACTGAATAACATTCTGGCTCTTAAGATACTGCACTATGACATCACCACAAGTTACGAAATCTGAAACTGCAGTAAGAGAAGCCAAATACTCTATCAGTTCAGAGGATGGAGAGAGATCACTTCTTTTCTACCCCTGATTAGCATCATAAGATTCAGAACAAAATGGTTTCCAACCCCCTCCCCAATAGATCCCACCTCAAAAAAAGAGCATGGTCCCCACAAAGTAGCACTGAAGGAGAAATGAAAGGAGAAATCAATTTTGTGACATTTAATGAGCACAAGCCTACAGCTTTTGTTTATCAGCTGTTCCTACAGATATAAGTTTCCTATTTCCTGATGAAAAGAGTCCTAGATTCTTCTTTTAAACACCAAAGAGTCAAAAATCTGACAGTTTCACAGACTTCTTAGGCAGTACCATCAAAAGAATGTAGGATATCAAGATACAAACTCCCTTCATGTATACAGAGTTAACTTCAAAACTCAATACAAGTTCAGGAGAAAACATTCCCAATATCAGTACTTAAGTGCATAGTCTCCATGAGTCATCCCCCATATGCTCTTTTTCCCCTTCTGTATTCTACAGATGTGCTATAATATTAACTTTTAAAGGAGTAACTCCAGGCTGTGCACATAATTTGCATTCTAGATATGAAATTATCATCCTACACTGACATGAAAAATAAAAGCAATCAGGAAAATAATTAAAAGTATTGTTTTCTCTAATAGTGCTCTGGTTGTACAATCCCCCAAACTAAGCACTTCCACCTCCACTCTCCATGACATCCATATGTGTCTTCCCACTCCCAACTTCAAGGGAAAGACAGAGGCACTAAGTGCACAGCAAAGCAATCCATTATCAGCTCTTAGTTTGGTTACTGATACAGTAAATTAGCCAGACCAATGGAGGGGATGTATTAGTGCAAATGATGATAAATGAATAATTTCCCAAGTACCATTCCCCAAAGCATGAAAATTTGTGAACAAAGAACAAGATCTACATAGAGTTACCCAGTTACGCTGAAGCAGCATCAAATTTACAACACACAGCAGCTAGGTGGCAAGAAAGGACTCTCTTTACAAATCTCACAATCAGATAATCAAGAGCAATCTAAATGTAAATGTTTGCAATCTAAATGTTTCAACTTCCACTGCCCAGCATTTGGTTGGCAGCGCTAAAAAGGTAGCTATATCAACAGATGGGAGATGCTCTCGTCTTATACAAGGTCATTCCTTCAATAAAGTGACCACCAGGCCTCTAGAAAATTCCAAATAGTACAAGGTGATACCCACTCACAGTATGATTAAGGTGGATGGGATCTAAAAGGTCTTCCCATCAAAGTCTCATTTTAACAAAAGAGGAAAGAGGGAAAGAGGGAGAAAGAGGAAGTAGGGCACTGAGATGAGCCCAGGGAGTTGAAAGGCAACACAAAAAAGCTTGAGGAAAGGAATCAGGATTCAAGATGACTTCACATGATTATTTAATATCTCTGTAGCTTAAGCTCCTCACCTGTAAAATGGAGATAAATTGCAATCTACTAAAAAAGAGTTGTTGTTAGGGTAAAATATGGCATTAGATATGAAACTGATCAGACAAATAAAAGGCTCTATAAAAAAATCAGTATAAGATAAAGTCATTATTACTTGAACTCAAAGTATTTTCCAAAAGTAAACAAGAATAATACCCTGAAGTCATAAGAACTCCAGGGATGCTGAATGATCAAACACTGAAACAACAAAAAAGGACAAAATGAAGTATTGATAAAAGTTAAATTTTAAAACAATGGTCATATATGTTTAGATGATCATGTCCTTATTAGGTGGAAATTACTAAGGATTGCCAGAATAAATAACGTTTTTTCCTTTTTATTAATTTATTTTAAGTTTTCAACAATCACTTCCACAAGATTTTGAGTTCCAAATTTTCTCCCTCTTTCCCCTCTCCCCACTCCAAGAAGGCATGCATTCTGATTACCTCTTGCCCCAATCTGTCCTCCCTTCTATCATAAGCTCCCTTCTCTTATCCCCTTCCCTTCTATTTTCCTGTAGGGTAAGATAAATTTCTATACCCCACTGCCTATATATCTTATTTCCCAGTTGCATGTAAAAACAATTTTAACATTCATTTTAAAAGCTCTGAGTTCCACATTCTCTCCCTTCCTCCCTACCCACACTCCCCCATTGAGAAGGCAAGCAATTCAAAATAGTTTATACATGTGTAGGTACGCAAAACACTTCTTACACAGTTATGTTGTGAAAGATTGTATTTCCCTCCATCCTATCCCACACCCCTCATTTATTCTATTCTCCTTTGACCCTGTCTTTCCTCAAAAATATTTGCTTCTAATTACTTCCTCCCATTTGCCTTCCCTTCTATCATCCTCCCTCTCTTATCCCCTTCCCCCCTATTTTCCTGAGGGGTAAGAAAGATTTTCATACCCAATTGACCATATATCTTATTCCCTCCTTAAGTCAAATCCATTGAGAGTCAAGTCCACTCATTTCCTCTCACCCTCACCCCACTGTAAAAGCTTTTTCTTGGCTTTTTTATGTGAGATAATTTACCATATGCAATTCTCTCTTTTTCCTTCTTCCAGTACATTCCTCTCTCTCATCCCTTACTTTTATTTTTTAGATATCATCCCTTTATATAGAATAAATAACTTTTTATGCCACAAAGACAGTCCCCTAAGGGGGATGATTAAAGTACTACATATACTTAAAAGGAATTGTATCATTTTTGTTAAACTTATAGAACAGCAAGTCAAAGCTAACAATCTCTAAAAAGTTTTAGAGGTAAACAAATTATAATAAAAATTATCTCTGTGAGACTCCTAAGTTTTTTAGGAACCTAAGATGAGCAAATAGTCAGAAGTCAGAATAGTCAGAAGCCTTATAAATTAAATCCTATTTAACCTGCATTTTATTTACCAGAACTCACTATTAAGCATGAGTCTACAAATAAAATCGTAGAATCAGAATTTTTAGAAACCACTGAATCAAAGCATCTCAGAACTGGAAGGGACTTTGGAGCCTACTTATAGAGAGCCTATTTAGAACCCTTTTTAACAATATACACAAGAGGTGAATGGCATTGCAGAAAAGAGTTGAATTTTGGAACCCTGGGATATGACTCCAATATGACTCCAAATCTTGGCTCTCCTATTTATAATGTGTGACTTTAGGCAATCAGTTCATCTCTCTGGGCCTCAGCTTCAGCGAGGTGCCTTTCTAGTTCTGATCCTTGGACTGAAGATGTACAGGGACAGTTTGCCCAAGGCAACTCATTCTTCTTTTTGGATAGCTCTAATTGATGGAAAGTTTTTCCTGATATCAAGCTTAAGTCTGCCTTTTTGTAGCCTCTATCTACTGCTCCAAATTCTATTGTCGAAGGCAAAGATGAACAAGTTTAATCCTTTTCATGCAAGAGCCTGTCAAATACTTAAAGAAAGTTATTGTATGCCCTCTAATTCTTAGCTTCTCCAGGCTAAACATTATCATTTCCTCCGGCCATTATCCGAAGGATCTCAGAGTTACCCAAATCCTCCAAATATCCTTCTTCAGAAGTCTCCCCCCCACCCCCACTTCTTATCTCTTCTGTTCCTTCTCATATTGAACCCTGAAGAAGAAACATCAAGTCCAGTTACCTCATTGTACAGGTAAAGCAAACAAAACCCATGCCAGGTAAATTAATTGCCCAAGATCATTCAGTGAATTGAAGACAATTAGACTAGAGTTCAGGTATCCTAATTCATTCTACATAAAAAAATTAAAGTCCACAATAAAGATCCTGTGGATACCAACAAGATCCCAATCTTCTGAGTAAAAAAACATTAAATGATATTTGTGAATTTGAAAGTTGTATGTTTTATTATATTCTTTTTCTCTGAAAACTGGTAAATAAAGTATGGCATGTAAATATACTATTCAATTCAGCAAAAATTTATTAAAACCTAGTGGGAACAAGAGTAGCTAGGTGGTGAAGTAGGTAGAACCATGGACCTGGGGTCAGAAAGACCTGAGTTCAAATCTGTCCTCAAGACACTTACTAGCTACGTGATCCTGGGTAAGTCACTTGGCCCTGTTTGTTTCAAGTTTCTCATCTGTAAAATGAGCTCAAGAAGGAAATGACAAAGCACTCTAGTATCTTTGCCAAGAAAATCCCAAATGGAGTCACTGATAGTTGGAAATGACTGAAAAAATGTCTAAACAACAAACACAAGTGTGTATAAGGTACTATGTTAGGCACCAAGGACACAAAGATACAGAGCAAAGAGTCTCTGCCCTCAATAAACTCACAAGCTGGGCACAGGGGAAGAAAAGTAGAAAACTCAACAGCTACACAGGTAAATAAATATAAAAAAAGAACACAACCAGTCATTCAGTAGGAGGAAGAACCTCAGCTGATCCTTAAAGGAAACCCAAGAATTCAGAAGGGGGACGTAAGGAATGAGTGTATTCTACACAGGGACAGCCTTGAAAATGCACAGAAATGGAAAAAGACCCATTGGATTCAGAGACTCCCCTGTTAGCCATTTTGGATAGATCTTATACAAGAAGGGAGGTAATTTGAAATAATTCTGAAAAGGTAGGTAGATAACAGGTGCTTCACAGGACAGGCTAAGGAACCTATAGTTTACATATGAAGCAATACTGAGCTTAAAGACTTTTGAGCTAAGGAATGACATATCTGTGTTTCAGTAATATTAATTTAGCATTTATGTGGAAGATGGACTACAGAAGGGAGAGAAGGGAACCAGAGGGATCAATTATTCAGTTACCACTGTAGTCCAAGTGAAATAGAGTGCCTGGAACAAAGTGGACCCTATGTGAGTGAGGAGGAAGAGATGGAAATGTAAATGAAAGAGATGGCAGTGTTGTAATCATAAAGACTTAGAAACAGATAGGATACAAGAGATGAAGCAAGGAATGGAGGCAAGAATTAATTGAATGCTATGAAAGTGGATGACTAGTGCCCTCAACAGAAATAGGAAAGGTTGGCAAAGAGACAGATTTTGAAGAAAATAGTTATTTTGAACACACTGAGTTTAAGATGCCAATGGGAAATCAGGGTGGAGATGTTCTAGAGGTAGCTGACAAGGCAGTAACAGGGCTCAGGAGAGACGAATTTAGATTTAGAAGATGCCTGGAGAGAGAACATTTAGTCTGTGAGGGTTGATGAGATCACCAAGAGAAAGAATGTGTAAAGAAATTAGAAAAAAGGGCTCAAGAAAGTCCCTTTAGACAACCACGCTCAACGAGTGGAAGAGAAATGATAAGCCAACAAAAATGACTAAAGAACGGTCAGAAAAGGAAGAAAATATTGTATTACACAAGAAAAAAAATGAGAGAATATCCAGGAAGAAATGGAGATTGACAGTATCAAAAGCTGCAAAGGGATCAAGTAAAGTAAGGACTGAAAAAAGGTCACCAGATTGAACAGTTAAAATATCTTCTGTAACCTTGAGAAGAGCAGCTTCAGTTGGAAGGCAGTGAAAAGTCAGATTACAAGCAGTTTGAGGAGAAAGGAGGTGAAATAGAGGTAATCAATCCAAATGATTTTTAAGAGTCTGGTTGTGAAAGGAAGAAGATGAAGTGCAAAAGGCAAAGAAGTAAAGGTTACTGGTTTGCTGTTCTTGATAAATGACGGGGGGAAACATGGGCATGTTTCTAAGCAGCAGGAAAGGATCTAGAGGACATGTGCAGATTTCGGATGAGAGAAAGGAAGGGAACAATTGAAGAAGCAAGTCTCCACGTGAGATGGGAAGGGACTAGACCAAATACAAGTAGGATTGGCTATGGTAAAGAAAAGTGCTGTAATTTCATGAGAAACTAGAAAAAGAGTAAGAGAATGAAAGGTGTTACCAGTGGGGGTTGATATATGGGGCAAGAAAAGAGAGATTTCAAGATGAACAGCCTGTATTTTCTCAGTAAAGCAGAACAGAGGGGAATATACTTGAATAAGAATATGGTTTGGCTGAGAACATGGGGAAAGGAGAAGTAAGAGACTCTGGGAAAAAACTTGTAACTTGCTTCTGTGATACAAAACACAGAAAGTGATACAGAATCAATCATAAAAGAATAAAAGGACTGCTGTGCAGCAGTGAGGGTCCAGTTAAAAACAGATAAGGAGTTTATAAAAGATCCAACAATAGTGGAGTTGTGTAATCTTCTCCAGCAGCATGCCA
This sequence comes from Bettongia penicillata ogilbyi, assembly GCA_023548195.1. Taxonomy (NCBI): domain Eukaryota; kingdom Metazoa; phylum Chordata; class Mammalia; order Diprotodontia; family Potoroidae; genus Bettongia; species Bettongia penicillata. The sequence continues at coordinate 888,400 of JAJHZJ010000174.1, forward strand.
GGAGCATGTGAGTTGGAGCTAGTAAGTCAGATCATGGCGGTAACTGAGGATTTGGGGTTGACAAAGTATGACTGGTGACAGAATGAAGAAAAGAATTCAAAAGCAGAGTATATGGAGTACTACTGTGCTCTAAGAAATAATGAGGAGGCAAACTTCAGAAAAACCTGGAAAGACTTATATGAACTGATACAAAGTGAAGGGAGCAGAACCGGAGAACACTGTAACACAGTGACAGACTTTCACAGACTTAGCTCTTTTCAGCAATGCAAGGATCTAAGACAACTCCAAAAGACTCAAAATGGAAAATGCTATCCACATCCAGAGAAAGAACTATAAAGGCTGAATGCAGATGGAAGCAAACTCTTTGCTCTCCTTTTCTTTTGTTGTTTTGTTTCGCTGCTTTCTTTCCTGTGGTTTCTCCCATTAGCTTTAATTCTTCTTTAAATCATGGCTAATGTGAAACTAAAAATTAAAAAAGTAGAGTATGGCGCAGAATTGAACCCCAGGTCAACCCCAAAGTCAACCCCAGGTTCAAAATTGTGGAGGGAAGAATGCAAGGCTGGTGCAGGGACAACAGACTCAGGACAGACAGGTAGTCCTCATGATGAAGATTAGGCTCAGAAGGAGTAAATATGGGGGAGAGATGAAATAAGAGGGTTGAAGGAGAATTTCTAGAAGTTCTACAATATAGTGACAGAAAGGCAGGCATTTATTAAGTTTTACAAATATGTCATTTGATCCTGGGAAGTAGTTACTATTATTATCCTCATTTTACACTTTGACTTTCTTAAGCTAGTAAGTATCTGAGTTCAGATTTGAACTCAAGTCTTCCTAGGCAATGAACAGATCAAAAATATAACCATTCTGAGTGATACCTGAAGTAAAGATAGTTGAAGAACTGGAAGGTTAGGGTGTCTGAGGAAACAGTGTTAAGTTCCTTCTAGACAAGTACTATTCCACCTCTGTCTCTGTGTCCTCAGTACCACATATAGACTGAGTGCCTGGCACATACAGAGTAGATACTCAATAAAAGCCTAGTGGCTGACTTAAGTGCTCAAGTACAACAGTGAGGTCTTGGGTAAGAAGGGAAGACTGTAAGCCAGGCACCAATAAATTCCTGGAAGCAAAGAAAATGATGAATAACAAGGATCCAGAGCAGGTAATGTCTACAAATGAATCAGATCTAAAAGGATCTTTAAGGAACTCAAGTGTTTATGAGAGGGAAGGAGTCCCCAACACTGGAGTAGATGGCTGGGAGTGCACTACAATTAACCACAAAGTGACTTATGCCTGAGCCAAGCTATGTGAAAGAGTAATATCACATGAGACAGTCTTCCCTGGAGACAACACAGGGATACACACAGATCCTCTCCAAACTCTAAATGTGCACCTTTTCCAAGGAGGAGCTACTGTCCTTAAACTCAAGATTAGAATGATTTTAGATGCTGGGGTATAGTAAAATAAGCTGAATATACTCACTAATTTAATAACAGCTCAACAACTTATACTGCTTTTCCTACAAACTAAAAACTTATTTTGCCAAACAAGTCTTATCAATATAGTCTAATAGACCTCAGGGACAGGAAAAGTATTTGCCTCTTCCTTTGGAATTAACCCCCTTATAAATGAATTCACAGAGGTAAAATTCCAGCAGGGTGGGAGGGCAATTGATTGACACCCTTGGGACTCATCCTCCAAGACTTAAGTTGTTCTTTAGACAGCTGCTAGCAGTTGCTTATGGATAGGAGTAATCTTAATAACAGCATCTAAGCACCTATACAGTTTCTCACTAATGGTTTAAAAGTGCAATGCAAAACTGAATTTCTGAAATTGACTACATTCCGGCTACAAGTCAGAGGTTTGTTTTTTTTTTATTAAATGAGAACATTTTTCAAAATCCTAAAATGCAGAAAGTCCATTCATTTATTTTATTACTTTTTAATAACACACACAGTACTCACTCCCCTGTCCCAGGGAATTCCTTGTCATTTTTAGAGAATTACATGGAGGAAACCATTTCAACTGAAAAGTAAGAACGAATAATCAATGTTACCCTGAACTTTTAAGTACAATAAATACATTTTAAGACAGATAACTTGATACCTTTAAAAGAATTTATGCCCTGGGTTTTTGTAACTTTCATTTGTATTGTTTTTCTGGGTATGCAGAAGGCTTCTGAATTCCTGCCCATTGTTTCAGGACTTTCTTAATTTTTTATCCATTTATTTATTAGCTGACTAAGGAAAAATTAATCATAGAGTTGGAAAACATTCATTTGCAAGACTGATTATTTTCAGCCTTTAAAATGTGTAATGGTATGTAATGGGGATAAACTGGAAGCATTACCAATAAGATAGGGGTGAAATCACCAGTTTGTACTAGAAATTTTGTACTAGTACCATTTTGTAGTAGGAATGTGAGCTATAGCAATAAGAGAAGAAAAAGTAATTAAAGTAATTAGAATACGCGATATAGAAACAAAGCTATCACTCTCTGCAGATGATATGATGATATACTTATAGAATCCTAAAGAATCAACTAAAAAACTACTTGAAATAATTAACTTTAGAAAAGTTGTTGGATATAAAATAAACTCACATAAATCACTGGCATTTCTATATGTTATATATATATTATATGTTATATATAATACATGCATACATACATACATATATACATATATATCAAAGTCCGGCAGCAAGAGATAGAGAAATTCCATGTATAGTAACTGTAAACAACATTAAAATATTTGGGAGTCTACCTGCCAAGACAAACACAGGAACTATATCAACACAATTACAAAACACTTTTCATACAAATAAAAGACATATATAAATAACTGGAAAAATATCAGTTACTCATGTGGTAGGCCAAGCTAATATAATAAAAATGACAATTCTACCTAAAATAACTCACTTAATGTCAGATCAAACTACCAAAAAATAATTATTAAAAGCTAGAAAAAAACAGTAGCAAAATTTATCTGGAAGAACAAAAGGTCCAGAATATCAAGGGAAATAATGAAAAGAAATACAAGGGAAGCTGGCCCAGCCACACCATATCTAAAACTGCATTCAAAAGCAGCAATCTTCAAAACTACTTAGCAATGGTTAAGAAATAGAGTGGTGGATCAGTGTAATGGGTTAGTTACACAAAACACAGTAGTTAGACTATAGTAGTCTCCTATTTTATAAACCCAAAGACTCCAGCTTCTGGGACAAGAACTCACTATGTGACTGGAAAAACTGGAAAACAGGCATAGACCAGCATCTTACACATATACTAAAAAATAAGGTCAAAATAGGTATATGATTTAGATATAAAGGGTAAGACTACAAGCAAATTAGGAGTGTAAGGAATAGTTTACCTGTCAGATCTATGGAGAATGGAAGAATTTATGACCAAACAAGAGATAGAGAACATTATAAAATGCAAAATAGATAATTTTGATTACATTAAATTTAAAAGGTTTTGCACAAACACGGCCAATGCAAACAAGATTAGAAGGGAAGCAGAAAGCTGGGAAACAATTTTTACAGCCAGTGTCTCTGACAGAGGCCTCATTTGTAAAATACATAGAGTCAAATTCATAGTGTGTGTTCATCCTTTGTTGCCGAAGAAGACCATGCCATTAGAGAAATAAGTGAGGCTGGTAACCTGCACAGCCCTCCCTCACTCAAAACAAAGTCAAGTGCAAGTCATGTCATCATTTCTCTGATGGCATGGTCTTCTTTGGCAACGAAGGAGGAACATAATCCTGTGAGTAGATAGAGCTGGCTGAATGGGGACCCAGCTAGCTGGGTAACAGCTCCTCCTCTCCTGTCTGCCTCCCCCTCCCCTTCCCCTCTCCTCTTCAAAGGACTGTAAATTTGGATGGCCAAAAGATGCCCAGTTGATTTGGGTTTTACTGGCCCCTGTCCTTCCCTTCGCTTCCCTTTCTCCTGTTCTATCCTGTCATGTTCTCTCCCAACCTTAAACCTACTTCACTCTGAAACTGGGCCAATGGGCCCCTGCCTAAGGGCCCTTCAGGACCCTCCTAGCTTTAGAGTGATTATCAATAGCAACTGTTGCTGTTTCCCTCCCAGCCTGATGTCTTTCTTTTTCTTGGCCTCATTAAAAGGACCATGCCCTGGCTACTTTTTAAACAGGTCTATTCAATGAATGGGTACTACCTCACCCTAAGTGGATACCTGCAAAGACCTAGACCTAAAGGGCCCAAGGTCTCCCAGTGCTTCCTAGGTCATCTTCAGTCATCCTGATGAACATCTAGTCATTGGATTCAGATGACTCTAGAGGAGAAGTGAGACTGGTAACCTGCACAGCCCTCCCTCACTCAAAACAAAGTCAAGTGCAAGTCATGTCATCATTTCTCTGATGGCATGGTCTTCTTTGGTAACGAAGGACAAACACAATCAAGAGTCAAATTCGCAAGTCAAATTCATAAGAACACGAGTCGTGCACCAAACGATAAATGGTCAAAGGATATGAATAGGCAGTTTTCAAAGGAAGAAATTAAAGCTATCTAAAATCATATGAAAAAAATGCTATTGGTTAGAGAAATGCAAATCAAAATAACTCTGAAGTGCCCCCATCACATCTATCAGATTGGCTAACATGACAAAACAGGAAAATAATAAATGTTGGAGAAGATGTGGGAAAATTGGTACCCTAATGCATTGCTGGTGGAGTTGGGAACTAATCCAATCATTCTGGAAAATTTGGAACTATGCCTGAAGGGTTATAAAACTGTGCCTACCCTTTCACCCAGCAATACCACCTCTAGGTCTGTATTCCAAAGAGATCATACAAATGGAAAAGAGATTCACATGTACAAAAATATTTCTAGCAGCTCTTTTTGTGGTGGCAAAGAATTGGAAATTGAGGGGATATCCATCAGTTGGGGGATGGCTAAACAGGTTGTGCTATATGATTGTAACGGAATACTATTTTCATAAGAAATGATGAGCAGGTGCATTTCAGAAATACCTGGAAAGACTTACATGAACTGTTGCTGAGTGACATGAGCAGAACCAGGAGAACGCTGTACGCAGTTACAGCAACACTGTGCAATGATCAACTTCAATAGATTTAACTCTTCTCAGCAACATAAGGATCTAAGACAATTTCACAAGACTCACGAGGGGAAATACTATCCACATTCAGAGAAAGAACTATGGAATCTGAATGCAGATTGAAACATACTATTTTCTCTTTTGTTTTTTCTTCCTTCTATGGTTTTTCCCTTTGGTTCTAAATCTTCTTTAAACATGACAAATGTGGAAATATGTTTAATATGATTGTACATGTATATACTCTATCAGGTTGCACACCATGTTGGGGAAGGGGGACTGGAAGGTGAAGAAGAAAATTTAGAACTTGAAATTTTAAAGAAGTGAATGATAAAAACTAAAAACAAATAAAATTTAAAGAACAAAATTAAATATGTAATGATTTAGATCTTATAATAGAACTCATATTCAACAAAATGTGCCTTATCCTTCATCAAATGCTTATGTGCTCTCCTGTCAGGCAAAGTAGGTGGCACAGTGGCTAAAAGTGCCAGCCCTGGATTCAGTTCAAAACCAGTCTCAAACTCTTACTAGCTATGTGAGCCTGGACAAGTCACTTAACCTTGTTTGTCTCGGTTCCCTCATCTGTAAAATGAGCAGGAATTCTCCTGCTCACCAGGAAATGGAAAACCACTCCTGTACCTTTGCCAAGAAAAGCCCAAATGGGGTCACAAAGGTTGGACATGACTGAGAAAAATGACTAAACAAAATACTTTCTCCACTAAAATTCTAGCTACATCGCCTAAATATTTATTTACCTTTTGACAATGAAAGGTACACAATCACTGACTTGGTCTTCAGAGTTAGGGAATCTAATGCACTCTAAAGGAATTACATATTAAATGTATTAAAGGAAAGGTAAAGCAAGAGGTTTAAGATGCTCAGAAAAATTGTGTTGAAATTTCAGCAGAGTTTGAGAGATCATACTCATAGCTGTAAACCGTGAGCTGAGAAAGACAACTTCTCTCTCCCTTTTAGGTCTTCTCTACACACTCCCTTCCTACTCAGGTTTCAACACTAGCTGTCAAACCAAGAATCATAAAGTCTCAGATTGCTTTAGGGAACTGATAAGGTAGGGGTGGAATGGTGTATTAGTAGGGGAATCAAAATGGCACTTTCTAGGGTGGGGGAGGCATTCATTTAGGAGGATTACATAATTTTGTAAACCGTAGTTTGCAAATTTTCTAACACATCCACTTATTTGGGGTGTGAAGGAATTGTTCAGAACAGTCCCTTCCATTCTTACGTACAACTCTTGGCTCCCACGTACTACCTCATGACCACAGGACTTTACCACCAAGCAAAGTTGGGAGATTTGTATTTGTTTACTCTAGGCAAGGCCTGAAGATTGTGGCCACTGAGATTTATGTCCATTCCTTCACTGCCCCACATGTGATTTGACCTAATGCAAGATAAATACCCAAATGCCATGAAGAGCATGAATTATCTGGGATTAAAATAAGTACTCACAAAAAGAAGTACACAGTGCACTTGACTGTGTTTTCATGACTGCTGAGTCCTAGGCAATTGCCTACTTTGCCTAATGATAGACCTGGCTCGGCTATGAAGAGCTGTTTTTAAATCTTCACGGTATTTCAGGACTAGTCTTTCTTTGTCCCTTTTCTTCCCAGAAGCAACTTTTAGATGTCTATTTCCACTAAAAATGGTCTTTCCAATCTCTTAATATGTAAAATCTATTGTCTTATGCATGTCATGGCAACCAGACCAGAGAATCTAGTGTCCAGGTTATGAAAAACTTAAGTCCAAACTAGTGGGAAACCATTAGCATAAAACCCAACAATGTCGATGCGTGCCTTAAACAAAAACCTAAAAATCTGATGCCATCAAACCTGACATTTTGACATCCTCTGCCTACAGAATCTTAACAGCAGACAATCAATTAATTCCACCTTTTTAATGGGCTGGTTTTAACTGCCTATGCCAGGAATGGGAAACCTGTGGCCTCAAGACCACACATGACCCTCTAGGTCCTCAAGGGCAGCCCTGTGACTGAATTCAAACTTCACAGAACAAATCGTCCTTACTACAACAATTTGTTCTGTAAAACTTGGGTTCAATCTATAGGCTGAACCCAAAGACCTAGAAGGCCACAAGTTCTCCACCTGACTTAAGCCCTCTTAAAAGGACCCCTGTTCCATAAAGAAAATTTAAAAGCACAATAAATAAGAGATATTCATGAAAAGTTCAAGCTCTAAACAGGTAGTAACCTCTTAACAGCAAATTGAACCTGAATTACTCATCTGTGGGGTGTGGCCAGTCAGGCAGTCACTGAAGGGAAAACGGGTTGAGGCTGAAGTGAAGTGTCCAGAAACCTAGTTCTCCATCTACTTAATTTCTCCCACCTACAAGCTATAACCACCACCACCTACCCAAAGACAAAAGAAGCAAGAAAGACACCTCCCCTCTGTGTACACCACAACAAACACAGGCACTAATCACCTATTTCTGAACCCTCAGGAGAATCACGTTCCCAATGCAGCCAGACTTTAGGCTGAAGCTGCCTCCTATACAGAATATCCCTGGGATTGGACTTCTTGCATCTCAATCCCAGCTCCCTAACAGGATACTGCTTTTCAGAACCTGACTGCACAGCTTCTTCTAAGAACCCAAGACATGCCTTTCTTCTTACAGTGCTCTCCTTCTCCCTTTCAGTCCAAGCCAAAGCAGTGAAAAGCAGAGTGTGTGTGGTTTTGTGAATAACACTCAGTCAGCAGATCTACCTCCCTTTGGCTTCTTAAGGATGAAACACAAAGCCTGATTACTTCCAGGCAAGTCAAGTCTTAGCAGGTGTTACTGGTAAAAGCTTTAGTCATGGAAGACTCAACACATAGGCTGAATCTGAAAATATACCAAAGGGGAAAAAAAAATCTGGGTACACAACCTCACCTCACTGAATATAACTATCCTACTAATTTAAAAAAACAAACTCCCATTCCATTTTATGCCTGGGATGTGAGGGTGCCAAGAGAATATGTGTGGCATTAAGAATATGATTAAATTCAAACAGAGAGATGCTGCTGAAACCCTCCCAGGGACCCTAGCTCCCTATGCTACTACCCCCAGGCATTTTCAAAGCAATGTTAAACCAGCTTAAGTTATCTTGTTTTCTCATTTCTCAACTATACTAAAAACTATGGAAGGGAAATTCATAAATAGACTCTACAGCAATGGAAGGGAGTAATGATCTTCTTCTTATACAGGTATTGGATGTGTGAACAACTTTTTTTTAAATCAACATCGGCTGATTAAACACAAATGAAAATAACTGTGGTAAACCAAATCAAATTTAAAATTTTCCAGGAAAAAACCACTATTTAAGGAAATCCAAAAATTGAATCCATTAAAAAAAAATTTCCTATAGGACATAATTTGTCAGTTTTATAATTTACGGGCTTTTTTATATTATATGTCTAGAACAAGAATTCACCTTTGTGCACAAATAAGGTATGCTAAGACTTTTGCCTTTCCCCAGCACTATATGAAAAAGACAGTGTTTATTATGTTAGGGAAATGACTAAAATGACTTCTCTTTCTGGAGAACAGTAGTGAGAGCTAGCTGTTAATTTTATTGACACTGTCTAATCAAGTTATTTATCTGGAAGGTAAAGAAGGGGCCTTGTGCATCAGACATAAAAATTCTGCACTGATTAGACCCAGGGTGCCCCTCAGTATAGCTCTGCATGTGATGATGACTCACAAGAGAAGTGCTTCTCCTTGGAACAGCTCCAGTCCCTCCCCCTCCCCAGTGTCTGTGCAATACTTTATGCTACAACAGAAGTGGAAGAGATGGAAGAGGAAAAAGGTGTGGCATAGGTTCCCTGGCCCAGATGGCGATCAATTTATGCACAGATGCAGAAGATCTAATTATGGCCCAGATTATTTTTGTTTGCACAATTACAAAAGCTATTAGTGTTTGAAAGCTATCCAGCTCCTTTGTTTTTAACCTAACTACAAAGCTCTGTGTCCTCCTGACCTGCTACAGCAGCAGATACCTGAACATACTTCATCTCAACAATTAGGAACTGTGTAATACACAGCTTCTCTACATACAAAGTCTGCACTGTTCCCTATATAATTAAATATGCTAACTTTCCTCCCCTAAGGTCTTCCATTCTGTCCATGGCCTGGCAAGGGTTTCTGGTGGTATTTACCCTTCACTCTCTCTGCCTCTCTTTCTCCTGTGATTGAGGATCTGGTTCAAGAGCAAGAAAGAAAATGGAAAAAAAAAAAAACTGAAAGGAAAAGAACCTCTAAAACAGCAAAACCAATAGTTTTACTTTGAAAATATCTTCAAGAATGACCATACAGTTTATGCAGATAACTGTCTATTTTGTATAATAAGGACTAATTCTCTGATAAAGTCCAGTCATACATGGATCCACTGTCCAGTGATTTACCTGCTCTTGGGTGTTTCATAGGCATCTTAATGACAACATATATAAAATTATTATCAGTTATATGGAATTATCTTATTATATCTATTATTATCTATTATATTCCACCCTAAATTCTCTAGTTCTTTGGAGGGAACCATCATCTTCCCAGTCACCCAAGTTCACAGCCTTGGAATCAGTCATTCTGTGCTCTGCCCTCTTCCCCTCACCCCCTGGAGCCAACCAGTCACCAACTCTTGCCATTTTAATCCCACTCCTTTCCTTCCCCTTCTCTCCAATCCAAAATACACACCACCTAAATTCAGTTCTTAACTTCTCCCCTACACTTCATAACTGGTTTCCCTACTTAGAATTTTTCCCCTCTGTAATCCATCCTCCTCATAGCTTTCAGATAGCCTAAAACATCAGTCTGATTACATCACTGCTCTGCTCAAAAATCTTACTCATTGCCAAAAAAGTGGGAAAAAAATTGCATTTAAAGCTTTCACAATCTGCCTCCCAACTATCCCTCCCACTTTATCTCAAAGTGCCACCTTCCATGAATTCTACATCCACAGAACTGTAGATTTAGATCTAGAAGGAATCCAACTCCCACATTTTCATGGCTGAGGAAACTGGATCCCAGAGAAGTTAAATGATTTCCTAACATCACTTAGTTCCAAAGCCTCTAAAGTGGGATTGGAACCTAGGTCCTCTGACTACATCTCCAGCATTCCATGCACTATATGATGCTGGCTTTCCAAAATGGACCCCCAGCCAAACCTAAAAACTGTAGCATTTCTCCAAATGTCATACTCCATCTTCCATCTCTGAGTAACACAAGTTACCTCCCTTGCCTGGAATGATCCCCTTCATTTCTACCTCTCAGCACCTCCTTTGCCTTCAAGGTTCAACTCAGGTGACTTCCGTGAAACTGTCTTTCATTCTCCCCACCCACCCAGCTGCTACAGGTTGTTCTCTCAATTTCCCTGGTACGAAGGTTAATTGTATACGTGTTGTGTCTCTCCAGAATGATATAGCAAGATCTTTGACAGCAGAGACTATTTCATTTTTGTCTTTGTAAATGTATCACCTACAAGGTTCCTGACATATAACTGGTGCTTAATAAATGCATGCTGAATTGAATTTTACAAGTGATTCTCACCTTAGGACACTAGAGAAGGGCCCCCACAAAAAAATCCTTTTGTTTATAACATGTGCTCATATTTACTACAAGATATATGCCATATGTACACATAATAAGACACAATCTTCCCCCTCCCTTCCCACCCCTTCTCCATGTTCCTCCACTCCCCTCCTATCAACCATCCTCTTGGTACGTGGCACATACCCATGGCCTAACAAAACACCAGTATTATGGAAGAAAAAGATTCAAGGATAGCAAACCTCAGTGAATCCAAACTGGAAAAGGACAATCTGTCCAAAACTCATAGGAGGCATAGCCAAGAAAACCAAATCATTAAAATAAGACTAATGGAATTAAATGACAGCCAGATAGTGAAGAGATGACATTAAAAGGACAGCAACTGATAGGCCACTTAACTGCAAAGACATAATACGGTTCCTCTGATCCTCCTATCAGGATGTGGTCATTTCTTTATAAAAACAGGAACATCAGTTATACTTCACTATCAACTTAAAGCAAGATGAAGACAGCAAGTTAACTGTTCTGGGCTGCCCTCTTATTAGCTCATAAATGCCCTTAGAACCCACTGACCTACAGAACATGTGGAATCCATACAAACTTAGGTCAGCATTAAGGCTACAGCTGATGTAGAGACAGCCTTGAGTTAAGAAAAGAAGGAACACTGGGGCCAGGAGGTTTTAAAATGTGTCCAAAAGTTTATCCTCAGCTTTCAGGTGATCAATGGGAACATTCTTAACTGTCCCAAGCTCCTGTGGTGAGGGGGCTAATAAGTACCTGGAGTGGAGGATTAAGTGAATGAGGAGCTTAGCTAGGAAGCCTCAGGAACAGTAAATAAACCATGTGAAACAAACTGTTAGGATAAAACCTATCATTCAGGATGGAAATAACCGCAAAGAAGTTTACTTGTGTTATTTTCTGTTGTTGCCTTCCTAAAAATCAGATGCTCAGCTTCACAAAATTTCCAATTTCCCTTCCTGCCTATTAAAAAAAAAATTCCTTCTTGCCAAGGATAAAGTCAATACTTTCCTTCAGGCATGTAGTTGTCTATCAAAACCTTCTTCCTGAAGTCTTATCAGAGGTTAACAAAAAGTAGTGGAAAGAACATGGAATGCAGACTCACAAGCCTGGAGTTATAATCCCAGCTGTGCTACTTATTATGTGTGACCTGGACCAAGTCAATTACCTTTCCAGGCCTCAGTTTCCTCATATGACCCTTCCAGCTCTGTGTCTATGATCTTATGTCCTAGCTCTTATACATTGTCATAGCTTTACTGGAGCCTCCCTAAAATACTTACTTCAGCAAAAAATTATTTGGTCCCTGGAGAAAGCAAGCAAGTACTGGTCAATAGAAAACTTCACAGACTAGTGTGGTTAATCCCAATGAGCCTGGTGAATTTCTGATAGAGATAGACTATCTATCTATAAATCTCAAGATCAGGCAAACCATAGATACAAAAGTAAATTAAAGGTCAACAACTCTGATCCGATTTAGCATTCTGGATAAGGAATTTGGGAAAGTTAAAGAAATCTCTACTGCATTTTTCATTTGTAAAATGGAGCAACTACATCTTCATCTCAAATGAAACCAAATGAGCTCAATCAATATTTCTCAGCATTATTTGCGGATAAAAAACAAGCAAGCTGAATGAATTCCCATAGTAATACACTTTCCTTAGTGGTCATAACCTGGGAGCTAATAAAGGTTTATCTATATATTTATTACAAGTAGTTCTGATAAGGATCTCAGAGTAAGGAGAGGCATTAAAAACAGAAGGGATGCTCCCTGTCAATACCTTCCAAAAAGAGTCTTTATTTTGTCACCAAGTTTTTGAACTTTCAGCATCATCAAGACTAGGAATGATTTTTAAAGTAGATATTTTTTCAAAGTTGTGCAAATCTCTTCTTTCTACAAGTGATCAGTACCCACTATTCAATCAAAAGACTAGCAAGCCTAACAAGACTCGATAAAAAACTAGGACAGAATAATTTTTGTCTTAACTAAAATGCTATTAGCCAAAACAATATTGTTTGCTGAAGGAACTGGCATGAATTCATCAGGGCAAAAGTTAAAAACTGTATGTCCCACAGGCTCCAGTATTGCAAAGAAATTATAAACAGAATAATCAGGCCTTGTTGAACACTATCTGGAGAAAATAGATTATATGCATTTATTCATTTCTCAGTTAACAAATCAAAACTCCCAGAAACTGTAGAGCAGAATGCCCTTGAATAAACAAATGATGAAATTTAGATGTATAATCTTTACCTGCTATTTGTACCGAACCGTCTTCACCCAAAAGAATATTACCAGCCTTCAAATCCCTATCAGAAATAAATCAGAAGTTAATTCTACAAAGTACACATATTATGTTATATACATTTCTTCAAGAAGATTTTTTTAAAGATAAATATTACTAATCTGAACTGCACTTCACAAATATTATTTTGTAAATTAGGAAATGTGACCAATACTAGGATAACTAGGGTATTTCATATTTGGTCATTAACTAGATTTAAGTCACAAACAAAGCCTTGCATGTTGGTAATGAAGTCAGACCTGAAACTCATAATGTTTTTGCCTTATGAAGCACTCCAATATGTTTTTGGGGTGGGTTTTTCTTTTAATTTTTTTTAAACAGACTTGTCATTTTATCAGTGTAGAGATCTCCTGGTATACAGATTGACAACACCTCCAGACAGTTTTAAAAAACTGCCTGGACCACCGGGAGGTAAAGGGATTTGCCAAGCCACACAACTCTGTCAAAAGTAGGGCCTGAACCCAGGTCCCTCCTGACTTCAAGACTGGCCCTCAAGTCTCATACCAGGATGTCTCTCATCAAAATGCTACCTATTTAAAACTAACTTCATTCACACCTGTCTCTGAGAACAATTCCAAAATATTCTTCAAAGAACCCAGTATCAGTTTCTGCTCTCTGTGGAAACTGATTATGGGGCATATGTCTTTTCACTATCAATACCAAGGAGGAAGAATAATTTATTCATTCCAACACTTCAAGTCCTTATTCTCAAGTGTTTGATTAGATGAATTGTCCTAGCATCATAGCAGTATTGTTCTCTCATAAAGAAAACATATGGTTAAAAACATTTTTACATGCAATTGGGAAAATTTTTTTTTTAATTTTAATCAAAGAAAATGTACAAGTTGGATGGTGAAATATAAAAAATTGGTTGCAGAAAATAACAGCAGATGCCACAAAGCATAAATTCATTTACGGTTCTGGAAGGGGAAAAAAAAAAACCTCTAATCATACCTTGGATCAGGCACAGTCACCCACTAGATTAAACTTTACCAGTAAATAGAAAGGCATCAGCAGAATCCCTGATGTATTCCCAGTGCTCTTTCAAGAACTACTATATTATATTTAAAAAGAGGGAGATCTAAAAAGTATGTCCTTCCCTTTTCCCTCTCAATACCGCAATTATCCCCAATACCCCATTAATACCCATTAAGGTTAGAAGCTGTTATTCCAGCCTGAAAAATAAAAAGAATGTCCAAAAAAACAAAAGAACCCAGAGGATATTACCCAAGCATTACACTGCAGATTTTTTATTAGACAATCAATACTTTTATGGCCCGAAAACTAACTTTTTAATGAAAACTTGATAGTTTATCTCATCAAAGCCCTAGACAAATAAACAAAGCCAATAGAAGTAGCAGTGAAATGAAGAAGTCTAAATTTAAAGAGTTTAACACATTCTTTACCCTCACAAAAAAAAAAAAATCACATGTATGTGTGTACATCTATATCTCAGATGTATACTACCTTGAGATTAATTCCCAAAGCAATATTCTCTAAAATAAACCAGCACCTCAAAATTATAAAACAGATGGTGGGTCAATAAATTTCACCCAAAATGACTGTCCAGATTTTTTCTTAAGTATTTAAATTGAGAACCAATGGTTCCTTCCATGATCTACAGATAACTAAACTAGAAATGTCCCTAAACTTATGGTATGATTTACTCTGATAATCTTTAAATAACTACCTCAGTAAGAACACTTCTACAAATAATTCATACCTGTGAATTTGACCATTTCTATGGAGATAGTCTAAGCCTTCCAAAACTTCTTTAAGAATTGTAGCTATTATTGATTCTTCCAGGACTCCATTCTTGTGTTCTCCTCGATTGACAATATACTTTATGATATCCAGCATTGAACCTAAATTGATAAGTATAACTTTTAAAAATAATTACCTTAGTTTGCCTTTTCAGAGCAGTGCTCTACTAAAAAGAAAAAAAGTTTGTCCCAACTTCAAAGAATCTCAAATGAAGATAGTATGGCCTAATGCAGACTGAAATAAACAAAATAGGGAGTATACAATGACAATACTATATATTAAAACACTCCTAAAAAGTCCTATTAAATGTAACGACAGATCTTGACCCCAGAAGGCCTCTGATGAAACACCCTTCCCTCCTCTCAGCAGAGGGATGGGAGACTACAGATGTAGAACCTTGGATCCAATGTCAAGACAGGGACACTGTGTCAGTTGGTTTTGTTCAACAGTTAACTGTTTTTCTTTGTTGTAAGAGAGAGTTCTATGGAAGCAGAAGATTTTAAGAAAGGGACTACTGTGGGGGAGAAAAAAAAACATAAAACCACTGATTTTTTTTTCAATTTTAACTGAAAAAATTAAGCAGTAAGACTGATTTCTAAATTGACATAAAGCAGTACATTCTTCATTGTGACTTAAAATACACACATATTTCAAAAGAATTTTAAATTTAAACTAAGAAAATATAAATTAATAAAGTCTTTCTATTGGCTCTTGGGCTTATTTTGCCTGATCCCAGATGGCAGTACTAAAGGCAAAGCATAAAAGTTTCAGAAAAGTAGGTTTTAGCTCAATATAAGGAAAAAATTCCTAACAAGCAGAGCTGTCCAATGGCTGCTTCAGGAAGACAGTGAGTTTCCCATGACAGAAAGACTGGGAAGTCTTTCCTGACATCAAGTCTTCGGCTTTCACTGACAGAAGCATTAGGCTCTTTCTCCATTCCTCAATGATGGAAAGGCTTCACAATTCAAACAGGACAAAAGCGAGGAAAAATACTAAAAGATAAAGCTAGGGGAAAGCTGAAGAGAGGAAGGGCCATAGCTCCTCCTCAATGTAAAATTATGGGAGCCAGAAGCAACGGGAGAAAAAACAGTAGCCCACTACATCAGGACCAACACTGGCAAACTAAGAGCCATTTTCTTTGTGGCTCATCAACACATCACTGAATACACCTGAGAAAAAGAACGGGTTAACATACCAGTCTTAATAATGAAAAACTATTCAACACAATGTCAAAGTAAACAGAGCAATATCCCTTGGCAATGTACAACTCAGGTTTCAACACACATTAATTAATATTCAGTACCTCCAGGTCATTTATAATAGCTATAATTACCTGGAGGTTGAGCATTTCTGAGGAGTTAACAAATGGCTTTTTTAAGGCCCTAAAATTGGCTTATATCCTGCAATGATTAACTGTGAGGACGTTGTCTCCCCATTAGACATTACTGCATTAAGCCAACCTCCACCTCTCAATCAAGAGTCTATCAAAAGCAAATCAACAAGGTTTTCCCCTCAGAAAGAAATGTTCTTTTAAACTACATTTTCTAATAATTTAGGGAGGGAAAGGCCAAATTCTAAAGGAATTTTGTATATGACAATACTACACCATCATGCTTGCAAAATAATTTCCTGCTTTTCTGAGACAGAACAATGAATAAGTTTCCACATCAGTCTGCATTCACAGGATTACCTGTGGAAACTTGCTTGACTTTTCTTCGAAAAGATTGGATTCGAAATCCAATATAAAAAGGTCTACTTATTAAGAGGGCTGGGGAATTTTCTGTCAGGTCAAAGAACAATAAGAAAAGGAATGGAAGTGACTTAACAAAACTTTTATTCAGTAAAGCCTGCTTTATGAGATTAAAAATAAAAAGGCAAACTGAAAAGTAAAGTCAGGAGACAAAACCTGAGACATGGACAGGGTATGTGACCCTGTTCAGTCCCAGGCCCTTGAGAATCCTCCAGATTTTCTTGCAAGGTAGTTCAACCACAGTCAAGATAATCTGGCATCCAAAGATGCACTGACAGAGTTTCTCTCTCCTCTATTTTTCTCCCTTAAAAAAAAAAAATTAGCAAGCCAAGCGAGCACTCAAGGAAACAATGACTAATAGGACTGGCTGGAACCCAGAACAAAGCTGAGCTAGGCTCGCCTGGATTCTCCACAAGTCTGCCAAAGTAGATCCAAGGAAGTTACAGCTCCTTGGTTTATTTCATTTCTGGGCCTTTTGGGATCCAAGATTGACTTTGTCTTCTTTTAAATTTGGACAGCTCCCTGCTTCCTCTCTGGGGGCCTTAGCTTAGTCTTTCCCAGCAATTACATAAACCCTGCTACCACCGCTTGGCTTTGCTGAAGCAATCTAAAATGTTCTCTCTTCCTGGGGATGGGAGCTCAGCATCTGAACCAGAGGGTGGTCTATGGAAAAGGTATTGATGTGAGGGAGCCATCAAGAAAAACTGCCCTCCAATCTGAAGAGTCAAAGTCCTTGTCAGTTCCCAATACTACAACACTTCATTCAAGCTCTGCTGGTCACAACCATACAACTGAAGTTCTTTATGGAGCTACTGTTTCATTCAGTGAAGATATTTTTCTGTAAACACAGATCACAATCCCTGTACCCTTTAGCAGGGAATTTCTTGAGTTGCTATGGTCAAAAGAAAAAAAAAATCATAACCTAGTGGGCAACTTTCTGATAGTGAACCTCTTAAGAATCCACTGCCAACCCAGTGCATTTGCAGCCTTTTTAGCTTGGCAGGATGTTCAAAGCTGGTGCTTCAAGAATCCAGGGTTACTTCTGTGCCACAATAAGGCTCAGTGGACAGTTAACATGCCACACAAAAGAAAAAATCTTAACTCTATGTCCCATAGTCCCCCAAATACAAACAACTTACCTCCACTTAATAATTTCATAACCAGCCAAAGCTCATCCTTTACAACAAAAGAGGTGTAATAGGTCACTACGTTGGGATGGCTGCACTGGCTCATGGCTTGGATTTCTTTCTATAAAAAAAGCAAAACATGAAACAGTACCATGGGGAGGAAAATAAGGCAATCATTTTGTTTGTTTGCTAGTATGATCATATATGCCTGAAGTATCAGTTAGACTGAGACACTGCAATGATTATTTTAAGATGTAGAATCAAGTTTTTATTCTTGTCTAGAGACAAAGAAATATTAAATAACAGAACATTGGACAAGTATATAGGAAACTGAAGTTCTAGTTCAAGCTCCACCAATAATAATCACTAAGACAGTGCTTAAGGTTTGAGCCTCAGAACAAGCCTGTAAGGTACTAAGGACAGACATTGTTGTGCCCATTTTAAAGATGAGGATAACTGATTTGTCCTTGGTCACATGGCTGTTAAATGTCAAGAGACAGGATTTCATCTGAGTATGTCTCACTTAACTATACTGTATGCTTTAGTTTCTCTAATCCAAAAGTTGAAATTCACAGATATATACACATGTATATGTAAAAGTTAGTATTACTACTACTGATAATAGCAGCTGACATTTAAATAGGGTAGCTAGGTGGCACAGTGGATAGAGTGCTGGGCCTGGAGTCAGGAAAACTTATTCCTCTGAGTTCAAATCTGGCCTCAGACATATAACCTAGCTGTGTGACCCTGGGCAAGTCACTTAACCCTGTTTGCCTCAGTTCCTCATCTGTAACATGAGCTGAAGAGGGAAATGGCAAACCGCTCCAGTACCTTTACCAAGAGAAACCCAAATGGGGTCATGAAGAATTGGACATGACTGACAACTAAACAACCACCACCTTTATCTAGGACTTGCTAGGGTTCAGGCACTCTGCTAAGGCGCTTTAAAAATATCATCTCATTTTACCCTCCCTACAACCCTAGGAAGAAAGTGCTATTAGAGAAATACATATTTATATACTAAAAAGGAGGAAACTGAGGCAAGCAAAGGTTAAGTGAGCTGCCCTGCGTCACAAAGCATCTGAGGCCGGATCTAAACTCCAGCCTTCCTGTTTCCCAGACTGGTGCTCTGTCCGTTGTCTATCTCTGTCTCTCTCTCTCTCTAGAATTGAATCCAGGCCTTCCTAAATCCAAGTCCAGTGCCCTATCTACTCTGCAGTAATTAAGGTCTGCTCATTCCCCTCTTCACGTATTTGTTTTGTACATATTCTGTAAATATGTATACCAGTTGCCTGGTGAAAGAAATATAAGTACCTTGAGGACAGGGACATACTCACTTTTGTAACGGCATCCCCAGTGTCAAGAGGTGTCATACGTAAGAATTTTTAATTTACTGACTAACAGACAGATTGGTTAACTCAACCTTAACCAGAAACTCTTGTTTAAATGTGTACTACTGAATGTCAGTAGATCAACATAACTTAGGTTCTTGAGACTTTTCTCTTTATAATTAATATTAACACTAAATCTCCTTAGCACATGCTTCAGAGATCACTGTTGTAAGTATGACTGTCAAATAATTATATCTGTAAAAAATAAATATAAGGAAGAAAGAATTGCTTTTAAATAATCATGAGCTCCTACTATAATGGGGAAATGTACTGCTGCTTTTTATTTCTATTTAAGAAGCAACATTCTCCTTTCTCTTTCACCTCCTCTCTACCCTTTCAAAAAATTAAGTAATTTCAGCTTTTCTAAATCTAACACTTTTCAATTCGGTCAATGTCTGTCCTTTAAACAAGATCTGAAACTTGAGTCCAGTTTCTGTTTGTTTCTGCTATTAGGTTTGGAGATGAGAAGACAATTTTGTAAGGAGCAGTCAAAGTCTGCCCAGGACGTTCCTTTTTTAACTCACTCTGACATCTGTTAATTGTTGAGGATGGCCCAATTAAAGTTTTGCAGCATGAAATGGAGTCCAGTTCAAACAGGCATCCCCTGCTGTTCAGAAACATGAACAATGTTTTCTTAAACATGCAGAGTTCATATTTCTGATCATTTTATGCTAAATGCAAATGAATACAGGCAAGTCACCCTCACTCTAGCTATAAACAACTAACCTTTTGAATCATTTAACACAATGGCCCATAAACAGGTCTACTGCCCATCTGCTCTTCAGAAAGGAAAGTCTTCTGTACGAAAGCAGGGCTGGGCCCGAGTCAGGAAAACATTTGTTCCAGTCCTTCTCTTTCAGACAGTCAGTATCACTTCCTAGTGAGAGTATCTGGTTCTCTGACATTGGAGACGGTGAAGAATGGTGGGTGTCCATGTGTACAAATGCATGTGTGTTTTACGGAAGGAGCCATAACGGAACAGAGCGAGCCTTTTTAGGCATTACACGACCTGCAAATTATCACATTTCTTTCCAGGAGAACTTCTGGCATTTGGGGATCCAGGTGAACATTTGAGTGTTTTGAAGTTTTAAGGGAAAGAACCAGTTGACCTCTACCAGAACAAAAGAGAGGTAGAGGAAGAAAGGAAAAAATAAAGATGAAGAGATCATTTGGGGGCAGTCCAGTTTCCTCTTCCCTTTCAATCAAGCTGATAAATATCCTCTAGCCCACAAGTTCTTAACTTGGAATCCCAAGACCTCCAATGGGTCCATGAATAGATTTCAGGATATACACAAACTTAGATGAGAAAAAAAAACTACACCTTTACTTTCACTAACATTTGATCTGCTATGTATTTTATTTTATACTTTTGAAAACATTATCCTGCAAAAGGGTATAAGCTTCATCAGTCTGCCAAATGGGTCCATGGCACAAAGAGTTTAAGAATCCCTGTTCTAACCCTTCTCCCCACACTAGCCACTTAACTACTAACTTGGGGGGTGGGAAGTGGAGGGTAGCTAGGTAGTGCAGTGGATAGAGCACTGGGCCTGCAGTCAAGAGGACTGAATTAAAGGACTTAATTAAAAAATTAGAAGAATTAATGGAACTGGAAGGCAGTATGGCACAGTATGAAGATCCTGATTCTAACACTACCAGCATTACCATACACAAGTCATGTCACTCCCTGGTTATGCTTCAGTTTCCTCATGTATACAATAAATTGGCTGGACTGGATAATCCCTAAGCTCTTTTCCCAGTTCTAGATTTATAAAAACCCATGTTACTATGGGATAAGTCTCAGATTTTTCATTTATACATTGAGGGAGTTGGACTAACTTGCCTTGGAGGATCCTTTCCGAGCTAATCTATGATCTGGTAAGTGATACTCAAAGCTATGAATAACAAGAACAATAAGTTTACCTTTATACAGGTATTTTCCTAACAAAAAGAGTGAGAGTAGATAATGCAATTATAACACCCATTTTACAGATGAGGAAACTGAGGCTGAGTTTAAACAACTTGACTACAATAACATTGTAAGTGGCTATGCAAGGATTCCATGTCTCTACTGATTCCAAATCCAGTACTTTTTCCACTACACAATACTGATTATGGAAGGAATAGTCTAGTCTACAATATAACTGGATCTCTAAAAAACAAACATCAAAAAACTTCTTACTCCAATACATAATCAAAATCTGGAAATCTCAAAGGCTTTGCAAGTAGAATGCAAGTTCAGATAGGTTCTAGCATGATAGAATGACTTCAAGCAAGGTCATGGCAACAGATTGAGTCTGCTTTCTCAAGATCTGCCTAGCTATGGATAGAGAGGCCAATCCCAAGTAAACATGCCACTTGGTGAGGAATTAATGATAGCAATCTATGAAACATGCAAAATGGCCCTTGTACCCTTAAAATAACTGCAGTAACAGTGACAAAGTGGTGGATGAGAGGCTGGGAGCACCAAAAATAAAAGTTTTTAGATCATCTATAAATTTTAACTTAGATGATGGTAAATGTAGGCCCACTGCTGAATGACCAACACATGGAACTGAAGGAACTGAATCCTATCACTTTTGTAGTTCTTGCTAATAAAATAAAAGCAGAAAGGAGTTGCAGATGAATGGAAAGAAGGTTCACAGGTTCTCTTGGAGAGGCAAATCAAGAGGCTGGTTGAATTGGTTTTATAATAGGTCTCAAGGCAACAAAAAAATATTACATCAGAAGACATTCTTACATCGCAGTGCTTGGGATAAGTACTTGCAAAGACCACCACAAAAATAACTATATATTATACTGCAAAAGATAAAGAGGTAAGAGATACCAAGTCAATATACACTTTGATACTTGATGACATCAACGTACAGGTAGGAAGAGGAGAGGATAATGAGAAGCTATGCTGGAAAATATGGTACAGGAATAAAGAATGAGAGAGCTCAAAGACTGGGGTGTACTAACTACACAAAGGGCTCATGATTATGCAACATGAATACTTTAAGAAAAAAGGGCTAGATATGGCAAGCATCAAATGACATCACAAAAGAAATCGATTATAACACAGGAAATGACTCATTCTTTACTGACGTGGGAGTCATTCCTGAGGCAGCTATTTTTATGGACAAACAGACCACCCACTTGTTAGTGCAAAAATCAAAACAGTGCAAAGTCAGAAGAAAGAAAAATTGCAGGGGGATAGTTCTGTACACTGAGAACAACTCTATCCTGATCTAGTTCTTTGTTATTCACAATGAACATGGGAGACAGAAGGAAAGGCAGGCAACGACTACAACAATTTTACATGGAAGTTTAGCCAAAGTAAATCAACTGTTCCAATAAGAAGACCCAAATAATCTAAACAAAGCAATTTGGTCAACATCCATTAATGTATTGTGCTTGATAAGTGGAAAGATATGGCAGCCAACAGTGATATCAATTTAAAATATAAGCTTATTTGTAAAAATAAGTAGATAATAAATTATCAATCAACAAGTATTTATTAAGTGCCTACTATTTCCCAGGCATTGTGCTAAGAAATGGGAATACAAAGGCAAAAAATGAAATCATCAAAGAGCACTATCACCTCATAAAGCAGTAAGAAGCAGTAGAGGAGAAAAAGGAGAAACTCAACTAAGCAAGGTTCTATCCAAAACATTTAAGAATGAAAACAGGGCAATCAACAAAAGAAAAAATAGAAAAGATCTGCAAATCAAGTACAGTGGAATCCTGACAACTGAACTCTAACATCCTGGTCCAAGAAAATAAAAAGGCAGAAATGGCACTAAAGAAATCAAAGAAGATCAAGTTAAATTAGACCAAATGTACACGGAAAAGAACCATGCTAAAGGCAATACAACTGTGAGGGCACTAAGGGATCATCTCACAAGCTACATGGAAAAATCTTAGACCCCATTAAATACACGAGAAAAGGCAGCCAAGCAGACACCAACTGCTGCTGATCAATACATCTACTTTCCATTTATAAGCTACCCACAAACTGAAACCATCATGAAGGTACTAGTTAAACAGGCAAACTTTCATTGCACAGTGAATCAGTTTAGCATCACACAACCAACTGAAAAATATACAAGATACTACCAAAGTGCCAAGTCCCTACTCAATATAAAATTCTGTTTAGCAATTAAAGCCCTTTATAATCTGCCCCAACTCCCCTCTTTCCAGTGTTCTTATACATTATGCCCCATCACACGTTCTGACTTCCAGCGACACAGGATTCCTTGTCATTCCTCAAACAAAATACTCCATCTCCTATCTCTGGACATTTTCACGGGCTGTTCCTCAAGCCCGGAACAGTGTCTCACTTATCATTTCTGCCTACAGGCTTCCCTGGTTTCAAGTCTCAGCTAAAATCCCACCTTCTGTAGGAAGCCTTCCCCAATCCCCCTTAGTTCTAGGGTCTTCCCATTGTTAATTATCTACAACTTATCTTGTATATATTTTGCATAGATATAGTTGTTTCTATGCAGTCTCTCCCATTAGATCAGGCCTTCACAACCTGCAGCCCCAGGGCTGCTTAAGGCTGCAGACTGCTTGCAGCCTGCCAAAGGATTTCACATTGCCAGTCAGAAAAAAAATGGAAAAGAATACATCCTCCACATTTTTCTGCACCCCCTCCCCAATCCTTTGGCATTCCCAAGGGTCACTTAACACCTGCAGCAGGTTCTGCAGGACTTCATTAGGTTATAAACTCCTTGAGATAAAGTACTGTCTTTTGCCTTTTTTTGTATTCTCCCCTTTTTAACACAGCACCTGGAACATAGGAGGTACTCAATAAATGTTTACTGATAATACTATTTTTTATTGCTTATAAGAAAATATTAAATTCACTTGAGCAAAATTCCCCCTTAAAAGTTTCTTCAACCAATCTTGCCCTACAAGAAAAAAGAGAAGATGAGGACAAGGGAAGGGAGGGTGTGATAGAAGGGAGGGCATATTGAGGAAAGAGGTAATCAAAACGCAAGGCATTATGGGGTGGGGGAGGGGAGAGATGGGGACAAAATTTGGAACTCAAAATTTTGTGGAAATGAATGTTAAAAACTAAAAAGAAATTGAAGAAATGTAAAAAAAAAAAGCTTTCTTCCATTTTCCTATCCATATATCACAATTAAAACAAAACAGAGATGATTTTATCCAATGACCCTCTAAACATTATTATTAGGTGAGACATAAAACAAGGACAGGTATGCTAGAAAGAGATATTCAAGACTATGATGAGGGACTCAAGATGAGGGACAATGAGCATAGTGTAAGGGCTCCCATATACATGGTGAGATCCTTCAGATGATGAAATCATGCTGATTGCAGAAAGCTCCAAAACAATGGCAAACTTCCTGGATGATATGTCTAACTACTCAAAAGAATCTGGCTTCATCATTCACATAGGAAAAAACATGTAGAAGAAGAATGTTTACTGTTTAGATTGTAACGCACAGTTTTGGTGGACAATCAACAGAGGTGATCCATCAGTGCATACATTCTCTACAGACACTGCAAACACACAAGTTGGGCAAAATAAAAGCAGGAGGAGACTAGGTTACCTCTGAAAAGGTAATGCTCCCTTAATGACCCCAAACTTCTCTCAGAAACTAAAGTCCATCTTTTAAGTATTTCATTCCTTTTTAATCCTACTATTATTTCTATATTTCTGCAAATCATGGAACACCATAATCACCTAAGAATTAAAAATCAGTGTATCATTCAGAGAACACTAAAGAGGTTCATGATGGGTATTAATTAGCAAGATGTAATACATAACAAAGAACTCCAAAGAGGAAAAAAAAAAGGATTATCATTAACAAGAAAATAGATTAATCATATGAAAAAAGCAAAATATAGTGAGTGTTCGGCCTACGTGTCGTCCTACCAATCTCAGGAAAAAGCTAGTCCCCATAATGTTATGTGAACCTTCTGAGGCAAACTGATGGAAAAAAGGATGGCCAAGAATGTACTGGTTGTAGTCTATGTGCACAATGATAAGACTGCTGAATCATGTAAGTCTTTTATTTTAATAGAACTAAGTTGGGGCGGGGGAGGGGGGAGGTCCGCTTCAGGGACTGATATTCCTTTTGATTGTCATAAATCCTGATCCTGACAATTTCTAACTTCCACATCTTGGGCAAGTCACAGTGTCTCTGAGCCTTAATTTGCATGATGGGAATAATCTTTGTACTATCCTTGACCTTGGAATCAAAAGGCTGAGCTCAGAGGTCCATGAGATTCTAGTAAAGATAAAAAGAGATAATGTATATAAAATGTTTTTTAACTCTAAGGAACTGCAGCAATGTGAACTAATACTATTATCCTTTAAATACTGGAGACTATTAGGATGTTCAGATTTACAACTCCTTCTTAATATACATGGTGTCCAAAAAGTCTTAGTGCACTTTAAAATTAATACTTTTAAAACTAGATTTTGGGGACTTATATCTAAAATATTTTAGTCACATCTGGATAAGAAATTCTCAATTATCTGTCTAACTGCGAGTTCTGAAAATATGTAATTTTCCCCCTTACCAAAGGACTAACCACTTTCTTTTGGTATACTGGGTAAAAGTTTAAGGAAGAATTCTGTTCTTCCAAAGGAGAGAATTAAGACAGCCTGGACAATCTAGATGATCTTTATTGATTCTAACAGCAATACCCTTCCTCCTCAAACTCTAACCAGATTAAGATAATGCTCTGACTAAAAAAGGAAGACGTCTTTGAGGGCTTCATTTAAAAGAAATATCTCTTGGACTCATCTCTAACCAGGTAGAAAGGAACATCCTTAGAGCACGTGTTCTTTACCTTTTTTGTGTCCTAGAACCCTTTGGTCTCTGGCGGAACCTATGGATCCCTTCTAGGAAGATTGATTTTAGATGAATAAAATGAAATGCACAGGACTGAAAAGGAAACTATATTGAAATAATTACAATTATTTTGTTAAGAATTCTTGCCTTACAGGGAGTGCTCAAAGAAAAGAATGTGGGTTTTAGGACAAATATTCTTCAATCTGCATCAATGTTTTTTAAATTCTAATAAGCCTGTTAACTAAAACTCTGAACCTTTGCTCATTCCTGACTACAGAATTTTGTCTATTGTTACAAAATACTACAAACCGTTAATTCCAATGCGGCTTGTGAAAGGGAGATTTTCAAAGGCATGGACTGACTGCCCATCTTTGAACACCTTTTTTTGAAGCAGAAAGATGAGTAAGTTTAAAGTTTAGTTTAGATTAATAAAAACTGTTCCTAGAAAACTTGCGCTTAAAATGCAGAGTGAGGAATTTTCTTCCATGTAGACTAGAGAGACAGTAGACAGAGAATAAGCCTCAAAGAGGAAGACTCGGGCTGATGCTCAACCTCAGAGACCCGTGGCTCTATGGTTCTGCATCAGTCACGAAACCTCAGAGCTCTAGGCCGGTGACATCAAACTCAAATAGAAACAGGGCCTGCAGGCCACATATTGACTTAGAAAGCCACATGTTAACATTATCTAAGTTCTATTGTATTTTTATTTATTCTGTTACATATTTCCCAATTATAGTTTAATATGGTTTGGGTTGGACTCAGGCATTTTGCTAAGCCTGTCTGACACTTCTGCTGTAGGCAACTCCCTTTAAAAGATGTTAAATTGCAGAAAAGGTCAAAGCGTGCATTGACAGAGCTAGTTTACTACCCTGCAAGCTCTCTATGCCAATGAAATCATAGGTCCAGGCCCTAAATGAACCACATTTGTTGTTCAGTTGTCTCAGACATATTTGATTCCTTGTGGCCCCATCTGAAGTTTTCTTGGCAAAAATACTAGAGTGGTTTGCCATTTCCTTCTCCAACTCATTTTACAGATGAAGAAACTGAGGCAAACAGGATTAAGTGACTGACCCAGAATCACACAGTTAATAAGTATCTGAGGTCAAATTTGAACTCAGATCAGTCTTCCTGACTTCAGGCCTGGTATACTATCCAAAACACATAGTGGACATTTTCGTAAATACTAATTTCCATCCTTCCTTCTATTTAGAAGAATATTTTAAAATTTTCTAAAGCAAACAAAAGAAAAACCTGAAGCAATATGAATGTCATCACACACAAAAAAACTAACACTAGGCTTTCTTTTTCCTTTCAATAATGTTCCTTTGGTAACAAAAGTGTTCAGAAGAAGACACTAAGTAGGGCCTTCACAAGTAGAACATAGTGAAAATACTTTGGAGAATGACAAGAATAACCCCAAAGGACAACAAATTGCCAAAGAAGAGCTGGTGAGGTCACCTTTAATGTAAATAAGAGACTCAGGAGAAGAATTCTAATCTAAATTCTGGGGACCCTGTCATTTTATAAATTTATGATTATAAATTTGTGACTATAAATATGACTATATCATCTGAATGAAAAAAACCTTTCTTACTGAAAAATAAATATGAACATTAATAAAACCTCAAATTAATGACATAAGGATTTAAATACAGGGAAACTGTCCCATAACCACATGTCCCCTACCCACCTATCACCAATCTCAGCTTACTGATTCTAGACCACAAATATTTAGTGCTCACGATGCCAGGTGCTGTTCTCTTCACAAAAGACTGGACCAGTGAGAAAAAGAGGGAAAACATACGCAGTTGCTATGATGGTTTCCAGTCAACTTCACCAAGGTATGTGAGCAGGTGTGAAGGTAGATTGTAATGGATTTTAAAACAAGAAAAAAAAAGTCAACAAAGTTACCAAACCTTATAGTGAAACCATTAACTTTGAAACAATGTGTTTGCTTGTAATCAACAAATTGACACAAGGGAAATTAAAAACCTATCTGCTTGCCTGTCGGCTCTAAAACTCTTACTTATACAGTGATTCTAAAACATAATGAAAAATATATGAAGGAAGTAAGCTACAGCAAACATAAGAATGAAGGTTTTAGCAAAATGCTAAGTTTCCTAAACCAAGGCCTGATATAAAAAAACTTTCTGCAAGTGTTGTTCTAAGTAGACAGGGCAAATGAATAAAAAAGATGTATGAAGTATGAATCCAGTCCAAAGATATGAAAGGGGAAAAAAGACACACAGAAGGAGACAAAAGGACTTGTTAATTTTTTCTATTTTTTTAAAGAGTAAAATTTTGGATCATGAAGTTATTTCGAAGGAGAACATGCTTTTACAGTGTTCAATGTTGTGGTCTTTATGCCACAGAATTATTTCTAGAAATCATGTAATCAATTTATGAAAAATTATTAATTCTATCAAATCATTCTAATTCCTGAAAGCTGAAAGTCAAGGACACAGAACAGCTTTAAAATAAAAGAACAAAACTACATTTCTGCCTCCAGGGGGCAGTGCTCTTTCTGTAGTTCCATTTCTATAAAGGAGAATTTTCTTTATCAGCCTGACTCTGTAGAGGATATCAAGAGTATCCTCTTTGTTTTACTAAAATGTTAAACTGAGGATACTGTTTCTGCTTTTCTCAAGTTTTTATCTGCATCTCATAAACTTGGAAAAAACTAAAGTGACCCTAGATGACTAAACAGGTCCACAGCTTATAACAAAAATGTAAAAGCAAATTTGTAATTGTTATATACATAACTATACCTTTAAATATCCTAAACATGATTTTTGAAAAGCAAACCAAGCTACTCATATTTATGTTCCTCAACTAAGAAAATTACTTCAGAGCTCTAAAAGATATAATATGTAATAATAATATACATAATATATAAGACATATTTAAACTGGCATTCTTAAATAAAATGAGAACTTCCCTTTCCTCATTTAAAAAAAAAGTCACTTTTATCCCTTCCCTTCATTTTCCATTGAGGGCAGGGATTCTTACTTTGTCTTTGTGCCTCTAGTATCCATTTTAAGGTCCTTTTAAAAAGCAAAAATTTTATTTTGTTTTGAAGGATAAAAAAAATACAAAAAGTATCCCTTTTTTACAAAGAGGGAAAGAAGAAAACATAGGACTTCAAAATATCCTGATACTGTTGATCTCTAAATCTTCCTCTTCTAAACTCTGAATAGAGATTGACAGGCATGTGTGTGTGTGTGCATGTATGTGTATGTGTGTGTTTGTGGAATATTTTTGCATATACATAATATACATACATGCTTACATGTATATATACACACACGTTTGTGTAATCCTATATTATCTAGAGCTGGAAGAGAATTCTGAGGTCAACCAGCGCAACCCTTTCATTTGACAGATGAGAAAACTGAGACCCATGAAGGATAGGTGACTTCCCTAAGGTCAAACAGACTGTGATCATCAAAGACAGGGCCTGAACTTGTGTTCTCCTCTAACTCTAGAGTAAAAGCTCTTCCCACGGTATCATGAAAATAATTTCAGTGTCATAAGCCAAATGATACATACAGTATAAATTTAATGAATGACAGCTAAGACGCAGACTGTAGTTAGTGTAGCTTTATGGCCAAGGATGTATTATACACACTTATGTAACATAAAAATGGCTACCCACTGATTGGCCAAGTAGCAACATGAACTTTTCCATTTCTCCTGCTACTGTAGCATTTCTTCAAAATTTTCTTCTCCTTCTTTCCCTTTATACATAACTTGATAGCAGGACCAGGATCACCCCACCTGTACCCCTTGCTTCTCACGTTCTCCCCCAAGATGACTGTACTTTGTGTTCTCAGGGCTGGCCGCAGATCTCAAAAAATCCCTAACTATATTAAAGGCATTTAAAACTAGCAAAATAGGGGCCGGGAAGAGAAGGTCACAAAAAATGAGTCAAAAACAATACACTATTGGAGCATTTGTTAGTCAGTTCAACAACCTCATATCATTTCTTCTTTCCTATACTACAAACCCTATTCTATCCCAAAGATGAAATGCACAGTAAACTGGAGACTTAGGATCCTTTGAAATACATGAAATTCGGGGGGCGGAGTCAAGATGGCAGAGTAGAAAGACGCATGTTTATGAGCTCCGAACCCACAGCCCACAGATTTAATGTAAAAAGAGATCCCCATAAGTTCTGGATCACTGCAAGGTATGCAGAAACAGAGTGGAAGAGATTTCCGTTCCAGAGAGCCCTGGAGAGCCGTCCCCAGGGTCCGTCGTGCCCCGGAAAGCGGACCCCACCCCAGCACTGCCCTGGCCGCGGCCCCAGAGAAGCTGATCCGAGCAGGCTTCAGGGATGGAAGCTCCGGCAGTCAGGAAAGTCCCTCCGCCCACAGAAGCTACAGGTCAGTGAGAGAGACGGCTGGCTGGCCAAGAGGGGGAG
This sequence comes from Bettongia penicillata ogilbyi, assembly GCA_023548195.1. Classification (NCBI taxonomy): domain Eukaryota; kingdom Metazoa; phylum Chordata; class Mammalia; order Diprotodontia; family Potoroidae; genus Bettongia; species Bettongia penicillata. The sequence goes on from JAJHZJ010000174.1 coordinate 918,610, forward strand.
CGGAGTGTCTCCGTGACTCGGGCCCCCTCGGGAGGAAGCGGCAGCAGAGGTGGTGTCGGCGGCCCGGGACTCCCCCAGCAGCAGGCAGGATCTTCATTACTGAAAGTCTCTGCATAAAACCCTGAGGGAGCTGAGTCTGGGAGACGGCCCTGCCCCACCCTGCTCCATTACTTAAGGTCTCTGCATAAAGCCCCTGAGGGAACTGAGCCTGGGAGGTGGCCCTGACCCCACCCCAGCACCAGAACTAAAGCTCACATTGATTAGCAGCCTGGTGGCGCGGAAAGCCCATTTGAATCTCAGACCCCAAGCACTAGCTGGGTGGATCTAGGCGGGGGTGGACAGGAATCTCAGAAGACAAGTAACTGGCTGGGAAAATGCCTAGAAAAGGGAAGAAGAATAAGACTATAGAGAGTTTTTCGAACAAATGCAAATGATCCCGACTTTTCGATCTGACGACGACAAGGACATATTCTTGCCATCAGGGAAAGACGTGGAGGGCAGGGCCTCTGTATCCCATACATCCCAGGGGGATGTCAGGTGGGCTCAGGCTTTGAAAGAGCTCAAAAAGGATTTTGAAAAGCAAGTTAGACAGGTGGAGGAAAAACTGGGAAGAGAAATGAGAGAGATGCAAGAAAAGTATGAAAAAAAGGGTCAATACCTTGCTAAAGGAGACCCAAAAAAATGCTGAAGAAAATAACACCTTGAAAAATAGGCTCACTCAATTGGCAAAAGAGGTTCAAAAAGCCAATGAGGAGAAGAATGCTTTCAAAAGCAGAATTAGCCAAATGGAAAAAGAGGTTCAAAAGCTCACTGAAGACAATAGTTCTCTCAAAATTAGAATGGAACACATGGAGGCTAATGACTTTACGAGAAACCAAGAAATCACCAAACAAAACCAAAAGAATGAAAAAATGGAAGAGAATGTGAAATATCTCATGGGAAAAACAACTGACCTGGAAAATAGATCCAGGAGAGACAATTTAAAAATTATGGAACTACCTGAAAGTCATGATCAAAAAAAGAGCCTAGACATCATCTTCCATGAAATTATCGAGGAAAACTGCCCTGACATTCTACAACCAGGGGGCAAAATAAGTATTGAAAGAATCCATCGATCACCACCTGAAAGAGATCCAAAAAGAGAAACTCCTAGGAACATTGTGGCCAAATTCCAGAACTCCCAGCTCAAGGAGAAAATCTTGCAAGCAGCTAGAAAGAAACAATTCCAGTACTGTGGAAATACAATCAGGATAACTCAAGATCTAGCAGCTTCTACATTAAGGGATCGAAGGGCGTGGAATAGGATATTCCAGAAGTCAAAGGAACTAGGACTAAAACCAAGGATCACCTACCCAGCTAAACTGAGTATAATACTTCAGGGGAAAATATGGTCTTCCAATGAAATAGAGGACTTTCAAGCATTCTTGATGAAAAGACCAGAGCTGAAAAGAAAATCTGACTTTCAAACACAAGAATGAGAAGAAGCATGAAAAAGTAAACAACAAAGAGAAGTCTTAAGGGACTTACCAGAAGTGAACTGTTTACATTCCTACATGGAAAGACAATATTTATAACTCTTAAAACTTTTCAGTATCTGGGTAGGTGGTGGGCCCACACACACACATGTACATGCATGCACGCACACAAACATACACACATGCACACACATACAGAGACAGAGAGCACACAGTGAATTGAATAGGATGGGACCATATCTTAAAAGAAATTAAGGTAAATGGTGAGAGAGAAAGGTAGGGGGAGGAAAGAGGGTGAAATGGAATGGGGTAATTATATGTCATTTAAGAGGCAAGCAGGAGACTTCTTAGTGGAGGGAAAAAGAAGAGAGCTGAGAAAAAAAAAAAACAATTAGTTTACCCTCATCACATTTGACTAAAGGAAGGAATAAAATGCACACTCATTTTGGTATGAAAACCTATCTTACAGTATAGGAAAGTGGGGGAGAAGGAGATAAGCAAGGGGGGGGACAATGGAACGGAGGGCAAAGGGAGGAGGGAGCAATTTGAAGTCAACACTTGGGGAGGGACAGGATCAAAAGACAGAAGAGAAACAATGAGGGGCAGGGTAGGATGAAGGGTAATTCAGTTAGTCTTACACAACACGACTATCAGGGAAGACATTTGCAAAATTACACAGATATGGCCTATATTGAGTTGCCTGCTTTCCCAAAGGGAATGGGTGGGGAGGGAGGGATGGGGAGAATTTGGAACTCATAGTTTTAGGAACAACTGTTTAGTATTGCTGTTGCTACTAGGAAAGAAGACATACAGTTAATGAGGAATAGAAAGTCATCTGGCCCTACAGGAGAAAAGAGAAGATGGAGACAAAAGAAGGGAGGGATGACAGAAGAGAGGGCAGATTGGAGATAGGGAAAATTAGATTGCTTGGGGTATTGCGGTGGGGGGAGGGGATAAAAGGGGAGAAAATTTGGAACCCAAAATTTTGTGAAAATGTAAAAAGTTAAATAAATAAATAATACTTAAAAAAAATAAAATAAAATAAAATCGAAGAAACCGAAAAAAAAAGAAAAAAAAGAAATACATGAAATTCCATACAGGGAAGCCAAAGATTCACCATTATCACAAAGGAAATATTTTGTCTTTCCCTGAATTATTTAAATGAAAAATTGAAAAGGAAGAATGAGAAGAAATAGGAGTGAAACTTTCTACCCAATGTGTTTCCTGTAAATTTTAGCAATTTAAATAACCCTGCCCTGCCCCATCGCCACCACCACCACACCACCACCACCACCTAGAGAACCTCAAAAGATCAAAGACAGGAAGACAGATAAGAAGCTGTGATACAGAGATGAGATACAGGGGATGACAAGGAAAATGGAAGTGGGCAGACCAATCTCTATGTATTCCCCAAAAAAGACTAGAGTGGAGAGATAGCCCAGACTCGTGTCCCCATCAAGCACATCACCCAATTTCACTCTCATGCCCCATCAAACACACACACACATAGTGCCACACTCAAGGGGAAACTTACGAAGTGTTTCACTGTATGGAAGGCATGTAATGTTAAAAATAGAAGGAGGAAAGGTGGCAAAAAATGTGTCAGATATAATGCGCAATTGACATGTTTGTTACTCAATTCATGAACAGTTTCTCTTTCCAGTTCATAACCTAAAGAAACATCTTCCCCATTCCCATGGGTGGCTGGAAGGTAGGAGAATCTCTACTCCCACTGTGTGAGTATAAAAGAGGGGGATTTAGGGCCAAAAAGAACCTTCAAGATCATGTTTAAGAATAGGAGAGGCTCCAATCCTACTGCTAGGATGTCTTCAGAAAAAAATGTGAGTCAGCTTCAAGTTTATATAGCCTCACTTATATGACATTGAGAACCAAACTACTGAAGAAACAAACTTTTAAAACACTGTGTTATCCAGCGTAGGAACGAGAGCTCTCAGAAGGTCCTAAAGCTGAGAAAAGGGAGATAAAACTGTGAACTGATTTGTCTTAAGGAAACTTCTGACCCATTTTCACTGCATAAGAAGCCATATTGTCTTTTATTACCTTGAACCCTCCCCAGAGCACCACCTGGGTGTCATACACAAATGTCCATATTTCATTATGTCCTCTAATCCTTATGCACTGTTGCTTTCTCCCATCAACAACAGTTTAGACCAAGCTACAAACAGCACCATTCTCAAATTTAAGAAATTCAAGTGTCTCATTTTATCAAAGACATGTATGTAAAAGGTCAGCAATATGAGGAAGAGGTTGGCAAAAATGTGTGATACGCTGTTGGTGTGACTGTTATTAATTCAATTTAACAAACACTAAGAACCTACTATGTCTAAGATATTAAGCTGGGGAGTGGGGTAGAAGTAGGAATTCGGGAGGGAAGGAAGGAAGGCAGGAAGGAAGGAGGAAGAGAGCGAAAGAAAGAAAACAGCTGCTGCCCTCAAAAAGCTGATGGGAAGGATTATAACATATACACAAATAAATAAAAGATAGCAAGTACATTCAAATTAATAGGTCAGACACTTGGACCAGAAAAAATGTCTTAGAAGTGCTAACCCTGTCATCTCTAAAACATGTGCCCTGCTCTCCCTACCTCTTCAGATACTTTATTTGACTCCCTACTCCAGAGCCATCACCTCAACAATTTCATCCTGTACTCCCGGGCATCAACGTTATCTCCTACTCTAAAATTCCAAAAATACGATCAGACATGATCAACTTGACTCTGCCATTGCTCTGGAAAGGAGATTGCCGATCTCCTCCTCTCTGGCTCCACTCTAAGCTCTGTGATGACAAGGGCAGTTTCCAGGTTTGTATTTGTATCCCCAGCCCTAAGTATAGCTAGATAGCACAGCGGATAGAGCACTGGGTCTGGAGCCAGAAAGACTCACCTTCCTGAATTCAGATCCATTCTCAGACACTCACTAGCTGTATGACCTTCGGTAAGTCAGTCAACCCTGTCTACCTCAGTTCCTCATCTGTGAAATGATCTAGAGAATTAAATGGCAAACCATCCCAGTATCTCTGCCAAGAAAACTCCAAATTGGGTCACAAAAGTCAGCTACAATTGAAAAAAATGACTAAACAGCAGTCACCACCACAGCCCTTAGCACAAGTGTAGAGGGCACAGAAATTATTTGATAAATCTTTTTTTCATTCATGATACAAAATAATTTCAATAGGGAAAAAACACTAATCACTTAGAGTAGGGGAAGAGAAATCTCAGCTATGTTTTGAAGAAAGAAAGGGGTGTGGGGCAGATGCATTCCAGACACAGGAGCAGTCTGTTCAAAGGGAAAGATGCTGTATCCACCAATTCTAGCTAGTTAAATTCACATATGTTATTCAATCAAGACATTAGTACCAACAAATGAGTTAAAAAATATAGGTTCCTCTAGCACAAAGGAAGCAGAAAGAGAGGGTAACATCATGAATTTTATCTCTTCAGTAAAGAAGCATATATTCAGCAAAGATGCATACAGAGTGAGAACTTATTTTCCTGATCCTAATTCAGTGCCATAGACCACAAACCACAACAACAAAAAAACCATAAAGTGTCTGCCTAGGTGAGGACTGATGAGGTTATAGCCCGGTCACCTACAAACCTACAGTCACCTAAGGAAAAGTGACTCACCTCAAGTACAAAGTTAACCTGTACAGGAGAAAACAACCATAATTTGACAAAATGTGTTTATTACTTTTATTGTACAACAGAAATATAAAGGCTCATAATCAAAGGCTCATAAAATAAACTAGGGTTATAAAAAAAATTTAATGGTTCATGAAATAGTTGAAAATTTTCTTACAAAAGCATAGGGGAGAGGGGGAGGAGCGATTAACCATTTTCAAAGACTCAGTTTGTGAAAAGGCCACTTTTCATACCTCCTATGGCTTCAAATTTCTTCATAGAATCATTCATTCAAACTATGAGAAGGAACGAACTGCTTCAATTTTTTTTTTTACTATATAAGAAAACAATGCCAAAGGCACCAACAGTCCCTGAAAAAAAAAGTTTTTGTGTTTTCTGTTTTCAAAACTAAATTAAAAAACAAAAGAAAAATTTTAGACTAGAGGGGCTACACGCTGGGCCGATGGATGCTGTAGTTAACCAAGCAGGATAAATCAAGACAGTAACAAGTTTTGCCCTTCAATAACTTGAAAAATATCCATTATCCCCAGAAAATCACTGTAGTTTTACTCTCTTTTTCAGAAACCCCAATATGAACTTGCTACTTCACTAAGAAGGAAGTGAAAGAGGTAACAAGCAAGAGAAAGAGACAAGAGAAGAAAGTTTATCAACAGAAGAACACTATGAAAAAAGAGAAAAATGGAGCAGAAAAAACTGTCTTGTTAATAAAGGAAGGCAGTTCTCAACTGATATAAGGATGCCAGCTTCCAAAAACCATAAAACTACTTTATAAGGTGGTGTCAAGTGATATGAGTAATACAAGAGTTATTGGTTAACCCAGGGAAAGATCTCACTAGATAAGTGTGTAAAGAATATAGATGCAAAGAAATGTGACGTTGTCTATCATGTAAGAGTTGGGACAGGGCAGGGCAAGGCAAGGCAACAAGTGTTTACTAAGTGCTTTCTATGTGCCAGGTATCGTGCTAAGAGCTAAGGCTAGAACTACAAGGAAAAAAAAAGAAAGCTATAAAGATTTCTACATTTTTCTTTTGAAAATTTGTAAGGGCAAAGACTGGACCTAAGATTTCAATGCTATAGTGAATTCCTAGGTGAGGAACTACCCTCCACCAATGCAGGTGAGCACCTTCTCTACTCTTTACATAAGTACCTGGAGTACTGAGAGTTTGTGACACACCCATGACTTATCACCAAGAAACTCAATCTAGCAGAGGGGAAAAAAATACAAAACACAAAAGCTTTAAAAATCACGTAAGATATAAATGACATTTAATGGCAATAATACATATCACAAAAACAGTAATATGATTGATTTCCAAGTAAAGAATTTCAGGCAATAAGTTTCCGAGATGTGAGCAAGGTCAGTTCAGGATGCAATGATCAAGGAGGAGTTGTATTAAGTCTTTAATTATGGATAGCACTTGAAGAGGAAAAGAAAAAGAGAAATTCCAGGAGGGAGGCAAGATGTAAATAAAACCTTGAGGGATGAAATGCAAGTTGTGTTAGAAAGACAGTAAGTAATTGGAATTGCCAGTAGTGGAAAGGCTCAGTTTACTAAGAAATTCAGAATTAGCCTACAAAGGCAGACAGACCAGACCAAATTACAGAGGACCTTAAGTAGCCAACCTATAGAATACGAACTTCTAATTTTTTAATTAATCCTAAAAACGAACAATAGACAATTTCTTACCAGGGAAATAACCCAATCAAAGCAATGCTTTAAGAGTAATTAGTCTGACAATGCTGTACAAGATACATTGGAGGGGGAAATCAAGATGCAGATAGCACTTTGGAGGCTGTTAGAATTATCTAAAGGTCTAAATACAGGATCTCTAAGTGTCTCAAGACACTCAAGCTCCCATTCAAAAGAGTTGCACTTTCTCAGAGGTCCTCAACAAGCAACTGCTGGCCGTGCCACCTATTTAGCCAAAGCAGTTAGGTGGCAGTGCCCAGAAGGTTACTCAGGTGGCATCAGTTTAATCTCTTAAATCTCCAAAACTATAACTTGCAGAGAAAGTGTCTATGTGTATAAGCAAGAAGGAGTTTCCTTAACCTATTACTCCCCATATCAATGCAGTCACTGGTCCATCTCCAAGTGGATGAAGAATATACATTACATTTATAGTCTTGGAAAATTGTCTAGAGCCCTGAAAGTGACTTATCCAGGGAAACATACTTTCAGTATGTGTCAAAGGCAGAATGGGAACCTAGGTATTACTGCTATAGAGATAAGGTAAAGACAAGATTCCATTCCATTCCACATTACCTCCAATTGACAAGCAGAAAATCATTAAACAAATCAAGTTATTTATGCAGTTGAATCTGTCAAAGTGATCTTGCATGATAATAATACATGCATAAACTATGTACTTTGTTGGAGCAGAGATTTTATGGCTACATTTTGCTCTACCAAATCAAAAATATTTGGGCTTGGGGGAGAATTGCTATAATAAAGAGGTAGTTTGGTTTTTGTAACGTTCCTTACCATCTTAAGCATTTCTGAGTCTTTTCTTGAATAAAGTATACATGATGTATACAAGGCATGAAACTTATAAACAATCTACAAGCCTTGAAATTCTTCCCTTTCTTAATACCTGGATCCATTTTTTACAGCCTTCCTTCCTTGTGTCCACTTCATAATATCTATTTCTCAGGTTGTTCTAAGGAAGACTTCAGAGTAGTATAGAATAGGAGTTGGTGTATCTGTTCAAAAAGAAGTCACCAAGTATTGGTTTGGAGAGTCTCATCCAATTCTCCACAGAATTTTACTACAAATGGTAGTCCATAAAAGTTGCATTTATTTTCATGGTGATCATATTGCTTAAATTTATTATTATAAGCATTACAAAAAAAAGCGATGAGATGACCAAATACCCCATGAAATGATATTTCTGATTGCTTTTGAACACAGAATAAAACCACCTCCTCCAGTGTCATTACTGATTTAAGGAGAACTTAGAGGAGATCCTTCCATTGGCTACCATTCTTTTTTTCTCCTTTCATTTACAGTGAGGATGCCAATACACATATGCATCAATTTCTCTATATTAATGCTCTGAGTCTTGGACAAAGGTGAGATTTGAATTCAAGTCTTCCTGACTCTAGGTTTCCTCATTGTATCTCCTATAACACACTGTCTCTAACACCACACTGCTCCTCTAACTGAAAGGAGTCTTCTAGAACCCCAGAAATACCTTCACACCATGACTACTGGCAATATTTTGTGAATGATGGGTGAGATTTTATCAAGAGTTCTTTTGTCATTAATGTACAACTTAATGTAAATGTATGGTTCCAATAAGCAGGGAGTGTGTCTGTATCCAAAGTGCAGCTAAATATGGAAAGGTCCTTTGAAACAGGCTGGATCTGGAAAGAGGGATGAATTTCCCTTAGCAACTCAAAGAATGCCCAACTCCTTATCATCTGCTTTGGTAAAGGGAATACCCTGACTAATGAAATCACAGGTGTTCACAGTACTAAAGAAAGGGGATATTTTTAAAATTCTACTGAACTAAGTGTACCTTATCACATTAGCAGAACAGAAAAACTGTTAGTAAACCACTGGGATTTCTGACTTTCTGATGGAGGTCAGTAAGAAAACAGAATTCCTGCCATGAAAAACCACTTTCCAGTCAATACTGCTGTTTACTAAGTGTTCTCTTATGTAAGATTTTTATGTTTGGTGTTTGTATGTTTGTTTGTACTAGATAGGCCCTTCGGTGCAAGAAGATCAAAGGTAGGAATTTTCTCTACCAGTGGAAACTGGCACCTGTCCTGCAACTTATGGTCTAGGAGGTCTGCTTGGGAAATTGAGATGTTAAGAGATTTGCCCAAGATCACAGACACAGTATGTGGCCAAGATGAGAATTAAATCCAGGGCTTCCTGATTGTAAGGCTAGCTCTGTATTCACTAAGTCATACTAACTCTCAAGGGTTACTCACTAAATAAAGCAGAATCCCAATTAGATGACTTTAAAGGTCACACAGTCAGTCTGCAGCAAAGCCTGGAGTAAAGTAAGGCCTCCTGACACCTAATCAGTGCTCGTTGGATTACTACAGGCTGCAGACCTTGGTGGACACATAGCCATAACCTACATCTACTTTTTCTAAGTTCCCAGAGGCAAAACATGTTAAAATTCCAGTTTAACATAAAGTTTATTTCAAAATGAAATCAATTATTTATTTTTTCGATGCAATAAGTGGAGAGAAAAAGAGTTCTCCCTGGCCAAAGGGCCAGGATTTCACATACATCATTTCCTTCATTCCTAACTGTATCTAAGTCCTAGTGGTTCCTGTGATATTTGACTGCTCATGAAAGCAGAAAAGAAACAGAATTACAATCATTGGGTAACAAAGATAAGGATGTGGTACAGTACACAAGAGTGGACTTCAAATGATAAGATATCTCCACCTAGAAAATGAAAGACTGAAAGGGAATGATTAAAGTCTATAAAATCATGAAGAACTGACATTTATATAATACCATAAGGCTTGCAAAGCACTTTACCTAATTATCTCATTTGAGCCTTATGACTGAAGTGTTACAGACACTATCATCCCCATTTTACAGATGAAAAAACTGAGGTTAAGATATTAAATAACTTGCCCAGAGTTACACAATTAAGTGTTTGTTTCAACTTCAACCTTCCCAACTTTAAATTTAACATTGCACTACATTTGAAGTTATAATGTGAGTAATAAGCAAAGATCTGTGTCCTAAATTTTAGCATAAAAGAGGGGGCATGCCCTGATGCATGAAAATGACAAGTTTCCTCAGGGCAGAACTGGTAATTTTTATTTTCATATGTCTTCAGCAGCTTGGTAAACAATAGGCACTTTATAAATACTTGCTGATTCAAGATGGTGCAAGCTGAAGGGATATATAGCTTCAAAGAAGATTTAGATATAATTCAAGCTAATAGAACCATTCATAAACAGAAGCCAGAGATATGTGGAGTTAACAACAGACAGAGAGTATACCATGATATTTCAGCGCTTTTTGGTACCATTTTCAAAGAGAATAATACTAAAGGAATAATTTAGTCTGATTTAGCCTCACAATATAACGAATGAGAGAAACAGAGGGAGAGAAAACACACCAATTCTCATAGTTGGGCACTACCTACACTAAATAAGAGTCTTTCAAAAATGACATACTAAGTTACTGGGCTCTATTCTGATAAAAGGACAGTGAAGTAATCAGAGACCTAGATGTGATAAGGATCACTGGAAAAGTAGTCAAGTTTAGACATTTTTCCAATATATTATACTGTGATTAAAGATTAATTTGGATTAATAGGCATTTTTAAATGTAAATATTCCCTGAGAGAGTCGAGTATGCCTGATAGTCATTTACTCCTTAGTGTAAATCACTTCAATCAAAAAATGGACTACTCATTCTGATTTCATTTCCTAATTATCACTTAAAAGGAAGGAAGCTCTAAGCTACCATGTTTATAAGAAAAAGCCGGAAAAAAGAAGATGAGAAGGTGCTAATGACAAATTTTTTCTATTTATCTATTTTCTAATATTTAGTTCCAAAATCACCTCTAAATATCATGATTATTCCTGATCTAGATAGATCATTGAACATTTGCTAACGAATTTATTATATAAATCCTTACTGAATAATCCTACAGAAGCTATATATAATTACCTCCATTTAAAAGGCTAGCCCACAAAAATACATTAAGAAATTATACAATATGGTCAGAAATTATAGCACACTTATGTTTTTACATCTATTCAAAGCTTGGCCATCAAAGCAAAAACTGAAAATTAAATGATAATGACAATTATGTTGTATTTTAAATTTTGCAAAGTGCTTTAAATATATCATCTCACTTGAGCTGCATAACAACCCTAAGAAGTGGTTATTAAAATCCCTCTTTTATACATAAAAAACTGCCACTTAGTGGTACTGGTCAAGTTACTACACAGCTACTCAAGTGTCAGAGGTAGATTTTGAACCCAAATCCTCCTGCCTCCTGTGCCTAGCAGTCCAGCATTCTAGCTACTACTTCCTCCCCAAAAGAACACATTCATTGAGAAGATTTAAATGTTATCTCTGTGACACCAATAAATAAATATACTTAAAAGTTTGGGGCCAACTCATGACATCAATTGCGTAAAGTTTTATGGAAAAGTATAATTTCATCAAGGTAAAAACCTTCAGGCAATGGAAGAAGAATAACTTATAATAAAGTATTGCAAATCCCTCTTTAATCTGATGAGTTTCGTTAAAATTTACTGAGGTTTATTTAGCACCAGTGATGTAATCTAATCGACTTGCCATTTCCATCTCTTTCACTCCCTTAATTCTAAAACAAACTGGCATTCACTCTTGTTTCAAACTTTTAAGGCATTTTTCCATAAGTGCCAACTTCTGGTAATGTTAGCATCTGTTGACACCTTTTATTTCTTTACCTCTTTCCAAAAAGCTACTTAGTTCAAAGTCTCTTCTATCGAGTTTGGTTACCTGGTTCCCATTTCAAATGCCCTCTCAGTGTAAGAGAGAAGAATATTAAAATCATGATGGAAGGAAGGGGGGGCCAGTAGGGGGATCAGAAAAACCTTAAAACCAAATAAATGGGTTATTTCCTTCAAATACCATGATTTTCCAAAACAAAATATATTAAATAACTAAATTTCACCTTTCTACACAAAAGCTTCAAATTAAAAAGTAATCAAACTGAGTTTATGACTTAAATTTTTTTTCAAGTTAAAGAAATCCTCTCTGAGATGCTACTATTAAAAGAATAATGATCATTTTTCTATTGATCAATTACAATTTCAACTCTTCTAAGTAATCCCAAACTACTTCTGTTATAGTTTAAAAAAACAAACCAGCATTCAAAGATTTTATATCAGGTTGACTCAGCAACAATCACTGATCTACTATAATAGTCATTTAAAAAAAAAAAAAACAACTCGGAGCCAAGATGGTGGAGTAGAAAGATTCACATATGCTACCTCCTAACCCACAGTCCATAAAATATCTGTAAAGAAGAACTCCCAACAAATGCTGGAGCAGCAGAAGTCACAGAACTTCAGGGTGGAGGAGATTTCTGTTCCAGAGAGACCTGAAACACTGACAACAAAGGTCCGTTCGTGCACCGGACCTGGAGCAGAGCCCAGCCCTGCCTTGGCCGAATGGCACCAAGAGGACCAGATATGAGCAGCCTTCAGGGATGGAATCTCCAGCAGCAGCGCAGGTCCCTCCACCCACAGGCACCAAAGGTCAGTGAGAGAGCATGTGTGGCTGGCCGAGAGGGGAGCAGGATGTCTCCATAACTCAGGCCCCCTCAGGAGGCAGCAGCAGAGGCAGCAGCAGACAGGAGCTCAGATCTATTATTGAAGGTCTCCAAGTAAACTCCCTGAGGGAACTGAGCCCTGTGAGGTGGCCTTGCCCCCACCCAAGCAGCTGAACTTAATCTCATATTGAATAGCAGCCCTGCCCCCGCTGAAAGCCCTGAGGCTGGGAAGCAGCACTTGAATCTCAGACCCCAAGCACTAGCTAGGAGGAACTGGAAGGATCTGGAGGCGAGGTGGGTGTGGAAGGGAATCTCAGAAGTCAAGTAACTGGCTGGGAAAATGAGAAAAGAGAAACAAAATAAGACCATAGAAGGTTACTTTCTTGGTGAACAGATATTTTCTCCCTTCCTTTTCAATGAGGAAGAACAATGCTTACCATCAGGGAAGACATAGAAGTCAAGGCTTCTGTATCCCAAACATCCAAAATAAATATTCAGTGGGCTCAGGCCATGGAAGAGCTCAAAAAGGATTTTGAAAATCAAGTGAGAGAGGTGAAGGAAAAACTGGAAAGAGAAATGAGAGAGATGCAAGAAAGGCATGAAAAACGGGTCAATACCTTGCTAAAGGAGACCCAAAAAAATGCTGAAGAAAATAACACCTTGAAAAATAGGCTCACTCAATTGACAAAAGAGGTTCAAAAAGCCAATGAGGAGAAGAAGGCTTTCAAAAGCAGAATTAGCCAAATGGAAAAAGAGGTTCAAAAGCTCACTGAAGAGAATAGTTCTCTCAAAATTAGAATGGAACACATGGAGGCTAATGACTTTCTGAGAAACTAAGAAATCACAAAACAAAACCAAAAGAATGAAAAAATGGAAGAGAATGTGAAATATCTCATGGGAAAAACAACTGACCTGGAAAATAGATCCAGGAGAGACAATTTAAAAATTATGGGACTACCTGAAAGCCATCATCAAAAAAAGAGCCTAGACATCATCTTCCATGAAATTATCGAGGAAAACTGCCCTGACATTCTACAACCAGAGGGCAAAATAAGTATCGAAAGAGTCCATCGATCACCTCCTGAAAGAGATCCAAAAAGAGAAACTCCTAGGAACATTGTGACCAAATTCCAGAGTTCCCAGGTCAAGGAGAAAATATTGCAAGCAGCTAGAAAGAAACAATTCCAGTATTGTGGAAATACAATCAGGATAACACAAGATCTAGCAGCTTCTACATTAAGGGATGGAAGGGCATGGAATAGGATATTCCAGAAGTCAAAGGAACTAGAACTAAAACCAAGAATCACCTACCCAGCAAAACTGAATATAATACTTCAGGGGAAAAAAATGGTCTTTCAATGAAATAGATGACTTTCAAGCATTCTTGACGAAAAGATAAGAACTGAAAAGAAAATTTAACTTTCAAACACAAGAATGAAAAGAAGCATGAAAAAGTAAACAGCAAAGAGAAGTCATAAGGGACTTACTAGAGTTGAACTACTTACATTCCTACATGGAAAGACAATATGTGTAACTCTTGAAACTTTTCAGTATCTGGGTAGTTGGTAGGATTACAGACACACACACACACACACACACACACACACACACACACACGCACGCACACGCACACACACAGAGACATTGAGCACGGAGTGAATTGAATAGGATGGAATCATATATCTTTAAAAAATGAAGTTAAGTAATGAGAGAGAAATGTATTGGGAGGAAAGAGGGAGAAATGGAATGGGGCAAATTATCTGTCATAGAAGAGGCAGGCAGGAGACTTTTTAGTGGAGGGAAAAAGAGGGGAGGTGAGAGAAAAACACGAAATTTACTCTCATCACATTCTACTAAAGGAAGGAATAAAATGCACACTCATTTGGGATGAAAACCTATCTTTCAATATAGGAAAGTGGGGGAGAAGGGAATAAGCAGGTAGGGGGGATGATGGAAGGGAGGGCAGTGGGAAGAGGGAGCAATTTGAAGTCAACACTCTTGGGGAGGGACAGGATCAAAAGAGAGAATAGAAGCAATGGGGAGCAGGATAGGATGGAAGGAAATATAGTCTTACACAACACAACTATTATGGAAGTCATTTGCAAAACTACACAGATAGGGCCTATATTGAATTGCCTGCCTTCCCAAAGGAAATGGGTGGGGAGGGAGGGATGGGGAGAAGTTGGAACTCAAAGTTTGAGGAACAACTGTTGGGTATTGTTCTTGCTACTAGGAAATAAGAAATACAGGTAATGGGGAATAGAAAGTCATCTGGCCCTACAGGACAAAAGAGAAGATGGGGACAAGGGAAGGGAGGGATGGTAGAAGAGAGGGCAGACTGGTGATAGGGGAAATTAGAATGCTTGGTGTGTTGGGGTGGGGGGAGTGGACAAATGGGGAGAAAATTTGGAACCCAAAATTTTGTGAAAATGAATGTAAAAAGTTAAATAAATAAATTTATTTAAAAATATAAAAAGAAGTATGATCTTTAGGGAAAAAAAAAAAACTCAAGTGGAGGAAGTTATCTATGCTAGATAGCTCAAACCAGGCCAAGAGTGAGCAAAAGGTTAACATCAGCACAAAGTAGCCTGCCATAACATGACACCCTCAGTAGTCTGTGACTCCAACTACCATTGTTTCTTGTAAGAACAATGGCTTCCAGTTAACACATGCCACAGTTTGCAAAAGGATCTAGTGCACTGACCTGGAAAGAAAAAATCCACATATTAATCCTGTTTATAATACACATACGAGGAACGAAGGGATTACCAAGATACGGAATGCTCACACACTGTCCAAACCTGAATCCAAAGAGATAATTAAATTGCAGGCAACTGCAGTATTACAACTTAAAAAGCAGGCAACCTGGCATGATGTAAAAAAAAATGTGGATTTGATCAATGACATGAACTCCACATCTTTTATTTGCTACCTGAGTTTCCTTAGGCAAGCTATTCAAGCCTTTGGATCTGTATATCTCCTGAAAAATGCCACAGTTTAAATTCCACGTTGTTATTTTTTTTTTTAATTAAAGATGTCCTAGGCCTAAGTTCATTCAGTCCCTTTATGAAAGTCAAATAATGACTCATTTTGCTGTTGAAAAGGTTAAATATAAAAACATGTCAAAGGTTACAGAATGTTTATACATTTCACACTATGGATCACCCTTCTCTCTCCTCCTGGTCACATGACTCCTTACTCTTCTTCTCCTGGCTGAATCAGTTTCAAATCAGATTGCTTCTTCTCAGTCTCCTTTAATTTCTTCTCCTCCACAGAACACCAACTAACTATGGGTGCTCCCAAGATGTGCCCTAGATCTTTTCTTTTCCTTCTAAAATTTGTCTTGGTAATAACTTTGTCTGATATAAAACCCATTAAGATATGCAATCCCAGTGTCTCTCACAGATTTCAGTCCCCCATCACCAATTGCCTAATTAGACATTTCAAACTGGACATTCCAGAAACATCTAAAACTTAACATGTCTAAAACTGAACTCATTATCTTTCCCTCTCAACCCTCCTCTTTCAAACTTCCCAATTTCTATCAAAAGCATTACCATCCTTCCAATTTTCCAGATCGATAATGAGGTATCATCCTCTACCCCTCATTCCTCCTCACCCCATACGTCCAAATAGTAAACAAATCATGTAATTTCTACTTTCACAACATCTTTCTCATCTGACCCGTCTCCACTTGAAAAGCTGCCATATTATTTCAGGTCCTCACCACCTCTTGATTCCTAAATGGTGTCCCAGCCTCAGGTCTCATCCCACTTCAGTCCATCCTCCTCACCGTTGCCACAGAATTTTTCTTAAGTGCAGTTCTTACTGAGTGTCTTTCTTACCCAACCAACTCCAGATTGAAAATACAGTCCTCTGTGTATCTTCCCAGCCCAATCTACCTTCTGGTCTCACTAGATGTTATTCCCCATCCCATACCCTCCCATTCTGCCATCCCTTCAAACAGGCTTCTCTCAGCCCCTCATATTCCAACTCCCATCTCTAAGACTTTGTCCCAGTTATCCTTCATGCCTGGAATGAACATCCTGATATCCAGCTTACAAAGTCTCTCCTTTAAAATGCAATGCAAACATCTTTTCAAGCAGGAAGCCTTTTTTTTCAATCTCCCAACGGCTAATACCCTCCCTCCCCTATTACCATGTATTTAACAACTTTGTATTTATTAACTTTATATTTATTTACACTGTGTATACTTACAGATTTGTTCTCTCTCCCATTACAATGTAAGTTAAGTAAGGCTAGAGATTGGTTCGTCCTTTGTAGCTGTATTCCTAGTGCCTGGCACCTAGTGGCCCTTAATAAATACTTGCTGAATGACTGGTTATAAGTTCCTATCATTGTTCCAAAATTTAAAAGAAAACTTCTAATTTTTCTGATTTGAATAAAACACAAAGGATATACACACATATATATACACACACATATATATACATATATATATATGATGTCCTCACACTATATGATGGAGAAATAAAATTATGTTGCCAATGAAAAATTCTTACAATTAATCAAAAAATCTTCCTTATGAGAAAGGTTTGAAGGACTGGTAGGACAAGCTGCTGTATACATCATCAGATACGGACTTGTATATATATCAGAGATTTGAGCTTAACTAATTTGATCAAAAGGGAGGGTTCAAGCTAGGGAAGTATGATGGTTTTTCACCCTCAATATGATGGTGATGTAATCGAAAACATCTTTTAAAAAAACAGAAAGAACTCACAAAATTTGCAAATCTCAAAGCCTCCCTCTCCTTCCAAAGCAACAATGAACTACCGTTACAAGGAGACACTGACCTTAATCGGACAGGGCCGCCACAAGTGCTGTCTTCCACTATAATTCCTGGTTAGAATCAATAAAAAGGAAGAACACATTCTCCTTTGTGACCCTCATTA
Organism: Bettongia penicillata ogilbyi; assembly: GCA_023548195.1. Taxonomy (NCBI): domain Eukaryota; kingdom Metazoa; phylum Chordata; class Mammalia; order Diprotodontia; family Potoroidae; genus Bettongia; species Bettongia penicillata. Next base: position 935,912 of record JAJHZJ010000174.1, read on the forward strand.
GGGTATTCTTGTCTTTCACACGTTCTGAGGTCTATCCACACTAGCCTTCTTCCTCACAACAATTTTGCACTAGCTATCCCCACACTTAGAATGCCCTCCCTCCTCACTCCTCTACCTCTCAAAACCCCTTGTCTCCTTCATTCAGCTTGACTACCACCTAATCCATGAAGCCCGTCATGATGCCCCGCCCCTAACTGCTGCTACCTTCCCCCATAAAAAAAAAAACCTTACCTGTTTCTTTTTTGTCTTTTATCTTTGTATCTTTAGTACGCTCTTAATAAATTATATTTGGTTGATTGATTAGGGCCCATATCCTATATCAGCACTACTATTACCTATTCAAAGACACAAGAGGGAAACTAGCTATGATAACAAGCTTCAAGAGAGTAAAAAGTGTCTAGTATGTAATAGTGACTTAATAACGGGTGACTGAACTAAGAGGAAACAAAAAGACAGTCCAGAAAGCTTAAGTTACAGAAAAAACCCAGAGTTTTCCATGCCCTGGGAACTCCCCCCAACACTTTCAGGTACAAGTACCAAAAATGCCTTCTATAAGAATGAGGGATAGCTTGACCTGTCACCCCTTGCACCAGGAACACAAGGCACTTAAAGCCTGAGGCAACAAGTTACACTGGAATGAGAACTGGATTTGTAGGCAGAGAACCTGGGCTTTAGTCCCTACTCCGTTGCCTGATACATTTTTGATACTGGGCAAGTCCTTTAAGCTTCATTTTCCTATTGTGGAAAACAAGAAGCCTGGACCAGATGACCTCTAACCATCAAGCTAAATCTGATCCTTTGAAAAAAAGTAAGCAGACTCAAAAGTGATGATTTCTGGTGATATCAAAAAACAGTTATCACCAACAAAAATATTACCTAGTAATGAATTACTTTAAAATATTCCGAAAAATTGTGAATCTTTCTTTTCCCTACTAGGCAAAATGGCTTTGAAAACTGGAAAAAATAAAAAGGAAATTCTTTCATCTGCACTGATCACCGACCACCATGCTCATAACCAACAGAGAACAAAAGACACTCAGGATAATTCAATAGTGTAAGTATGTAAGTTTGGCAACCCCAAGAAGAGTAAAATTTTGAAGGCAGTTTGAAACACATACAAATAAAAAATTAACACTGGATTATGGAAACCCTTTCTCCTTAATCTGAGTTGTAACCAAGCAATCTGTTGTTTCTATCCCAACAAAATCCATGCATTATGCTGCCTAATTTACATTACAAGACCAAGCAGATCTGGAAAACTGCAGCTTTATGCCTGAACTCAATCTAAACTATAGAGCACTGTAATTAAACCTGAAATAAAAGCTATATTCTGAATGGAGACAAAAAGCTCTTGTTAATGACATTTCATTCCCAGTACAGAATATAACAAAAGCCTTCTTCATTTGGAGCCAAATGTCATTATACTTTCTAACTTGTTTGGAGCTGCTAGACTAATATTTGCACTGGGATTACTGTTTTAGTAACCAATCAGTTAACTCCTCCCCTGCAGTTTTCCAGCATTCTCATATAAATGGCCAGAAAGAAGAAAAAAGAAAATTGGCAGGCATAAAGATGACTACATTTATGAGATTAAATTCTCAAACTCTTCCCCGCTTGCTAGACAATTTATAACCAGAAGCCTAACTGTTTATTTAATACTGATTTATTTCAGGAAAATCAATTGTTCCATCAGTCCATCTATTTGTAGGCACTAAGGTGAACACTGGGAATACAATGAAAATGCAAAAATAGTACCATCAACTTTCATACCCACACTGAACCACAGGATTGCCTATAGGAAAAATAACCCAAACTATTCTCAGTAGCCAAATCCAAGCTCCACACCAATTATAGACACACAATGACTCGTAAGTCTTGTGAGCCAAGATTCTAGATAGAGAGTCCAAAGTTCTAGGTTCAAGTCCTGATTCTGCTTCTCACTATCTATGTGCTCTGAGGTAACATGAGACTTCTGAGTCTCAAGTTTTCTAATTTGTAAGACAGAGAGATCATCCCCTGCCCATCTCACACAAGGTCATTGTAAGAAACAAGTCAGATACATGAAAACATCTGTAATATTTGTTCTCAGGACTTTCCTCTTCTTTCTTTTTAGCCTCTTCCTTTAGACCCTAATCTCAGCGACTCAACTGTCATCTCGATGAACATGAATCACAAATGTTTACCTTAAAGCCTTGACTTCTTCCTTGAGCTGGAGACCCCAGTTTCCAATTTCCTGCTAGGTATCTATACCTAGAAGTCCTACTGACACCAAAAACTCATTCTCTTTTTCTCAGAACACATGCTGCTTGTTCTAACCTTCCTATTTCTGTTCCCTCATTTTAATACCCTTCATCCAACCAGGTGCCAAGTCTGAAGAATCACAGAATTGCAGAGGGCAGAAATGATCACACTGACTATCTAGTTTAATCCATACCTTAAAACAATTAAGTCCTATTGATATACTGTAAATTTCTCTCCACTAGAATGTCTCCTTTCTATAGCTACCACTACCAGAGATCAGGCCCCAATAACTTATCTGATAAGACCACTATACTAACTTTCTAGCCGGTCTCTTTCCCATTGCCTAATAAAAAGCAGATTTCTTAGTCTGAGAATGAAGGTATACTAAATTGAATTAACATTCAAGACCCTCTTGGTCTGAGAGAAGTCCTATAAGCAGCTCTGTAGACTTAAGCTAAGGCCTACACATCCTAAATTTATGAAAGATCCAACCGACACCATTCCAAGCTTATCATCCAAATACTCTACCCGCCTGCCATACTAAATGTTCACTACTTACCAAATTCATCCCACCCTTGCCTAAACATACTTTCAATTCATCTTCCATGCTTGGAATCAAAGAATTGGAAGGGATCTCATAGACTATTTAATCAAACTGTAACTAAAGAGGAACTAGCTCTTTATGTGTGCAATAATAACCATCAGCAGCTCCTCTGATCTGTTCTGGCTGGAATATACCTCAATGAAGTGTACATGGAAACACGCATGGAGCCCCCAATCACCTCAGGATTCTATGTGCTGGCTCAATGCTAAAGACTAGGAGGGTCTGACACAGCTATCCTTTTATCCACGTGTCATCAGAAAGAGGGAAGGGAATTCATCAAAGAAGACTGGACACTGATTTAGGTAGAAATACCCACTCAGTAGATTCTAAAAGAAAAGATAACTTCCATTCTCACTTCTCACACAAGATGACCACACACAGAAACACCAGGCCAAACCCAGACCCACCCCGCCAGAGGATGAATCTTGAGGGAGTCACATGGATAGTGCAGAGTCATAGTAAAGGTGAAATATTTATGCCACAGTCACACTAAATTTCCCATGTTTTAAGTATCAAGCTTCTAGAAAAGTAAAATAGGCAATAGCCTATTCTATAGCCTATAGCATCATGTTTTGTCTTTTTCAATGAAAGCTTTTGAGCCTTTCATGTTTTTAGCATTTTTTCTTAGTCAAAGAAATAAACAGTTGTGCTGTACTTATATACACCATACTTTGAGTAACTTTCTACCTTTCAGGGAGACCCCAAACAAAGAATAAAACCTAATGATTTTTCTATGAGACACTAGAGTAGGGGCATAAAAATACAGAAAGTTCCAGAAAGAGCCTGGTCCCTTCCTTTGAAGCCCAAGCTTCCCTAGAAATGAACCTGGCAGCCATGTGATCTCAAAAATAAGGGTCCTTCAGTGAGAATGAGTGAGCAACCCAGGCTCCCTGGGCCCAGTGGGCCTATGGTTACACTCCCAACATCCCTAAGGTGGTCATCTAGCCAGAAGACTTTAAGTGGAACAAAGGCAGCTCATTCAATTTACAATGAACTCTAACTAATTCTAAAAGATGTTCTATCTTATATCAAGCCTAAATCTTCCTCTCTGCAACTTCTATTACTCTTAATTCTGTCTCTGGGGCTAGGTAAGATAACCAAATACTTAAAAAATAAACACACACACACACACACACACACACACACACACACAAACACGCCTACGTATATATGTATGTGTGTGTGTATGTATACACACACACACACACACACACACACACACACACACACTCCTCCCATCAAGTCTTCTCTTCTCTAGGCAAAGCATCCCTGGTTACTTGGATGAACTTCATGACACCATTCAGGTTTTCCATCTTCTTGACGACTCTCCTGTGAATACTCTCCAACTCATTCACATCCTTCCTAAAAGGCTATGCCTAGAACTGAGCATAATACTCAAGATGCATTATGCCTAAGGACTAGTCCTACAACAGAGACACAACTGTACCTCTCTTAATGTAGCCTAACATCACATTAGCTTTTTTAGCTACTATATCACTTTGCTGACCCATTCTGAGCTTACAGTTCACTAACACTCTTCAATCTTTTTCTGATGAACTGCTAACTCTTATGTCCTCACTATCTTGAAGATATAAACAGGATTTTTTGGAACCATATGTAAGATTTTATACTTATCCCTATTAAGGTTCCTAAGCTTCACTGAAATTAGAGTGAAATTTCAGGTCCTGACCAAAACATATCTGTTTTTTAGCCCAATGTTCTAGTTTGTAGAGATCTTTCTAGATGTCAATTGTGGCATCCAATATGGTATCTATACTTTCTAATTTTGTATCAACAGCAGACCTGCATTCTACTGAAGATCTTTCAGTGGTTCTAGGATTTTGCCAGGTCTCCAGAAAGCCCATTGACTGATAGTGTGCAATTTCCACCCTCTTCTCCCTTTTTAGAAATATGTATATTTATCCTTCTCCTGTCTTGTCTCTTTGTTATTATCCTTCATCTTTCAAACATCATGGAAAGTATATCCTTACCCACCTCTACTTGCTTATGACCTACTAATCTATCTACCCCTGGTTCTAACTGATGTACTCAATTAGATTGTAAGTTCCTTATTGGAAGGGACCAAGTTTTATTCACCTCTGTATTCCCCAACCTAGCACGATATTTTATATATAACAAGTTCTTATAAAATGCTTACTAAATTTAATTAAAACATTATAAGTGTTAGGTGTCCTTACCACACTAATTAAAAATTTGAGGGGAGGGAGTTTCTAACTGTCTTCTTAAGGAATAAATGCTTCAAAACTTAATAGACCCAAGTTGCCACTCTCTTTTCCAATCCATTTCATCAATTCAGGAAAAAAACATAAGAAAAATGAATCATCACTTGTTTCACTCATGTTTACTTACTAGTAGTTCATCCATGCTCGTCTGGCATTTTTCTAAGTTGATGCGTTTTATTGCTACTCGTTCTTGACGGGGTTTGCATAGCGCAGCCTGGACCACAGCAGTAGCACCACTGCCTGAAAGAGTTAACAGAGAAGAGGTTACCAAGCAAGAAGCTGACTGGTTGCCCTTTAATCTTTGTTAGCATTTTTATGAACAGATATATGTATAAATAAGCAGTCATATGGAGAAGATCCCAAATGCTACCTTTTACATTTCTAAAATTATAAAGTTTTTTTAATACTAAATAACAATAGACAATCATAAGTTATTCAGAATTTTGGAGAAAGATTTTTAAAGATATAGCTAAGAAACTCTAAATCACAAAATTGTTTGGAAGCTACAGGAAAAGTGTATAATTTACACTGTAACTGCTGTAGCCATGCATTTGGGTTTTTTCCAACATAAGTTAGAGTTAGATCACTACTCATGAGGATGCCATACCATGGGACCTTAGAAGCTTAGAAGAAAGAAGATAAGAAAATCAGAAGAATGAAAAGCTAGCATGAGAGAACACAAGAGAAGTCTAAGAGAAAAGTTGCTGCCAGAAGACAGAATACAGAAACTGACCAGCTAAGCAAAACTGATAGGCAAGTTCTGCATGCAGGGGGCTCTCTGATTAGAGGTGACTGCTGTAGCTTTGGAAACTGACTAGAGATGTAGCTCAGAGAGATCAAAGAAAAAGGGAAGTGGCCTATTTGTGTAAAAATATTTCTAGCAACTTTTTCTGTAGTGGCAAAGAATTGGAAATTGAGGAGATGCCCATCAGTTGGGGAATGGCTGAACACACAGTAGTATAAGATTGTGAGGGAATAGTATTGTGCTATAAGAAATAATGAGCAGGATGCTTTCAGAAAAACCTGGGAAGACCTATATTAAGTAATGCAAAGTGAAATGAGAACATCACCCACAATAAAAGCAGTATTGTAAGGATGATCAACTATGAAAGACTTAGCTATCAATATAATGATCCAAGACAACTCCAAAAGACTCATGATGAAATATGCCATCCATCTCCAGGGAGAGAAATGATGAACTCTGGTGGGTTGTTTTGTTTTATTTTTTTCACTTTAGTGTCCTTGCCTTAAAAAAAAAAAAAAAAAAAAAAAAAAAAAAAAAAAAAAAAAAAAAGCATGGCCAGTACAGAAATACGTGATAGCTAGGTGGTGCAGTGGATAAATGCTGGACCTGAAGTCAGAAAGACCTCATTCAAATCCAGCCTCAGGCACTTATTAGCAAGGTGGACCTGGGCAAATTACTTAACTTATTTCAGCCTCAGTTTCCTCAAGTGTAGAGTGAGCTGCAGAAGGAAAGGGCAAGCCCTTACAGTATCTTTACCAAGAAAATCCCAAACGGGGCATGAAAAGTCAGACAGGACTGAAACGAATGAACAACAAAATATGGAAATGTTTTGCATGACTTCATACGTACAATGGGTATCATATTACTTGCCTTCTCAATGGGGCCTGGGAAAGAGAGAATAGGAAACTCAAAATATAAAAATCAAATGTTAAAATTTTTTTAAAAGAAAAAAAAATAACCTGACTGGAAGAAGCAGCATCCATCTGGTGAAAAGCTGTCTGAGCTCACTACTCTTTAGCATCAGCCACAGAACTTGACAGGGGGAAACCCCTCAGGGCCCCGATTGCACTGCCTTCTACTACCTTCTACCTTAAGGGAAAATTCTCCTTCTAGTACAAAGTGCAGACCTGGGGAGCTGCTTGTCCCTAAAATGGCTCAATACTGCTTCCAAGTTCAGATAAAGGAAGAGACCTGAAATCAATAACCCTTAGGTTTAAGATTTCAGTTTCAGTGAAACAGTACAAATGCTGCTCAGTAGTAGAGAAATAACCTTATCTAGCTGTAGAGCAGAGAGGCTCAAAAGAGAAAGAGAGAACATATGATGTAGATCATTTCATTCCTAAAAGAGATTTCTGATATTCAGGCCTTTGGTCCAAAGTCAAGAACAGCCTTGGATACATGGGTTTCCACACTCATGTGACTTACCACTAAGTTTCAGTGAATATTCACTCTCTCCCATAGAAAGTGCGTATAATAATGGGATTGAGACTGAAGTTTACAGATAAGACTATTAAAATTTGAGTGCTTTCACATACTACTGAATAAACCCATACCAGTGTTAGACCTATGACTATGATAGTTGAGTAGTACCCACATGTTGCCCCAAAGGTTGGGGGTTGAGGGAGGAAGAACATGGGTAAAAGATCTGACTCTAGTCCAAGGGAGAGGGAGTCTAAGAGGAAGAGAAAGGTATCCACTGCACACCACCTTCTTTTTGCTATACTGCAAAGCAGAAATATGGGTTACTTTGAAAACAGAAAACTCTTAACATTGTCATCAGTTTTCAAGTCATTTCCAAGTGTTACTTAGAGTAAGGTAAAGAACAAGGGCTAAAAGCATAGTTTGATTCTAAGTAACCAGGAAGACTTTTTTAGTTCACTATTTTGGGTGGCTGTGAAATGACAGCCACATATATTTTTCAAGGAGCACAGTACAGCTGGATACCAATGTTAAACGTATCCTAACAGGATAACAAGAAAAAAAAAATCTTCCCCAAGTTCACTATTCCTTTTCAGATACATTCCTTGAATTCACAGATAATAGATATTTTCTGGGTTCCATGCCCTCTTCCTTTAATTTCTGCTTTTTCCTTGCTTTTGGAGCCTAAAGAAAATAACATCTATTTTCTGAATTTTTACTGCTAGTTATTCAAACAAACCAAGTTCACTCAGAAACGACCAGAGAAAGATGTCTCATGAGAGGAGTTTCTCTTTTATCTTCGCATTATCTCTAATGCCTAGAATATGAATAAGTACCTCATAAATAATAAGTTAATATTTATTTGGTGCTTTAAGATTTGCAAAGTGCTTTATATATATTATTTTAACCATTTTTCACAACAACCCCGGGAGGTAGGTGCTATTATTATTGCCATTTTACAGATGTGAAAACTGAGGCAGGAAGAGGTTAAATGATTTCCCCAAAGTCACACAGGTAGTAAACGTCAGAGGTAGAATTTGAACTCAGGTCTTTAGGACTCCAGCATAATCACTACATCACCTAACTGCCTCAATAAATGCTTGTTGAACTGAATTGCATGTTCATAATCTTCTGGAGCTGAAATCACTAAGTTAAAAATGTAGACAATGAATTAAGTAACCAGAGTTCTTACTCTGCCACTTACTTTTTTTTCAGAAGGCAGGTCAATTCCTCTCTGAATCTCAGTTTCCCCATCTCTAAAAGGGAGATTAGACTAGATGAAGGGTTCTTAAACAGTATGTGGATTAAAAAATTTTTTGATAACTATTCCAGTTGATTTCTTTGTAACCCTGGAAAGAGTTGGAAAGATACAGGAACCCCAAGACTGGAGTGCCTTGTGTGGGCCATCCTGGAAAAATTCACAGACTCAAGCATTCTTAAGGTCAAAGTGGTAAAGGTTCATTACACTTTTCAAAGGGCAAGAGTTTTTAAGAGTTCTGCAACCTTAGAGGGTACAGTTAAAGTTTATACAGGATATTCAATAGTAAAACATATGCAAAATAGGCTAACTAGGTGATTCAGGGCAGGATTAGGGAGTGGTTAAGGAGTAGTTAGTTCTTAAAGGAACATGCACTTTTAATATCTACTACACAGGCATTTTACCCAGAGTTCACCGGGAAACAGTCCAAAGAGGGCTAACATGGAGGTGCGGTTTTAGGCCTGAAATGTCACCAAGTCAACTAACAGTCAAGGCTAAGTGAGAAATATCCAGGCTGCTCCCATCAATGTCTTGTTAGACAAGATAAACATAAGGGAATATAAGAATGCCTAAGCCTAGGATACAAGATGGGTCAGTGAGTAGGAAATATCTTTATGACCCAGTACACAGCCAGTTCAGTCTATACAGCTGATTCAAACTAATAAATTCTACAAGTACAGCTGTCTACTGTATCAAGAGAAAACTAGGGCAGGCTGTCCTTGGGCTGGGAAGAAACCGCCTGGGCAATTTTCAGAGGAAGAAATTAAAGCTATCTATAGTCATATGAAAAAATGCTCTAAATCACTACTGATTTGAGAGATGCAAATCAAAACAATACTGAGGTACCACATAACACCCATCAGATTGGCAAACATGACAGAACAGGAAGATGATAAATGTTGGAGGGGATATGGGAGAGTTGGAACACTAATTCATTGCTGTTGGAGCTGTGAGCTGATCCAGCCATTCTGGAGAGCAATTTGGAACTACGCCCAAAGGGCTACAAAAATGTGCATACCCTTTGACCTAGCAATATCACTTCTAGGACTGTATCGCAGAGATCACGAAAATGGGAAAGGGACCCACATATACAAAAATATTTACAGCAGCTCTCTTTGTGGTGGCCAAGAAATGGAAATCGAGGGGATACCCATCAACTGAGCAATGGCTGAACAAGTTGTGGTATATGAATGTAATGAAATACTATTATAAGAAATGAGGAACAGGAAGACCAGAGAGGCCTGGAAGGACTTACATGAACTGATGCTGAGTGAAAGGAGCAGAACTCTGTACACAGCAACAACTACAGTGTGCAAAGAATTTTTCTGGTAGACTCAGCCTTAGCCCTTCACAGCAAGGCAAGGACCTAAAAAATTTTCAAGGGACTCTTGAGGCAAAATGCCTTCCACATCCAGAAAAAGAACTACAAAATTGGATTGCAGAATGAATTAGACCATTTTCTCTTGTGTGATGTTTTGTTTTGTCTTATGGTTTCTCCCATTCATTTTAATTCTTCTATGCAACATGACTTAGGTAAAAATGTATTTAATAAGAATACATGTGTAGAACCTACATAAGACTGCACACCAACTCAGGGAGGGAGGAGTGAGGGAGGGGGGGAAATCTAAGATATATGGAAGTGATTGTAGAAAACTGAAAACAAATGAATTAATTAAAAAAAAAAAACGAAAAAGAAACTACCTGGGATAGTATTTTGAGGCTAGGGAGAAATGTGATTTTAGAGAGAAATATGATTTTAGAATTGGGATTCAAGCACAGGGACTCAAGCACCCCATCAATACTACATATTTTACTGTATGCATTAAAAAAAATATTATTCTGAAAAAAGTTCCATAGGCTTCACTAGACTGCCAAAAGGGTCCACGAAGGTCACCTTGGCCTAGGTGACCTCTAGGGTCCCTTTTAGTACTAACAGTCTTTGATTTTAGGATGCATTCTTTTAATTTGATTTATCACTTGCTGTCATCTGCTTCATCTTACTATGTCTCTAAGAGAAAGTCTTATCAGAAATATTCCTTTATCTTTATGCACTCTCACTATGTGAAAGGAACACCCTGTACTGCAAACTGCTAAATCAAATACCCATACCATCAAAAGAGCACACTAAGAGAGAGATGTTATGCATATAACTCACTGTGGTCATTCCTTTACAAAACACACACGTCCTCCTCTCTCCCTTTTTAAGTTTCTCAAGTCAGATTCATGTGATGGCCATATTATGGGCAGGGGCACAGATTCATCAGAGCTATAGTCAAGCTGGCACCAAGAGCCTTGCAGCTGGGTGAGTCTTCTACTTAGGTCAAAGGAGAAAAGCCAAGTAATTGAATTTTCTTCTAGCACTGTTCTAAGTCACAGATTTGGAGAAAACTGAACAGTAAAAAACCTGGGAGAGGAAGGCAAACAGTCTCTCAGCAAAGTGTACTTAAATTTCACCAGTGACCTGAATAAGCTACATTACCTGGGAAAACCTGACTTGTTAAAACATTTGGAGGTCACAGACCTTGCCAATGAAAGGCTGCACTTGTATATAACTCATCAACAACCATCTGATAATACCACAGAAAAACAAAGAATAGCCTGGGGTTCTGATTCTAAGAGAGATAGTCAGAAAGGGTGTAGGAAATCAAATTGGAATGAATATAATTAAACTCACCTCGGACCTCCAGCTATATCTAAGGTGGTAACAAAATACCCAGTCTCAATTCACTTAGTTAAGGCAGGAGGAATCCAAAGAGGGTGGGGAAAACACAAACTCAACAGGAGGAGGAACAAGGAATTATGGAAATGAGCTAAGGGCATTTAAAAAGCCTAATCTATACAAGTTAAAGGTGTGTGGAAGGATACAGATTTATTTTATATTATTCCACATAAATTACAATAGAGTTTAACACTAGGTGATAGTCCTTGCTTTATCCAGGAAGTATGTTAGATGCTGAGGAGTAAATTCAACCATTGGTTCAGTGAGCATATAACATGATAAAATCCAATGGATAAAGGCCAAATGAAAAAAAATGCCTCCGCTCCTCAAGAAGCCTACTGTCCTAATAAGGGATACAACATGTGAACAAAAGCAAATACAAGAAAACTGAAGGAGGAAGAAAGAAGTAACAATTATCCGAACTGAGTTGTAGAAAAGTGCTGCTGAGTTGAGCTTTGAAAGAAGGCTAAACGTTATCCACAAGTCTGGGGTAAGGACGGAGTTAATTTCTGGCATGGGTGGACAGCTTCTACAAAGATCTCCAGCTGAGGAAGTCTGGGAAGGGCAACCAGGCCATGAAGAGGAAGAAGGCAGCTCCATCTCTCCACTTTGGCTGATGGAATGAGTGAAAATGTAGGCGGGAGCCAGATTGTGAACAGCTTTAAACTACTGGAGTTTATATGGTTTCCTAGAGGGAATAGGGAACCACCATGATTTCCTCATTAGGAAGGTGGCATGGCTAAGACTTGGGCTTTAAGCAAGATTATTTTGGCTGCATAAAAATGAGGAACTGGAGAGGAAAGAGACTGACACAGGCAGACCACACTTAGGGGCTACTGCAATTGTTCAAGCTAAGGTAAATTAAATCTGAACTGTTGTGGTGGAGTTTTGTGCATGAGAGAAGGGGGCGGACAGATGAAAGACTCAGTGGAGACAGAACTGACAAGATGTTATGAAAGTAGAACTAAACATTTATTTGCCAAAACAAAATTTCAAGTAGTCCTCTTGAGAGCTCACAGCAATTTTCAACCAAAAGCCTTCAAAGTATATATACGTTGTAGAGTTGAAAACACCAGACACTGAAGTTCAGGATTCACAGAATCACAGATTTATTATGCAGAAGGAACCTTAGAGATCACCAAAGTCCAAATCTTTCATTTTTATACGTGAGGAATCTGAAGTCCAAAGAAGACCTCCCCTAGGTCACAGAGGACATATGTGGCCGCCACTCCCCCTCCTAATTTGCCCTAGGATGCTGCTCAACCAGTGACTAAAAACCTCTCCCACCCTAAAATACATGCTGACATGTATGTGTCATAGATGTACCCAGGAAGACAGGCAATTAAGACAGGCCCATTCAGAGCAGAGAAGCCAGGGCAGAAATAGGGGAGGCTTATAGGAGCTGTTTATTCTTTAGTTCAGAGTTAGGGTCTGTCTCAGATTTTGCCACTAACTAGTTGGGGGGAGAGGTTTCATTTAATATCTCTGAGCCTCAACTTCCAAAAATCTATTAAATGGGAATAACATTATTTCTGACCTATCTACCTTATACAATTGTTGAGAGGGTCATGGGGCTTTAATCATGAATGAAAACTTTTTGAGCTTCTCAGAAAAGTCTAAGAAAACATATATTATTAATGAAGTACAATCAGGCTCTTCAAGATTAACTGGTTTGGAACTGAGTCTTTTTTAAAAAGAACACATGAAACAGCATATGTATGTTAAGCAATTAGACTTGACTAGCTTATAAAACAAAAACCACATGAGAAAAAAAGGTAACATCACCTTCCCAAACACAATTTCTACTCAAAGAGAAGTTAAGTGTATACTTTTTTATTACCAGTTCTCAAAAAAAACTGGTTTACCCTCAACAACTCACGATTTTAGAATGTGTGACAAGGTAAAACTTTTTAATATAAAAGTAAAAAATCTTTATGTTCTCTCATTTAAAAAATCGTTTTTAAATTAATCTATTTTAAAAAGGGGTGCAGGGAGACACTCTAATACTCCATCAACAATGTACACCAACTCTAAAAGGAGGAGCAGGTATAGACACTGACAAGTAGAAAGCCTGTAGGACAATGGATCCAGGAGCTAGAAGTTGACAAGAGACAAATTGCCAAAAGCCTTAATAATATCTGCTACCCACTTACCTCCAAATGTTCTTTTGTTTTGTTTTTGCATACCCAGTCCTAAGCACAGTGCTGTGAATGTAGCAATTGCTTAATAAATATTTGCTGAGTTGAAACAAATTGTTGTGAAGACCAAATATATAATACCATATATAAAAGAACAGAATTCTAAATAAAAATTATTATCATCAAAATGGAATATTTGAACAGACTGGGTCAAGCACTTTAATCTTAAGTGACATTCCCACCTAGCTACTACTATAATTTTTTTTTTAAAATCAGTGCATAGGGTATGCTATTCTGAAAAATGTTAATTGTTATGACTAACAGAACAAATTAGGGTAGAAGAATACTGCTACCCAGTAAGAGGTAAGGGTCCTGGAACAATCACAGACCTCCAAGTCTGAAAATAGAAGTACAGACTTTTTTTTATATATCAAAAACCTAACTTTGAGGTCTTTTCCTGCTATGACTTCATGAAATAAATAAAATAAAATCTCATGATCTGACTCGGTGGAAAAATATCCTATTCTGCTCTGAGAAGGTCCTCCAATCCTGCCTAGCCAAAAAAAAAGTTAAAACAAAAAACCTATTTCATATACTGATTAAATCAACTAAGTGGAAGCCAACATTCCACAAAGGAATGTCAATTCCTATTTGTCCAGATAAACAATCACTTTTGTTGTTGTTGCTCAGTTGCATCCGAGCTTTCATGACCCCATTTGGGGTTTTCTTGGCAAAGATATTGGAGAGGTTTGCCATTTCCTTCTGTAGCTCATTTTATAAATGAGGAAACTGAGGCAAACAGGATGAAGTGACTTGACTAGAGTCACACAGCAAGTGTCTGATGCCAGGAGCTCTATCTACTGCGCCACTTACCTCCTTAAATATTCACCACTCCCCTTTAAAGGCAAGAGAAAACACAATTGCCTGCAGGGGCCCCATCCCCCCAAAATGCTTACATTATTTCAGTGAAAAGTCTACAAACTATAGCACACCAAGTGGTCAAATTAAGTTAACCTAGAGAAAAGGGCTGACAACCGTACTAGAAAGCCTGAATAAAGCAGGTTTTTAGATAAGCTTTTGGAGCTAGCTCCACCTCTGGGGTAGGAGATGATGCACTAAGGGGGCTCAATGCTGCCTAAAAGAGCCTCTACCTCTACATGAACAGAACAGTCAGGGTGAGTCCAGTTCTAAGCACAGGGGAAACAGTTCAAATTCAATTCAATACTTTTAAAGCATCTACTTTGTGCAAAGCAGTGAGAATTCTGGATAAAGAGCAGGTCTCAGAATTACAAAGGGGGCAAAACTGCACCCTGGGACACAGACTGGTTGCGAGACCTTGAACTTGAGAACTCAACATTTAATTCTTCAGTAGCCCCCAAACAATTCTCTTAAGAGTTGCCAAGCAAGAGCCACTGCACACTGGTGAAGAGAGGAAATGTCCTCACTGGTATCTGATCCCCGCGCCAGTCACTGAGAATACCAGGACAATGCCCAAAGCAGCCCTTGCCATCAAGGGCATACATGCACACAACTAACTGTAAATAACAAGGAATAAGAGACTGAACCCTTTACTAAAGCAGGTCAGCACCTTCTATGCAATATTTAAGGTTTATAAAAAACAAGATAAAGTCATTTCAAGCAGGAAAGGCCTCAAGGAGGAAGTAGCAACTAAGCTACTGGATGGGAGCTAGGATTCTTCCATAGGAAGTAATGCCAGATATGGAACCACACTTGGTAAAAAAGAAAAGGGGGGGAACTGTGTAATTGGAGATTTTGTAATTTTTATTTAGTGTTTTTTTGCTCCCAATCACATGTAAAAACAATTTTTAACATTCATCTTTAAAACTTTGAGTTCCAAATTCTCTCCCTTTCTCCCTCCCCACCCTTATCCCCACTGAGAAGGCAAACAATTCGATATAGGCTTGTATGACTTTTTTTTAAAATAAGTTTCATGAATAATCCTTCTTCTGTTCTATTATACATATGGAAATGTTTAGTTAGTACAGTTTACAAATAAAATTCTAAAAGAAAAAAAGCATAAAAATGGGAGGTGAAAAGGACCAATTAGTAGGTCAGTTTGACAGCAATGGAGAGTAACAGGTAAAAAAAAGTCTAGAAAAGTAGGTAGCCAGGCTAAGGATTATGAAGGAAACAGGGAGGCATTCAAGATCTTTGAACAGAAAAATGATATTGGTCAGATAAGTATTGTAGGAAAATGACAATCACTGTGCAAATACCAAGTAATGAACCACCAAATCATGGGATTTCAGAGCTGAAAGGACCCTCATAATTCATCCAGTTCAACCTGTACCTAAATAGGAATGCCATCTACAACTATGCTACCAAAGTGATCTTCCAGATTCCTCTTGATTATCTCAAGTAAGGATATAATCTCCACTGCCCAAAATAGTTCATTCCACTTCTGACCAGGTCTAATTGTTAGAAACTTTTTCTTACACAGTAAGCCAAAATATGCCTCTCAGTAACATCTACTTATTCATCCTAGTACCTCATGAGCCCTGGAGCTAAGCAGGAAAAAAAAATCTAATCCTTCCTTCCAGCTGAGTCCTTCAAATACTTGGAGCAACAAACTCAAGTTTCTCTCTTACAGAGTAAATCACTTATCACCAATTCCCACCAAATACCAATCACCCTCCATTTTCTAAATTCTACTTTGAAAATATCTTTCCTAAAATATGGCTCCCAGAAATGAACGCGATATTCTAGATATAGTCTGACCAGGACAGAGTCCAGCAGAACGATCACTTTCTTCACACTTTCTTCACACACTTCACACACAAAGAAGTGCCTCTATTCAATACCACCAGAGTCTGTTAGGTCTGTTAGTGGCCACATCACATAAAATGACTCATATTTGAGCTTGTGATCCAGAACTTTTTCACATGAACTGCTATCTATTTATGCCACCACCATCCTGAGTTATTAAACTCAAATGTAGGCCTGTACATATCTCTATAAATGTGATTTGATTAAGATTTGGTCATCATCCTAGGGCCTGTTGAAATACTTTTGGATCCTCAAGCTGTCATACAGCCTTGTGTTAAATGTTGAACGATATTATGAACAGTGCATTCTACTTCATCTTTACCATGCAGTATAAATAACACAAATAAATAAATCACTTTTCTACTCATAGATTTTCATATTCTCTGAACCAGGAAACAAAATACTAGAAAACCAGTTGTCATTGGATCCTTTAAAAAGTATTTTGTGGTGGTTTTTCAAAATAACAAGTAAAAAAGAGAAATGCCTCTCTCCTCCTGAGATATATTCCATACTTCAGGGAAAAAAGGACAGATAATTCCCAGAAATATCATACAGCTACTAAGCAGACTCTACAGAATCCTTGCAGTATTTTCATAGTGCTATGCCCATCTAAGGGTTAACAAAGACAAGAGTCCTAGCTCTCTAAAGCTTGCTGGTCATCTGTGGTCCAGGAATATGGCAGAAGAAACTTTAAACCTCAAAATAGCAGTTCTAAATTGTCAAAAATAAAGAACTTAAAATTAACTTCAGTACAATCTGTATCTTGTTGGAAACCAAAAAACTTTTTGGATGATACTTAATGTTCTGGTTTTTATGTCTTAATATTGTGATTTCATCCATATAGGAAGGAACCCATGTAGAAAACTCTCTCCATCAATGATCACCCTTAACTTATCATTTTAGTGAGTTGTCTAGGTCTCTGAGAGGTTAAGGGACTTGCCCATGGTCATAAAGCTAGTCTATTTCAGAGGAAGGGACTGAACCCAGATTTTCTTGATGCCAATACTGACCTTCTATCTACTGTGGCACACTACCTCTCCAAAAGGGTACTGGAAAAAAAATAGAAAAAAATAATTTTTTTCTTATATAAAACCTCCATCTAATCTCAGCACCCCATGAACGCTAAAATTGGCAAACCAAAATCAAATGACTAAGGAAATAACAGTACTGATATATTAGGCTGGACTAAAATGATTCAGTACTTATTTGTTTAAGTTTTAAAATAATGCAAAGAAAGTAACTTCAACCTTGTTCAAAAAACCC
Organism: Bettongia penicillata ogilbyi; assembly: GCA_023548195.1. Lineage (NCBI taxonomy): Eukaryota > Metazoa > Chordata > Mammalia > Diprotodontia > Potoroidae > Bettongia > Bettongia penicillata. The sequence continues at coordinate 953,329 of JAJHZJ010000174.1, forward strand.
GAAATGAATGGCAAATCTTTGAAGTCTGAGAGAGAAGTTTAGAACAAATAAAAGGATACAGTCCACAAACCATGCATTAAATTTATGGAACCAATTACTACAAGCAGTTAAAAATTTTAAATGTAAAATGGATTGTTTTAAAAGGTTTAGCTGAATTAATGGATAACACATAATGGCATACAAGAAGAAACTAGGACACTCTGAGGATATGTCCCTGATCTTTGAGGATGCCATCACGGGAATCAATTATGTCCTAAATACATTCTTGGAGGGAACTAGGTGGCTCAGTAGATAAGAGCACTGGCCTGGAATAAGAAAAGACCTGAGTTCAAATCCAACCTTAGACACTTACTGTGTAACTGTGTAACCCTAGGCAAGTAATTTAACCTCTGCTTGCCTTATTCCACTGGAGAAGGAGACGGCAAACCACTCCAGTGTCTTTGCCAAGAAAACCCCAAACGAGGTCATGAAGAGTCAAACAAGAACAAACAACAGTGAGATGTGTAATAAATTGTAGAAAAATTTCCATTCAAAATGGCTGAGACAGATTTTAGGTTATTAAGCATAAAGCTGTAAGTATCTGGAAAATATCCTTATTTAGAACCCTCAATTCTAAATAACCAAGGAATACACTGCTCTGAAAGGTGAGGCCGTGTCATTAAGTGTCATCACACATTTTTAAGACAAATTTGCACAACAGCGATCGTACCACAAATTGTAGCAACAGCATTTGTACTTTGTAGATGGTGTGTGTCTGTGTGTGTGGTGTGTGTGCTTGCAGATACACATTGTGTACACACACAGAAGGGAAATCCGTTAAAAATATTTTTGTTAAAATATTGAAACCACCTCCTCATAGCATAACTGCCAGCACTTCTAAGCTTTAAACACCCCTATTAATTCTAAACAGACGTATGAATGCTACTTTACATGAGTAAGTGACTGATGGTAATTACACAACATGTTAAACAATAATTCAATTCCTACCTTTCTTAGCTGATAGAAATTATTCAGCTTTAAGTCTTCTCTGCCAGCTGTTTAACTCTGGACTGGAAACTGCTTGTAAGACTTACAGTGCTCCTTGACAAGTAATAACAATGGTTCATATTTATATAGGTATAAGGTACTGCCCCTTTTATATGTGAACAAATTTGGATACTGAAAAGGGCAGGAAAAGCACATTTCTGTAAGGAAAACTGATAAAATTCTAAGAAACAAAGGCTCCCAAATGAAGACAGTTCTGATAACCAGTACAGAAATGTTCCCCAGATGAATATACTGAGATCTGGTTGAAGACTGAACATAGGTCTAATAGTGGCTACAGGGCACTGGGATCCATTCATTCACTTGTATGTCATTGTCTTTAGAGTTTTAACAGTTCAACTTAAACAGCTGTAAATCAAATAACTATTGGGGGACTATGGAAAGATCATATAAGAAGTATTGGGATCATACCTGAAGAAAGTTGCATTTCTTGAGTTTTACCATGAGTCATTGGTCATCAAGAGAATTTGCCATGAGGCACTAGATGCAGTTCAGAAACCAGAGAAAAAGCTACAGGAAAAGACAGAGAGAAGAAGCAAAACAGTAAGCAGAGTAGAAAAGCCCCAGAAGACTGAAGACAGAAGACACAGAGGCTTCCAGCTGAGCCAGCTGACTTTTCAGCAGTTTCACTATAGGCTAAGAGATGCTGCTTTCGCTAATGAAAGGCTTGGAGCAGCTACTGGAAGCTCACTGGAAGAAACGAATCCTGCTGCCTTGTGATGGGCTAACAAGGACTTATTTCCCCCCGGTTCCTAAGAGAGAAGAAATATCTCAGAAAACTCCTCGGTGCCTTGTTCTGCCAGAAGAAACAGAGAAAGAAAGAGACTGTGCATCTACTTTGCTAAGGGGAGTTAGGAGCTAACAGGAGCATGCAGAATCCCCTGTTCTTTGTCGATTTAAGAGCTGAGCAGCTCTCTGGCTTAAATGGAATTGCTGGTCACTACAATAGCATAATTTACTCAATGTCCTATTAAGGATGGCTGTGAGCTTTAGAATAATAACATTAAAAATAATAAGCTTGTCATTGCTTCATCAGCAGGAGAGAAGAGGATAAACAGCTTTGCCCAGCAGGGAAGGATCAAAAAGAAAGACCTCCAGTACAGTCATGAGTGGTTCCATATACATGAGTTTTTGTACTCATCAATCAAGCAAGCAACAATAAGTGCCTACCTACTATGTGCCAGGCACTGTGCTAGGCACACATGTCTCTCACTGCACAGTTCCTATAAGTAAGTGCCAGGTTTTCCCCTTTCATTAGAGAAGATGACCCCAATATATAGGTGGATTATAATGCTTTGATAATTCCTGCTTTTGCTTACTTTGAGTAGAAGTTATGATTATTTCTGGTTCTGCCTGATAACAGATAAATGTTATTATTCCTCTTTCTGCCTTACAGTTTATTAAAATGATTTGTGTGAAGAGTTCATGGTATCATGGTACCTGACTGTGGAAATGGGAAGCACATTGGGAGAGGCTCAGAAGCTACAGTACTGAGAGGTAGCAGCAGAATAGCCCATTCTGGACTCCAGACTTGCCTCTGCTAGTACCAGATGCAAAGAGCCAGCTCAGAAAGGAAAAGTTGGGGTTCATAATACCCCATGGTTACATAGGGCTTCAGAGTTTACAAAGCACTTTCTATACATCATCTCATTTGCTCCTAGAAACATCACTTTGAGACAAGTGCTATATAATCACTGACAAAAGCTGGTGAGCATGTATTTTTTTCTGGTGTTTTGTAAATCTACTCAAAAAGACCTTAAAAAGAAAGAGAAAGAAGAAAATTCCCTTTGTATATCCACCAAGCTAAATATCACAAAAGAGTAATTATAATGTAGGAAGGCTACTTATTGAAAGACCCAAAAGTTCACAGAAAACAAAATTTAAGGAAGGATCCATGAGGAAAAGCACATGGCCATTTCAAATGTCTGTATGCAAAAAGTTTAGGCAGCAAGCAGGGGATTCAGCCATTGGAAGAAGGTTATTGGCCAGATGAGACTCTGGGTAGACACTGAGTCCCCCAGCTTTGAAAACCCAGATGTTGGTGCTTCCCTCTCTAGTAGCTATGGCCAGACAGCTTGACCTGTCTTGATCTATGATATGTGTATTGCACTCTGAAGCGCAGAGATTAGACAACCATCGGTCACTGCCTAAGCTCTACTTAATGGCTGCTCTCTGGACACTCCTGGCTTAGAGTGATTATCAATATTAACTGTGGCTCTTTCCCTTCCAGCTTGATTTAGTTATTTTTTCCATTGGCTCATTAAAAAGCCACTCCCTGACTAATTCTTAAAGAGGCTTATTCACACTCAATGGGTGTTACTTCCCTCTAAGTGAGTACCTGAAAAGACTTAGACTAAAAGGCCAAGGTCTCCCACTGCATCCTGGGCCTTCTCCAGTCATCTTGATGAATATCTGGTCACTGGATCCAGATGGGTCAGGAGAAGACAGTGAGGCTGGTGACCTTGCACAGCCCTCCCTCCCTCAAAATGAAATCAAGTGCAAGGCACATCATCATTTCTCTGATATCACGGTGTTTTCAAAAATGAAGGACAAACAGAACAACTATTATCCCTATTTTACAAATAAGAAACTGAGGCTCAGAAGAGGAAAGTGACTTGCCCAGGGTGTCCAAAGAAGCACAAGCCACAGGAAACTGAGAAAGGTTTTCTGGTGATGATGCCCAATGTCTAAGCTCTGTTGTTGTAATTAAACGATTTTAATAATACATCCCATAAGTAAAGAGGAAAGAATGAACTGTGGGGTTCCCTGTTTAGAACCTCTGATGTGTCATAGACCCCTTTGACAGTCTAATCAAGCCTGTGGACCCTTTCTCAGAATAATGTTTTTAAATGCATAAAATACACAAGATCGCAAAGGAAACTAATTATGTTGTAATGGTTATCAAAATACTTCTTAAAAAGCAAGTTCACCAATTCCAGGCTAAGAATCCATGGAGCACTGAAAGACCAAGGCTGGATTCATTTTGTTACCTAAGCAACCACTGAATTTCTGTTCTAACCATTGTCAGTATTCTCAGAAAACGCATAAGCAAACTGAGGCTCAGTGACTTGTCCAAAGTTACATAGCTAGTATCTAAAACAAAATACTGTCAGGTATTCTTGACTCTCAGTTTAGAACACTAATCCCCCTGCCCTGCTCTCAAGAGCAGCAACATATAGTGAAGGAGCTCTATAGTCAGAGGACCTTGGTTTAAGTCCCATCTCTGATGCTAACTGCCCTGGTGACTTGCCATGCCTCATCTATAAATGAAGGGGTTGCACTAGAATGTCTCTGAAACTCCTTCCAGTTGAAGATCTATCATCATATGAGCCCTTCCAGATAGAAAGCTATGATTCTTTGCCCACACACACCACTTACTGGTCACAAGAGTGAAAGAAGACTGGCCCAGAAACAAATGCTCCTCCACTGGGGTGCAGGGGGAGGTACGTGTCCTACCATGTTGTCACCTTGAGTAAGAAGGAGACAAACAAACAAACGTTCTATGGGAAAAACAAAATTTTGTTATTAAGCCAAGGTATCACACCAAAACACTACCATAAATCATCCAAGAAAACAGAACAAAAAACAAAAGCTCCCCAAAAGAGAGAAGAACAAACCTCACCACTCCTACATTCCCTTCACCACACTCCAGTCAGCACATAGGGAGATGTTTATCATTCCAGGAACCCTGAAGCCCTACACTAACATTGCTATATACATACACACAGACTGGACTATTTTAGGCCTTATCTGGATGACAGCTCAAATGATTCAACTATATGAATTATGTTTCTTTGATTAGATTAAAAAGACATCATCAAAACCGAGGAGTAGAAACGTAGTAAGAAGGTGAAATCTGACAACTACTACAAAAAAAAAAACAGCAGGTGGAAATGAGCAAAGGTCCCTAGGTAGCAAAAAGAAGTTACTAAAAAAAATTATCAGCAATTGATCAATCCACAAGAATATACAGATCCTACTATGTGCTGGACAGTGCTTCACAACTGACACATATTTGTGTATTAATACTTCATTATCCTTATCTGGGAGAAAAAAAGTATAAAGAAACAAGAAGAAATACAAATTTGAAAGAGAAAACAATTTAATAAGAAACGTCTGTTTCTGGAGGTTTCAGTTTTTTGTTTTCACCTCTGCAGACCTTTTCTTCCACAGCCAAAAAGAAACACCTAAAGAACCAAAAAATCTTAACAGTACCAATTGTAAACATTTTCCCTGATACTCCCTTATATTCAATTATTAACTTAACCTTCAAATGAAAGGCTAAAACACTAGCAAACATAAATTATAAGGTTATCTCATTCACTGGAGAAACATGCAGTAGATACACTGTGGCTGATGGCTAGAACAATGGGTGAAGAGCTTCAAGGCCTCCATTCTAGTTTCCAGGTCTGCTACTGATTAGCTATATTCCTTCTTACCATCTTTTAGCCTCAGTTTTCTTATCTGCAAAACAAGACAGCTGGACTGAATCTCTAACGTATCTTCCCCCTCTAAAATTCTGGGATTTCTATAAATAGAACAAATTCTATAATTTGCCCTGGGGAGCAGGGGACCACAGGTAGAATATGTCAAAGGTAGGACCTGAAGCCTGGCTGAGATCTCTATCCACAGGCCTAGGGCCTGCATTAGTGGAGGGAGTTTCCCCACTGGGAGTTCCCTACATCAGTGAAATCACAGGTGTGAACCAATGCAGGAAAGGAGGACTGGACAGGGAATCTGGGACCTGGGTTCTAATTTAAGCTCCACCCCAAGGACCCCAAAGACATCTGCCCCTCTGAATTTGAGAGCAAAAAATTAGGGGTAACAGCCCTTCTGGGAGTTAGGACTATGCAGTAAATTCTCTGTGACCTTAGAAAGGTCATTTCCACTGTTTGTATCACAGTTTCCTCATCTGTAAAATGAAGAGGTGGGATTAGATGACTTTTGACATCTGTTCTCACTCTAAAATTCTATCATTCTGTGATTTAAGTGTCCGTGTCTTGCCAAAGCATGCCAAAAACAAAGAGACAGAACAACCTTACCTAGGGATTATTTAACTAGGACATCAGTGAGGAGATGAGCTGGGGAAAGGTTCCAACTTCCTTTTAAAAGGGTGAGACAGGGAAAGAGGAGGGTGAGAAGGGAGAGAAAGTATATTACTTTATAATCCACCACCAAAATTAATTTTAACGTTCACCCGTTAAATTCTGTTGGAAAAGAGAACCGAGATTAGATTCCACAGATAGAAGCATCTAAGCTACTAAGCAAATACAGTTGTGAATTACTTTCCTTTACATTAAACGTTTGTAGAAAAAGGAAGCTAAGGGGATGCTCAGTCCATATGAATGGAGAATGCAGTCTATTTAGAAGTTCCATTTTCAAAAGCTTTCAGAATCCTCAGAAATGTCTAAGACAGTAAGTGACCTATTTGCATACAATCCCCGATTTCCCAGCTGTCTACCAGATTCTTCACTCCAGCATTATATTTTAGGCACTCCCCTAAAAATAGCGAGCTAAAGGGAAGTGCTTTGGGTCAGCTGGAAATGTGAAGAAGTTCTTGCATGCCTTGACCATGAAGTGGTTAATGAGCAGCTCATCCAAAATTCAGTTAACATAATCAGGTTTATTTTCAATGCTGTAAAAGGAGGTAAAGGAGCTTCTTCACGTACATCTGTGAAAGCCTCCTCTCAGCCTCAGAGAATATTGATGTTGCTCCAACTGTGTTTATATTTGCTAAACTTAGCTTGTGAGTCTACCTTGCCATCTCAAGAGAATGCCCGGAGCAGACTAAGAAATTGCTATCTACAGGCCAAATCCCACTGTGGAAATACCTGGATATATGTTCCTGAAAAATTCTGTATATATTGCAATTTAATAAACTGAATTCCAGACTTGGAAACAAGAAACTTGGGTTTCAATGCAAGTTCCTCCACTTACTTACTGGATGAATGACTTTAGGCAAGACCCTCTGAGCCTCAAGCATATTCATTTGTAAAATGAAGATAAATACCTGTGTACTAAGCTACCTCACAAGGCTCACTGCTGATCAAATAAGATAACGTAGACCTATAAAAATAAGAGCTATTGTTATTAGCTCATGCAATGTACTCTCTGCTGGATTGCCCAAATTCTTCAGTCATATTGAAATGTGGTCACATCAAATGCTGCCTGAAATAACCAGGCTGTCAGCTGGGGCTCAGAAATGATTTGTTCTTAGACAATTTGGTTGCAGTATTTTTTTTTTTGGTAAGGACATCAAACCTCAAACACAATTCTAGATTTCCAACAAGGAGCTCGAGTGATCATAAAGCCCTTTCCTTCATGTATCAGCTACCCTCAGGTGACACAACAAGCAAATAACTTCTAATTGTTCATCTCAGCATCTCTCATTAAAGTACTATTTTCAGCAGCAGCATAAGCCTACACTTATCTAGGGCTTTAAGATTTGCTAAATGCTTTACACATATAATATCACTTCAACCTCATCACAATGCTCTAAGGTAGGTGTTATTGTTACCCCCATTTTATGGCCAAGTCATGCAGCTAGTGTCCAAGGAAGGCCTTCAACCCACATCCAGCATTCTATCCATGTCACAATGATTCCCTTCACAAGCCATGCATAGAACCATGTCAAAAGCCAGCAAGGATCTGACTGGATAAAAGCCACAGAAGAATTAAAAGTCATGTTGCACCAGCAAATCCATGCAACAGACCCACACGCACAAAACCACCATCTTTCCTGCTTTTCTACTCTCAAATAAAAATCATAAACCATTTAACTAAGTGAAACAACATGCTTTCTTTTCCCATTTTCACACTTTTAAAATATGTCAAGATAAAAATCTCCTCATTTGGATTTACTCTGTAATTATCACATAAATGTCTGGCAAGCACTCTTCCTCCTTTCACCACTTTATAAACATTCCCTTTCATTTTTACACCAAGCTTACAAGTAATTATACTGCCGTTGTTAAGTCTTCTTGTTTTCTGAGGACATGAGTGTACCCACACATGGCAGAGATAGACTCTGCATAAGGTTGCCACCAACTAATATCATTTAAACATGATCAATGTCCACTGCAAAGTGGGGAGAGCTAATGAACTACCCACTATGCCAAATCAGTTAACATTAGGCTGGGTTGGGGTGGGGAACACACAGCCTTGAGGCCACTAGCGGCCTTAATAAATCTTTGGGTGTAGCCTTTTGACTGAACCCAAGTTTTACAGAATAAATTTACAGAATAAATCCTATTATCTGTTCTGTGAAGTTTGGATTCAGTCAAAAGGCTGCACTTGAGGACCAATGTGGTCTTGTGACTGCAGGTTTCCTCCCCCTGGGCTGGGTATACAGCATTAAATCGGACAATCACAATTATTTCAGAGTAAAGCAGAAGTAAATCATTTTTTCTAGATATTTAAAATTTAACAGAATCAGGAAAACTACTAAACAGAAGAAAATGTTGATAGAGGAAGTGGCAGAAGTTTTTTAAAATGTACAATAATATCTGTTACTATCCCATCAAACTAAAAGTAAATTTCCATCAAAATTGTCTTGAAAATAAGCCCTACAAAGAGTTAAAATTCTAAAAGGCATTTCTCACAATGTTTACATTTTCTAACTACATTGCCAGATGGCTCTGGATTTCAAACTCTTACTAGATAAACTATGAAAAAAACCTCCCAGGATCTTCCATTTAAATATTTAGGAATTGATGCCCTCTGTGCAAAGTTGGAATTTAGCTAGCAGCAAGAATGTTCCACTGGACAAAAAGTAGTGGTTAAAATATGACTAAGAGGAAGAGGTCTGTAGGATGCCTTAGTATGGGTGAATGGAAAAAGCATGAGCCTTGGAGTCAGACCTGAGTTCAAATCTTACCTGTATCCTTTCCACCTGTGCAAACCCACTTTCAAGCCCTGGGTATGCCACTGACTAAATGAGTAAACTAGGCTAAGTCATGTAAAATCTGCAGACGTCAAGCATACTCATGTATAAGAAAAATATGGAATAAACATTATCTCTAAAGACCTTTTAGGTCTCAAGATGGCATAATAGCTGGAATACTAGACAAAGTCAGGAAGATGTAGGTTTAAATCCCCTCTCAAGTACTTAATATTCATGTAACATTAGGCAAGTCCCTTGGATTCAATTCCTCATCTCTAAAATAAAGAAATTAGTATTTAAGGTCCAGTCCAATACTGTGACCCTAAATCAGACTTCTGAGTTATCCATATCAAACAATTTGTGTACCCTGAGCTTATCAACAAATGGACAAGAAAAAACTCAGGATACCAAGTCAGAAATTTTAAAAGGAAGCATCCTTAAAAAGATGACCTCCAGCAACCCTCAAAAACTAGGACAAAGGAAAGTTTTATTCTGCCAAAAGAACAGCTCAGAAGGATTTCCTACCTCAGGCAATCACTCTCAACAAGCACTGTAGGATACACAGAGATAGATGCTTCCTGAGAGAGAGGGCAAGAGCCAGGGTCATGTTTATGTCTTACAAAAATCCAACAAGGGAGACAAGGGAGAACCATGCCTACTGTAGATAAAGCCAAGTGATTCCCCTCCTCCAAATGGGAACCTTAGTGAACATAAACTGAAATCCTTAAACCTCAATTCAGTCTCAGCAAGAGTTACTAATGAGCAGGGAGATTAACTGTTCCTTTCCCTTCCCTTGACTACAAAGGCTTTGATACAAATACTTAGGAAGAAACTGAAAAGATAACCATGAATAGGTACATTAACGGCTTTGAATGTAGAAGACGATTAATAAAAGTTTGTTGAACAGCTAAAAATAGTTTATTGATTATTCAGTACTGGTCAAACTATTCACAGAAACGTGTATAAGCAAACCCTATCTAAGGTCATTAATCTGCTCCAAGAAAGTCAGATGATAGGCAAAACAGTAACAGAAGGGTCTAAGTTTCCAGAGAAAAACTTATGAATGGGCTATACATGAAAAACTTAATATAAGGAGGGGAAGATGGGAATAGGAAAGACTAATGGGTTGGAAAGCAAAGCAATAGAAGTGTTTAAGTGAAGCTCTGCTAGAAAGGGAAGGTGGCACAGGGTGAGCACTGGAGAAAGAGAGGGGCAGAAATCAGACTAGATGCCCTTGCAAGGTTCCCTGCTGGCCTATGAGCCCTCAAATAGCCAGAGGGAAGAAATAAGGAACATGAGTAATCCACAAACTGGATAATATGCCTAAGGTAGCCAAGAGTAGTTTATACAGAGAAAAACAACAAAAGAAAACGAGGAGGCCCACAGAAAGGTAGGGGAAAATGTTTTGCCTTAGAGAATCAATCATGAAATGTTACATCTCCAGAGAGTTCAGCACCTAAGTGTCCTACCCAAAGCTAGTATTATCAAGAATAAGATTTGTCACAGATGTCAGGAATATCAGATTCTAGGCCTTTCTTCTATCATTTTCAATAGCCCTGACATGACATCCAGCATTCTGACAAACTAGAAAGTGAACAGTGAACAATAGGATCCTTAAGAGATGCCAGCAAAGAAGACAAGAAAGGATTGTAAATGCTTGGGGGGAAACATACATGCATCATGTGTTTGTAGGACAAAAATAACCATCAGGATTCCAAAGATTTAAACACAAAGGGGAACTTCTTATCAAACAGCATGATCTGCAGAAGTGCCCATGGTGGCATTCAAGGCACTGTTACATACACCTGCTCGTCGCCCTCTAGGAACTTATAACCTAAATGACACTGTAAAGATACTAACAACTCCAGTACTATACTATGTTCAGGAAGTCACTCATAAAACAATGGACCTTCAGGCATAATGGAAGTACCACCAAGGACAAGGCAAGAAAAAAGTGGCAACCAATCCCACCTTGTCACTGGAGCAATGATGGGCACTGAGAAACCAACAATGGGCTGCCAGAGCAGATTTTACCTCACTCTCCCCGCCATTTATCTATGCCTATGAAAACAATCACAAAGAGAGAAGTATTTGATGGATAACACAAAAGTTGAACTGTAAGGGAAATATAGGGAAAAAGAAGTAGCACTCTGGTTATTCCTTAGCAGCCCTTCTGCTACCCCCATGTCTGAGCAGATGCAAAACTCACCACCAAGTATTTCCTGAGGACCTATTATTTGCTTTCTGGGGTCTATGATGGACAAAAGATGATAGCATCTCTGCCCTTACAACACTTGGCTTACCCACTAGTCTGATATTCACCTAGGGCCAATCACGGGGAACTCATCCATCAAAGGAAGACAGGGGTAAGGGGAGTCATTCTCCTTGTCTTTCATCTACAACTTCAGCCCTGCTACACACATAACCAACTCTGCAGCCCCTCAGCAGGCTTCCTGGTGTCCCAGCAAGCTCAAGTCACCTGCACTCATTCACTGTGGGATCACAGAATACAAAATCATTTAAACATTTATTTTGGCCTCAACTTATTCAATTCAAATGATTTCACTGGGTAATTTCATTAGGAGGAAGGAGTAGCTCTCCTACTAATGCAGGTAAGGACACCTTTTGGCCAAGATATAGTATTCTCAGAGTTTCCTGGGGTGTTGAAAGACTAAAGAACAGGCCCAGGATCACTCAGCCAGCATTACATGGAGTCTAGACTTTAACCCAGGTCTTTTCGATTCAGGCCACTTCTCTATCCACTCCGCTGTGCTGAAACAAAAACACAGTGCAGAAGGGAACCCTGACTCAATTTTTAAAACATCACGTACACTCCAAATACATTCCAAAGTCAAATTTGCAAAAAGTAGCAAAATTACATTGGAAAGAGCATTGGTTGTGTCATATCTACAATTTAATGGATAAGTCATTTAATGCCTCTGGGCCTACATTTCAGCACATATAAAGGTTGAATGAGACGACCTCTAAGGAGCCTTAAAGAAACAACATTCTGTAAGTATTCATTGTTTAAGCTTATACTTTAGAAACAAATCACTGAGAGGCTAGCTTAACATATAAAATGAGTCCATAATCTAGCTCAGCCAACAGCATCATTAACCTTTGGCAGCATAAGGAATGAGGATCTAATGGTAAGCTTTGTCAGCAGATATTTTTTAAATCTTAAAACTCTTTCCAGTAACCCTAAAACCATGACTAATAATGAGTTTTCGGTTTCGCAAGAGAGCACCCAGCACCCAGACAATATCTGATATATATGTTCAAAGTGGACAAGCAAAATCATGAGCTGATGTACTGTTTGCCATGTCCCACCCCCAGTCTAACACCAGTCCTTATTGCCTATGCTCCCTCAATATGTGTTCCATACATTAAGGAGGGGCCCATGTTCTCTTCTGCAAGCACCAAGACAAGCAGCTAAATCCAAATGATCACCTCCTGACAAAGAAAAAGGTGTCAATCAACATTGAATCGACAAGCATTTATTAAGTACTTACTATGTGGACATACCACACTAAGGGGTGGGAATCCGGAGAAAAAGAGCCCCTCTTGAGTCTCCATTCTAAAGGAGGAGACAACATATAAATAAATCTGTACATACAAGATACAGATAGAGGAGACACACGGCACTAACACCTGTGGGGACCCAAAATGTTCTCCTTCAAGAGGCGGTACTTGAGCTGGGTCCTTAAGGAAGTCAGAAGTTGGGACAAATGAAGATTAAGAGGGAATGAGTTACAGGTGTGGCCAGAAAACAACAAAGGAGACACAGGAAAAGTTAAAAACATAATCTCAGAGAAAAATCACAGGTGATCAAATGGAACAACTAGGTAAGAATATGACAGGCATTACTTATTTACCTATGTCTCTGCTGCCAAGCTAAGAAAGCAGGGGTTAAAAGCCTTTCTTCAAGAAGTAGAGAGGAGAGGAGGAGGGAATACAGAGGGGAGGAGGAGGGAATAGAGAGGGAGGGGAAGGGGAAAAGGAGAAGAAAAGCAGGGAAGTGAGGAGGGAAGGTCTCCACCACCATACTTAACTACAGATTATGAGGCACTAAAGCGTTAAGTGGCACTAAGAGATGGGGGGAGGGGGTAAAGCAAACACTGGAAGCCCAAACCCCACCCCAATCACCATGACATTGGCTAAATCCACCCTTGCCCTTCTTTCTCTGACAGTGAATGGGCCAGACATCTATGATGTGTTCTACATATGCATCATGTGCCATCTTGGCCATCTATGGCCAAGAAACAGATACTGGAGAAGCACAGACAAAAGGCAACTTCCTGAATTTACTCAAACTCTCAAATAGTCCTCCAGAGGAAATTTAAAGTTAACATTTTTACCAGCCAACTATCTGTGTACTAACCAGCATAACCAGTTTTAAGCAATCTTTATGGGTCTCTGGTTATTTACCAAATGGACTGCTTTTATTGTAACCACCCTGATTCAGAGCTTCCTGGAATTGGGGGTATTTGAACAGGGCTTTTTAAGGATAGGCAGGATTTCAAGAGACAGAGATTTAGTGTGAGAGAAGGGGCATTCCAGACATAGGGGGAACATAAAAAACCAGAGATATTAAAAGAGCTAGACCAGCCTCAGGAGTGGGCAATCCAGCCTTGCTAGAAGTATTGAAAAAAGAAAACCTACAGGGAGGCCATCATGATAAACTTAAAGGGTGCTTAGCAGAGGTCCCTCGTGGACATGGGAAGAACAATTTACTCCTATCTACCTTAGTAATGTCAGCAATCATTTTATTTATCTAAATACATATGTATATGTGTGTATGTATGTATGTATACACACTATATATATATGTTCACATACAGTATTTAAGTACCCCATCTATATGTATGTACATACGTACATGTATGTATGTATTTATGTATGTATAAACACCATTCACTAGGTAATTTTCACATACTACCCGTACACTGGTATTTCTCTTTTTTAATTAAGTATATGCCACCTTTCAACCCCTCAATAAAACACTTGAGAACAGGGACCATCTTTCTTGTGTGCTATGGCCTAATAAAGTCTTTGCATTTTTCCAAAGAAGTTTGGAAATAGCCCAAATTATAATTATTTTTATTGTATTTAATAAAAGAAAAGGCCTGGGAGGGTTTAAAATGGATTAAAGTTAAAATGTCTCAGTAATTGTGTGGAGAGGAGTATGGGCAACTGGAGATTATGATATTTTCCAGACTCCATTTCTCAGTGTTCATTCCTTCAACAAGTTTTGATTAAACACCTACTATGTGATAAGCACTGAGGATAGAAAGATAAAAGTAAAAACAATGGAAATCTCTAGGAGTTCCCATTCTTCAGCCTGTGGTAAACATGCTCTCAAACCTCACCCATCACCACAGCACAGGTTCTGCCACTTACTATCTCAGAGGCCCTGGCCAACAGGCTTAACCTTCCTGATCTAAATTTCCTCAACTATAAAAAGAGATGGAATTCAATGGCTTCCAAGGTCACATCCAAGCCTAAATTCTATGATCTTATAGCTCTTTGTATCCAAGTTATTACCTTGCAATAAAGGTTACTTGATGATACTGACAGATGACAATGAACAGGACTATGGAAAATTCAGATCCCAAAGACATAAAAAACAAAAAGGAAAAGGACCTGTATATACAAAAGTTTCTATAGCAATTCCATTAGTGGTGGCAAAGAATTGAAAATTGAGGGGAATGATTGACCAAGTTATGGTATATGACTGTGATGAAATACTATTATGCTATGCTATAATACTATTAAAAGAAATGATAAGCAATCCTGCTCTCAGGAAAATCTAAGAAGACTTACATGAACTGATACAAAGTGAAGTGAGCAGAATCAGGAGAACACTGTACACAATAACAATAATACTGCATGATTAACAGCTGTGAATGAGTGCTAGCCTCAGCAATATAATGATCTGAGACAATTCAAAGGACTTATGATGAAAAATGCTATCCATCTCCTGAGAAAGAAGTGATGGAGTATGAATGGAGATTGAATCATACTTTTTTACTTTATTTTTCTCAGGAGTTCTTTTGGTCTGTGTTTTCTTTCACAACATGACTAATATGGAAATATATTTTGCATGACTGCACATGTAAAATGCAACATCAAACTGCTTGCCTTCTCAATGAGGGGAGGAATTTGGAACTCAAAATTTAAAAAAAAACAAATATGAAAAATTATTTTTATAATAATTGGAGGGAGATAATTTTTTTAAAAAGTCAACATAAGAAAGGCTCAAAAAAGTTAATTTTTATAAACTGAATTTTGATAAGAAATTATATAAGACTTCAAGAAGACAGCAGAAACGCAGGACAACTTAGAGAATAAATAAAAGGTTAAATCACTAAACCAAACTGCAATGTATAAGTGCGCCCAAAAAATTTGTAAGAGCCTCTCTGAAACCTTTTTAAGCAAGAAGGGAATATCTATAAAATCCAATTCTCCTTCCATCAAGAATGCATTCCATATCAGATTTTCAGCTGTGGACCAGGAGTTAACAGTAACAAAGAGGGACATGATTTTCCAGTCTTATTCACACAGCCTAGAGGGCAGCACCCCTGTCACCGCCGTGGATCCGTGAATGATAATAATAACAATAGCTCCTATAAAGCATTTTATATACCTTAACTTATTTGTGTCTCAAAACAAGCCTGTGAAACTGGTACTATGGCTACTGTTGTTTGTCCTTCATTTTCGAAGAGGACCTATCACGTCACAAGTCGATGACTTGCACAAGACTGGACTTAGGTGAGGCACAGCTGCATAAAGTCATCAGACTCTTTCTTCCAGAATCACTCAAGTCCAGTGGAACAAGGCAAAAGTCAAGAAGACTGGCAATGGCCCAGGTGCAATGGATGACTTTGGTGCCTTCAGCGTCTAACCAAGTTCTAAGCACTCCACGGGTGGCTGCGTCAGCTGCCTTCATGGTTTTTGCAACAAACTATTTTCATCTGCCCATTCTGTTGGGAAGAAGTCTTTACATGCTTGGGGTAGACATTCCCCACCTCACCAGCAGATGTGAGGCCCCAGTTACTCTCTACCTGGTTTAGCCCACATGCTGAGACAATTTACTAGGGTGTGGTCAATGTGTATACTACAGCTTCTTAGAGTCACAGGTGAGAGCTGGGTGAAGGTGGACACCAAAGGTGCACAAACAACCCCAAAAAGGACTCAGCAAGCCCTCACATCAGAGGTGCTAGTCCTGTTGAACACTTCACAGACCCCATTACATGGCTATTATCCCACTGATAATATGAGCAAGTTGAGACACCAAGAGGATAGTGACTGCCCCAGTCACACAGCTAGGAAGCAACAGAGCTAGAATTTAAACCTAAGTTTTCCTGACTCCAATTTTAGGACTAGGCGTACCTGTGTTGCCTGCCTGTAATATGACAAGGGTCTATGAAATAGTCAATGCAGCAAGGGTTGAAAATCTGGGCAACAGGGGGAGGAGCTAAGATGGCGGAGTAGAAAGAAGAACATACACTAGCTCCGAATCCACAGCTCATAAATTTCCTGTAAAAAGAACTCCCCACACATTCTAGAGCAGCGGAAGCTGCGCAGCAAGGAGTGGAGGAGATTTCCGTTCCAGAGAGCCCTGAAAAACCAACCCCAAAGGTCCATCGCGCACCAGACAGCAGAGCGCAGCCCTGCCCACACAGCCCCGAGAGGAGCAGATCCGAGCAGGCTTCAGGGACAGAATCTCCAGCAGGCGCGAAGGTCCCTCCACCCACAAGTGCTACAGGTCAGTAAGAGAGACTTCTGGGCTGGTCAAGAGGGGAGTGGGGTATCTCAGTGGCTCGGGCCCCCTCAGGAGGAAGCAGCAGAGGCAGCAGCGGCCAGGAGTTCCTCAAGCAGGAAGGACCTCAGATCCATTACTGAAGGTCTCTGCATAAACCCACTGAAGGAACTGAGCCTGGGAGGTGGCCCTGCCCCCACCTGAGCACCAGAACTTAAGATCACATTGAATAACAGCTGTGCCTGCCCGCTAAAAGCCCTGAGGCTGGGAAGCAGCATTTGAATCTCAGACCCCAAGCACTAGCTGGGCGGATGGGGGGGAGGAGTGGGTGTGGAGAATCTCAGAAATCAAGTAACTGGCTAGGAAAATGCCCAGAAAAGAGAAAAAAAATAAGACCATAGAAGGCTACTTTCTTGGTGAACAGATATTTCCTCCTTTCCGATGAGGAAGAACAATGCTTACCATCAGGGAAAGACATAGAAGCCAAGGCCTCTGTATCCTGAACATCCGAAATAGATATCCAATGGGCTCAGGTCATGGAAGAGGTCAAAAAGGATTTTGAAAATCAAGTTAGACAGGTGGAGGAAAAACTGGGAAGAGAAATGAGAGAGATGCAAGAAAAGCATGAAAAACGGGTCAATACCTTGCTAAAGGAGACCCAAAAAAATGCTGAAGAAAATAACACCTTGAAAAATAGGCTCACTCAATTGGCAAAAGAGGTTCAAAAAGCCAATGAGGAGAAGAAGGCTTTCAAAAGCAGAATTAGCCAAATGGAAAAAGAGGTTCAAAAGCTCACTGAAGAGAATAGTTCTCTCAAAATTAGAATGGAACACATGGAGGCTAATGACTTTCTGAGAAACCAAGAAATCACCAAACAAAACCAAAAGAATGAAAAAATGGAAGAGAATGTGAAATATCTCATGGGAAAAACAACTGACCTGGAAAAGAGATCCAGGAGAGACAATTTAAAAATTATGGGACTACCTGAAAGCCATGATCAAAAAAAGAGCCTAGACATCATCTTCCATGAAATTATCGAGGAAAACTGCCCTGAGATTCTAGAACCAGAGGGCAAAATAACTATCGAAAGAGTCCATCGATCACCGCCTGAAAGAGATCCAAAAAGAGAAACTCCTAGGAACATTGTGGCCAAATTCCAGAGTTCCCAGGTCAAGGAGAAAATATTGCAAGCAGCTAGAAAGAAATAGTTCCAGTATTGTGGAAATACAATCAGGATAACTCAAGATCTAGCAGCTTCTACACTAAGGGATTGAAGGGCGTGGAATAGGATATTCCAGAAGTCAAAGGAACTAGGACTCAAACCAAGAATCACCTACCCAGCAAAACTGAGTATAATACTTCAGGGGAAAATATGGTCTTTCAATGAAACAGAGGACTTTCAAGCATTCTTGATGAAAAGACCAGAGCTGAGAAGAAAATTTGACTTTCAAACCCAGGAATGAGAAGAAGCATGAAAAAGTAAACAGCAAAGAGAAGTCATAAGGGACTTACCAAAAGTGAACTGTTTACATTCCTACATGGAAAGACAATATTTGTAACTCTTGAAACTTTTCAGTACCTGGGTAGTTGGTGGGATCACACACACACATACACACACGCACACACATACACACATGCACACACATACAGAGACAGAGAGCACAGAGTGAATTGAATAGGATGGGACCATACCTTAAAAGAAATTAAGGTAAATGGTGAGAGAGAAAGGTAGGGGGAGGAAAGAGGGTGAAATGGAATGGGGTAAATTATATGTCATTTAAGAGGCAAGCAGGAGACTTTTTAGTGGAGGGAAAAAGAAGAGAGCTGAGAAAAAAACATGAAGTTTACTCTCATCACATTCAACTAAAGGAAGGAATAAAATGTACACTTATTTTGGTATGAAAACTTATCTTACAATACAGGAAAGTGGGGGAGAAGGAGATAAGCAGGGTGGGGGGGATGATGGAAGGGAGGGCAATGGGAGGAGGGAGCAATTTGAAGTCAACACTCTTGGGGAGGGACAGGATCAAAAGAGAGAATAGATGCAATGAGGGGCAGTATAGGGTGGAGGGGAATATAGTTAGTTTTACACAACACGACTATTATGGAAGTCATTTGCAAAACTACACAGATAGGGCCTATATTGAATTGCCTGCCTTCCAAAAGGGAATGGGTGGGGAGGGAGGGATGGGGAGAAGTTGGAACTCAAAGTTTGAGGAACAACTGTTGAGTATTGTTCTTGCTACTAGGAAATAAGAAATACAGGTAATGGGGAATAGAAAGTCATCTGGCCCTACAGGACAAAAGAGAAGATGGGGACAAGGGAAAGGAAGGATGATAGAAGAGAGGGTAGATTGGTGATAGGGGAAATTAGAATGCTTGGTGTATTGGGGTGGGGGGAGGGGACAAATGGGGAGAAAATTTGGAACCCAAAATTTTGTGAAAATGAATGTAAAATGTTAAATAAATAAATTTATATTAAAAAAAAAGAAAATCTGGCCAACATCACTATTTTAAAATAAAAGTGTGCCTTTTATCTCTTTACTCCTCCCATTACTTTTCAAAAGTGTTACTAAATATGGTCATATTGCTCAACTTTGCAGCAAAACATTTAAAAGTAAATATTGTAATTGGACAGACTAACTTTATACTAATTCAAAAGGAGGTAACTAATTCTCTTTGTTTATTGATCATCCTGACCCCTCCAGGTCCCTGCAATATTGTACATAGGATGCATGTTTGATTACTATTAGAGTTCTTTCACCAAGAAGAGTCTGCTCAGAGTTCAGGACACCCATCACATGAATGGCTGACAAGCTATGCCTTCACAACAAAGTTGTACCTTTCAGCTCTGACTCTGAATAAATACACTGAACATGCTGAGGAACAAAACTGTTCGGAAAGCAGACTGCAATATGGCTTTGTATCATGTTATGTGTCAAGAAAGGTTAAGAAATACAAAAAAGATGGAGATAAATATGATTTAGGGGCCTGAGAACTCACCTTATTTCAACACGCACAGAAAACCTATGGGCTATAAAATCAAGACCATCAATTAGGCAAAATGGATGGCTTGACACAATTATACTGATTAACCAGTGTTTTGTATAGTTTCATAAAGAACCACAGAATACATATCAAAATCTTGTGAACTCAATGCCCAATTGTATAAAAAGAGACTACCAAAAAAACATACATTATTTGCTAAAAATTTTAAGGGATGTCAAAAGTTATGTTTCGTTTTGTCAACAAATTTAATTATTTTGAGTGATTTGCACACCAATTTGCATTTACTCTGTGTATACACACATACAGAGTACACGTACACACACACACACACACACACACACACACACACACGTACATATCTGCCTTCACTAGAATGTAAGCTCCTTAAGGGCAAAGATTGTTTCATTCTGTAACCCAAGGACCCAACAATGTCCGACACATCCCAGGCATTTAATAAATTTATCCTGATTGATTGACATAACACTGCAATGTAAGGCTGTGGAGGACACCAAATTATCAAGAGCATCAAATGTGGGATGAGAAATTTGATGCCATAAGCACAAAGGAGTCACTAGAGGGGTTTTTAAGACTAGGGAGGGACATGACCAAATAGAAAAAGATTACTCTGGAAGAGGTAAGAAGAATGGATCAGAAGGGGAAGAAATTAGAATCAGGAAGAGCAGTTAGGAGATTATTGACAGGTGATGAGGGTCTGTTTATACTAGGATGGTAGCAGTAAAGATAGGAGACATGAAAAATAATGCACAGGTTGAACTGACAAAATTTGATACCCACTTGGACAGGGGTGGGGGCAAAAGAGCAGTTACAGACAACAGGAGGCTTTAACTAGATAGTGTTACTGAGGATGAAGTCAAGAAAAGACTGAGGTGAAAATAATTACCTAATACATTAAGTTTGAGGTGCCAGATGAACATTCAGGTAAAGGAGTAATACACATGACCTAAGGATGAGTCTGACCTGAGAAAAAGATCAAAAATGAGAATAAAAATCTGAAAGTCATCAAGATAAGCCACTGAAATGAGAAGCAAATGAAACATGACAGAAAAGGACCTAGAAGAAAGCTCTGAGTTTTTAAAGGAGTCAGAAAGCAGAAGAATGTTTAAAAAGGGAAGACAGTGTTCCATACAGAGGAAGTAGTCAACAGTATCAACAACTACAGAGGATGGAGATTAAGAAAAAGGCCTTAGATTTCACGACAGTGGTGTCAAAAGTGGTCCTTGATGGGGGTGGGGGGAGGTTTGTGGGACAATTGTTAGGGGAAAGCCATACTGTAACCAAGAATGAGGTCATGAAGAAGCAGAGGCATTAAATGCAGAATACTTTTTTAGGAAATGTGGTAACAGTGGAGGAGTGAAGACATTGTAGGCTTGATAGAATGGCAAGGCCCAAGGGTCATCATGTTTTCAGAATGGAGAACCCCATACCTGTCTGTAAGTACATGGGAAGGATCTATTGGAAAAGAGTAGATTCAAAATGAATAAGAGAAAAAGAATGTAACAGGTCTCCTCCCCCTCTCTTCTAATCTACTCTTCTTCCCATAAGCAACAGCTATACTCGTCAATCAGTTGGGTTACTTCTAGCTATGTATGTTAAGCCATCATCAGCCCAGAGTTCCATGATTGGCTGCTGATCTGGAAGTTACTGGGTATACAAAAAGGGGTATTCTCCCCTCCCCCAGGAAGAGCACAGCTCTGAACTGTCCAGAGTTAGTCAGGAAAAGGGATCCCATTCAATTCCCCAATCAGCTGAAAGCTATGAGCACATAGCCCTACCTAGGCAAGTGAGTGCCCATAATGAAAGAGGGTCATCTCCCTTTTTATAGGGTCTTGTGAGAACTCAAATGACCTAAAGGTCTAAAGTTTTGGTGACATCTCTCAACAGCAAGGTTGTGGCAGTAACATCTTTCCCTTGGACTGGCAGCAGCTATCTACATCGGTTAACACCTGCACTGGCCAATTCTACCACCAAGAAAAAGTGCCCCAAACACGAGCATGAGAAAGCTGGTACCTAAGGAGAAGATGGTAATAGGGAGAGGCCACTGGAAATATCAAGTTCAATTGACTAACTCTACAATGAAAAAGAAATGTACCATGGCTAATTAGCAGCTTTGCAAAACTATTTATGCCAAAAAAAGGTCTAAATATTGACACACACACCCCAGTTAACTGTGCTCATAATAATTAAGTAAAAAACCGAATTCTATTCTGGCCATTCTATTACATGTGTAATGATTCTCTTATGCTTATCATGGCTTTCTTAGAGTAGGAATAAATCACTTACACTTGTATCCTTATCCAATTCTCATTTATATATCAAGTACTTATTTTACTTTCCCCTTTTTTCTTCTAAACAAACCCTAGACTAGAGCCAAAAATAAAATTGTCCCTGGAGTAGTCAAGGTAGGGGTAATGAATGAATGAACTTAAGAATGGTAAACTCAGTCCCGGGAGGAGACGTCAGACACCTACAGCAAAGTACCTGGGTCAATAATCACATGGCTACATTATAGAACAGGTCTTCAGCCCGGGGACTTTAGCCAAGAGGTCCTGTCACTATGTTACAAAGGTTTACCTAATAAAACAGGGTCCTGGGAGAGGTATAAAGGAATGGAACACGTAAAAGAATTAACACTAAAAAGCAGGAAGGATACTTCATCGATGCTCTGAGATAGAATTCTGGTCTTAATTATCATAAACTAAAATGAGTACTTTCATATATGTTATGTATCTATATGTATATGTATACATGCAAATATAGATACATAACACATATATGAAATACATACAGATACATAACACATATATGAAATAGATACACATATAGATACATAACACATATATGAAATACATACATATAGATACATAACACATATATGAAATAGATACATAACACATATATGAAAGTACTCATTTTAGTTTATGATAATTAAGACCAGAATTCTATCTCAGAGGATGAAGTGTCCTTCCTGCTTTTTAGTGTTTTTATTTATATATATATACACACACACACACACACACACACACATATATATATATATGAAAAGAGAGGTGTATTTACAACTATGAATATAATGAATTCAAACTGTTACTTTAAAAGCTGTCCTGCTAGACTGTGATGTCTTCTGGCCTCCCTTTTATTCTCTTCTATGCATTTCAAAAACTTATTTCTTTTTTTTTTTTATTTTTTTTAATAAAAATTTAACTTTTTACATTCATTTTCACAAAATTTTGGGTTCCAAATTTTCTCCCCTTTTATCCCGTTCTCCCACCCAAATACACCGAGCATTCTAATTTTCCCTATCTCCAATCTGCCCTCTCTTCTATCATCCCTCCCTTCTCTTGTCCCCATCTTCTCTTTTGTTCCGTAGGGCCAGACGACATTCTATTCCTCATTAACTGTATGTCTTATTTCCTAGTAGCAACAACAATACTAAACAGTTGTTCCTAAAACGTTGAGTTCCAAATTCTCCCCATCCCTCCCTCCCCAACCATTCTCTTTTAGAAGGCAGGCAATTCAATATAGGCCCTATCTGTGTAGTTTTGCAAATGACTTCCATAATAGTCGTGTTGTGTAAGACTAACTGAATTACCCTCTATCCTATCCTGCCCCTCATTGTTTCTATTATGTCTTTTGATCCTGTCCCTCCCCAAGAGTGTTGACTTCAAATTGCTCCCTCCTCCCCTTCTTCTCCCTTCCATCATCCCCCACCCTTGCTTATCCTCCTTCTCCCCCACTTTCCTGTACTACTGTAAGATAAGTTTTCATACCAAAATGAGTGTGCATTTTATTCCTTTCTTTAGTCAAATGTGATGAGGGTAAACTTCTTGGTTTTTTTCTCAGCTCTCTTCTTTTTCCCTCCACTAAAAAGTCTCCTGCTTGCCTCTTAAATGACATATAATTTACCCCATTCCATTTCACCCTCTTTCCTCCCCCTACCTTTCTCTCTCACCATTTACCTTAATTTCTTTTAAGATATGGTCCCATCCTATTCAATTCATTCTGTGCTCTCTGTCTCTGTATGTGTGTGCATGTGTGTATGTGTGTGCGTGTGTGTATGTGTGTGTGTGATCCCACCAACTACCCAGATACTGAAAAGTTTCAAGAGTTACAAATATTGTCTTTCCATGTAGGAATGTAAACAGTTCACTTTTGGTAAGTCCCTTATGACTTCTCTTTGCTGTTTACTTTTTCATGCTTCTTCTCATTCTTGGGTTTGAAAGTCAAATTTTCTTCTCAGCTCTGGTCTTTTCATCAAGAATGCTTGAAAGTCCTCTGTTTCATTGAAAGACCATATTTTCCCCTGAAGTATTATACTCAGTTTTGCTGGGTAGGTGATTCTTGGTTTGAGTCCTAGTTCCTTTGACTTCTGGAATATCCTATTCCACGCCCTTCAATCCCTTAGTGTAGAAGCTGCTAGATCTTGAGTTATCCTGATTATATTTCCACAATACTGGAACTATTTCTTTCTAGCTGCTTGCAATATTTTCTCCTTGACCTGGGAACTCTGGAATTTGGCCACAATGTTCCTAGGAGTTTCTCTTTTTGGATCTCTTTCAGGCGGTGATCGATGGACTCTTTCGATAGTTATTTTGCCCTCTGGTTCTAGAATCTCAGGGCAGTTTTCCTCGATAATTTCATGGAAGATGATGTCTAGGCTCTTTTTTTGATCATGGCTTTCAGGTAGTCCCATAACTTTTAAATTGTCTCTCCTGGATCTCTTTTCCAGGTCAGTTGTTTTTCCCATGAGATATTTCACATTCTCTTCCATTTTTTCATTCTTTTGGTTTTGTTTGGTGATTTCTTGGTTTCTCAGAAAGTCATTAGCCTCCATGTGTTCCATTCTAATTTTGAGAGAACTATTCTCTTCAGTGAGCTTTTGAACCTCTTTTTCCATTTGGCTAATTCTGCTTTTGAAAGCCTTCTTCTCCTCATTGGCTTTTTGAACCTCTTTTGCCAATTGAGTGAGCCTATTTTTCAAGGTGTTATTTTCTTCAGCATTTTTTTGGGTCTCCTTTAGCAAGGTATTGACCCGTTTTTCATGCTTTTCTTGCATCTCTCTCATTTCTCTTCCCAGTTTTTCCTCCACCTGTCTAACTTGATTTTCAAAATCCTTTTTGACCTCTTCCATGACCTGAGTCCATTGGATATCTATTTCGGATGTTCAGGATACAGAGGCCTTGGCTTCTATGTCTTTCCCTGATGGTAAGAATATTTCCTCGTCATTAGAATTGAAACGTGGGAACACTTGCACCTGCTCAAAGAAGCTCTCTACAATCTTATTTTTCTTCCCTTTTCTGGGCATTTTCCCAGCCAGTTACTTGAGTCCTGAGACTCCTCTGCACCCCTGCCTAGGTCCGCCCAACTAGCGCTTGGGGTCTGAGATTCAAATGCTGCTTCCCAGTCTCAGGGCTATCCACGGCTGGCAAGGCTGCTATTCAATGTGAGCTTAAGTTCTGGTGCTTGGGTGGGGGGCAGGGCCGTCTCCCAGGCTCAGTTCCCTCAGGGCCTTTATGCAGAGACCTTCAGTAATGGAGCGGGTGGGGCAGGGCCTCTCCCAGGCTCAGCTCCCTCAGGGGCTTTATGCAGAGACCTGAGCTTCTGCCTGCTGTTCGGGGAGTCCCGGGCCACCACTGCTGCCTCTGCCGCTTCCTGCCCCTGCCTCCGCCGCTGCCTCTGCCTCCACCGCTTCCTCTTGACTCCATCCCCGCAAAAACTCATTTCAACGATCTTTTCTTTCTTTCCCTGCCCCCCACAATGAAACCCCCACACACACTTTCTTAACAAACATCCCTGTTGTCAGGGACTACATATTATACTGAGGTAATAAAAACATTGTTTACAAATCACTTATGTATTTTAGAGTAAAGAGTCCTGAGTTCAAGTCCCACCCCTGCCATTTCATAGAAATTATTTTGGTCAAGTCACTTAACTTCTCTGAAACTTGGATTCCTTATCTGTTCACTTTTCCTAATTTTTACACTACCCTGCTTCACAGGGTGTTTGTGAAAAATGAAGCTGTAAACTGTAAAACACTCTGTAAACCATAGGGTATAACAACTATTACCTGACACAGAAGTAATAGGAGTGGATAAATCTAAAATTTAAATGTCAAGCTAAACAATCCCATGGTGGCCATGTCTGCATGGATTTATCTCCCTTGGCACTCTCAGGCCATCCATTACCTCTCTGTCAGGAGCTGGGTGGTAAGTACTAACTCGAGAGGCCTCTTAAGTCTTTCAAAGTCATTGTCCAGACAGTGCCATTGTTACTGTACAAACAGTTCTGGTTCTGCTCACCTAATTCTGCATCAGTTCATCTAAGTTTTCCTGGGTCTCTTTGTAGTCATCTCTTTCATTATTTCTTATGGTGAAATAATGTTTCATCACATTCTTATACCATGACTTCTTCAATCACTTCCTAGGCCACTTAGTCTCCAATTCCCTGATATAACAAAAGGGGGCTGCTATAAATAGTTCTGTACATATAAGTTCTTTTTCTTTCTTTGATCTTTCTGAGTAGTATAGGCCTAGTAGATATTACCTCTAGGTCAAAAGGATACACACTTGTAGGATGCAGGAGTTATAGAACTTTGATTTGGAAAGGACTTGAGAGAAGACAGGGTCATCAAACTAGAGTTAGACCTGAGAAGACAACTCATTTCAACCCCTTCATTTTACAACTGAAAAAACTTGAGGACTAAAGAAGTTAAATTACTTTCCCAAAGTCACACAGGCACTACTCCTAAGAGATGGAACTGAATCTAAGTCCTTTGACTCCACATACGTTACTTTTCCATCAGACCACGTTGTTTCTCATCTAATTCAAATTCCTGTCCAATGTATGAACCTATTTATAATTTTGCTGATACGTAGTTATCCAACCTTTGCCTAAACACCTCTAGGGATGAGAACACCCAATTTCTAGAGCATTCTCATCAAATTTTAAGTCAAAATCTACTTCCCAAAAACTCAATCCATTAGTTGTAGGTCTGCCCACAGGAGCTACAATGAATAGACCTACTCTCCCTTCTGAATGAGCCCTCCAAATAACCAAAGACAAGTGCCTGGTCTGCTCAGCTCCCACTCCTTCAAGTATCCCTTAAACGAGGAGCTTTCCTAACATCTGGGCAGCACTCTTGACATTCTCTAGCTTATTAATGTCTCTCCTTCAGCAAGCACTTTAGAACTGAATAATTCACCTGAACTCCTACAGGGAAGAAGGGAGAACAGCTCAATGTTAACATCCTCTAGTATTCTAAAGACAATTCTAAGTCCAAGGAAACAGGATGAAGGGCAAGAGGTCTGATATTCAGGAAGACCTCAGTTCATATTCAGGCTCTGACTAGCTGTGGGAACATGGAAAAAAAATCACTTAACTCAGGCATTCCTAAGACTGTTAATTACTGAGGAATTGCTGATCTGAGGGAGTGACCACACTGAATTCACTACACTTATGAAATAAATCTGTAAAGTAAGCCAATGAAAACCTTATTTCTTTTATTGCTGGAATGCATGTTGTTCAGTTACTTTTCAGCCATGTTTGACTACTCATGACCCCATTTGGGGTTTTCTTGTCAAAGGTACTGGAGTGGGTTGCCATTTCCTTCTCCAGCTCATTTTACAAGTAAGGTAATTGAGGCAAACAAGATTAACTGCCAGGGGTCACACAGCTATTAAGTGTCGGAGGCCGGATTTGAACTCAGGAAAATTCCCAACTCCAGACTACCTACCTAGTGGCCCACTGGAGTGGGCACAGAAAGGGAAAAGAAAGTAGCCTGAATATACCATTCCTCACAAAGGAATGTGGTCTCCAAGCAGCTGGAAGAAAGTAAGTATCTTGAATACCTAGAGTTTTAGTAAATGGACCAGTTAAACATTTCTGTTCAATTGAGTGTTTATTTATATAAGACTATTTCCTCCCCACCCTCAGCAAAGTTACATTCTTAGTTCTAGCCTTAATGTAGCATCAGAAGAAACCTTAGAACACCATCTAGTCTTCTTCCTGTCCTCCCTCCCCAAATACAGCCACCCCTTCCAGTCAAACTAGATAGTTTAGTATAATGTAAAGAGCACTGGGCTCGGAGACAAGACCTGGGTTTGCTCTGACACCAGCTGTGTGACCTCAGGCAAGCCATTTGTCTGAGCCTTAGTTTCCTCATGGGTGATGGCTACTTCACAAGTCTGTTACAGGACAGGTACTTTGTAAACCTCTAAGTGCTAGGTCATTACAAATTTATTATTATTGTTTTAACACTCAACAAATATAATACTCAATCACTCAGGCACCAGGATAAATGCGACTGGGTGATCTTGGCCAAATCACATTCTCTTTGGGTCCAGTTTCTTCACTCACAAAAGAAGGTTGCATTAGCTTTCTATGGCTCTTTCCAATGACAAATGGAAAGTTCTCTGATTCCTAAGTGAGCTCTTATTAGTAATTACAGGATAATTGTTAATGCGTGTGTGTGTGTATTTGTGTGTGTGTGTGTGTTCATCCTTCCTTGCCAAAGAAAATCACATCATCAGAGAAATGATCACATTCACATGACTTGCACTTGACTTTGTTTTGAGTGAGGGAGGGCTGTGCAGGTCACCAGCCTCACTTCTACTCCAAAGCCATCTGAATCCAGTGACCAGATATTCATCTGGATGACTGGAGATGACCCAGGATGAGGCAGTTGGGGTTAAGTGACTTGTCCAAGGTTACACAGTTAGTTGAGTGTCAAGTGTCTGAGGTGAGATTTGAACTCAGGTCCTCCTGACTCCTGCACTGGTGCTCTATCCACTGCACCACCTAGCTGTCCCAAGATAATTGTTAATAGGATTTTTCAAAGAGCAACAAACCATAAATCAGAGAAATGTATCAAGAACCTTGAAAAATATAGTATGGAATTCAGATGCTGTTCAAAAAGTAATACCAAGATATACAGATGCTATCATACTAAGTTTGTAATAAAACAAACACACACACACACGCACACACACACACACACGTGCGCATGCGCACTCGCATACATTTGACGTTTTTAGAAGGCAAAAGCCACATATCCATGCCAATCCTGCTTTACTAGCACTGTGTAAGGGGAGGAAGTGTGGCATGACAGACAGCCTTTGAGTCAGGAAGCACTAGGTTTAAGTTCAACCTTTATTGGTTATAAAATAAGAGTCAATCTACAACTGGTAAAAGGAATTTTTATTCATCAGACTTCCCCATACTAATAAAATTATAAGTCTGAACAAAAATGAAAAATATACTAAATAGGTGATCAATACACAATTGTTTTAAATGTAGGAGACACTATATGCCTAGAAGAAAATTCTGTTCTAATAGATTACTGGCATACCCCCATCAATGTTTTATTTTCTGAGGGGATCTAGGGGAATGAGCATGGTACGTTAGAAAGAGTACTCAATTTGGAATCTGAGGACCTAGTTCAAATTCTGCCTGAAAACTTATGACCTATGCAACTCTGGGAAAGCCACTAATCCTTCCTGGGCCTCAATTTTTTCATCTGGAAAGTGAGGTAATGAGAAAAGATTGGTCTCTGAGGTCTATGAAATCAACACTAGGCAATGGACAATGCTCCAAAACCTTATTGTTGGTAGTCATCTTGTCCAGGAAGTGTCAGCCCTGGAGAGTACTTCATGGGTAGGGTACATCATAGGAGTACAATAAGGCAGCTGGCTGGAGTCATTCTCGAAAACATCAGTGACATCATGACAACGATGTCCTGAATTGTTCATAAATTGGATTTAAGTGAGGCAGAGCTGTACAAAGTTGTCAGCCTCTCCTCTAGTCATCAAAGTCCAATGCAGATTCAGAGAAGTAGCCAATAAGGGGGAACGTGGTTAACTCCTCCAACTGGTACAAATTAAGATCTACGTCTTGAATCTTAATTGATACTCTACATGTACCAATCAGCAAGACAAGTATTACTTCATCTCCATTAACACTCTACCCATTTTTGGTTAAAATGATGGTGATGATGATGATGATGATGATTATAGCAGCTAATATTTAGCTTGAATTTTTTTCCTTTTCTCTTAAGGGGTGTTTACAGTACTTTACTGTAAAATTTGGGTTAAGTATTTGGTCATAGGCTATATTATACAATACTATACATATATTTTAGGCATTTCTGAGTTTCTAAATTTCTTCTGTGTCATCTACTGGCCTTCCCATGTCATCTATGGCTTCCACAAAACTCCAAAAAAAATCTCCATTTAATTTCTTATGCTGACCCATCAAAACAGCAATGGGAAAAATCAATGTGGAAGGGATAACGTACATAGCATGTTAAGGTTTGCAAAGCATTGTATAAATAACTCACTTAATCCTCACAACAGTCTTGAGAGGTAGATATCATTATCCCAATTTGACAGATGATGAAGCTAAGGCAAGTAAAGCTTAAAACTCAGGTTATACAGCTAGTATCTGAAGACAGGTTTGAACTCAGGCCTTCCTGACTCTAGGCCCAATACTCTAAATACTGCATCACTTAACTTTTCTCTTTCAAGTCTAACCTTAATAATCATTTTAACATAATCACACAATATAAATGGAAGGATGGAATATGTGGAGGAAGGAGACTGTGCAATGTGACCTAAACAGCATCCCCTAGGAATGAGCATTATCAGAACTAAACCCTAAACTCAGAAGCCACAAGCTCCTTCTTCCCCATGTCCTCTGCCTTGAGATTAAGTGTAAAAACCAGGCTGTCAATAACAGAATTCAAAAGATAGTATCTCTTCCACTGTGCCATGTTGCATCTATCTGTGATGGGTTTTAAAAGAACTGAATAGGTGAAGGCAAAGGGAGGAATTGTTGTGAACAAAGACATGGACCAGAAATCACATGGCCACTGTTCATGGGGCAAGAAAGCAGGACTGGATGTGAACAGTGCAAGAATGAGAGAGACATGCAGGTCTGCAGAATTCATAAAGAGGTTTGGGGAGGGCAAAATAAATCAGCGGTGAAAGTGAAAAAAGATTTCCAAGGAAGAAGCAATGGCTGGGCTCTTCGTCATGAAGGTACATGGACAGACCCTTGAAAAACACCCACATCATGAGGTCAAAAAGAAGATGAGGATCAATGGAAGGGGACTGAGAAAAACATGCTAAACCTTCTGGCCAAGGTTTCCTAATACTGCCCACAACAGGTATCCTTCTAAAGAGAGTTTTATCAGGACTGAAAAGTCAATCACCCAAACCAAAAGCCAGCCCTTGTGACAGGCAATCAAGAATGCCAGTTTCTTCCCCCAGATGAAAAGGAGGGACAAAAATTTGACATCTGTAAACAATCAGCTACCATGAAAAGAATCATGCAAGAAAGAAACAAAGTTGCATTCTCCATTGTATTAAGAAGCTGGGGTTTGTAGAAATACAAGATAAGACATTTGTCTGAACAAGGCTAAAGGTCATCCCCAGGGGCACTGGTTAGTAAGGACAGAGCTGCATCTCATATGCACCGGGCATCCTAGTCTCATATGACTGACCACAGGGGAGGATCTGTTGAAATGCCAAGAGTGATT
Source organism: Bettongia penicillata ogilbyi (assembly GCA_023548195.1). NCBI lineage: Eukaryota > Metazoa > Chordata > Mammalia > Diprotodontia > Potoroidae > Bettongia > Bettongia penicillata. The sequence goes on from JAJHZJ010000174.1 coordinate 984,577, forward strand.
TGGCATCCATGAGGACTCAGGCAGTTATGCAATACAATTAATTTTTGCATAGTGTCCTTCCCACAGAACATTCCAATAAGCTTTACAAAGGGCTTCATTCATTCATAAACACAATAAAAGCAAAAGTTTAAAAGGGGAAACTTTGTAGCTTAGAGGAGGGGCAGGAAATAAACAGTTCAAACAGGGGAGAGGACTTCCCACCTCCTTCTTCCCCTACCTTCCATTTTCCCCCATATGAAAACTATTGGGATTCAAATGCAAGGGTTGAAGAGAGTTCAAGATGAACACAGTACAAAGATGAACAAGGGGTGGCAGAAAAAAAACGGTCCTGGAGAAGAGGTCAACTTAAAACTCCACTAAAGAAACATTCTCCAGAAGCAAAATGAGCAATCTCATCCCTCATTTTGTACCCAAACCCAAAATGCCCAGGCATCCAGGCAAGGAAGGGTATAACTACATGCTACAGAAAAGACTATTTGCCATAATGGAAAGACTCACCTAGGAGTTATAAGACCCACAGAACTAAAGAGAGAGGCTCTAAATTCAATCCTCTCATTTTACAAATAAGGAAAATGAATTGCAGGAAAGATAAGTTTGCAGTCACAAGGTGTAATAAGTATCAGAGGCTAGATTTAAACCCAGGTACACAGCAAAGCTCTTTCCACTGGACCATAATGACTCAAGCCAATAAAGAGCTCTGCAATTGTGTGGGCTTAGACCTCTCTGGGTCTGTTTCCCTACCGCTAACATTAGGAGGTTAGATTATTTATTTAACTTCCATCAGCTCCAAAATGTCATGTTTATGATTCTAAGATCCCATCTTTAGATGTCTGCAAAAAGCCCCTGTGGACTATATTGCACTCAATTTAGGTAATCTAAGTTTGGGAAGGGAAGGAGGTACACCACAGTAGATGTAACCTAATAAAGCAAAAAAAAACAAACAAACAAAAACCCCACTATTTCCGAGTTGGACAAATCCTACAGAATTTTCTGTCCTTGGAGAAGGGGAGTTGTTACCATCAACCTTCAAAAAACATGTTAGTATGTTTTCAATCATCTAATTTAATCTAATGCATAATTCAACCACCACATCGCTCTTCTATGGGTCACCTCACAACCAGAAGAGAACTTTTATTGATCTACCAAGGAAAAATAATACTTTATTCTAAGTCAGACAAACGGGAATCTACTTACCTTTCCCTATCCCCACTCTATATTAAAGTGACACCATAAACAACAAAACCTCCGGAAACAAAATTCCTCCCAACTAAGGCAGCCAGGACAGAAAGGGTTTGAGGGATAGTTAACACTTCTCCACATTTGTTTAGCAGAAGTCAGTCAACAAGCATTTATTAAATGCTTACTGCATACCAGACATTGTGCTAAGAGCTAGGGATACAAAGAAAAAGCTGAAACGATCTCTATTCTGAAGGAGTTTACACTCTGATGAGGAGGCATGTAGGATACATTCAAGATCTATATTACAGAGAGAGAGAGAGAGAGAGAGAGAGAGAGAGAGAGAGAGAGAGAGAGAGAGAGAGAGAGAGAGTGAGTGTGTGTGTGTGTGTGTGTGTGTGTGTGTGTGTGTAGATAGAGAGGCGAGTAGCCTTAGAGGGGAAGGCAGTAGTAGTTGGGAAAACTGGGAAGGACAAAGTAATATTATCTCAGTCCTACCATGAGCTGACACCCCAGGCTTGATTAAGAAAGGGATGACATTCCCCAATCACCTGAGAGTAAAGAAAAGGTAGCGTGGGCCGCAGCTTCTGTCTTCCAATGCTAAGAAAGTAGGACTGGAAGAATCACAGAGCCTTCCTCAGAGGGGCAAGGGAGGAAATGCCCCCATTAACACTGTAGTTCTTAGGATGACTATGACAAGTCACTTAAAAAATGTCATCTAATTCCTTGAAAGGTAAGCCTTATATCACTTTCCACTGACTTCAAGGAATCATGAGTGGCTCTCATTCTCATCCTGATTTGATTTGGATTTAAAGTATGAGGACAGAAGCTCCAAAAAGAGAGGCACTATAAAGAAAACAATGGCACAACCCCAGGACCATTAGTAGAATGGAGTTCTACTTATGAAAAATCAGAGAATTCTAGAGCTAAGCAAATTCAATGAATTGGAAAATTACATAACCTCAAGCTTTTGGATAGCAATTTTCTGTTAAAAGAAAAAACCTATTATTTTACCCTCCACCCCTCTCCATAAACAGGGAAGGTGGAGAAAGGAAGGATTATAGAATAATCAGGACCAGCACATCAGAAAACAGCACTGCAAATGCATCAGTTCCAAAATAAATATTGATTGATTTCAAGGTCATTGCTGCCTTAGTATTGTTTTGGAATGAAATGATGCACTATCAGTGAATCTCTAAAAGTAATAAGACTTTGAAGATTACAGACTGTGAGAGAGCTGTACACATTTTTACAGTTCTTCCTCTTAACAGCCTCAGAAATCAGAGAAGCAAAAGTGCCCTCATTTTATTATTAAAGGATCCCACTGATAGGGAAAGTTCCAGGTCACAAAAGAAATTATAAGAAGCAGCAACCTTAATTTCCAGTAACTTGTACTCTACCTTCCTAAACATTATTATTGCTCACTAAAAAATAATGGGTACATAATTTTTAAATGGAATTCTATGTTATATCCCATAGTTTACCAAGCTGAACAATTTTTAACTTCAAGACAACAGAAGCTGATTCCAAAGTCTGAAAAAAGCAAATTTTCCTATTTTTATTGATGATTAGTTTGTCATCTTTTCTAGGAAGCTATATGAACCAAACCCTTCCTCTAGGAGACAGAGCAATAAGCTCACCTACACACCCTAAGAATGGCAGAACAGCATTTTCAATAAGATTTCCTTGATAATAAAGGTTTAAAAGATTTAGCGATAATATGAAAAAATTAACCTAAAACTACTAGAGGATGGGATGGAAAACCTTTCATGATTCCTTCCTCAAATTACCTAATATTTGCTTTTCTGCATCTCTGTTATATTCCCGACCCCTAAATAGAACATCATGAACTCCCTGGGTACAAGGACTAGTTCATTTTTTTGTCTTTATATTCCCAACATCCAAGATAATGACTTGCCTATGGCAGGTACTTATTAAATATCTGGTGAATTAGTAAAATGAGTTGAAACATTTGCAATATTTAGAAATAAAGTCAAGGAGATTTATGAGACATGTATCTAGAGCTGGAAGTGACTTTAGAGGCCATCTGATGCAACCCTCTAACTGCAGATATGGAACCTGGAGGTGAAGTGATTTGCTTAAGGTCACATTTTACTTAAGGATCATAGGTAGGATCTGAGCCCAGATCCTGACTCACATCAGAAATTTTTCCACTATTATCATACTGTCTCCAATCTGGCACATCAATTTTATTTTTAAATATCACCAACCAAACAGCACTTATTGACATACAAACAGGGCTGGAGGCAGAGGAGGGATGGTTTAGCTAGAGTTGTGAAACGAAAACAAAGAAAAGAGGGTCACTGAAGTATTTTTTTTAAAAGCACAAAAAAGAACAGAAGGAAGGCCTGAAGGAGTAACAGACAAGCAGATAGCTCTGAAAGCAACATCTTGAAACTATGAAACAATCGAAACTGAATGTTGCAGAACTACAAAAAACAGATTTGACCCCAAGAAGGTAAAAAGACATATCTCCCTACTCCTTTGAAGAAAATGGGTGTCTACACACATGGAATATTGCATATAACATCAGTGTTTTCAATGTATTGATTGATTTCTTCCTCTCTTTTTTTCTTAAAAGACTGTTTAAGGGGTGACTCTGAAAGGGAGAAGGGGGGCAAGGCTACAAGTGGATATTTATTCAACTAAGATATCAATAAAAATCCATCTTTTTTAAAAAGCTAACATGTTGCATTTATTATATATTTTCAAAGAAAAGCAAAAAGGAGTCAATTCATGTAATAATCCTCTTTTTCTTTTCTCTGTATATGGCAATACTTATTATATTTAGTATTTTAGGTTCAAAATAAAATTTTAAAACTCTATTTCAGGAGATGCAGATGAAGCAGAGGGCAATACCACAAGGAGGAAAGGCACAGGGACAATGTAAATCAGGAAACAGGGAAGTGTCCCAATTGACTAGAAAAAGGTACAGAGGAGGACAGGGAGATGCTTGGAAATATGGAGACACACTGAAAGGCAAGGACACCACAAAGGTGGGAACAAGTGAGACACCACAAAGGTGGGAGCAAGCGACCCACCACATTGGACCAGTTACTACTATTGCCTTTTGAGACCACACTGAAGTGCCCAGCGGGCAAAAACTTAATCCTATTTTAGGACATATAATCAAAGAATTTTCTCAGCTCTTCATTCCCTTCATCTACCACCTATGTAAGAGCAAAACAATAAAGCATGATTAGTGCAAAGATTAAAAAAAAAATCAGCAAAAGTAGATGTAAAGGTGACCCCATCCTCGTGAGAGACCATACCTCTGGGGAGACAAACTGCAAATGAGCAATCAGAGTTAATCAGAACTCTCTTCCCAGACACAGAATAGTATTGATAGCACCTGAAGGACCCCTCAAAATGCTTTTTCATGTCTGGTTTCTAGGTGCATCAGTCAAAAGAACATAAATTTTTCAATTCTTTTCAGGGGGGAGGGTATCACTAAACCCTCAGCTGGGAACATACAGATGCTCTATTCACAGATTAAGCATGCTGGGATTACCTTCTGTCCAGGGCCTAGCAGATTCCACTGACACCTTCTCTTGCCTGAGTTTCCCAGGACAGACTTTCCCTCTGGCTCCCAACCCCACCCAGCTTCTGAAAGACAAAGATCCATTTGTTGCCTTCCTCTGTTCCCCCATTGTCCTGATCTAGGACAGTCAGCCAGCTGTGACAGGCTGGGAGAGGACAGTGGAAGGGCATAGAAGGGTTTTTTTTTTCATTTGTTTGTTTCCAAATCATTCCCTGAGGTTCTCCCAGGGAACCTAGTACCTGATTTTAGTACAAAAACTTTTTATCAATTAGTCAAGGATACATTGTGCTTGTCTTTCCAACCAATCTCTTTGTTGCCTTAATGTTCCAAGCTATACAACTAAAAAAAAGCCATTTGACAGAAGACATTCCTCTCATCAAAGGCGATGAAGAAGATTTTTTTCACCAGTAGGACTCTCCCACAGGGCTTTCTTCCAGTACCCTGCTTTCACCTGAAATCATATCTAATTCCACAATTCAGATCACTATGAAAGAGTGAGCTTTCTCAGGAAGATGCCCAGGATTCAGTTATTATACACACTATATTCCAGTCCATTAACATGGAAAATTGAAAGTTGAATGTACAAGTATACAAGAAAAAATGCATGAAACTGATAGAATTACAAAACCTAACAGGTAGATCCTTCTTATATAACTTACGTAAATTATTACTATCAGAATACCAGTAGAAGTACCAATTTTTTAAATTCTTTAAATTTCTTAAATTAAAATATCCAGTTCTGTAGAGTCTAAGTGCCTAGATGCCAATAGATTACTCTTGCTGAGAAGGAGACTCGCCCAGAAGAACATGCTAGACTAAAAATATATAAATATAAAAATGCCTTCTCATTGCTATCTCCTCATACATTCCTTCACACATAATTGCAAAAACATGAAACAAAAAACCGAAGTTTCACTGAGTTAGGAAGCACTAAGTACAACTGGTGTTAAGACCTTTTTGCCCCATATTACTACACTAAGTTTTTTTTAACACTAACACTTAAGGGTCTACATGTCAACTAATAGAACACAAAAGAGACAGGACACTTGAACCAACTAAGCTAGCACTCCAAAAAGAGGGCAATTCCCAGCAAATGAGTGAGTCTTAGGGTTCTTAAGAGAGTGCCACCAACAGAACCAGACCATCAAATTTAATAATAGTAACATTTACATAGTACTTAACTACGTGCCAGATACCATGCTAAGCATTTTACAATTATTAAACTTATTTAACCCTCACAACAACCCTAGGAGAGAAGTGTTATTATTATCCCCATTTTACAGATGAGGAAACTGAGGCAAGCCGAGTGTAAGTGATCTGCCGAGGATCACAAAGCTGGTTAGTGTCTGAGGCTTCATTTGAATTCAGAACATCCTGACTCCAAAGACAGCGCTCGATCTACTTACTGTGCCACCCAGCTGCCTCATATGTGGCATTATGCTCCTAGAGGTCCCCCACATCCCTAATGACCGGAGAAAGGAATTGTTCTATACATTATTTGACCAAGACTGGTTATTGATGTTCAGCACTGTTTTCATTTACATTAATTATGTCAACAAATATTAACTAAGCACCAGCTTCATAAAAGAGATGACCTAAGCTTTATCCAAGTAAAGATGAGAAAGAACATGAGGCAGGAAAGCAGTCTGGTTCAGTCAGAAAGTTAAATATAGGAATAGGAATAATAGGATATAAGCCTAGAAAGGTAAGATGGATCCATATTTTTGAGATCTCTGAACGCCAGGATACTCTGACTGACACGTACTAACTTTCTTCCTAAGTTTCAAGTTGCCTCAATAGACAGGATGTCAAGTGTTCTGGATCTGGAATGAGAAAATCCTGACTTTACCACTTACATCAATGAAACCTTGAATGAATAATTCAAACCTGTCCAGACATCAGTTTCCCCATCTGTAAAATGAGGAAGTTGGCCTACATGACCTCTAAGAGTTCTTTCAGCTCTAAATCTATCCTAAAAACCAGTGGTCAGATCCAAATTGGCAAGTTTTACATATTTACAGATCCAATGTTTGGACAAGTTCTGAAGTTCCACGATGTTTATACACATGTATTATTACATTCCAATGGTTAAAACTGTCTAAACTTGGATTTGGTTTGTACTTTTGGGGTTTTCTTTTTGTTTTGTTTTGATGAGCATGTTCAAACACCACTCTTTCATCCTGGTAATAATTTATTCACTCAGATGCATAACATTTTATTTATCCTCTCAACACGGAAGAGAGTAATAAAGAAACAACTCTCTTTCTGTTGCATCTAAGGAACTAAATTTGCAATTGTTCTAAGAATTCAACCAACCAGCAACAGGATATGAATTTAATCAAGTTGTCCTTTTGAACAAAAGCATCCTTCTTGCTGAGAACATTTCCACTTGTCCCATAACTCTGCTCATCACCCCACTTTCACTGAAATCATCAGCTGTGCTACTGCTTCAACCAAGCAGACAAATATTTCTAAGATAAAACAAAGGATCTGAAGAGGCTTGGACATTCGTACTTGACTTCAGCATCTTATTAAGTCAATATATAAGATCGAGAGGTTTTTAGCTATAAGTCAGTAGCTTGCAGAAAGTGGCCCACTTAATTGAACCCACAAAATATAGCTTGTATTTAAACTGGGTACATATTAGATAAAGAATAAGGAAAGGTGTAATTGGCTAATTTCAAGATTTAGACAGATAAAACATGCCATCACTTTCTACAAAAATGAAGTAGATGCTCTTGTACCCAAAAGAAGCTAATTAAGCAAGTGAAGGCAGTCATATGGTAGAAAGATCAGTTCATCACCCAGAAAACAGTAGCTCCTCATTTAAGAAGTTTACTTTTATGGATCCCATTAAAGTTAAATCTCTTTTAATGTCATTGGTTCCCCAATGGATTTTGCATCTGGAATTTTATTTCATACCCTGAGTGGAAAAGAAATAATTCAAAGTGTTTCTATGATCCTCTTTACAACTTCAATCTTTCTGTAGCTATGTTGGTCTTTAGTTGGTACCAAGTAACGTAGCAACACCAACCCCCTCAGAGTACTGTAGTTATAATTTCCAGGATCACTTCTTCCTCAATAAAATGGATGCTCAGTTAAATCTTTAGAGTTGTTTTTAAGTATGTTTCATGCTCTTCTCTTTCAAATAAAGTTTTTTTTCTTAATTGATATTATTCATTTTTAATAAAACTTATCAACTTGACTCAATTAAAAAAGGAAACTTTTTTTTTCCTCTTTTCCATTTAGGTATCAAAAAAAGTCAAGCGCAAGTCATGTCATTTCTCTGATTGCATAGTCTTCTTTGGCAATGAAGGACAAACACACATCTACCCCATAGCATACACTTAAGAGTGTTTCCGCTATATTTCACAACAAAGGAAGAAAACTGTATTTAAATAATAAAAGTACAAAACTACAAGTTAAAATAACAAAGCAAGAAGTAACTCTAATGGCAAGCAAGGAAAAAATGACTAAAAGAAACTCATGTGTCTCATGTAATCTCTTTAACAACTTAATTAGTCTTCTCAGAGATTTAAGGAGAGTCATACAAGCAAAGGTTTGATGATATTATAACTGACATAAAAAAACGTTGTTTTTTTTTATTTTGCTGGAGCTCAAGATTGGCACCACAAGTACTATTATACCTATTTAACAGCTAAGAAAACTGAGTATCAGAAATGGTCATATAGCCAGTGGGTATGTTAGGAGACAGAATTCAAACCCAAGTCTTTCTCATTCCCAAATCTAACATTCTATCAACTACACTATACTGTCTCTCCCTTTCCCAACTGGGTTGATGAACCTAATCAGGGTTTCCAAAACCCTTATTTTCAAAGGTATAATGAAATTATTTTTTTTAATTTGAAACAATTACTTTTAATACATTTTCATTTAAAAACATGTCATACTGCACATTTGGATAACAGAAAAGGGCAAATATGTTCCCAAAAAATCAAAGTAAAGTAAATTCTAAATGATTAGGAACCCCTACCCAAGAACAACTGAACCTGTTACTCTGGATTATACTGAATGGAAACTTGTCTCAGTCTACCCCCAATTTTAGTTTTTTTTCCTTGGAAAGAGGTGGAAAAAAGTTGAAGGATTTTTAAATTTTTTACTCAGTTCCTAAACTAAATGGACCAAATTTTATAAAACTTAAAGTCATTAGTTCATAAAAATAAGGGTATTTGGTCTGATACCGTACACAAGAATAAAGTCCTAATGGGTACACGATCTACGTATAAAGATTGATACTATGGACAAATTGGTGGAGCAAGGAATGGTGTATTTATCAGATTTATGGAGAAAGGAAGAATTTTTGACTGAAGAAGAGACAGAAAGCATTATAAAGTGCAAGATGGATAATTTTGATTACATTAAACTGAAAAATTTTTGCGCAACCAAGATTAGGTGGGAAGCAGAAAACTGGTAAAGAATTTTTGCAGCTAGTGTCTGTGATAAAGGCCTCATTTCTAGAATATATAGAGAACTGAGTCAAATGTACAAAAATACAAGTCATTCCCCAGTTGATAAATGGTCAAAGGATATGAACAGGTAGTTTTCAGAAGAAGAAATTAAAGTTATCTATAATCATATGAAAAAATATTCTAAATCACTATTGATTAGAGACATGCAAATCAAAACAACTCTGAGGTACCACATTATACCCATCAGACCGGCTAACATGATAGAACAGGAAGATGATAAATGTTGGAGAGGATGTGAGAGAGTTGGAACGCTAATTCATTGCTGGTGGAGCTGTGAGCTGATCCCACCATTGTGGAGAGCAATCTGGAACTATGCCCAAAGGGCTACAAAAATATGCATATCCTTTGATCTAGCAATATTGCTTCCAGGACTGTATCCCCAACAGATCATAAAAATGGGAAAGAGTCCTACATGTACAAAAGTATTTCTAGCAGAACTCTTTGTGGAGGCCAAGAATTGGAAATCAAGGGAATGGATGAATAAACTCTGGTGCATGAATGTAATGGAATACTACTGAGCTATAAGGAATGATGAACAGGAAGACTTCAGAGAGATCTGGAAAGACTTATATGAACTGATGCTGAGTGAAAGGAGCAGAACCAGGAGAACTTTGTGCACAGTAATGACCACAGTGTGCGAGAGTATTTTCTGGTAGACTTGGAATTACGTTTTGGTTTGTTATATGATTTCTCCCATTCATTTTAATTCTTCTATATAGCACAACTGTGGTGAAAATATATTTAATAGGAATGTATGTGTAGAACTTATATAAAATTGTATACCGTCTCGGGGAGGGAGGGGAAAGATAAGGTGGAGGGAGGAGAAGAAAAAACTAAGTTATATGGTAGTGACTGTAGAACACTAGAAATAAATAAAATTAATATAAAAAAATAAAGGCATTTGAAAATCTACAGTTACTATGGGCATCATGAATTTTTCTCCCCGGCTAAAGCAATCAAATAGAGATTAACATGCTTTATCAAGACAAAAGCCAGGTTGCCCAAAGGAAAGCTTTTCACTTAGAAAAGAGACTTAAAGGAATTTTTCCACACTCTTAACACCACTTCAAACTCTTTAATAAAACAGATGCTTAATGTTGCCGATTTCTAAAATATCTATTAGTACAGGATTAAAATACAGAACTAAAGTCGGTAAGAATAAACATTCCAAATTAAACAAAGTCTTTGCTTGGCTCTTCTAAAGGCAAATATGCCTTTTGTCTTTTTCACCAAACCCAAATTCCCCTCAAATGAGAGTCAAGCAAATAGTTTTAAAAGGGTGCGTCCGAACTCAGATTTCAGTTTAACCATAAGTATCCAACAAGTGAACTCTCTCATTTAAAAAGGCAGAGAGCAGATCTGCAGCTGGGCAACCTCTGAGGGCCTAGGCAGCCTAAGTTCAGAACTCAGCAGCGGTTCAACATCTCCAGCAAAATATCCACCCAGAAAATCACTGTTTCAGGAGAAAATGATTGAGAGAAAAGGAGGGAGGAGATCAGGAAAAAAGATACCTTGAAATTGATCCCTCACAGGCACACAAAGCAGCCTCCAGAAATATTCCACAGGGAATTTTTAACATTCCTTCACCTCTGAAACACTAAACTACCAGCTGCACAATAAAACACTTGGGATCAGAAATTCCTCTCACAAGATACATGCAGAAGATAGAGCTGAGACAAAACTGAAGTTATCTACAAGTTGCTTTATGTTTTGACATGAGAAAATGACTTCTTCCAGCGTCTCCTAGTTTCAGAGAGAGAATTTTGGAATGTAACATTGGAAAGAGATCCCCTGCTCCCATTACTCTGACAAAGAGATAAATCTATTCTACATAATGTCTTTAAAACACTCATGCCAAATAAAAAAGTATGATAAAGACTTCATTAATTCAGAATTCAGGGATTTGAGATAATTCAGAATAGGGGTCAATTTACCTTTTTAGAGGCAAGAATAATAACAAAATGAATAATGTAGATAAGGAGGAAATGAATGGTATAGACAAGGTACCCTACCCTACAGGACAAAATGCTTTTATTTTTAGTACTTTCACCTACACTAATGCACCAAGACTGGTATTTTGATTATTACAAAACATTTTTCTATTCATTAAAACTGATAAATACCATTTTAAAACAACTGCTAATAAATAATTATTTAAAACTTACTTCATTAAAGATCTATGCTTTCATTATTAACCTCTATACCATTACCCATGGTGTTCATGAATTACTGAGTGAAAAAAAAACAAAACACAACCTTGGTGGCCAGCCTTCTGGAGACCAGTGTTTCCAAGTTCAGCTCAACTGACCCTCAAACAACAGATACAGTCGATCACCAAGCCCATCCTCAAAGTCTTTCCAGCTAAAGACCTGCCAGAACTCATGTTACATTGCAAAATAAGGCATGAGAGTAGTCTTGGGAAAAATAAACTACTTTTAAAAATTCAACAGTCACATCACATCATTTATTAGATCTTAGATGTAGAGTTAAAAAGGACCCCAAAAGTCATGTAGTTCAACCCTCTCAGCTGGCAGACATAAAAAACCAAAGCCCATAGAGGTTAAAAGAGTTTCTTAACACCGCAGAGGGAGTGTCAAGAGGTGAATCTAAATCTGACTGCAACAGCCAGTACTCTTTTTCCTTAACTATATGACATAATAAATTACTAATAACAACTTATTTACTCCATGTCCCTTGCTGGGCTCTTTGACTATCTATGGAAAGTTTTATTTTGCATCTCTGTGTGTGCTGAGAGACTGATCTATGTCTTTACATGCTTCATAAGAGATATCTGGCTTTGGAGTCAGAGGATCTGGGGGTCCAAAATCCACCTCTGAGACTACCTATCAGACTTTGGGCCAGTCACAACCTCCCTGGGCCTTAGTTTTCTTCATCAGCAAAATGAAGGGCTGACCTAGATATAGTTTCTATGGTCCCTTCCAGTTACAGATGTACGATCCTATGACCCATCTGCCAAGTGCTATTCAATTGTTTTCCAATATTTCACTGTTATAAATGAAGGAACTAAATGAGTAATGAGGAAAAAGATGGTTTCTGAGAAACCCGGGAAGATTTGTATGAACTGATATAAAGTGAAGTGGGCAGAAGAAAAATTTATACAATAACAATATTGTAAAGACAATTCTGAAAAACTTAAGAACTCTAATACAATGAACAACGACAAATCTAGAGGAGATCATGGTGGTGGTGTACACTCACAAAGAGATGATGGACTCAGGAATATAGATTGGGGCATATTTTTGTTTTGTTCTTGTTTTTTTAACATAAGCAATGTAGGAATTTGTACTATTTGACTACATCTGCTTCCTCAATTGGAAGCAGAAGGGAGGGGTAAGTAGAAGAGAGATGACAAATAAAATTGAATTTGAAAAACAAGGTAGCTATGAATGTTTTCATACAGATTTTTTCTTTTTATTAAAACTTTACGGTACATTCGTTGTAATGAGATAGCTGAGTCAAAGGATGAGTTTGTATCTTGGTCTACAGCAAGAGTACACCAATTTATAACTCCTCTAACTACATAATAATACACCTACTTCCCCAAAGCAATAATTTAAAAGTTCTTCCACTTTTAATTATTTTTTCAGATTAGATGTAAGTTAGTAACAAGGTTAGTTTAATGCACATTTCTTTGGTTTTTCTAATAGATGATTATTTACAATTCTACTTACACATTTCTCTGGTCTCACATGGCCACCAACAGTTTAGGTTCTAAATTACTCTAACAGCCTCTTAACTGACTTCTTTCCTTCTCCCCTTTTCAACCCATACACCACCCAGCTATAAAAATAATGTTCCCACATCTCTGTTATTCTTACCCAAAAAACCTTGTATGGCTCCTGGTTGCCTCTAGGACAGAGTACAGACTCTTCTGTGTGGCACTGAAGACCCTCCACAAACTGCTCCAACTAATTTAGAGCCTTCTTTCATATTACTGACCTACAAGTCAAGGGAAGCTAGATGGCTCCAGGGATAGAGTACTGTAGAGTAAGGAAGACTGCAGTTCAAATCCTACCTCAGACATTAGCTATGTGACCATGGGCAAGTCCCTTAACCTATTTGCCTTAGTCCACTGGAGAAGGAAATGGCAAATCACCCCAGTACCTTTGCCAAGAAAACCCCATGAACAGAACAGTCCATGGGGCCACAAAGACTTAGAAGGCTGAACAACACCATCCTACAATCCAGACAAAACTAGATCACTACTTGTTCCCCAGACTCTCCACATACAATCTCCCACCTAGGCACAATGACAATGTTTTTGTTTAATGTTGTTTACACATATTTTCAGTCGTGCCTGACTCTTCCTGACCCCATTTGGGGCTTTCATGGCAAATATACTGGAGCGGTTTACCATTTCCTTCTGCAGCTCATTTTACAGGTGAGGAAACTAAGGCTTTGGTTTTTCTAATAGATGATTATTTACAATTTAGGTTTATGTGACTTGCCCAAGGTCACATATCTAGATGGTGTTTGAGGAAGGATTTGAACTCAGATCTTATCTGACTCCAGACCCAGCACTCTATCCTCTGTTACACCTAGCTGCCCAGTCACAAAATGTCCCCCAAACCTGAAATACATTTGGCATTTTATAATCTTAACCCCCTCTCCCCAGAAACTATTTTGCATTTACTTATTTTTGTAAAATAAGTAAACAAAACATTCTTGGATATGAATTATACTTTAGTTACTATATCCCCAGAATCATGCTCCTTTTAAGAGGGGATGAGACCAGTGATCCCACTGGTATCCTGGTGAGAAAACACCATCTACCAATGCAGATCAGCTTTTTATCTGCAACCTAAAGTCTTCAGTGAACTGCCTGAATACTAAGAGATGAAGTGACTTACTCAAGAGTCACAAAGGCAGTCCCTGTCAAGAGGCAGGACCTGAGCCCAGGTTTTCCTGACCCTGCAGTTGACTTCTCTAACCTGTCTCCTATTTGGCCTCTCACCCCAGCAACACACAAGATGCTGAATACACCTTAAATTAACTTATTCTCCTCCTTGGCCACTTATCCATTATTAACAGAGTATATGTTTGCATCACTTCTTTAGAGAATCTTGATGTAGACTTTTAAAGATCTTTTCCAATCACTTTTCTTTTTATTTTGGTCTTGGCAGTTGTTATATGGAAGCTCATTTGATAAAACTATCTATTTTGTAACAATAAAAGAGGATTCATGAATACAAGATGGTGGTATACGGCTAAAAGAGCTCAGCTAAAAAATATTTTCTGCTTTTGATGAATTGGACGTTCCATATGAGTTAATAATGTGATAGCCAAGAAAACTAGCAGGATCTCTAGACTGTACAGAGGCACAGCTTCCAAAAATAGAAGTGACAATCCCCCTGCATTCTGGCCCGGTCAGAGTAATTCTGTTCAGTTCTGGGCACTACATTTTACCAAAAAAAAAAAAAAAAACCAACAAGCTGGACAGCCTTGAAAATGCTAAGCTATTTATTTGGATTTTATTTAGTAGGTAATGGGGAGCCACAGAAGGTGTTAAAGTAACAGGTTATCATGACCAAACCTCTGTACAAAAAGGCTATTTGGCAGCAGTACTAGGGCAGGCAGCTAGAATCTGGCAGAGAAGCAAAGAAGCTTCTGCAACAATCAGGCCTGGAATAACATGAAGAACATGGACAACATTGGTGCTCATGAGAAGAACCTTACAACTGGTCAAATGTTTGTGAAAAGGAAGAGGAAGGAATCAAAGATGACCACAACTACAACTGACAGGAAAAGGAGTCATCCTACTGAAGAATTTGAAAAATGGGACAGAATTGGGAAGAAAAATGGTCATTTCTGTTGCAGACATGTTGTTATGGCATTGCACTCTCTTCTCATCTCAATTATTTTAAAAAACAGTTCTGAGGATCAATTACGTATAGACATTATTATCATCACAGTCAAATAATAAACACTCTGGACATGTTACCCTAGCTCTTACTACTGCCAGGAATAAAGTAAGCGCTTAATAAATGCCTGTGGCTTAGTTGGTTGATTGATTTTACCAAGAAGATGTGTTTCCTTATTTATTTGTCCCCTTCTCCTATACCTCTTCCAACTTCCCAAATAATTAAGAAAGTTAAAACATTTTTTTTTCTGTAATGACACTGGTTTAAGGTCAAGCACTGCAATTAGGACTCCAAAAATATTAAGGAGGCAAGTGGAGGGTGGAGGGTATACAGGGGAGAATTACATAGCTCCCAACTCTGTAACACAATCATTCACATAAACAACACTGAAGAGAGGAGGGTACAGATTGTTCCTAAATGACCCCAAACCAAATTAATTTAATCTCCCTACCTACACTATTTTCTTCCCCCAAAAAAAAAAATTTCTTCTTTCATAAATCAGTCATTTTCATTTTTCCTGTGTCTGTATAAATCTCTACCACAATAGCACCTTTTAAGTTTGGTCCTTAGCAGGTATGTACATGTCTGTATTCTAAAACCACATATTTAAAACAAGAAAGGGCCTAAAATATTATATACACCAGTCTCATTTTAGAAATTGGGATCCTGACGCTAAGGGCACTTTCTTAAGAAACAGAAAAAAGTAGGTTTGATCCCTGTCCTCTGATTCCAAAGTCAGAACTCTTTGAATATAGGTATCAATATGGCTGTAATCTTACAGACATGTTTCTTAGAATATAAATTCATAAATCTAGAGTTGTTAACAGGGACTTCAGAGGCAATCTAATCCAGCCCCCACATTTTACTAATAAGGAGACTTACGCTCAAGGAGGTTATGAGTCACTGAAGATCACAAAGGCACTATGTGTGCAAAGAAAGATTCAAATCTAGACTCCCTGAATTCAGATGCACTTTTTTTCCACAGTGCTGGGGGGGGCAGGGGGAGCAGGGCCCAGGTGTCTGTGTGTCTGTGTGTCTGTGTCTGTGTCTGTAGGTGATCTGAGGACTATCTTGACTAAGATATAAAAGACTCATCACCAATTTTGGGTCACAAGGTAGGAGAACATTTAACTAAAGCAACTATCAGATCTTCTCCTAAATCAAAGGGATTGTCATTCTGTGCCAGGGGAAGAGTACAGGCACTGATAAAATTCCAAATCCTTCCAGTCTATAAACAATTCTTCACATACTCAAAGGATTATCATGTATAAGGAAAATTCACCTAGGTCCACCACGGTTTTATGGGGTGATTCTCCTACACAAAATAAGACTTCAGGCTCAATATAAGCAAAGCCTTCCCAATAATTAGAGGTTTCCAAAAATATAATGGACTGCCTCCAGAGAGAGGACTATTGAGTCTGATCTGGGAGGGCCTGGGGAGGCCATGTAGTCCAACCTCCTCATTTCACTGATAAAGGAACTTAGGACCAGTGAGGTTCCCAACTTGACCCACAGGTAATAAGCAAGATATGAACCTAGATACGTAGGTAGCAAAGTGGATAGAACCCAGGCCTGGAGTCAGGAAGATCTGAGTTCCAATGTGGCTTCAGATACTTACTGGCTACGTGACCCTGAACAAGTCACTTAACCCTGTTTGCCTTCATTTCCTCATAAAATGAGCTGGAGAAAGAAATGGCAAACCACTCCATTATCTTTGCCAAGAAACCCCTAAATGGGGTCACAGAGTCAGACATGACTGTAAAACCTAAACAACTCTGACCCCTCCAAAGTAAGTCTCTTTCTATGTGTTTTTACGTGTCCCAATTAGGACATGAGTTGGATAGGATCATCACTGAGATCTTTTCCAACTCAAAGATTCTGGATTCTCATATTTATCCTTTGCAAAATCAGGCAAGAGAGTACTAAACATTAGATAACTAGACACTCTGAGGCCCCTTTGGGCAATCAAATCTATAATCTAAATATATGTAATTCAGAATCTTCAATGATCAATGACTTTAATCAGGGTTGGAGAGCATATGTCCCTCAGAAGAGCTTTTTTGTACATTCCTCTAAAGATACACAAATTGGGATACACTTTGGATAATAAACCCGCTTATATAATGTTTGGGGTTTGATGACCAAAGGGTTTTTACACCTTCTAAATGAAGCATTTCTCAAAGGCTTACCTGCACTCTTTCCCTCTGGTCACTGCTCCCCATCGGGCTTCCTGCAACAGTCTCTATCTTACCTCTCACTGCCCCAAACTTCATGCCATGGCAAGAACTTACACTCTTTTGTCTCAAATTCTGTAAAGCTCCAACTCCCAATTCCCTCCACAAAGAGAACTATCTCATTAGTCCCTAGACGCTTGTGGAAAGGACAATATAATGAAAATTATACTTTAAAAAGAAAAAATATGTATTTCTATCTCTGTTTTAAGTCAGTGACTCTTGGAAAAGGCCAGAATTTAAGTCCAGTCTTTCAGTGATTTACTGCTGTGGCAGCCTCTAACATTAATTAATTTAAAAATTTCCCTACAGGAGCAACTGTTTCTTTTTTGTTTTTTTGTCAAGGGGGGTGGTCCCTCCCCAAACATGCTACCAAGCTAGATTTTCCCTGTCGGGGTAAAAGATGAGATAAAAACTGAGCTGACTCTGGTCCCCCAGGATCTCCATTTCCTATGGAGCAGAAATCCCAGCACTCTGGAGTTTTTCCTACCACTGGAACAGTGAGTCCTTACCAGGTCAAAGACCAGATTAATCCCTGTAGAGCTCCACCATGATCCTTTCAAGAAAAGGCAATGTTTTCCTAAGGAATGTGGAGCGAGCACAGTGTTTTGCTCTTCATGGAAATCACAAGCACTTACCTAAACAAAAACAAAAAAACATTCCCACAGAGAGGTAAGAGCTCAACCCGAGAGATTAAAAAACCCTCACACTTCAAAACGATCCCCTCATGTCATCAGCAGTGTCCATTTTCAATACACATAGGGAATCAGTGTTCCTCTTAAAATGTAAACTGACCAAATTCCCAATGCAGACCATAGTGAAAGAAACATTTTTATAGTTGAGTTCTCCTGGCCTGTGTAACTTCTACAATCAATATCAGCCTTCAAACACAGGGTGGGGAACCTGCAGCCTCCAGGTCACATGTGGCTCTTTAGGTCCTCATGTTGCCTGGACGCTGAAGGTTCCCCACCTCTGCACTAGGGGAAATAAATTAAAACCAGCTATTCTAAGTAATCCAACAGAAATGCAATGCTGTAGCACCGGAGACTACAAAATTCATTAATCGAGGGAGAAATCCTTTAAGGCAACTACATTTTCATTCAAAGGCATCACATGACCCACACAGTCTCTAAGATTGTTAAACTGTTATCAAGGTTAGTCTTACATAACTTGGGGCAGACAGTGATGATCTTGAGAAGCATCAAGTGGAAAAAGCACTTGACAGAGTCAGAAATTCCTGGATTCAAATCTCACCTTTGATACTTACTAGCTGGTTGATAATGGGAGCTCCTACTCCCATAAACTGAGAACAGTGAGTACATACATGTAGCACGTTGTATTATAAGTCATGGGTATCAAATTCAAACCATGAAACCAACAAAGGGATCTCAGATGGCTGCAGAGTGGCTCAGAAAGTCACCTATTAATATTATTTACCTTCTAGTGTCTTCATTTACTTTTGTTAAATATTTAATCCTAATTGCATTTTAATCTGGTTCTGGCATTCAGGAGTGTAGTGGGTCAGCAGAGTGCTTCCACTGTAAGTGGCATAATTTAAGCACTACTGTGGAAAGCTGGGTTGACAAGGTGAGTGGTAAAGATTGGTAAAGATAGCTCTGTGAACAAACTCAAGAATACCTAAGTACACAGGCCTTGGTCCTGAAAATGGCCAGTGATGCAGTCGGCTAGGGGTGGCCAGAAGGAAATTATACTTCATTTTCCCACTCAATTTTATGAAATTGAGAAAGCAGTTTCTTCTCAATGGTGAGCTTTCCTGCAAAGAGTTACTGTAAAAGGTTAAAAAAAAACTCCAAAATATTGTTAATATTTCTTGAGAAACGTTATATAAATTTAGAGTATTATTATTATAACTGTATGGGAATTATTGTCCCCAGGCAGACACACACATTGATTCTACTAAAACAGTAATTATAAAATTCATTGAGGTCAGTAGACCATATCCCACCTGCTAGCTTTACCACTCTTCCTTTCTACTTCTGCACAATAGAAGGAACAGTTGCCTAGGAATCAGGAGATATGTGTTTCAGGCCTGGTTCTGGGACTAACTGTGTGAATTTAGGGACACAAATGGGTCTAAACAATCCTTCAATCAATAAACAGTGCTAAACTCTGGGGATATAAAATGAACAAGATGGTCCCTGCCCTCAAGAAGCTTACAATCCAAGGAGCTAGCAATGACCTCTAAAGTACCCTTTGTATTGTAAAATTCTTTGACCACAATACACTATGCCTCCCCCATCACTTAGGTCCCCCAGATTTTATCAGGAGAAAATTTAAATCTGTAATTGAAAGGGCCTACTCAAACAACATGGGCTGAGGCCAGAGTGTACAAAATACAGGTTAACAAGAAATAGATCCAAAAACACAAGTTACAAAAGTCACCTCTCCCAACCTTTCTCAAGCCTTGGTCTTATAACCAGAATGTTCCTCATCACTGACTTTAATATAACCATTATGAAATCACCTCAGGAAGATATCCTAGTTTTATCTCAACCTTAACTAAAGATCTGTAACTTACATGGCAAAATTAACCAATACCAACTCTGTCATCTCCATGTTTCAGGTAAATTATTTTTAATAGTAATATGAAACTTAACCCCCAACTGGCTTTCTGCAAACTAAAGGTGATAAAGATGTCAGTCACAAAAATTTATGTTTCACCTGGGAATATAATAAATTAATAGTATCTAATGGACAGAATAGAAAAGATTGAAATATGGTCCAAACATTTGTGCTAAGCACTACAGGTACAAAAGCAAGATGATCCCTGCTCTCACAGGTCTCGAATTCTAATTAGTGGAGACAAGCTTTGGCTGCACAGCAGGGGGAAAGGTAGTCCTTAGGGTGCAAAATCTTTTCCACTAGGCATTAACCTGACCAAAAAACACACACACACACACACACACACACACACACACACACACACACACACACAAACCACAAACCCAGTTTTGTTTGGGATTTGGGTTTTTTTTGGTTGGTTGGGTTTGGCTTTTTTTTTTTTTTTTTTACTGTGGTGTTTTGTTTTCTGTTTTTTTGCTCAGTCTGATTTTACTCGTGTATGGAGTTCCTGAAGAAGAAATCCCTTCCACTAATGCTAACTGACAATAATTCTGCAATTTTATCATCTAAGAAAGATATGGGGCACTGAGAAGGTTCACACAGCAGGATGAATAAGAGTGAGGACTTGTCTTCCTGACTCCAAAGTCCACTCTTCTCTATCCATTTTGCAATACTGTTCTCATTTATTTAAAGTATCAATATATAAAACAACTGTCAGGGTCTCCAAGCCTTCTAAAGACCAATCATTCCAAATTATAGTTTATGGAAAACCACAATATGAAATAAAATGTAATACTTTTAAGATTTTATTTCTATTGTTTTATTAATGCTTAAAAATCTTCCTGAAATAATAAGTTTTAGTAGAGTCTCAACTGAGCAGATGGCTAGTGAAAAAAGACTTGTAATATACCCCTGTATCCTCACACAGGGTTTACAGGATGCTAAGTTGGAACATAATCACAAAAACTACAGATCTGGCAGGGAGATCTCTATGGCCACCCAGTACAACTCAAACCTGAAGAATTCTATCTATCACTAAGTCCTGTTGTTGCTACCTCCAAATTATCTCTCCAGTCCATTCCCTCTTTCATATCCAATGACAGTACCATAGTCCAGTCCCTTCTTATCTACTCTCTCTTCCTCTGGGAAACAATACTACTAGATCAGCATTCTTATTGTAGAACTCTGATCATGCAAGATAGAAGGTCCTCGACAAGGTAAGAGTGGAAGCTAGCAGTTTATTTTTTAGTTTGTAGAGTTTCAGTACATCCTCAGATGGATCTGTGTCCACACCAATTTGGATATTCCCTCCAGCAATAAAAAATGACAGCCCAACCAAATCTACCCACCCTGTATATTTCTTGTTTCTTGCGCATGGCCTTCCAGAAGTCAACCCAAGGTGCTGGAAGCCTTCCTTGCTAACTTCTGACATTAAAGATAATCAGGTTGTCAACCACTAGTCAACCTCACCCTCACCATGTGACCAACCCATCTTTTTTTGTACCATACATTTTCCTAATAACATCAAAGTTCCTCATTTCTTTGTTAGCTGTTGAAGTCGGCTCAGAACATTATAAGCTGCATAATTATTCTCTTTGTGATACTAATTTAGGATGCAAGTTACAAGTGGTTGTTGAATGACTGTCACTTCTTTGCTCAAAAATTTTAAGTCTTCCTGCTGTCTAAGGAAATAAACTCAATCAATTCTAGAAATAAAAATCCTACTGGTCTATACTTTCAGAAACACTTCCAACTTTCTAAAATTCCTCAATTACACTGAGCCTGCGATGCTTCTCTAACAAAGTATAATGACATCTTACATGCCCCACCCTATTCCAACATCAAAGATCAGATTTATAAAGAGAAATCCTGAAAATCATTTTTAAAAAAGTGTCATAATGCTATGCCTTAAACATAAAATATCTGGGTACTGATACAAACTAAATCAGTTCATTTAATGACATGAAAATTTCTCTTTCCAGCAGAGGAAAACCAGTACTCTCCCACAGAAGATACTATAGGGAAATTAACATCTCTGAATTTTGATGACTAAAAAGAGAATCAAGTCTGTGGTCCTGTAAACCACAGGCCAATATTTTCCTTAATACCTTACATTTTGAATCAAGAATTCACACCATCAAAGCAACCTCTAAAACCCGGATTCCCACATATTCTGTTTGTCCTTCCTATATCTCAATTCCTCTCCCATCTCGACTTGTAAACATAGTTCAAAAAACGTGTTTAGAAAAAAAGTCCAGGATTAAGTAAAATCATGCTGCCAAACCAGCCATCTAGACCTCCCCCAAACCACTCCCTCCCCCTAAAGAAAAATTGGAAGGGTGGACTACAAAGAAAAAGTTAAAAAGCAGCAGAAAAAACAGAGGAGGATGATCTGATCTTGACTCGAGATGCTAAGAAAAAGATCCTAGATATGTGGGTGTCATCCTTTTCTTAAACTGTACCTCTGCTTGCTTTGACCTCAGAAAACTCCCTTCCTGGACTCACATGACAGAATATTGGAGCTGGAGAAGACCTCAAAGTGGATCAATCCAACCCTCTCATTTAAGAGAGAAAGAAATACATCTCGCCCCACCTCTGATCACCTACCTACAGGATTCAGGAAGGCAGAGAACACTAGAATTGCTTACCCTTGCTTTGTAGGGATTAATGAGCTAATTTCTGCAAAGCTCTTGGAGCTGATTGGCTGAAAAGCCCTAAATAAGCACCATCATTAACAATACGGGTCTGCAGAACCAGCAGGGCATTTTTTTTTTTTTTTAGTCAAGCAATGTTCCCCCCTTCAGGGGAGAAGGCCCTTCTGGTCTGCAAGATGACTTTACTTAACAGCAAATTTCCCTGGCCTCCCTCTTAGCTCTCTGACAGTCAGCTACACTTCCTGCCAACATGGCAACCTGCACAGGGTGTACTCCGAGGTAGAAGAAAGCTGCAGTCCTGGCAGGCATCTGTTACATCCTTTTTTAGAAGAGGATGTTCACTCCTCTACAACAGCCCTGGTGAAAGTTATGCTCAGCACTTGTGGAACATGCCACTGACAACAAATGCAAGCACCAGCTCCAACTGCCCAAGGTTCCACAGCCTTTCCAACCCAAAGCAAAGAAAGGGAGGTGGGTGGAGTCTGAAGATGGTTCAAATTCCAGGCCTGCTGCTCACTGCCTTGGACTACTGACTCAAAACTCTCAGGGCCTCAGTTTCCTCATGGCCTCTAAAGCTTTCCTAAAGCTCATGGGACTTTTCTCAATTGTCACCCAGTTAAACTAACATTTATAGAACTCTTCAAGATGGGCAAAGCACTTTGCATATATTATTACATTGGTTATTACAATCTCTGTTTCACAAGTGAGGAAACCTAAGTTAACAAAAGTTAAGTGACTTACCCAGAGGCAAAACACTAGTGTCTCAGGCAGGATTTGAACTCAGTGTCCACTTCACTCAAGTCCAGCGCTCTAAGCACCAAGAGCTTCCTAGATTCCCTGACTCCACCCAGCTGCTAGCAGAGGAAGGAACCACAGCAGTAATCTCTCTTCTCACTTCATTCTTTCCTGATAGGAAGCCTTTCGATTCTCTTACCCAATACAGGTGGATATCCTACCCCAAAATCACTGAGTCCAAAGTTGGCAAAAAGACCTTTCCTAATAACAGTATTTCAATGATCTCTCATTTCATCTGTACTGGGTAAAGGATCCACCTCATCACAACGCTTCTTTGACTTTTGGATAGTTTTTGTGAGCTATTATGGCTGAAAAAAATCACTGCCTGGTGAGCAATCTTTCTGGCAATGAATCTCTTTTTCAACTAGAGGCAGATCCTCTTATAATTCTATCTCTGGACAACAGGACAATGCTACAACATTTTTACTACATATTAAGGCTTGTTTACAAAGAGCTTTCTTCCCAATAATCCTATGAGGAGAATAATGCAAGTATATCCTCACTTTGAGAATGGGTTCACAGAGGAAAAAGTGAATTGGCCAATGCCTCAAAGTATCAGAACCAAGATACAAACCAAGATTCCTCAAGACTAGTGTCCTTACCACTACATCATACAAAGAATCATTGGTGCCAGGAACATTCCAGAAAGAACCTACCCCTTTTCATGTTTTAAAACTGCCAACCATGCAACTCCAACAGACCCTCAGCACATTTTAAGAATAAGTCTAATAGCACTTACCTCAGAGGGTGGCTGTGAAGATCAAATTGCATAAAGTGCTTTACCAACTTCAAAGCATTATAAAAATTTTAGCTATTACTAATATTGTTATTGTCAGTAATAATAGTGATGATAAAAGCATCTTCATACCATGTTAAACCATGCATTGAAAAAGGAAGTGCCAACACTGGTTTACCTAAAGCAGTGGTTCTCAAACTTTTCAGTCTTTGGGCCAACTTGACAACTCATAAAAATTATTGAGGAGCTGCTTTTAAGTGGGTGTATGTGGCTGAGTTATATGTATCAATATTTGCTTTACTAGAAATTTAAATGTCTTATTATTATAAAATAGTCTTCACAGTCCCTAAAAGAGTCTCAAGAACCTCTGGCCCAGGTCCCTGCATCACACTTACCTTAGAGCTCAGACTTAAAGGTTTCTCAAAATTATTTTTATATGCAAGAGCACAACCAGAGCCAAACTTGTCCTAAAACACAGTGGTACAAACATTCTCTCAAATAAATATGGTTTCCTTCAACATAAAATAGTAAACAGAACATAGAAAGAATTTTGGATAAATTATGTATTCAAAGGAAATAAAACTTTATAAATTTTCATAGGATCACAGAATTAGATCTGGAAAGGCCCTCAGAGATCATTTAGTCCAAACTCCTCATTGTGGATAAAGAAACTCATAACCTTTATAAGTATAACATGGGGGACAGGTGGCTAGGTGACAGTTCATCTGGCCAAGCTCTAGGAGTTTTGAAACTGCAAGTTCAATATAAAAACAGCGTGATCGAGTAGCCAATCAATCAATCAATACGCATGTATTAAGGGTGGCCAAAAACAGCTAATGCAATCTTGGGATTGCATTAGGGGAAATTGGATGGGAAATAAGTATCCAAAATGAGAGTGACAGCAGGCATATTGTATTCTGCCCTAATCAAAGAACATCTGGAACATCAATCACATTCACTTCTGGACACCACATTTTTACACAGGATGCTGATAAGCTGGCGTTTGTCTTTAGACAGATAACCTGAATAGTGAAAGGGCCTTCACTTCACAGTCCATCCAGGCTTCATGTGTCTTATTTAACATGAGGATCAGTTGAAGAAAACTAGAGATGTTTATTCTAGAGAAGAGAAGATTTAGAGAAAACATGATACTGGGATGTAAGCATTTTGAACGTTGTCATGCGGAAGACACATTTTGCTCTGTCCCTTAAGAGAGAACTAGAAGTAATGAGTAAACACTGAAAGGAGGAAATTTTTAAGCCTGATTTCAGGAAAACTGACCTAACCATCAGAACTATGCAAAAATGGAATGGTCTGCCTCTAAAGTAGTGAGATTTCACCTCTTCACTTTAGGTGTCTTTTCAGCAAAGTCTGAGTAACCGTTTATTGGGAACATTGTAGAGGTCACTTTAGTCTAGGAATGTGTTGGACATATGCCTCTGATGCCCTCTGAAATCCTTTCCAATTCTGAGATTCTGTGACTCTAAAGCTTTGTACAGCATTATCCAGCAAATAAGTAAGATTAGGACGCATTCCGGGGTACAAGCTAGTTCCTGTTTCAAATACTAACAAAAATTTAACACTAATAGAAAACAGCCTGAGAGGAAAATAATCAGGGTGAAAGGCAAATTAGTGCATAAATCAAATGCACAAAATAGGAACAGAATATATCTGTGGCTTAATTTTCCCATTAGCCACAGGTTTTCCCCATTGTGGTATCAACGGCACCTATAGAAGTTATTTCAGTATGTTTTTCTTGGCTTTAAAAAAAATTTAGAAATTTAAAAAGAATTTACATAAAAATTTAGATAGAGTCATAAACACTGTATTGTATCCCAGTCAATTCTTTCAAGCCTTTTACTATTAGAATATAAAACCCCACCTTAATAATAAAACTAATAGCAAAATAGTAAGATCTAAAAGATTTCAAGTTAAGAGTCTACATATAGATCAATGAGATGCCATCTTTCAGATGTAACCAAAGCTTTAACCTGTTAAGTGTCCAGAAATCCACTCCACGGCCACTGACCTCCTAATGCTTCCCAAAGCAACTTCCAC
The DNA here is from genome assembly GCA_023548195.1 of Bettongia penicillata ogilbyi. NCBI lineage: Eukaryota > Metazoa > Chordata > Mammalia > Diprotodontia > Potoroidae > Bettongia > Bettongia penicillata. The sequence goes on from JAJHZJ010000174.1 coordinate 1,010,744, forward strand.
AGTTCCTTTGGAAGTTTTATGCACACCGGGGATACCTCAAGGGTGTCAAAGGCTAGGCAAAGTAGAAACTCCTTAGACTACAATGATCCTTTTCTAGAAAGGAACCATTAAAAGTGTCCCAATCAGGTAAATGAGATTTTGTGACATGGCTACCTATGTTCATTAACCAAGACATGGAAAAGGGAAGAAAATCCACCTGAATAGAGTCATCTTTATCTGGAAAAGAAGCCAAGGAGAATCACTATCTCCTACTATTAGGAATTCTAGAAATCAAGAATTATATGCCTGTATACATACATACATACATACACACACACTCATACACATATATACACAGATAACACATAGTTACAATAAAATATATGTACATATTCCCTTAACTAATGTAATAAAATAACTGGAGCAATGAGCTACCTTATATGTGGTCCTGACTCTTCATCAAGGACAAGAGGGCAATGATGCTTAGAAATCAAGAACAAAACTACTGGAAAGATAGCCCGGCCAGTAAGTGTTCTGCATCCTGCAAAAAAACAAACTTAAAACTTTAGGTAAATGATCCACTTGACCACTTGTCTTAATATCTAAGGGAAAAAACAGAAAAAAACTATAACCAATGCTTTAATGGATTCAAATTTCCAATTATGTAATCCAATAAAAGCACTTTAAACTCAAAATTTTAAATTAATTCGAGTTATAAAATTCCATCATACAGTAGAAAGACACTCCTTCCAAGCCAGAGAAAATGTCCAAATCCTATTTCTGACACTTCACTGCCGAGGTGACCTTGGATAAAGTCATTTAACTTCCCCAAGCCTCAATATCAATTGCAGCATGAAGTAGTTGTGGCCTCTGAGGTGCTTTCCAGGTCTAGATCTCTGAACAAAAAGATTTCTAGCAGGAGACAGTGAGGGGTCACAATGAAATCTAGTTCAACATCTCCTTCAAAAACTGTAAAACAGATGTCAAAAAGAAAAGAAATTATTAAAAATCCTTAAAAGAAAATTTTTAAATCCCTCAAAGAACTAAGGAAATCAAAAAAGGTCCCAACACCAAAATATTATGGATTAAAAGAGGTCAAGGCAAAAATTCCAGAACCAAGAACATAATTCGAGAAAAAGAAACTATAATGTTCTATAAGATACAACAAAGTGATTAGTAAAGATAATGAACAAATTAAAGAAATAATTGTAGATATAGCAAAAGATGAAATTTTAAATTATGTATGCCTATGCAATCACAGGACCGATGATTTCCAGACTCATCAGTTTAGAAATATATATGACAAGGATAAGCAATAAATCTGATTAAAAGTAGAAATATTTAAACTAGAGGATAAAATAGGGGAAATTAAACATGCAAGAGAAAGGGAAATCCTGGAAAATTATCTAACTCAAGAAACTCTTTGGAAGCAATGAAGAGAAAAGTGACAATGCAATTGGACGGAGCAAGGAAAAAAATTTTAAATTATTGGTCTGCATAAAACTCATCAAGAAAATACTCTTAATACTGTTTCAGGAAATCACCAAAGAAAACTCATTCAATTCAACAAGCATTATTTAACTGAAAATATTGAAAACAAAAGAGCAATTGTAAACAGACAGGATTCACAGAATATCAACAGGAGGCATATTCTAGGACCCAGGTAGTCAGTTTTTATGATTCTCTCTTTTTCAAATCAGAGCTGATCAAATTATGATAAAGACTTTTGCAAAAGGAAGCTTTTTTCAGTGTTTACGAAAACAGGTGAAGGGAAAGGAAGAGTATAAAAGAAATGGAAATTTCCTTCATCTAAATATATTTGTATAAGAAATGTCTAGTTACTGAAATTTTTTAAATATGTTGACAGAGAAAGATATCTTAGATTTCTAACATCTCCCTCAATTTACTTCAGGTAGAGTTTTAGCCTGCAATAACTTCTAAAGATGATAAAAGCCGCAGGATATAACTCACTGGTTTTATACAACTACAAGAATGAAAAAGTCAATAAAAGAGAAAAGTTTATTTGTAGACTAACAAAACCTATTTTATTTGAGGGGTAAAAAAAAAAAAGAAAAAAAGAAAGCCAAACCAATGAATTTGCGTTATTTGGATTTTCAGTAAAACAATTTTCTCCTATGCCTGAAACTCAAACCTCTGCAGAGAAGGAACTAGATCACAGTCTCTCCTTCTACCCAAAGAGGCATTTCTGGGCCTCCTGCTGGTCATGGTTTATACTGCGGAAGAGTGATATATGACACCTGCTGTATGGTGGTTCCAGCGCAAAAAGACATTAAAACTGGAATTCTCATTGAAACTGGTTCAGTGTTTGTACTACTAACTTGAGTGTGTAATGTTTAGCTAAAAAAAAGGGCTTACTCTTAACGCTTGGTGGAAATGGGTTTACAGTGATACATACCCTATAAATATTAATCCCCTGCAAAACCCAGATCCACTTATTTAATTTGCAATGATATAGCTGCCACAGACACTTTAGTTCGTCCATTCATCAAGAACATTCAACTAAAAAGAAGTAACAAATTTTCACCATGAATAAAACAGGGCAATGGGTGCAGTTGTGCAAGAAAGCCAGGTGCAGATATTAAACAAGCTTCTCTTATAAACTTTCTCAATAAAATGGATGATTTTTTATTCAAGTGATATTCAACTAATAATCAACAATGTTATTGCAAAGAAAAAACAATCACCTTAATTTTAATTTAAATTATTTTGATGGAAAAGGCAAAAATTTTTCTAATGGTTCACAATTGTCAATTCAAATAGGTAACCGTTTTTTAAATATGAGTACTGTAAATTAACCCTAGTGAAATAACAAGCCTAAGACTATGAAAAAAAACAATTATCACATCATTAATGCCACTGAAACCCACAACTGGAACCAACTAAAAAAATGTCCCAAGTTCTGGACTTCCAAATAATACGATGACAGAATCAACCAGCTGTGGTTTGTTTGTTTTTTAGTCATTGTAACTGGCTTGAAGGACTAATTTAGAAAATCTCTGTTCCAGACTTATAGTAAGTATGAGATTTCAATATCTTCTCTTGAGTTTTATGCCCTTGGGATCATTTCTACAGCTTCCTTTCAGACCCACCATTTTTGAGGAGAGGAGAGGAGAGACAGAGGGAGAGACAGAAACAGAGATATCAAGATCTATGGATACAAGTCCACTTTGGAAGTCTTTTTAACACAAGGTGGCAGGATGAATAAAGGGTCCTCTCTAAAAATAAGAAGACCTGAGTTTTAATCCAGCTTCTGAAAAACTGGCTGGGTGACCTTTAGCTGTTCAGTGCAGTGCCCAGAAGCTGCTGACCTGCATTGATGGAGTTTCCATACCTACATACTCCAGAATGTGTACCCCCTCAAAAACATTCCTGTCTACAGCCACTTCACAAGACTGCATTACACCCCACGAGAATTTATTCTCCTCCTCTCCCCCTAGATTTGCTGGCTCTACAAGGTACCCCCTTGCCCAAACCTGACACTGTACATTTACAGAGGAGGTGATGAAAGTTCCTAAAGTTGGAACAAACCTGTAAAAGAAAAGGGACACTAGAAAAAGGGTCTCAGAAAGACTTTAACAGAAAAATTCTGAAACATTGCTCCCCCCTGACCCTGAGCTGAATCTGCCCCCACCCTGGGTGGGGGGCCGGTGGGCACGCAGAGCGGGCGCAGCCCTGGCCCAGGTTTCCCTTCTTGGGTTTCAGACTCAACAAGCCAGGCTCTAGAGGAGAAGCTGCCGGGCTGAACTGCACCTGGCCCTTCCCGGTGGGGGCCCGGAGAGGTCCTCCGGCCTCGGCGTGGAACTTCCCCAGGCTTTTCAAAACGCAAGCCAGGGGCGTCTCTGCGGGCCGGCTCAGAGGTCCCCCCAGAGGCCGGGAGACTAAGCCAGCGCTGGACCAGCGGGCGAGGGCAGCGGCATCAGTGCGCACGGGCACCGCGCCCCCATGCTGGGGAAGGCGCCACGTCCGGCACGGGCAGGGGCGCTTGGCACGGGGGGCTTCCCAAAGACGCGCAGTGGGGGTGGGGAGGGTGGAACGGGAGGGGTGTGTGCGAGTGAGAGGGACAGAGAGACACAGCCGGCGTCACATCGAGGCAAGAAGCATCTTCCCCACCCACCCCACCCCCAGCTATGCAGGCAAATACAAACCGAGGTCCGGGCGAGGGCTCCTTTCTCCCCGGCCCCAGACCCCAGAGATGAGCCCAGCCCGGATCGTAAGGTTCAAAGGCCTGGAAGGAGGGGAGGGCACCCTGACACAGCAGCAAGTTACGAGTCCCCAAAGCGTACGCGAGTGAGAAGGGGTGGAGGCCAGCCAAGAAGCAGCAGATGCAGACACAGATGCATGCACGCGACCCCCTCCCTGCCTCCAGCATCTGGAAGGGGCTCCTCGCTTTCCTAGAGGCACCCGCCGAGGAGGAGGGGGAGGAGGCCGGTCCCCGGCTGCCAGGGACCCCGGAGATAAAGTTTGCACTCTGCGGCTCGTCCGCAGTGCGAGCACATCCGCCGCGCTCAGCGCTCCCCCGGCCCGGCCTCCTGCACCAAGAGGCTCCCCAGGGTGCGGGGGGGAAAAGCCGGTAGGCCGCGAGAGCCGGCTCCCCCTCGTCCTCCCCGTCCTCGGGGCGTGCATGCATGCATGCATCCCTGCCCTCCCTGGCACTCACCCCACCCCGCCCGCCAGCCTCCCTCCCGGCCCCGGGGTCGGGCGAGCCCGGCAGCAGCACTGACCGATCACCTCCTGCAGCTCGTACGCGTCCCTGCAGATGGGCCAGCCGATGGCCTGGGCCGCCGAGGCCGCCCCCGCCGCCGCCGCCGCCGCCGGAACCGGAGCTGCCGTGGCCGCGGCCGTCGCCGTCGCCACCGGGGCTGCTTGCTGGGGCTGGACGTGGACGGGAGAGTCGCCGGGCTCCGCCATGATGCTGCTGGAGAAAAAGGGGTGGGGGGTTGGGGCGGGGGGAGGGAAGAGGCGCCCCGAGCAGCCAACGACCTTCTTGCTACTCCTAACTTCCCTTCCTTCCCGGCCGACACCTTTCACCCGGGCTCGCGCACCGCCTCCCTCCCCTGCCCGCCGCCCGCCGCCCGCCGCCTGCCTGGGCCAGCCACAAGGGGAGGGGAGCCGAGGCGAGCGGAGAGGCTGAGCACGCCGGGGGGAGGGGGAGAGCGAGGAGGAGGAGGGAGGGGGAGAGCGAGGAGGAGGCGGGAGGGGGAGGGGACGAGGAGGCGCGGGGAGAGGGGGAGGAGGGGGAGGAAGAGGAGGAGGGAGGAGACGGAGAAGGGCGAGAAGGAGGCGGCGGCCGCTCCCGCGCCCGCTGCGGCTGGCTGCGGAGGCTGCTGCCGCTGGTCCGGCAGCACCACCCGCCCGTGCCCTCGAGGAGCCGAGGGAGGCAGGGCTGCTGGGTCATTTGCATTGGCCGGGACACCGGCTGGGCTAGGTCTCTGCCATTGCGGCGGGGGGCGGGGGAGCTGGGCCAGAGAAGTTTCCATTCACTGAGCCGCAGCGGCGCGCAGGATTTCTTTTTCTTTTCTTCTCGGGTTTATTGGGTTAGTGTTAATACCTTCGGCTCTCACCCCGCCCCCTCCTTCCGATGCCCGCAGGGAGGTGAGAGGGAGGGGTCGGATTGCGCCAGCCCCGCCCCAGCCCGATTCCTGGGGGGAGGGGGCTTCGAACCCTGGCCGGGCTACGCGGCCCGGAGCGCGGGGGAGCCGACACCTCCCGGACGAGGAAATGAAGGTCTGGGAAAATGGGAGAGGACGGAGCCGGCTCACGGCACTTTTTACGAGGTCGCCCGTTAAAAAATAACCCGGGCCGTAACTTTCCGGCGCTGTCTACCTGCGGCGCTCCTTCCCACCTTCCCTGATCCAAGCCGAGCGCTCCTGCTTCCTGGGGAGGGAAGCGCGGGTCCTGGGCTCGCAGCCGGCGTGTTCCCAGCCCTTCCGAGCCGGGCCGGCGGCGCTCGGCAAGGTGGAGGGTACCTCGGGCAGCTCACTCTCCAGCTCTGAACGCGGTAATGAGACCGCTCAACCCACTCGAGAGCTCCCGGCCAGGTACTTCAGGTACCTGTGGGTAACAGAATTTAGGGAAACCGATCTAAAATGAATTTACTTCTGTTACGATCCGACCCAATCCAGCAGGTATTTGTTCAATGCCTACTGTGTGCCAGGCACTAGACATTCGAAGTCACGAGGAATAAGTAGTGCCTTCTAGAAACCTACTCTGGGAGGGGCAAGCGCTCAAAAAGTGTACAGATAAATATGAGTAAAGTTTGGAGGTGGAGGGAGCTCTGATAACTGAAGCTATCAGGAAAGGCTTCCAGTAAGAGGTGATGCATGACCTGCCCAAGAAGACCACGGTCAGAGAAATGATGTCACGACTTGCACTTGACCTTGTTTTGAGTGAGGGGGGGGCTGTACAAGTTCACCAACCTCACTGTCTCCTCCTGAGCCATCTGGGTCCAGTGACCAGATGTTCATCAATGCATCAGGATGATGAGATGCCCCAGGGAGACCTTGGCCTTTTTAGCCTGGCCTTTTCAGGTACTCATTTAGAGGGAGATAACGCCCATATAGAGATGTATTTTGCCCATATTAGATAGCAAGTTTTCTTACTTTGCTTCTTTTTCCTCTCTGCCTCTTCTCTTCGTAGCTGCCCCTTAGAAGAAGCCAGGAGAGGTTGAATTCTGGGCAAGGGAGACAGCATTGAAGAAGATGGAATGTCAAGATTGAACAACCCAAAGATATTTTATTCTTAAACTTACAAAAATATAAATACGTGTGTTACTTAATATTGACCACTTACAACACTCACACTGAATATAGTAGATACTTTATATATGGTCAAGTTGAATTGAATCTGACCAATAATGGCTTCATGTGCTCTAGACTCTACATTGCATTGAAATGACAATCTATATCCTTAGAAGTGAAAAAAGGAAAATATAACAATGAATAATGGGTCACAGTCTTGTGTGGATCTCACTACTTCATATTATGTTATGGAGGCAGTAGGCATGATTTTTAAAAGCACTTATAGGATTTGACAGCCTGGTTTCAGTTAATCTACAATTTCCTGAAAAGAATTCACATGGTTACCCAAAAAAAACTGGAAATGTTATATGGAAAAGACAACTCGGGGTCAAATGAAAACATTGATGTAAAGAGAAGAGAACTTAATTACTTAAGAGTATTAGGAAACAATGGAGCAGTTAGGGCAAGGCAATACTGTATTATAAGTGTTTTAGCCAACAGAAATTAAAATCCAACTTAAAAAAATTTACATTCTTTTCATGGTTCTTTCAATAAATAGATTCCTGGAAGAACAAATTAGCTTTAGCACACTTGTTTTAAGGAGGGGGCAAAAATGTAGAACACGCCCCACCTTTTGCCCACCTAATAGCCCAATCCCCAAACACAGCACTACACCAAAAAATAAAATAAAAAGTATGCTGAAGGAAAAAGAAACACGATTAAATGAATATGAACTCCATTAAGTCATCTGAATGTAAATGGAGATATTGAAGGTCTTAGATTCTTCTAGTCTAGGTGTCAGGACACAATGAAATATCAGATGGTAAGGAAATTAGTGTTACCAGTTTGAAATATGTACAAAAACCAATTAGTTCCACCTAGACACCTGCTAACTTCTCCATTCCTAAGCTCTGCCGCCATGTTGCATATCCCTCCCACTCAAAACAAGAGAAGCAATCCAAGGCAGAGCTATCAACACTGCTGCAAAGTCAAACTAAAGTGCATGTGTAACCTGCTGACAGGTCAGTAGTTGTGTCTGTACCATTATCTTTATGTGTGAAGGATACTTTGCTAACCAATCAAAGTCCTGGGCTCTGGAACCCAAAGGTATGGGGGAGAAGGAGGGTCAAAGGAACTTCACGGTTTACATTTGTTTTATTTCCACATACAAAGAATTCTTTCAAAAAAAGTCAACTCTACATGCCAAAATACAATGTCTCTCAGAGGAATCAATGTTATTTTTTCTATAGCATGATTTCTCAACTATTTTTGTGTCATGAACCCCTTTGGCAATTGGGAAAAACCAATGGGCCCCTAAGCAGAAAAAGATTTTAAATACATAAAATAAAATACATAAGAAGACTACAAAGAAAACCAGCTGTAATGAAATATAGTTATCCAAATAGTTTTAAAACCAGTTCACAGAACCTAAGAAGTGCTGAAGCAGTCAAGAGGGGAAAAGCTTTAAGGAGTCCTGGACTAGAGGGTATCAGGACCTTTAACATACATTTCTTGCTCCTCCCCCCAAGAATGTAAGCTCTCTGAAAGCTTTGACTTTTTTATTCTGTATCCCCAGCACTTAACACAGTGCCTGGCCGTAATAGGTGCTTAATAAATTCTTCCTACTACATCCAAAGGGCTACAAAAATGTGCATACCCTTTGACCCAGCAATATCACCTCTAGGCTGTATCCCAAAGAAATTGTAAAAAATAGGAAAGGGTCCCACATGCACAAAAATATTTATAGCAGTTCTCTTTGTGGGGGCCAAGAACTGGAAATCAAGGGGATGCCCATCAACTGGGGAATGACTGAACAAGTTATGGTATATGAATGTAAAGGAATATTGTGCTATAAGAAATGATGAACAGGAAGACTTCAGAGAGGCCTGGAAGGACTTATATGATCTGATGCTGAGTGAAAGGAGCAGAACCAGGAGAACATTGTACACAGCAATGACCACAGTGCTCAAGGAATTTTTCTGCTGGACTTAACCATTCACAGCAATGTAAGGACCTAAAACATTCCCAATGGACTCGAGACAAAATACTATCCATATCCAGAGAAAGAACTATGGAATTGGAATGCAGAATGAAGCAGAATATTTTCTCTTTTGTTACATTTTGTTTTGTTTGGGTTTTTCTCATGGTTTCACCCATTCATTTTAATTCTTCTATGCAATTGTGATTTATGTGAAAATGTGTTTAATAAGAATGTATGGGTAGAACCCATATAAGATTGCACGCCATCATGGGGAGGGAGGAGGAGAAAATCTAAGACTTATGGAAGTGATTGTAGAAAACTGAAAACAAATAAATTAATTTTAAAAATAAATAAATTCTTCCTAGTCTGCATTAGAGAGAAGCAAAGAACATTGGATGTGGAGTCAGAGGACTTGGATTCAAATTCTGCTTTTTCTCAAGTCTCTTCACCTCTGGCCACCTCATTTGTAAAAAGAGGGGATTGTACCAGAGAGTCTCTGAAAACCCTGTTAGCTCTCAATCTGTGATACTGTAAATATACCCAGAGATGAATTGAAAAAACTAAGAGCAAAATAGAAACACAAACAATTCTAGAGACCCTCTAGACCTGACAAACTGTCTATTATTAAGTTTTAATACTTTAATCGTTTGATACTATTATCATTATGGGACTGACTCCACCTCAATCAAATAAAATATATTAATATCTGGAACTACAAAGCAAATTAGAGAGTGATTATGTTTTTGCAAATCTATTCTTCACTTTGCCACAAATTCACCTAAGACTTCATTTTTTAAATTCAGTTTTATATTCTGAACTTGAATTTTTTCCCTCTACCCTTCCTTACTACTAAGAAGGCAAAAAGAACAAAATGTTACAAATATATATAGCCAAGCAAAAAAAAAATCTTGCATTAACCTCATTTTAAAAAATGCTTTATTTTTTTCTCTAAGCCCATTTCTCTGTCTCGGGGTAGACAGTATATTTTACGCTGAATCCTCTGCAGTTGTTGTTGGTCTTTGTGTTGATCTGAGTTCCTAAGCCTTTCAAAGCTGTTGGTGTTTACAAGTGTTGTTGCTATTGTATAAATTGTTTTTGCAGTTTTTCCCATTTCACAGTGCGTCAGTGCTTGTGAATCATCCCAGGTTACAGTGAAACTGTCCCCTTCATCATTTCTTATAGCACAATAGTATTCAATCATGTTCATATGCTATAACTTGTTCAGCTATGCCCTAGCTGATAAAGATCCCCTCAGTTTCCAAGACTTTGCTACCACAAAAAGAACCACTATAAATATTTTTCTACATATGCACCCTTTTCCATTTTCTTTGCTCTCTAGCAGATATCTCTAGTAGCTGTGTTAGTGGGTCAAAGTTTAATATGTTGTAGGGCATATTTCAGAATTGCTTTCCAGAATGGCAGAACTAGTTCATTTCCCAAAAAGCATCTAGAATTTGAAATATTTCTTTTTTGTAAACTTTGCCAATCTTATGAGTGTGACATGATACTTCAGAGTTGTTTTAATTCACATTTATAGTGATTTAGATAATTTTTTTTTCCATATGGCTATTAATAGCTAGGATTTCTTTCTCTGACAACTGCCTATTCATAGTCTTTAGCCTTTTTTTAAATGGAGGAATGGTTCTTATTCTTTTAAATTTGACTGTTTTTTATCTCTTAGAAATGTGATCTTTATGAAATAAATTTTCTGATTCCCCTCCCCCAAGTTCCTGCTTTTCTAATTTTGACTGCATTGGTTTTGTTTGTGCAAAAACTTTTAAATGTTATGTAATCAAGATTATCCATTTTCCCTCCTACAAACCTCTCTATAGGATTTCTTTAAAAGCAAAATTTCTCAGTACATTGTTAAAACACAAACTTGCAAAAAAAAATCAGTTTTACTTAGATCTTTAGGAAAACATCTAGTGTAGTAATAAAAACGGTCTTTTGGGCAATACAAACCTAAACAGAAAAACATTTAAGGAATGAGTTTTAAAATACAGCAAAAAAGAACATTGTCTTTTCACGGAGAAAGGCCAGTTTCTACATCTTTTTTGTTAAGAGTAAAGGAAACTTTCAGTACATCTATAGTTATTACCACTACTGATGATTTGTCTGATCAATCACATTCACAACAGTTCATTAAGATGCCTAGTTTTAAGGTTTTAATTGATATAATTTCCCATGATCTAAGATGGGGAACCATATTTTGCTATCAAAGAGGAGAAATAGCCAGAAATTGAATGGAAGTAATTATGTAGAATAGGATAATAGAACTTTACACTTAGAAGAACTCTTTTTAATCAATTAGTCCAAACTTCTCATTTTATAGATAAGGAAATTGAGTCCCAGCAGAGGTTAAATGACTTGCCTAAGATCATACAAATAGTGACAGAACTAAGACCAGAAACTGGTTCTGATTGTCCATGCAAAAGTTTTTCTATTATAACAGATTTTGTATCTTAAAAAAAAAGTAAACATTAAATCTTTGTCCTAACTTGCTGAATAGTCTTCTGGGAAACAGCTTGGAATATACAAAACTTTACCACCCTCATAAGACTAAGGATCTTTGAACACATATTGTTGATAGAGATGTTATGTGCTTTATACTGATATAATTTAAGCTACTATCCAAAGTCCAGAACTGGCTGTGATTTCATGTTCCCAAGTTAAATACTGTTCATATTTAAGATGTCAGTGGTGACTATTTTACTACCACTAACTTTAGAAGGAAAAAAAAGGTAGAAATTAATTTTGGGCTAGATCAACAAGGTCCCTACTTTTTAAATTCATAGTTTATTCTAAGGAATTCAATTCGTGAAATGCCACTTTCAGACTTAAGCTTTCATTTATTTTCCCAGCCATCTCTTTAAATTGACTTTATATTACATTTTATATTACATACAAAATTGCTTTTGTGACATTTAATGACTCCCCATTAATCTCAGTGACCTTCTGACTGCTGATGCACACTGATGTGAGTTCTGAATGAGGGAGTGGCATCTTGGGAATTCAACTTCTTTGACATCTAAGTGAAGACTCTTTGTACCTAACTAGGGTTACTCTTGGTTTGGGAACCAAGGAGTGTTACTGATTCTGTTTTTAAAGGAAATAAAGTGGTGGTTTTTACTGACTTTTACTTAGCTAAAAAGTATCTTCAGATAGTCATCCATTAAGCAGGTTTTTATGGAGCCTCTGCTATGTACAACACCCTATGCTAGGGACTGTAGGGATACCAAGGAGATTAATACACTGGTCATGTAATTAGGAAGCTTGCAGAATGAAAGGGAATATGTAAAGTTCACCACATAGGCAACATTAAATTTTTGGCATGCTCAAATGAGTTCAGAACAGTCACAAACCCAAAGTAAAAATTTTTCCATTTGTAAGAAATCTGAATACATCCATGATGTCAAAGTGTGACTGATTGGTCATTGAACAGATCTTAAGAAAGGAGAGCCCTCTTTAGTTGGTATAACTGTCAAAGTTAAGCCCCACTGATGCCTACACCATAAAGCACAAGAAAAGTGCCAAGATAAGTAAGGAGAAAAAAGATAAACAGACACAAGTCTTAGATCATGGGAAATTATATCACATAACACTAATGAAACCCAATGCTGCATGGGAATTTTTAATAAATGGAGACCTCAAAACGAATAACAATTCAGTGTGAGAATGAGGGGACTCCTATGTGGGGGCTAGGTATCCCCAAATACTCCTATGTGTTTAAAACCTTTTTGAGAAGTAATATCGAGAACAATGGACATAAAGAAGGAGAGAAGGGAAAATAACCTCAAATAGCAATCTGGATCATTTCCTTACAGGTCATAGAAAGTCCAGCATACACGAATAAACCCATTGTGCCTTGGAGCAAACTAGTCTCAGGAGAGCCAGCTGTTAAATTTTCAGGATGAGCATTTTCACCTCAGAAACACACTAATGCTATTAGGGTTTGGTGTATTGTTTTGCTGATTACGTAGACTTAAGAAAGTGATGGAAAAAGTGTTAACAATGCAAATTAAATTTAGAGGTATGTCATGCACACTTGCCAACACCCCAGTTAGTTGTTAAACATCCACCAGCATCTGATGCAAATAGCCCCTGTGGAAATCACAGCATCCAAGTAAACTAGAATATCACAGGAGTTTGAGGGCTTTCAGTGTAGGGGCAATAGTCTCACACATCAATACCCTTGAGAAGATGACTGTACAAGCCAAATGAAATATGAATTCAACCAGTGCAAGCAACCAGATGGAGACTTTCAGAGTGAACTAACTGGCCTGGTGGGTAAAATGCTGGCACTCCAATTAGTTCAAATAGGACCTCAGACACTTAATTAATTGGTGACCCTGGGCAAATAACTTAACCTCCATTTGCCTTAGTTTCCTCCACTCCTCAATCTCAGAGGAGGAGGTTGAACTGGATAATCTCTAAGGTCCTTTGAAGCTCTAATCATACTCCTCCAATTTTGCTTTACACTTACTTTTATTGGGAGGGTCTTTAATATTTCTCCATTGAAAATAAGGCTATCAAAGAGAGAATAGAAGCAATGGGGGCAGGATAGGATGGAAGAAAATATAGTTAGTCTTACACAACCTGACTATTATGGAAGTCATTTGCAAAACTACACAGATATGGCCTATGTTGAATTGCCTGCCTTCCCAAAGGGAGGGAGGGATGGGCAGAAGTTGGAACTCAAAGTTTTAGGACCAACTGTCAAATATTGTTGTTGCTACTAGCAAATAAGAAATACAGGTAATGGGGAATAGAAAGTTATCTGGCCCTACAGGACAAAAGAGAAGATGGGGACATGGGAAGGGAGGGATGGTAGAAGAGAGGGCAGATTGGTGATAGTGGAAATTAGAAAGCTTGGTGTGTTGGGGTGGGGGGAGGGGACAAATGGGGAGAAAATTCGGAATCCAAAATTTTGTGAAAATGAATGTAAAAAGTTAAAAATTTATTTATAAAAAAAACAAAGAAAAAAAGAAAATAAGGCTATCTTTCAACCAACCTATGTAAACAAAGATACATTTTATTATAATAAAGAAAAATCTTTCCTATATTTTTATTTTTAGCAATTATAATATAAATAAGTGTTATGATTTATCAATGGCCTTCTGGGCATTGGGTGATATAATCATTGAATTGTCACTGTTTTTCTTGTTGATAGGGATTATTTTTATTGTTTTTCTACTATTAAAATATCTTTGCATTCTTGACATAAAGCCAACTGAGTGATAATGAAAAATTTGTTTTTTATATTGCTACATTCTATTTGTCAATATTTTATATAACTATAAAAATAGATATTCATTAATAACTGTACACAAAAATGTATTTCTAATCATGGGATGGATGTGACCCTGGATTCTTAAAGGTTATACCAGGGAAGAACAAACTCCACCAAGTTCTAAAAAGCTGGAAAGGTCATAGAAACAGAATATGTCTGCCTTTCAGCCTAGGTACAAAAAGGAAAATCACCAATAAGTTAGCTATTGTGGTAATTACTTTTGGGAGACAAGTATATGTTCATCATATGTTGTCATCTCCTCTTTAAAACATGTTTTTGAAAAATGAGTTTTTAAAGAAAATGTTATTGATCATTCAATCCATCACTTAATTCAGTTTTTAAAATATTATTGACATCTCTTTGTACATCATCTTCATTTTCCAATATGTCCCTTTTTCCTGCCCTTCCCAAAGAGTCATCCATTACAACAAAGAATTAAAAAGGGGAAAAAACAGGCCATCATAACTACCCCCTATATCAACCAAATCTGAACCATGAATTTTCCACACCCAAAGCCTCCTACCTCTGCAAAGAAGGGAAGGGGGTGGATTCTCATGTCTTCTTTGGTAGTCCCTTCCTCTTAAGCAGTAAAAGTTGTGGAGGGACAGAAAAGGAGACAATAAGTGCCAAGAATCACAGTTTTTAGACCCTCACCAATATTTAGTTGTTATTCCTCTTAATGTGTGAACTTTTTCTAAGGACCAACAAATTGATTCACTCCTGTCAGAGCTGAATCCCAACCATATAAACGAAACCAGAAGATTTTAAAGACTAGATTTTAGCTAAATGGAAAGATGTTTCATAGGTCCTCACTAGAGAATCAAATAAAGGAATTGATGGGACTGATTTCATCATATGCCCAAAAGCGACAAGAAACATCATTTCATAAAATATCTAGATTTGCAATGCTTCGGTGGTATAAAGAAACAGACCACTAAGAAGCTGATTATGACTTATATGCTAAAATCTATCACAGAAGATTGTAAGAACAGGATGAATACGTCTGGAAATTCCATGAATAACTCAATAAGGTGCTCTAAACTAAGGAAAAATAAAGAATGGTATTTGACAAGGTCAAAATGAAGATGGGTCCAGGAAATAATGGTGAATTCTGTATTGGGGAATATAGTAAAAGATCAGAAAAATAAAGAGGCTAAATGCCACTCAGAATCTTCCTATGTGTGTCATTAACACTTTCTTTAGGAAAACATCAAGGGCCCTGATAAATCTAGCGTCTAACACCATCATGAAATACCTTCAAGTCTCAAGGTCAAGCTAATGAGAGCAGAGCTCAAGTGCTATCCGAAAGATGTATCTTGCCCAAAGCCTAGCACAGTGCTTGGCACAAAGGATGCCCTTAATAACTGTTTGTTGATTAAAATGGTAGGAGCTATACCTATTTTATGCTGGGTGGACTCACTCTCTAAACAGATCAGGGAAGCTGTTTGGCTTCCTTGCTGGCTGAGGCATAAAAGGTCAGTTTGTGGAAATTTGTATTTCAGAATGCTTATGGAGTCCATTGAAGAATACTTTCCTGATTCAGCAACAGCAGTGTCTGTAATGACTGTGGAGAAAGAGGGGAATAACATTTAACTTTAGAAATTATATCCTTTTAATCTCTTGTTATGTTATGTTGAGTACCTTAATATATTTTAATTCCCAAGTCTGAATTACAGGACTGCCTTAGGTTAAAACTAGCCCAGAATATTTGACTGGCAAGTGGTTGTTTCATAGTGACCTGATTGTGAAATTACTTTTTTCAACGGGGAGAATGGTATTGTGGAAGAAAAGGAGCTATGGGTGATTGGGTAGTCAGATACAGGACCAGATTTCCAGTGGCTAAAGTGGTTTTGGGGTTCACAGTGACACCTTTTATTGAGCTCAGCAAAAAGTTCTCATTTACTCTGTGATAAATGTACTATGAGTAGATAGAACTGTATTGGGAAAAGTAAAATGGAATGAAATATTCCATGGCTTTTATTCACACCTTTGGAGAAGCTCTAATTGACAACATAAGAGAAGGAAGATAAATCTCCTTGTATTAGAGTATTGGAATCATAGGTAATTAGAGTCAATTAGAGTCAGAGGTAAATAAACTGCGTTTTTTAAAATCATGCCTTGAATCTCTTTTAAGAAGCTGTGGGTATGGCTTTTGAAGCATGAGGAAAACAAAAGATAACTGACTAAGTCAGTCTACAGGTGTCAATAAAATTGTATCAAACATTTGATCAACAAGCATTTATTAATAGTTGCTTACTATGCATCAGGCACTTCAATAATCTCTGGAGATAAAAAGAAAAATAAAAAGTAGTCCCTGCCCTCAAGAAGCTCACATTCTAATGAGGAAGATTACATACATAAATCAGAATATACAATATAAATGTAGGATAGATAGACGAGAACTTTAGAATATTAATGCCATCTGAAGGGACCATGAAAATCCTTCTTAAGGAAGTGACACCTGAGTTTTAAGGAAGCTAAGAGTTGGAAATGAGGAGTAAATTAATTCCAAGTTTGGGGAGATACAATACAAAGGCACAGATATGGAGGACACAATGTCCTGTCCAAGGAACAGAAAGGTCACTTTGGTCGAATCATAGAGTTTGAGAAGAGGAGGAGAATGTGAGAAGATTCGAAAGATGGGAAGGAATCAGACTGAAAAACTTTAAATGAAAAATAAAGGACTCTGGGAGTTAATATGGAGTCATTGGATTTTATTAAGCAGGAGAAGATTTAGTCAGACCACACTTTAGAAAACTCACTTTGGCAGATGAGGGGCAGATGGATTGGAATGAGGAAAGACTTGAAAAACGGTGATCAATTAGAAGATCATTATAATAGTATGGGAAAGAGGAGATGATGGCCTGAACAAGGTAATGACTGTATTAGGTGGAGAGAGTGGGACATATGTAAAAGTTAGTGTAGAGAAAGAAATTAAGAGATTTGGCAACTAACTGGATATGTGGAATGATCTAGAGTGCGGAGTTGTGGGTAACAACATCAGGACTTTGATCCTAGGAGAGTAAAAGGATAGTGGTATTCTTGGCAGTAAAAGGGAAATAGTCCAACCTCCTTCATCTCCATTACTTTCTTCCCACGGGTCCAATATTGTCTGATATTAATTATATGGAATAGTTCAGGCAACCAGAAGAGCTTGTATTACATCTACCACAATAACCAGCAGAGCAGCAACCAAAAGCTTCTGGACAAGTATCAGTTCCCAGGAACTCATAATATCAAAGCCCGGTGATTAGTTCCCATAACTGAGACCCAAAACATAGTATCTTCCACTCATCTCCACTTGAGCAAGAACACATTTTTTCCTTACTGGTTCACCCTGTCCCCTACCACCCAAAAAACTCATCAATAGAAAATGGAATAGGCACTTTGACTCTTTCAGAGTCTGCTGATATAAAGGAACTTATCGTTTCCCCCAAAACCTTTCCTTATACCAGACTTTTCTTCTACAAACTATGTATTGTGGTCTAGTGAGTCTTCCCCCAATAGTTGCCCAGCTCAAAGAGCACTTTTTCTGAAATAATTTTGACTTTTAAACAAAATGATATAACATAGTTTGATTGCCTTCTTTGTTCACCATATCTGGCTCCAGAAATACTATAGTAACAGGGGTAGCAGAGAGCTCATGCAGAGATTCCCTTACCTGCTTCTAACCAATCCCATGAGGGGCTTGGCACTTTGAAAAGACAAAAAGGTCTCCTCATTGGCCCCTGAGGGGAAGAAGAATATCCATTCCTAAAAATACAACAAAAGAGCAACAAAACGTGATATAATATGATACACAATCCATCATTCAACTGACAAAGAATCAAAATACAACAAAAGAGCAACAAAACGTGATATAATATGATACACAATCCATCATTCAACTGACAAAGAACTAACTGAAGGTGGGGAAACTGTTCAATCTAGTTTCAAATTGTCAAGATTGGCTCAGTGTGAGGAGAAACATGCATGCATGTATGACTATTGCTTTGACTATGACATTATCAAAATCATTGGCTGTCCCACCTAATTTGCACATCACTATACATAAAGTATTTCCTGAGCCTCCTTCTGTGTCTTTTCAAGAGCAAGTGTCTTCTTTATCTTACTACCTTGCATTTATTTATTCTACATGTATTTATAGGTGCATGAGAAGCATTATGGTGTTGTGGTTAGAGAGCTGACCTTGCAATCAAGAAGAGGTTGGGCCAGATCCCACCTTTGACATATAGTGGGTATATGACTCTGGGCAAGGCACTTTCCCCTTCATTGTTCTATATAATTCTCTAAAATCCTAAGTTGCAAAGAGGTGCTAACTTTCATCAGTTACAGAGTTTCTTCACTCTGGAGTTCCCTATCAAAGAAATCACGAATCTAATCCTATTTTTATCCTTTCCTTGTATGTACCCTTGTCATATCTCCAAGAGAATGTAAAATCTTTGATGGCAGAGGAATCTTCAGCCACTAGCAGACTTTCTATTGCACCACAGGAGATCAGTAAATTCTCATTGATTGATTGGTTGGTTAATTTCATCCTTTTTCTTCCACCCTCATCCCCAAAGTAAAACACAAACTCATTGAGAGCGAGGACTATTTCCTTTTATCTTTGTATCCACTATATTTAGCATTCTGTGCACAGAGTAGGTATTTAAAGAATGGATACTGAATGGAACTGAAATATGTGACTGTTGGCACCTCAAACAAATCAGCTGTTTACATGTTTTGCTGTCTCAGTTCTAGACTTTAATGACCATTTAAAGATGAAATTATATATACTCAGGATAAAACTTTCTTCCACTTATAGAGAAAGGTAATTTTTCTGCAACTTATAGTCTCAGAGAATTGCATGGAGCTTGGAGGACTTAACCTGCCCAAGGGCAAACCAACAATATGTGTCAGAGCCAGGACCTGAGCTCAGACGTTCCTCACTGCCAAGTTAGATACATCATATCAGATCCTCTCAAAGTCTTATATTTAAAAGCATGAAGGCAAGAATGGTCAATACTT
The DNA here is from genome assembly GCA_023548195.1 of Bettongia penicillata ogilbyi. Taxonomy (NCBI): domain Eukaryota; kingdom Metazoa; phylum Chordata; class Mammalia; order Diprotodontia; family Potoroidae; genus Bettongia; species Bettongia penicillata. The sequence continues at coordinate 1,029,762 of JAJHZJ010000174.1, forward strand.
TTTTTTTTTTGCTTGTATAAAGTTTAAGTTCACTAAAATTTAGCTTTGGTAGTTAAAAGAAAAGCAAAAGAATATTATGTGTATTTTCTAATTATCCTTTCCCGAAGTCTGAATTTACTACCAGCATTAGTTTTTTGAGTTGAGATACACCCAGTTGAAAGATGCGCACTATGTCTAATAGTCCAGAAATTCTCCAGTGCCCTACCCTCTCTCCACTCCTAGCTCAAAAAAGGTCTTATAAATGTCCCAACCCAAATGCACATATGCCACACATTCAGATACTGAAGTATCCTTTGGGTAGGATAAGAAAAAAATAACATTACTCCTTTTGTGTGGCAAATGCACATGTTTGTGCATTCATTAATCTAATCAGAAAAACCTCCAAGTAACTAAGTAATTTGATCTGAGTAAAGAAGAAACACAATGAATTAGAATTTACAGTTTTTTCTAGCTAGTTAAATTCAACTTAAACAGTAGTGTATATCAAATCTCTTTCCTCCAGGGAGGCCAAGGACTTACACCTACTGGTGATTATAAAGTAATTTACAAGGAAAGAATTCTCGCGGGGAAACAGAATTTGAACCAAGGTATGAATGAGAGCAAACAGGTTATTGAGGAGTAGATCAATTTATTGCTTATTGCTTATTATAGTGCATCCCCAATTTTGAGAGATTTTCTTCCTTGGCAGATAAAACATTTGTATTAAGTAGTTTAGTATACTTCTTTGTGTTTGCGTGTTTAGAGTTTATAGCTTTCTTTTGAAAGAGGACCAATCATTTCATGCCGATTAAAAGTTCAACAGGTTTTCTTTGTTTTTCTTTCTTTCTCTCTTTAAGGATCATTACTATGCAAATTTTGGCCCACCCCTGTCCTATTCTTTCTCAAAGACAACTATCCCTTCTGCCAAGGGGATTCTAAGGATAATTATTAGCACCTGCACTGGGCAGGGTGCCTGAGAGAGTCACCTTTCAAGGTTACTAAATGCATGTCATCCTCGGGCTAATTATGAGAAACAGTCCAGTAGAGACCTTCAATCCAATAACAGTTACCTTAGTCCGAAAGTCCTAAGAATGTTGAATGTGTGCCGAGAATGTAACCCAAAAGATAAACCATGAATTCAGAAAAACTGAGCATGAACACAGCTACACAAGATCCCGAGTGACCAACACTCCCAAAACCTTAAGGGCGGATTGTGACGTGAGACTTAATTTTTCAGGCTATAAGTCTAAACAATGCAACCTCAAATTTCATTGCTGATTAAAATTTGTCCAATGATTCTCACATGTACTCTAGTGCTTATATTGACCTGTTGACAACTGACATAGAAACAAGAGCTCTAGAGGTCCAAGAGAGACTTCACCTGTAAATACATGAGGAGGCCGTAGCAATATTTAGAATACCTGTATTTGCTACCTATCTAAGATCTCACCAGTTATATCATAAGCTCTAATAAAATTTATGAAAACATAGGTAAACCATATATTGGGTTTTGCTTTCATTTTTGAAGCTGCAACATTTATCATTTAATTCTCCATGTAGAGAACATTTACTCCTAAATGTTGGAGAATGGGGTACAAAATATAACTTTCTCAACCCTTGAAAACACCTCTTTGAACCTATGTCACCCAAGTATAAATTATAGAAAAGCTATGTATCTATATCAATGGATGGAGTTTTCATGCTAGGAACTTCCTGAACAGATGATATTATAGGACTACACTAAAAACCACAACTTTGAACAATGATATATTTAATCATAATGGTAGACCTTAAGAGATACTCTGTCCTAAAGCTGTATGTATCAGGATTCTGAATATAAGGAAGAATAAGATAAAATATAAAACTTAAAGTCTATTATAATTCAAATTCAAACCCAGGTGTCACTGATCTCTATGTCTTGCATTCTGTCTAAGATACCATACACCTGCTCAACAGTTTAACATTTTAAATGTCATCAGTCACTTATAAGTTAGTGTAAATAAGTTTACTAGATCATTCCATAAGAACAAATTTGATAGAGACAAGAAAGTATGATCAATCAATCAAACAAGTACTTATCAAATGTTTACCATATACTCAGCCCTGTATTAGGCACTAGGGATTCAAAAACAAAGAATGAAATAATCCTTATTCTCGATGATTTTACATTATAATGGGGGAGATAACAAGTGCATACAGATACGTGTCTGTGTATATATTATTGATATATATATATGTCTTAAATGTAAAGTTAATACACAGAGTAATCAATCAATCAATCAATAAACATTTATTGAGGACCTCCTATGAACTAAGCTCTGGGGACACAAAAAGAAGCAAAAGGATTTCCCTGTCCTCAAGGAGCTTACAGTCTAATCAGGGAGACAACATTCAAGCAAATATATTCAAAATGAGTTATATACAGAATAAATAGGAAATAAAAAGGGGAAGACATTGGAATTTAGAAGGAGGGAAGGTTTTTTGTAAAAGATGGGATTTTGTTTGACACTTACTTATAGGAAGCCAGGGAGGTCAGTCATTAGACTTGAGTAGGGAGAGCATTCCAGGCATGGGGAGCAGCCAGAGAAAATTCCAGGAGCTAAGGAATGGAGTGGGGTAACTAGGAGGCCAGTGCTACCTGGGCCCTAGAAGGTGTGAGATCAGGAAAGGCTTCACATAGAAAATGCTGCCTGAACTGTGTCTCAGAGAAAGAGAGGGACTCTTGGAGGTAGAGGTCAAAGGGAGTACAGTCCAGGTATGGGGGATGCAGTACAAGAAAAAGTGTGGTAGAAAGTAGAAGCTATTTCAGGGACAGACGGGATGGTGGAAAAGACTCAGAAAGAGGCATGTAAAGGCCCCAAAGGCAGATTTTATCCACCTCACAATTTTAGCTCACAGTGGCCTTGTTGGAGAATATATTGTATTATATAGAGATTTACTTGCATAGTTTTGTACCAAATAATTTCTAAGGTACCTCTTGAAGAGACCTACTTTAACAAAAACTATCTCTTAAGATTACAGTTTTATTTCTTTTAATGCACAAAGCTGTAGGGTTCAAACAGATATATATTTCTTTATGTGACTCATTCATTAAGTGGGCATTTATTGCAGTTTAAACATCAAAACAGCAAAGCAACCTCTGGCATCCTTATTATCCAATGTGTCAAGACATAAAATACATTTACATCTTCAACCTCCTGACCCTGCCTCCTCCCCAAATACACACACACACACACACACACACACACACACACACAACAACACACACACACACACAAATGTAGCCAAAGGATTCTTTTTTATGAACAATGATATAGTCCCATTGACTTAGCCTTTCGTGTCATATGATCCACTGCTTGGACAGTATATGCAATTTTTCATAACATTTATCTGGTTTGAAAATATTTATAATAATCTGAAAAATACCATTTACTTGACATTAAAGTATTGATAGAAAGAATTTCTTTCTCTGAAAATTCCTAGCATTAAGGAATCAGTTAGTTGTGTCTGTCTTGAGTAGACAATTTGAATAAGCAAATGTGCCAGACTTATTGTCCTAACACATTTCTTAATTAAGATGCTGACGCTGTCAATAACAAAGCTCAAATCAATTTAATTCAGTAAACATTTAATAAGCTAATAATTTCTTGACTTGCTATAATGATAATTCCATCATTCACGTGATAAAGGAACCAGCAATAGGAATTCTATTCCGCACCTGAGTTTTACAAAGAAAAGATCAATTTGTTGGTAGAGTAGACATGGTGGAAAACTTGGGAATAACTGACCATTCTTTCTTAGAATTTATAATGGAAAAATAGAAGAAAGCAGGGCATAGTTAGATATGCATCCTAGATTTTAGGAGAGCAGATGTCAAGGGATTTAGGAAGAGGACAGGTAGAATTCCAGGAAAAAATATGCCACTGGAAAAGGCAGCAAAGGAAGAATAGGAAGCTTTCAGAATGAAATTTCAAAAACATGAAGAAAAATAATTCTAATGAAGAGGTAACAGAGAACTGTCTGAAGATAACTATGTGTACACATAGAACACTGGCCAAACGATTACATTTTTTTAAATTTTAAAATACCTTTTTTTAAAAAAAAAAAGAAATTGAAGGAATTAGAATAGACAATGAAAAAACTAAATTATCAGTCTTTGCAGATGAGATGATAGTATGTATTTACAGAAGCTTAGAGAATCAAATAAAAAACTCCTTTAAATAATTAACAACTTCAACAAAGTTGCAAGATATAAAATAAGCTCACAAAAATCATCAGCATTTCTATATATTACTATAAAAGCCCAGAAGCAAGAGATAGAAAGAGAAATTCCACTTAAAGTAACTGTAGACAATAAAAAATATTCAGGAGTCTACCTGCCAAGACAAACCCAGGAAATATATGAACACAATTACAAAACATTTTCCCACCAATAAAGTCAGATCTAAACAATTGGAAAACTATCAGTTGCTCATGGGTAGGTCAAGCTAATATAATAAAAGTGACAATTCTACCTAAATTAATTTGCTTATTCGGTGCCATACCAATCAAACTACCAAAAATTATTTTATAGAGCTAGAAAAAATAATTACAAAATTCTTTTGGAAGAATAAAAGATCCAGAATTTCAAAGGAATTAATGAAAAGAAATTCAAAAGAAGGTGACCTAGCCACACCATATCTAAAACTGCATTATAAAGCAGCAATTATCAAAATTACTTGGTACTGGCTAAGAAATAGAGTGGTGGGTCATTGGAATAGATTAGATACACAAGGCACAGTAGTCAGACTATAGTAGTCTCCTGTTTGATAAACCCAGTGGCTCCAGCTTCTGGGATAAGAACTCACTATTTGACAAAAATCCAGCGAAAACTGGAAAACAGTATGGCAGAAACTAGGCATAAGCCAACATCTTACATTGTATACTAAGATAAGTCAATCAATCAATCAATAAATCAAAATGGGTACATGATTTAGATATAAAGGGTGAAACTATAAGCAAATTAGGAGAGCAAGAATAGTTTACCTGTCAGATCTATGGAGAGGGGAAGAATTTGTGACCAAACAAAAGATAGAGAAAATCATGAAATGCAAAATGGGTAATTTTGATTACATTAATTTAAAAGGTTTTGCACAAACAAAGTCAATGCAACCAAGATGAAAAGGGAAGCAAAAAACTGGAAAATAATTTTTATAACTAGTGTCTCTGATAAAGGCTTCATTTGCTTTTTAAATTTTTTTATAATTAATATATTTGTTTTAGTTTTCAACCATCATTTCCGTAAGTTTTGTTTTCTCTCCCCCCTCTCCCACCTCTCTCGCCAAGATGGCATGCAATCTCATATGGGTTCTACACATACATTCTTATTAAACACATTTTTACATTAGTCATGTGGCATAGAAGAATTAAAATGAATGGGAGAAACCATGAGTAACAAAACAGAACATAATAAAATAGAAAATAGTCTGCTTTATTTGCGTTATGACTCTATAGCTCTTTCTCTGGATGTGGATAGCATTTTGCATCATGAGTCCTTTGGAAATGTTTTAGGTCCTTGCATTGCTGTGAAGGGCTAAGTTTATCAGATAAAGTCCTTGCTGGCATACTGTGGCTCTTACTGTGTATAATGTTCTCCTGGTCCTACTCATTTCACTCAGCATCAGTTCATATAAATCTTTCCAAGTTTTTCTGAAGTCTTCCTGTTTATCATTTCTTATATCACAATATTTCATTACATTCATATATCACTGAGTCAAATCTACATGGATACAACTCATTCCCCAATTGATAAATGGTCAAAGGATATGAACAGGTAGTTGTCAGAGGAAGAAATTAGAACCTATCTGTAGTCATATGAAAAAAATGCTCTAAATCATTATAGAGAGATGCAAATCAAAACAACTCTGAGGTACCACCTCACACCTCTCAGATTGACTAACATGACAAAAACAGGAAAATGCTAAATGTTGGAAAAGATGTGGAAGAGTTGGAACATTAATTCGTTGTTGGTGGAGCTGTAAGCTGATGCAACCATTCTGGAGAGCAATTTGGAACTATGTCCAAAACTTTGACCTTTGACCCAGCAATACCACTTCTAGGGCTGTATCCCAAAGAGATCATACAAATGGGAAAAGTACCTACATGTACAAACATATTTATGGCAGCTCTTTTTGTGATGGCAGAGAGTTGGAAATTGAGGGTATGCCCTTTAATTGGGGAAAGGCTGAACAAGTTGTAGAAGTAATGGAATACTATTGTTCCATAAGAAATGGTGAGCAGGTGGGCTTCAGAAAAACCTGGAAAGACTTCTATGAACTGATGCTGAATGAAGTGAGCAGAACCAGAAGAACATTGTACACAGTAACAACAGCATTGTGCAATGTTGTGATGGTTGTCTTCATTTGCATTTCTCTTATTTTCAGTGATTTGAAGCCTTCTTTCATATGATTGTTAATAGTTTGCAATTCTTTCAAAAACAGTTTACATCTTTGACAGCTTTTGGTGAGATGTGTGTAAATGTATCTTGTGTAGCAAGCCCTTATGAGAGAAAATTTGATAAAAGATTGTTTTTCTCCATTCAACTACTTCCTTTCTTAACCCAATTTGCATTAATTTTGTCTTTGTAGAAGCTTTTCAGTTTCATGCAATCAAAATTATATATTTTATTTTTGGTAATTGCCTCTATCCTCATTTTTTAATTAACAATATAATCACCTCCCCATACCTGTGTGTTATATAGTTTGCTTCTCTTTTACTTTTTTCATAGTACAAGTTTCAGTTTTAAAGTCATATATATCCATTTAAAATATATTGTGGAATGCAGCGTAAGGTGTTGGTCTAAGTCTAATTTCAGCAAAGCTGTTTTCCAATTTCTCAGCATTTAAAGAAAAATAGAGAGTTGTTTCCTAAGTAATGCATGTTTTTCACTTTATTGAACAATGAGTTATGAAGTTCCATTGTCTCTTATTCTCTATTTATTCTGTTCCATTGATCTATGTTTCTTATTTTTTAACCAGCACCATATGGTTTTTATGACTACCACACTTTATAACATAATTTGAGGTCAGGAAGGACTATCCCCTCTTTGTTCATATCTCTATCACTTCCCTTGATAGTCTAGTTCCATAGTTTTTCCAAATGAAATTAGTTATTATTTTCTCAAGTTCTATAAAGTATCCCTGTGTTAATTTGATTAACATAGCATTAAAAATACAAATTAACTTTGGTAATATTATTGTTTTTTATCATATTAACGTTGCCTGGCCATCCCACTATGTAAGTTGTTCTTTACATCTTTAATGAACACTTTGTAATTAAATCTACACAAGTCTTTGATGTGCTTTAATAGACTGACCCTTGGATACTTCATATATTTTATAGTTATTTGGAATGAGATTTCCCCTTCTATTATTGCTTCTTGGATTTTGTTATTATTTTTAGAAGTACTATTGATTTTTGAGGATATATTTTGTAGCTTGCAACTTTGCTAAGTCTTTCAATTGTCTCATTTACTATCTGCTGATTCCCTAGGATATTCCAAAAAGACCATCTTATAATCAGCAAACAGGATTAGCCTTATCTCCTTTCTACCTGTCTTTACACCTTTAATTTCCTTCTCTCATATTACCACTTTTACTAGCATTTCTAAAACTATATCACATAATAGTGTGAAGAGTGGTGATCCTCCTTATTTTGTTCCTCTATTTATTGGAAATCCTTATTGCATATGAAGCTTGTTTTTTATTTATACTTTTTATGATATTAAGAAAGATTCCTCTATTCTCGTTTTTTGAGGGATTTTAGCATAAATGAATTGTGTACTTTAACACAGGTGTTTTCTAGTGAGATAATCATGTAGATCTTATGATTTTAGATGCTTTGTTTTAAATAGGACTAATTATGTTGATTGTTTTCCTAATGTTGAGCCATCTTTGTGTCTTAGGTATAAATCCAAATAGATCGTGGTGACTTTTCTCGGATAAATTTTTGTAGTCTAACAATAATTCACTTATAATTTTTGAATCAATATTCATTAATGAAATTCACATATGGTTATCCTTCTATGCTTTAGATTTAGATATTTATTTCATTTGTCTCATAAAACAAAGCTGAATAAGGGCTTTCTCTATCAATTTTTGAGAGTATTTTTGTTGCATGGGTGCTAATTGTTCCTCCAGAGTTTGGTAGAATTCTCCTGTAAATCCATTAGGACCAGTAACTTTTTTTCTTTGGTAGTTCCTTTATAGCTAATTTTTTTTCTGAAGTTGAATTATTTAAGATTTTTATTTGATCTCCTTTTATTGACATTTGCCCTTCCCTTGGTAAATTTTTCCCGTCTAAATTAAAAACTCTACCCTGCATCTATGCTTTCTCACACTTTTGAGTGTCAGTTGCCCCATCAGTGCTCCTGAGGCAGGATGAATGGTCTAAGTACCAAATCCTGAAAATTATGCTAATTGAAATTCCATTTAAAATAACTGTAGACAATAGAAAATATTTGGGAGTCTACCTGCCAAGACAAACTCAGGAGTTATATGAGCACGATTACAAAAATGATGTCAGATCTAAATAACTGGAAAACTATAAGTTGCTCATAGGCAGGCCAAGCTAAATAATAGAAATGACAATTCTACCTAAATTAATTTACTTTTTCAGTGCTATATCAATCAAACTACCAAAAACTATTTTATAGAGGTAGAAAAGAACAATAAAATTCATCTGGAAGAACAAAAGATCAAGAATATCAGAGGAATTAATGAAAAAAATGCAATGGAAGGTGGACTACCCATACCAGATTTAAAACTGTATTATAAAAGCAGCAATTATCAAAACTATTTGGTACTGGTTAAGAAACAGAGTGGTGGATCAACGGAATAGGTTAGGTACATAAGATGCAGTTAAACCCAGCTTCTGGGATAAGAACTCACTATTTGACAAAAACTGCAAAACTATGGCAGAAACTAGGCATAAACCAGCTTCTTACAATGCATATAAAGGATTTAAGATAAAGGGTGAAATTACAAACAAATTAGGAGAGCAAGGAATAGTTTACCTGTCAGATCTATGGAGAAGGGAAGAATTTATGACAAACAAGAGATAGAGAAGATTATGAAATGTAAAATGGATGATTTTGATTGCATTAAGTTAAAAAGGGGTTGCACAAACAAAGCCAATGCAACCAAGATGAGAAGGGAAGCAGGAAGCTGGAGAGCAATATTTACAGCAAATGTCTCTGACAAAGGCTTCATTTCTAAAATATAGAGAGAACTTAGGCAAACTTATGAGAATGCAAGTCATTCCCCAATTGATAAATGGTCAAAGAATATGAACAGGCAGTTTTCAGATGAAGAAATTAAAGCTATCTAAAGTCATATGAAAAAATGCTCTAAATCATTATTGATTAGGGAAATGCAAGTTAAAACAGCTCTGAAGTACCACCTCACATCTATAAGATTGGCTAACATGACAAAACAGGAAAATGATAAATGTTGGAGATGTGCGAAAATTGGAACACTAATAGGATATTATTGGGACACTACATTGGAACACAATAAAATTGGAACACTATTGGTGGAGTTGTGAACTTTATTCAACCATTCTGGAGAGTAATTTGGGACTATGCCAAAGGACTATAAACTTACTCTTCTTTTCATGTATAAATATATATATATATATATATATATATATTATATGCACATTCAACAGATTGTTTTTAAAGGTGTCCTGATTGCCTGTTTCCTACTAATTTTGTTTTATTTTCTTCTAAATAAATGCATCAGTGAACTTCTATTATTACTTTTTTTATCATTTTGGTAATCCTATAAATAAACTCCATCAGTCCATCTTTCAAACTAACCCTTCCCCCCAAAAAAAAAACTGAAAGAAGAGTGAATCTCTTCTTGTGACATAATTGAGGAAAACAAATTGCCTCATTGGCCATTTCCAAAAATGTATGCTTCATTCTTCGCCTTGAGTTTATTACTTCTCTGTCAGACAGCCCTCCCTTACTCAAATCAAAGTCTACTGCAAGTCATGTCATCATCTTGATGTCATGATCCTTTTCAAGAACAAAGGACAACCACAAAATTTCTGTCAGAAGAAAGGTTGCATATTTCATCAGTGTTCTTGATTCTAAGTTTTTTCCTTCACAATATTTTTGTTATTATATAAATTATTCTCTTGGTTTAGCTCAGTTCCCTCTGCATCAGATCATACAAGTCTTCTCAGATCTCTGAAATAGCCCTTTTCATAATTTCTTACAGAATAATATCTTATCATATGCATATTCCCTAAATTGTTCAGGCATTCTGCAGTTAATGGAAATACTTCAACTCCCTCAGTTGCCTCTTCCCTCTGTTTGGAGGGCTGAAGGGTAGAACAATAAACTCCTGTCCAAACTTTCTATTATAGAAGCCTCAGATCAGGACTTTCCATCTAATTCTCCATTTTCTATCAGCAATTCTGCTTGAGTTTGACTCCAGGGAGCATCATTCCCTCACCTGTCCTGGGTACTGCCTGGTGCTTCCTTCTCCATTTTTTTGGCTTCTTTTCTGTTGTCTTCCCCCATTAGATTCTGAGCTCCTTGAGGATATATGTGTGTGTCCTACATATATGTGTATATATACATATATATATATATGATTGTAGATATAGTTATAAAATGACAACTCATTTATATTCCATATCCTCTACTCAGGAGAATAATCTTCAGTAGGATATTTTTAAAAATAGTTAACAGAAGGTAGAAATCCAATATAAGTGAGGAGATAGAAAGTGAGATGTCCTCTGTGAGTTCAAAGACATCAGATTTTGATAATCTATAGCCCAAGGTATTGAAAAAAGTGGTGGATATGATTGGTAACTATGATCAATGAGTTCTAAAAATCCATGGAGAATGGAAGAGGTACTATAGGAAACAAATAGTCTAATGTCTCAATTAAAAAAAATCCCAACAAACAAAGGAGTGTAGATAATTTAAAGCCACAGACTCCTGGGCTTAGCTTGAAGGGCTAACATGGCACATTGGTAGAGTGCTAGTTTTGGAGTTAAGAGTATCGGAGTTCAAATCCTCCCTCACTCCCTAGCTTTGTGACCTTGGAAAACACTTAGTTATGTGTCAGATAGAACTTTTGACTCATCTCTCTTATCTATACAATAAGAGCACCTACCTTATTTGGTTGTTATAAGTAGCAAATATAATGCATCATCAATGATTTTTTATTGAGAAATTCTCAAATACATTATTAAGGGCATGGTCTATTAGCATTTAGAAGGGGGAATGATGAATACTAAGGGCCAGTATCGAAGTTTATCGAGAACATGTAATACCTGGCAGTTTTAATTTGATTACTAAATCAGTGGAATAACATGAATTTCTAGGATTTTCAACAAGGTGTTTGACAGTACTTATTATGACATTATGGTGAATAAGATAAAAGGATTTCCTTGGATTACTGGTTGCCAGCAAGAGGATCCACAATGCAGAAGATAGGGTTATATTTCTTTCATGCCCAGGCACAGAATGCCTTTGAACTGTTTCATCCACTCTCCACACAAAGGGTTTCTTCAGGTTGCTTTAGGATTATCCTTTTGCTCTTAGTGTTCCAATGAGGTTATATTATCCCCTTTGGATCAGCTCATGGTAAATCAGGTTCATTTATTTCTTCCTTCATCCAATGGGCAGTTTCCCTTCCTAACATAATAGCTAGCTCAGTGTTAAACTGAAAGTCAGAAAGTCTTGGGTTCAAATCCCCCTTCTTATTGTTGAATCATTGTCCAATTCTTTGTGACCCCATTTGGGGTTTTCTTGGCAACGATATTGGAGTGGTTTGCCATTACCTTCTCCAGCTTGTTTTACAGAGAAGGAAACTGGGGCAAACAGAGTTAAGTGACTTTCCCAGAGTCACTTAGTAAATATATGAGAGCAGATTGAACACAGGAAGATGAGTCTTCCTGATTCCTAGCCCAGTACTCTATCCACTAAGCTACCTAGCTTTCCCCAAATCTCTCCGTTACTTATTAGACCATGAGAAAGACTTAATTTCTTTGAACTTCAATTCACTATATGTAAAAGGAGGGAGTTGCACTAAGTGGTGTCTAAAGTTCTTTCTAACTTTCAATCTATGATCAGATGAGTCAATAAACCTTCCACTTAGTCTTAGGGTAAAAGGAAGGAGTCCTTTCCGCTTCCTTTCCCTGCTTATATTTTCTTTTTTCCATCTTCTTTCTGACAACAGAGTCAGTGTTGCATATTAGCCTGGGATGTTCCGAAATAATGGCATGACTTGCACTTGACTTTGTTTTGAGTAAGGGAGGGCTGTACAAGTCACCAGCCTCACTTCCCCTCCAGAGCCATCTGAATCCACCAACCAGACATTCACCAGGATGACTGGAGATGACCCAGGATGAGGCAATTGGGGTTAAGTGATTTGCCCAAGGTCACACAGCTAGTGAGTGTCAAGTGTCTGAGGTGAGATTTGAAATCAGGTCCTCCTGACTCCTGCACCCGTGCTTTATCCAGTGCATCACCTAGTTGCCCCATGTAAAGGTCCATGAAAAGAAGGAAGGGCATCTAGCAGTTTTCAGTGTCTATTCCCAGCATGTGTTCCTGTGACTCAACATGTCACCATTATACATCATTTCTTATTCAACGCATCGCTGACACTGTCAGCAAATACAGTCAATTTCAGGGATGAGAACAAATTGTCAATAACATAGGTAAAATGGATCATGTAAGCAAGGCAGGTAGATAGGCCTACCAGACATGCCCATCAACACTTATTTGTCTTAGTGAAATATGTTCATGCAAATTTTTAAAAATCCCATGGATAATCAAATTAAAATCATAGAATATATGAAAATTATTTTTTGTCAGATCCTGTATTCACCTAAGGGGAAAAAAAGCAATTTTTTAAAAAAAGTTTCTGAATGAGGAATTTATATGTGTAAAGGAAACATGCCATATTTCATCATGAGGATGGAACATCAAAAATGCAACTTCTGTTCCCAGGGTATTTATTGAATGCCATATAAAGGATGAAAACTCTATGAGATGTTGTTACTGAACTCCTCCTTCCTGGAGGAGTCTATGAGCACAGAACTTCAAATCAAAAAAGAAAGGAGGGTGGAGGAAAGCAGTTTTAGAAGTAGAGATGTAATTAATTTTTTTTTTTTTTTAAAGAAGGGCTCAATTAGGAGGGAGCAAATGAGTCAGCACAAAGTTTAAGCACTGAAATGGTGCTATGGGTGTTTTTCTCACATTTCTGCTTACTTTTGGAAAGTATGATACCTTATTCAAGAACACCTTGAATCTGTAAATAAATTGGTGAGAGAAAATTTGAAATGTCGTGGAGAGGGGGGAAGATAGTCAAACTCCTTTGTAATACAGAGTATTATTTCAATAAATATCCATTTTTCTAGAATGTTACCTATCAGAAAACTCAGAGAATACTTTTCCCCTCAATATATACATTGCTTTTATAAGAATGAGAAAAGAAAAAGTATACAAGCTGATATCAGGAATTTTTTGACAAGATCAGCTTTTGGGGACAGACCTGCATCAATTTATTTTGTCATAGTCTGCTGCATTGAATAACAGATATTTATAATGATGACCTTGAGGCCCAGCATGATTCTGAAGTGCCTTTGGAATAATCAGAAAAAAAAAAACAGATTAAATTATCTTCCAAACATTTTCACTGTTAAATATTTTCACATTAGTCTAATTCCATGAAAATGAATAATTCATATATTTTATATATAGGAGAACATTCTGTCAATCAAAATCTTTAGCTAAGCACAAAACCCAAAATTCCCTAACCATTCAAGATAAAAACCCAAACCAACATAACCAAGTTTTTTGTATAGACAGAATCATAGAAGCTCAGAGATCATATAATGCAACCCTGACCTGAACAGGTATATCCTCTAGCCCACTTAGTCTCTGACTGAAAACCAACAGTGCTGGAGAGTTCAGTACTCGTTGAAGCAGCTTATTTTACTTTTAGACAGTTCTAATCAGGAGTATATTTTTCCTTGCCTGGAGTAGAAATCTGCCTCTCTGTAATTTCAATTCATTATATCATATCTATCCTCAAGAGTCAAGCACAAGTTCCACCTGTCTTCCATTTGACTGCCCTTCAGATACTTAAATGCAGTTCTCATATGCCCTGAGATGGTAGATGCAGTCATTATGTCTGTGGATTTTGCTTAACTTTTTCTTTTTCAAAGGGAGAGCTCCTTTGGAGGGTGGTATATTTGTCGATATTTAATTGTGGCTTGAACTGCGTACCCTCTGGTGTTAAAGTTCTATGAAAAAACCCCTCATGTTGATTAGAAGCAAATGACAGTGACAGTGTCTAGACAGACAGACAGTCTAGGTCTTCTTTTGTCCTGGTTAAACATTTCCTTCAACCCGAATGGCATGGTTCCCAATTTTCTATCATCATAGTTGTCCTCAAGTTTGTCAATATCTTTCCCAAGATGCGGTGGCCAAGAAGGAACATAATACTCCAGACATGGAACATGATGTGGCTCTGACCAAGGCAGGGCACAATGGAACAATCATATCCCTCATCATAGTGTAAGATTGTTTTAGCAGGTATGCACCAGCTCCCATCAGGACACTGTTTCATTGTCATTGTTTCATAGTGAGCTTATGGTGCTCTAAAATCCATGGATCCTATTCACATGTGATTTGACAAATACACTTGACTGGCAATACTACCCCCATTCTGTAATTGTACAGTTAAATTAAAAATATAAGTGTAAAATGTACGCAACTTCAATTTTAAGACAAATATGTGATCTCATCTGCATGGGTAGTATCAACAATGATGCAGATGACAATTACTTACACCCATGCTCATATATAAAACACAATTCTTGTCCATGTCCTTCCATAAATCCTCCAGTCAGTATACTGGAGGCTGTAATTTAGAAGTTCTTCTCTATTTCTTTCTGTCTTTTTCTTTCTCTGTTTCTCTCCTCTATGTGTCTCTATTATGTGTGTGTATCTATACATATCCCTTCAATATTCATAGACATATTTTTATGGTAGCATATTGGAATTGTTGATTTGAGAATGGCTGAAAAATATATATGAAATTAGGAGGATATTATTGCACTATAAAAAACTTTGAATCTAAGGAATTCAGAGAAACATAGGGAGTCTATATTAACTGGTATAGAGTGAAGTAAATTGATTCAGAAGAACAATATATAGTGACTACAATAATGTAAATGAAAAGTACACTAAAAATCAAGGCAAAAATGGAATTGTTATAATGAATAATGTTGTCCCCAGAGAAGAGAAAAGCATCCTCTTCCTTTCCATATAGACCAAGATGCCTGGGAGCAAAATACTGGTTACACTGGCAGATGCAGTCATTATGTCTGTGGATTTTGCTTAACTTTTTTCTTTTTCAAAGGGAGAACTCCTTTGGAGGGTGGTATATCTGTCAATATTTAATTGTAGCTTGGATGACATGACTTCTGACATTAAAGTTCTATGAAAAAGTCCCCCATGTTGGTTAGAAACAAAGGACAGTGACAGTGTCTAGACAGAACCACAGTGATCTTCAGGAATTGATGCCAGTGGCAGCAGAGTAATGGAATGAGTGCCTATAAAAGAGAAGTCAGTAAGAAAAGAATATGGCAAGGAGCCTGAGCAAAGGAAAGGTTAGTAAGTGAACAATTTCTGAGGAGCAACTACCAAAATGATTATAGGTCAAGGTTTAAAGAGGTACAGTGCTCTGATGTAGAGGCATGAACTCTGAACATTTCCCAGGCGAGTAATATAAATAATGGAGATTCTATCAATGCCTCTACCATCAGAGAATCTCATTAGTCTTTAATGAGACTTGAGTCCTTATCTTGCTAGAGGTCCCACTTGGAGTAATACTGTATATTACAGTGACTGTATAATCTCCCTTTCTGATTATCCATAGCACTTACTATAGCACTTAATTATACTTAATTCAATATTCTATTGTCTACTCTCTTATTTTTTTCTCAGATTGTTTCCCTACTCATCCCTCAAAATCCCAGCTCCAAATTCTACCTCTACCATAAGGCCTTTGAGTAAAGTCAAGGTAAGCCAAGTGAACAGGTGCTTTCTAATTTGTTGTTTACTATGTGCCAGGCACTGTATTAAATGAAGGTGATACAGAAAAGGAAAAAAAAAACAATCTATACTTCCCATACTCATGGAGTTTGCATTCTAATGGAGGAGACAACAGTTAAATAAATAGGAAGATACAAGACATATGTAGAGCAGATGGAGAGGACACTACAAGAGGGGAAATCAGGGCATGGGAGACAAGAAAGGTCTCCTAGCAAACTAAAGATTTGAATTGTGTCTTGAAGGAAGTCAGGAAAGTAAGAAGCTGAGATGAAGGGCTAGAGTATTCTAGGTTTAGGGAACAAAGACTGCAAGATCCAAGGATGAAATGCAACATATTGAGAAACTGCAAGTAGTCCTGTAGTGCTAAAACATGGAATGCATTGAAGACAATGAAGGATAATGAGCCTAAAAAGGCTGATCAATCAATCAACATTATTAAGCATCTGTTATGTGCCAGGTGGGGAATAGATTGTCCTGTGGCAATCACAGGGGTATCTCTCTCTTAGTCATTGATGGCAATATTCTTGCAACAGTCCTCCTTAATATCCTGATCCTTTGCCTGGAAGATGGTCATATACCTGAGAGCCATGTGGCTTCAAAAAGGGCCAAGGAACAGTCGATATAGTATTTGCTGCCTGACAACTCCAGGAGAAATGCCAAGAGCAGAACAGAGATCTATATGCAATGTTTGTAGATCTGATCAAGGCCTTTGACATTGTTAATTGTGATGGCTTATGGAAAATTATGTCAAAATTTAGTTGCCTGGAGAAGTTCATCAATATTGTATGTCAATTTCATAATGGCATATTTGCCAGGTTCTGGATAGTGGAAAATGCTCTTGTGCCTTCCCAGTCACCAGTGGAGTGAAACAGGGGTGTGTGCTTGCTCCCATGCTTTTTAGCATGATTTTTTTTTATTTTTATTTTTTTTATATTTATTTATTTAATTAATTTTTTACATTTATTTTCACAAAATTTTGGGTTCCAAATTTTCTCCCCATTTCTCCCCTCCCCACCCCAATACACCGAGCATTCTATTAGCTTGGCCTATTCATGAGTAGTTAATGTTTCGCTAATTATTTAGGTCTGTCTTAATTTTTGCAAAGAATAATTTTTTTTTTGTTAGATTCACATAGTCTCTAGTAGATCTTGAAAGATACACTCTTAAATATTTATAGCTTGTATAGTTATTCTATGGAAGATCTCTCTCTAGCTTTCCTGATGGTTTTATTAGTTATGTATAAATGTTGATGTTTTATATGGATTTATCTTACATTGTATAATTTTGTTAAAGTTTATTAATTATTTCAATTATTTTAGGTGACTCTCCAGGGTTTCTAAATACACTAACATTATTTTCAAAAAGGATGATTATATATTAAATATAATGCATATTTAATATATATAATTAAATAATTTGATATGTTAAATATAATGCATGTTTAATATATATAATTAAATAATTTAATATATATTAAATATAAACATGATTTATTATATTGCTTCTTCTGACTACCATGTGATCACCTGTCCCATGTGAGTTCTCCATAAAATAATCTTCTTGGCAAGCATGCATTTTGCCTTCAAGCAATGGGACCAGCCCATCAGAGTTGCACTCTCTGAAGCAGAGTTTGAATGCTTGGTACTTCAGTTCGAGCAAGGACCTCAGTGTATGGTACCTTATCCTGCCAGATGATCCTCAAAGTCTTCCTAAGACAGTGCAAATGTAAGCAATTCAGTTTGTTGGCATGGTGCTGGTAGACTGTCCATGTTTCACAGGCATACAACGAGTTCAGCACAGCAGTTCTGTAGACCTTCAGTTTGGTAGTCAGTCTAATACATCTTCTCTCACAAACTTTTCTTTAGAGCCTCCCAAACACTGAGTGAGTTCTGCTAATGGGTACATCAACCTCATTGTCAATGTGTACATCTCTGGAAAGTACACTACCACGGTTAAGTGAACTTATCCACAGCATTCAAAACTTCTTCATTTGTTGTGACTGATAGTTCCATGTATGGATGCTGTGGTGGTGGCTGATGGAGCACCTGTGTTTTCTTGGTGTTATTAGGCCAAAATTAACACAGGCAGCAGAGAATTGATCCATACTTTGTTGCATCTCAGTTTCAGAGGTTGCATTGAGTGCACAATCATCTGCAAAAAGAAAATCATGCACCAACACTCCCTCCGCTGTGGTCTTGACTTGTAGCCCTTTCAAATTGCAGAACTTACCATCAGTATGGTAGTTGACCTTGATGCTATGTTCATCCTCATTGAAAGCATTTGACAACATGGCTGAAAAAATCATGCTAAAGGAGGGAGGAGCCAAGATGGCGGAGTAGAAAGACTCATGTATGCTAGCTCTGAATCCACAGCCCATAAATTTCCTGTAAGAAGAACTTCCCACGAATTCTGGATCACTGCAAGGCACACAGAAACACAGTGGAAGAGATTTCTGTTCCAGAGAGCCCTGGAAAGCCATCCCCAGGGTCCGTTGTGCCCTGGAAAGCAGAGTCCACCCCCGTGCTGCCCTAGCCGCGGCCCCAGAGGAGCAGATCTGAGCAGGCTTCAGGGACAGAACCTCCGGTGGCCGGGAAGGTCCCTCCACCTACAGACGCTATAGGTCAGTGAGAGAGACATCTGGGCTGGCCGAGAGGGGAGCGGGGTGTCTCCGTGACCCAGACCCCCTCGGGAGTCAGAGGCAGGGGAGGGAAGCAGCGGAGGCAGCGGCAGAGGCAGCAGCAGCCTGGGACTCCCTGAACAGCAGGCAGAAGTTCAGGTCTCTGCATAAACCCCCTGAGGGAGCTGAGCCTAGGAGACAGCCCTGCCCCCACTCGGTCCATCACTGAAGGTCTCTGCATAAAGCCCCTGAGGGAGCTGAGCCTGGGAGGCGGCCCTGACACCCACCCCACCACCAGAACTAAAGCTCACATTGAATAGCAGCCGCTCCCGCCACAGATAGCCCTGAGACTGGGAAGCAGCATTTGAATTTCAGACCCCAAGCACTAGCTGGGCAGATCTAGGCGGGGGTGGAGAGGAATCTCAGAAGTCAGGTAACTGGCTGGGAAAATGCCCAGAAAAAGGAAGCAGAATAAGACCATAGAGAGCTACTTTATTGGGGAAGAGATGTTCCCCCACCCCTTCATTTCTGATGACGAAGTACAATGCTTACCATAAGAGAAAGATGTTGAGGTCAGGGCCTCTCTATCCCAGACATCCCAGGTGTATGTCCGGTGGGCTCAGGCCATGGAAAAGCTCAAAAAGGATTTTGAAAATAAAGTTAGACAGGTAGAGGAAAAACTGGGAAGAGAAATGAGAATGATGCAAGAAAAGCATGGAAAATGGATCAATACCTTGGTAAAGGAGACCCAAAAAAATGCTGAAGAAAATAACACCTTGAAAAATAGGCTCACTCAATTGACAAAAGAGGCTCAAAAAGCCAATGAGGAGAAGAATGCTTTCAAAAGCAGAATTAGTCAAATGGAAAAAAGGGTTCAAAAGCTCACTGAAGGAAATAGTTCTCTCAAGATTAGAATGGAACAGATGGAGTCTAATGACTTTCTGAGAAACCAAGAAATCATAAAACAAAACCAAAAGAATGAAAAAATGGAAGAGAATGTGAAATATCTCATTGGAAAAACAACTGACCTGGAAAATAGATCCAGGAGAGACAATTTAAAAATTATGGGACTACCTGAAAGCCATGATCAAAAAAAGAGCCTAGATATCATCTTTCATGAAATTATCAAGGAAAACTGCCCTGAGATTCTAGAACCAGAGGGCAAAATAAGTATTGAAGGAATCCATCGATCACCTCCTGAAAGAGATCCAAAAAGAGAAACTCCTAGGAACATTGTGGCCAAATTCCAGAGTTCCCAGGTCAAGGAGAAAATATTGCAAGCAGCTAGAAAGAAACAATTCCAGTATTGTGGAAATACAATCAGGATAACACAAGATCTAGCAGCTTCTACATTAAGGGATCGAAGGGCGTGGAATAGGATATTCCAGAAGTCAAAGGAACTAGGACTCAAACCAAGAATCACCTACCCAGCAAAACTGAGTATAATACATCAGGGGAAAATATGGTCTTTCAATGAAACAGAGGACTTTCAATCATTCTTAATGAAAAGACCAGAGCTGAAAAGAAAATTTGACTTTCAAACCCAAGAATGAGAAGAAGCATGAAAAAGTAAACAGCAAGGGAAGTCATAAGGGACTTACCAAAGGTGAACTGTTTACATTCCTACATGGAAAGACAATATTTGTAACTCTTAAAACTTTTCAGTATCTGGGTAGTTGGTGGGACCACACACTGATGTACACACACACACATGCACACACACACATGGACATGCATGCACGCACACACACATACACACAAGCATGCACACACAGAGACAGAGAGCACAGAGTGAATTGAATAGGATGGGACCATATCTTAAAAGAAATTAAGGTAAATGGTGAGAGGAAAGTAGTGGGAGGAGAGAGGGTGAAATGGAATGGGGTAAATCAAATCTCATTCAAGAGGCAAGCAGGAAACTTTTTAGTGGAGGGAAAAAGAAGAGAGCTGAGAAAAAAACACGAAGTTTACCCGCATCACATTCGACTAAAGGAAGGAGTAAAATGCACACTCATTTTGGTATGAAAACCTATCTTACGGTACAGAAAAATGGGGAAGAAGGAGATAAGCAGGGAGGGAGGGATGATGGAAGGGAGGGCAATGGAAGAAGGGAGCAATTTGAGGTCAACACTCGGGGAGGGAGAGGATCAAAAGACAGAATAGAAACAATGGGGGGGGCAGAATAGGATGGAGGGAAATACAGTTAGTCTTATACAACATGACTGTTATCAAAGTCATTTGCAAAACTATACAGATATGGCCTATATTGAATTGCCTGCTTTCCCAAAGGGAATGGGTGGGGAGGGAGGAATGGGGAGAATTTGGAACTCAAAGTTTTAGGAACAACTGTTGAGTATTGTTCTTGCTGCTAGGAAATAAGAAATACAGGTAATGGGGAATAGAAAGTCATCTGGCCCTACAGGACAAAAGAGAAGATGGGGACAAGAGAAGGGAGGGATGACAGAAGAGAGGGCAGATTGGAGATAGGGAAAATTAGAATGCTCGGTGTATTGGGGTGGGTGGAGGGGATAAAAAGGGGATAAAAAATTGGAACCCAAAATTTTGTGAAAATGAACGTAAAAAGTTAACAAAAAAAAAGATAGGAGGGCATTCCAGGTCTGAGGGACAGCCAATGAAATTACCTCTTTAAGGAACAGCAAGAAGGTCAGTGTCACTGAATTACAGGGTATATAGGAAGAGGAGGTGTAAGGTATGAGAAGTTTGGAAAGGTAGGGAGAGTCAGGTTATGAAGGACTTTGAATAGAGTATTTTATATTTTATCCTAGAAGCAATAGGGTGACTAGGACAGCTATGTGGTACAGTGAATACAGTGTTGGACCCTGAATCAGGAAGACCCATACTCCTGAGTTCAAAGCTGGCCTTAGACATTTACTAACTGTGTGACCCTGGCAAACTATTTAGCCCTATTTGCTTTAGTTTCCACATCTGTAAAATAAGCTAGAGAAGGAAATAGCAAGAAAATCCCACATGGAGTCATGAAGAGTCAAACACAACTGGGATGACTGAACAAAATCAAAATGGGATGACAATGGAGTCTTTTGAGTAGGGAGAAAACACTAGCAGACCTGTGCTTTAGGAAGATCACTTTGGCAGCTGAGAGAAATATGTATTGAAGTAGCAATGATTATAAGAATTATTTTCATATCCAGGCTGGAGGAAGGAATTGGGTTAGATAGTTAATAGGAACCCACAAAGACTGTCTGAAGGTAGAAGCTAACCATTGCTGAGAATCAAATACATTCAGAAATATAGGATCATTAGGTAAACCATGGGAGGGTGGGTATATATGGATGGTAAGTTACAAGCTGGCCCATAATCACTCCATCACTGGATGTTCCAAATGATTTTAAAAACAAGACTAATTAAAAGAGATTTAAATATTCAAATAGAGAAAAGGAAAAAAAAAGAGTAGATAAGGTAGAAGAATAGATAAGGTGCTGAACCTGGAGTCAGGAAGACCTGTCCAGCCTAAATTGAATGACCTTGGACAAGTCATTTAATTTCTATTTGCCTCTATTTCCTCATCTTTAAAATGCAGAAATTAATAGCACATACCTCCCAGAGTTGTTGGGGGAATCAAATGAGATAATTTTTATGTAGATCTTAGCTTATGTTTGGAACATAACAGACACTATATAGATGTTAGCTATTATGGTAATGATGATGTTTCATCTTCATTTTTTTGTATTTGTGGTTTCTAAAGACTTTCAAAGTTGATTTTCTCTTCATTGTTATTATTGTATAAATGTTTTCTGTTTCCATTCATTTTACTGTGTATCAGTTCAAAAATGATCTTCCCAGTCTGAAATTATCCATTTATTATAATTATGGTCCCATTATATATATGCACATATATACACACATATATCAATAATATATATAGACATACATACGTACATATATGTATGTGTATCTTTATACGTGTGTATATGCTTGTGTGTGCATGTATGTGTGTGTATATATATGTGTATGTATACATACATACACACACACACACACACACATATATATATATATATATATATACACATCACAATTTGATAAACTACGCCTAAATAGGAGGTTATCTCATTCACTTAGTTTCTAATTTTTGGCTACTATGAAAAAAGTTACCAAAAACATTTTTGCATATATAGATCCTTTTCCTCTGATTTCTTTGGAGACACAAGCTCAGTAGTTTTAGCTGAGTCAAAGGGTATGCAGAAATTGATGTGCAGAGTTCCAAACAGCTTCCTAGAATGGTTAGATCAATTTATAGCTCCGCCAACTATTCAACTTATTTTCTCCATAGCCTCTCCAACCTTTGTCATCTTCCTTTTTTGTCATCTTTACCAGTCTGATAGGGGTGAGGTGGAATCTCAAAGCTGCTTTAATTTTTCTCCAAATTTTAGTGCTTTAGAACATTTTTTCATATGATTGCTGATAGCTTGGATTTTATCCTTTGAAAACTGTCTATATTCTTTGATCATTTATCTATTAGGGAAGATCTTATTCTTATAAATTTGAATCAGCTTCTTATATATCTTGGAAATTAGATCTTTATCTTAAAAACATTATCAAGATATTTTCCAGTTATCTATGTCACTTGTTTAGCAAGTTTCTCTTATTTACAAAATACAAAAGGTAATGTCTTTCATGCTCCTCTAATTTATGTTATGTGATCTTTAATATCTAGCTCAAGTATCCATTTGGAGATTATTTTGTTGTATGGAGTGTGGTGTTAGTCTAAGCAGGGGTGGGGGACCTGTGGCCTCAGGGCCACATGTAGCCTTCTAGGTCCTCAAGTGCAGTCCTTTGACTGAATGGATTCACCCCCACCCCACCTCCACCTAATTTCTGCCAGACTGCTGCCAAGTTTTCTCAGAAGTTTTTGTCAAATAATAATTTGTTGTTTTTCTTCTTCCTTCATTCTTGTACAGGATCAATGATATCACAAGAGTGATACCCTAACTTGCAAGTGAATTACATTTAAATGAAGGAGAGCTTGCTTCCCCCAACTACCTGCAGCCTGGAGGACACATGTGGTCTTCTCAGTCCTTAAGTGTGTGGCCCTTTGACTGAATCCAAACTTCACAGAACAGATTCCCTTAATAAAAGGATTTATTCTATAAAACTTGGATTCATCAAAAGGCTGTACCCAAGGACCTAGAAGGCTTTAGATTGCTCAAACACTATGTTACTGTGTTCCTTTGCTTCTGTTTGTTGTGTACCTGCTCTCTTGCGCTGATCAATTTCTCTCTGTCTCTTTGATTGTCTGTCTTTCTGTCCGTCTCTCTCCTCCTTTCTATCTCCTTCCAACTCTTTCTTTCTGTTTCTTTAAGAGTGCTGAATTGTTTTAATGATCTCTACTTTGTAGTACAATTCCCACTTTTTCTTCATTATTACCCCTCAAATTCTTGCCTTTTTCCCCTCGATGTGAATTTCATTATAATTTTCTAGTTCTGTAGAAATATTCTTATTTGAATGGCACTGCACTGAATAAGTAGATTAATTTAGGCAATCTCCCTGAGTGTTGACTTCAAATTGCTCCCTCCTCCCATTGCCCTCCCTTCCATCATCCCCCCCTTGCTTATCTCCTTCTCCCCCACTTTCCTGTACTGTAAGATAGGTTTTCATACCAAAATGAGTGTGCATTTTATTCCTTCCTTTAGTTGAATGTGATGAGGGTAATCTTTTTTTTTTTCTCAGCTCTTCTCTTTTTCCCTCCACTAAAAGGTCTCCTGCTTGCCTCTTAAATGACATATAATTTACCCCATTCCATTTCACCCTCTTTCCTTCCCCTACCTTTCTCTCTCACCATTTACCTTAATTACTTTTAAGATATGGTCCCATCCTATTCAATTCACTCTGTGCTCTCTGTCTCTGTATGTGCGTGCATGTGTGTATGTGTGTGCATGCATGCGTATACATGTGTGTGTGATCCCACCAACTACCCAGATACTGAAAAGTTTTAAGAGTTACAAATATTGTCTTTCCATGTAGGAATGTAAACAGTTCACTTCTGGTAAGTCCCTTATGACTTCTCTTTGCTGTTTACTTTTTCATGCTTCTTCTCATTCTTGTGTTTGAAAGTCAAATTTTCTTTTCAGCTCTGGTCTTTTCATCAAGAATGCTTCAAAGTCCTCTGTTTCATTGAAAGATCATACTTTCCCCTGAAGTATTATACTCAGTTTTGCTGCGTAGGTGATTCTTGGTTTTAGTCCTAGTTCCTTTGACTTCTGGAATATCCTATTCCACACCCTTCAATCCCTTAATGTAGAAGCTGCTAGATCTTGAGTTATCCTGATTGTATTTCCACAGTACTGAAATTGTTTATTTCTGGCTGCTTGCAAGATTTTCTCCTTGAGCTGGGAGTTCTGGAATTTGGCCACAATGTTCCTAGGAGTTTCTCTTTTTGGATCTCTTTCAGGTGGTGATCGATGGATTCTTTCAATACTTATTTTGCCCTCTGGTTGTAGAATGTCAGGGCAGTTTTCCTTGATAATTTCATGGAAGATGATGTCTAGGCTCTTTTTTTGATCATGACTTTCAGGTAGTCCCATAATTTTTAAGGTGTGTCTCCTGGATCTATTTTCCAAGTCAGTTGTCTTTCCCATGAGGTATTTCACATTCTCTTCCATTTTTCATTCTTTTGGTTTTTTTTGGTGATTTCTTGGTTTCTCGTAAAGTCATTAGACTCCATCTGTTCCATTCTAATTTTGAGAGAACTATTCTCTTCAGTGAGCTTTTGAACCTCTTTTTCCATTTGGCTAATTCTGCTTTTGAAAGCATTCTTCTCCTCATTGGCTTTTTGAACCTCTTTTGCCAATTGAGTTAGCCTACTTTTCAAGGTGTTATTTTCTTCAGCATTTTTTTTGGGTCTCCTTTACCAAGGTATTGACCCGTTTTTCATACTTTTCTTGCATCTCTCTCATTTCTCTTCCCAGTTTTTCCTCCACCTGTCTAATTTGCTTTTCAACATCTTTTTTGAGCTCTTCCAAGGCCTGAGCCCACCCAACATCCCTCTGGGATGTCTGGGATACAGAGGCCCCGCCCTCCACGTCTTTCCCTGATGGCAAGAATATGTCCTTGTCGTCGTCAGATCCGAAAGTCGGGATCATTTGCATTTGCTCAAAAAATCTCTCTATAGTCTTATTTTTCTTCCCTTTTCTAGACATTTTCCCAGCCAGTTACTTGACTTCTGAGATTCCTGTCCACCCCCTCCTAGATCCGCCCAGCTAGTGCTTGGGGTCTGAGATTCAAATGGGCTTTCCGCGGCAGGCGCGGCTGCTATTCAATGTGAGCTTTAGTTCTGGTGGTGGGGTGGGGTCAGGGCCACCTCCCAGGCTCAGCTCCCTCAGGGGCTTTATTCAGAGACCTTTAGTAATGGAGCAGGTGGGGGCAGGGCCACCTCCCAGGCTCAGTTCCCTCAGGGGCTTTATGCAGAGACCTTCAGTAATATAACGGGTGGGGGCAGGGCTGTCTCCCAAGCTCAGCTCCTTCAGGTGGTTTATGCAGAGACTTTCAGTACTGAAGATTCTGCCTGCCTGCTCGGGGAGTCCCGGGGCCACCACTGCTGCTGCTGCCTCGGCCTCCGCTGCTTCCTGCCCGTGCCTCTGCCTCCACTGCTTCCTCCCAAGGGGTCCTGAGCCACGGAGACACCCCGCTCCCCTCTCGTCCAGCCCAGCTGTCTCTCTCACTGACCTGTAGAGTCTGTGGGCAGAGTGACCTTCCTGGCCCCCAGAGATTCCGTCCCTGAAGCCTGCTCGGATCAGCTCGTCTGGGGCCACCCAGCCGGGGCAGTGCTGGGGTGGGGTCCACTTTCCGGAGTGCGACGAACCCTGGGGACCGCTCTCCAGGTCTCTCTGGAACGGAAATCTCTTCCACTGTGTTTCTGCACACCCTGCAGTGATCCAGAACTTATGGGGAGCTCTTCTTACATTAAGTGCATGGGCTGTGGGTTCAGAGCTAGCATACAGTGAGTCTTTCTACTCTGCCATCTTGACCTACCTTATCCACTCTTGCTTCACTTTCTAGCAGAGCCAAATTTAACCTGTAGAAAGAGACATACATTTAAAAACTGGAATGTGAGTTCAAATAGTACTTACTACCTATATGACCTTGTGTACATCCTTTTGCCCCCATGCTCACCCCCTAGGCCTTACTTTTTATTTGTGAGATAAGGAGACTAGACTTGCTGATCTCTGGGATCCCTTCCAAGTTTTAATCTCTAAGCCTATGAGTCTATCACCTGAGAAAGATATTGAAAAACTTCACTTTGAACAAAACACAGTAGCCTGTTTAAAGAGAGGCAACAAAGAACATCTGCCTCTATGTCCTATAGACTGGATGGCCTCCCTATTTCCTTTGAGGCAAAATATAAAGTTATCAGTTTTAGTCCATGAAAACTTGTTATGTGTTGATGTGGCTATGTTTCAGCAGTGAACTTCTGAGACACTTCTGTAGCGTAGGGAGACAGTATGGATGAGTCGGGGTACTCTGAGACAAGAAAGTGTTGCCAGAAACAGAAGATGAAGAGCAAGGTTAGGGGAAGGTGGGAGGGGTGTAGGATGGAATCAATAACACAACAGGATGCCCTTTGGGTAAAGGAGGCCAGTTTGGTCATTATATGTTTAGGCAGACTAGAGGTAGAAATTTCATATTCATTCAGTGATTCCCTAGGCCACTCCCCAAAGTAGTTATTCCAAGCCCCAAACCTTCATTATGATGGGCTCCAAGTCCAAGCCAAGACCTTTTCCCCTTGGATTGGAAGACTTTGATCACTTTAGTCTGAAGGGCCCCAGAAAGTCTGGCCTTGGGGGGAGGGGTGGGGCACTCTCCTTGGTTTCCCCTTCCTTTTTCCCTAGGTCAGATACTCTTTATCTTCTATTTAGCATTCTTTTGATATTCCACCCTTTGATCCTATTACCAGCCACTCCCATCAGGATCCTCCCTGGGTTTGATCTATCAAGACCATCTCTGGAACCCCAGACTACCTGGCGACATCTGCATGCTTCCCTGTCTTTTCTGTATTGAAGTTCCATCTTGCTGCCATGAGGGCGCTCAAATTCCATCCAGCTCAGACTCTGTCTACTGAGATTCTGTCTGGCCCACTTGTGAATACAAGCATTACAAATGCTTAAGAGGCAACCCAGTATGGTGAATCTTAAATAAACTTTGTTTTCCTTTGGCTTTAAGAAGACTTGTATCGAATTCATTCGAGCAGGACTCGGCGTGTCAGTATTTTGGGGTCCCTAGCACTCTCCATACCTCAACAATTACACCCTTTCACAGTCAAGCGAGGTGACACAACGGATAGAACGCTGGACCTGGAGTCCAATCGACTTCAGGCACTTAGTAACTGTGAGAACACGAGGCAAGTAACTAAACCTCTGTTTGCTACTCTGTGAAGTGGGTATAGCAATAACACCTTCCTCTCAGGACTGCTGTGAGGATCACACATCTGAGAAGTGTTTTTGCAAATCTTATACCATTTATCCTTCATTTTTCTTTGTTGCTGTTCAGTCATTTCAGTTGTGTCTGACCCTTTGTGACCCCATGTGGAATTTTGTTGGCGAAGATCCTGTAGTGGTTTGCTATTTCCTTCTCCAACTCATTTTACAGATGGGGAAACCGAGGCAAACAGGGTGAAGTGCCTCACCCAGAGTCACACAGTTAGTATGTGGCTGAGGCTGGATTTGAACTCAATATATCTTCAAGGTTCCCAGCCCTGTGCTTTTCCCACTGTGTTCACCTAGCACTTTACCTCATTATTATTTACTCTTGGCAGGTAACCTTGCCATCAGTATGTTAGATTAAGATCGCCCGTTCATTCAGTAAGCATTTATTAAGCGCCTTTATGTGCCTGGCATTGTGATCAGTACTAGAAATACAAAGACAAAAAGGAAATAGTTTCTGCCTTCAATGAGTTTACATTTTACTGTATAAAACATAAACACAGAAAAAGAAATTTAAAGCCTACTGCATTCATTTCAGTTTTTGCGGGCAGAGCACCAACTATCAGAGACCTCCCATTCAAGGTGATTCCTGAGTCGAGGCTTAAAGGAGCTGGGGCTCCAAGGGTGTGGAAGTAGGAAGAGAAAGCATTCTAGGCATGGGGGGCAGACTTGCCTAAGCAAGGAGGCAGGAGAAAGAAGGTTGAGCATGAGATGTATCAGCAGGGGCAGGCTGGCTGGACTGGAGAGCACCTGAGGGCAGAGCACAGCTCAGTCACACTTTAATACGTGCTAGGTTCTAAAGTCATTAAGGTGACATCTCAATCCAAAACTATTTTGTGAAAATCAGTGAAGTAGGACTTGAAACTTACTTCATAGTCTCAATGTTCATGGAAGTCAGTGAATTTTTCTTCATAATATAAACCATGACTATTTGCATAAGACCCTCTTCATTGCTTCAGATGGATTAGTCAATGGTCTAGGTCTGAGTAAAAGATGGAGTTGGCAAGAGCCTTGGGGAGAAGAGATATTCTGCTAGTCTGACTTCTAGCTTCAAGAGACAAGTTCCAGTCAGATCCAGATTCTCTTCAGTTCAATGAAGGGAGAAAGACACCCTGGAAGAATTCAATTCAATTTTGGATTCAATAGACATTTATTCTGGATACTATGTTACGTATTGGAGATACAAATAAGAAAAAAAAGACAGTCCTTGTCCTCAAGAAGCTTATAATACAACGGAGGAAGACAGCATACAAAAGAAAGATGAAAATGGGGGTAGTGGTGATGGGGTCCCTTGGACCTGGAGGGTTTGGGTACCATTTGTCTGAAGGGCCCCAGAAAGCCTGACCTGGGGGCCTCCTTGGATTCCCCTTACTTGATTCAGCATTTTTTGATCTTTCTCCCTTCCTGCCACTTCTTATCATTCTCTTGAGGTTCCAGTCACCCAGACAGGATTGTGGATTGTCTGGTCTATGGTCACTTCCATCAGGATCTTCCTTGGGTTTAGCCTACATTCCAAGCTGACCTCCCCTATCAAGACCATCCCTGGAATCCCAGACTATTTGGTGACACCTGAATTTTTCCCTCAGTCTTTTTTTGTATTTAAGTTTCAGCTTGCCTCCATGAAGGCGCTCAGATTCAATCCTGCTCAGACTCTGTCTAGCTGAGATTCTATATGGCTCACTTGTTAATACAAGAGTTACAAATACTTAGGCTCCTTAAGAGTCAACCAAATATGGCAGATCTTTAATGAGTTTTGTTTTTCTTTGGCTTTAAGAAGGCTTGTGTCGAATTCATTCCAGCAGGACCCGGTGTGTCGGTATTTTGGAGTTCCCCCGAATGTCAACAGTAGGGGAGGATTTAAAGAGGTATGTGACTGATGTTTTGTGGAATTGAAACCAGACAGAGTCGCTTACGCAAAATCAAGACTTAACATGTTGGAAGAAACAAACATCTTGAAATCTGAAGAAAATATGTCCTCTCTTCAATCTGGAAGTCCAACAAGCAGTATCTCACTTCAGCTCAAGTCTTCAGGCCCCTCTGATGCACCTGGAGTATCATTCTTCACCAATGAAGTGAGTCTTATGCAAATAAGTTTTGAACCTCAGGTTACAATAGAATAGAATTCTCCCTTGATCAGGAAATTAGCTAATCACCAAACCTATAATGATAACAACATTTTAAAGGTTGGCAAAATTTTTTTGAATTCTGAAATTTTTTTTATTTCTAGAGACTTAATTTTTTTTATATTGTGTTTCTGATTATCAGATATAGGGGATTGGGGAAGGAGGGAAGGAAGGAAGAAAAAACAATGGGGGAAAGAACAGAAAATATGTCAAAGGTCCATGAAATATACACACTTCAAAGATTACAGAAAAAGAGTCCCAGTTTGGAATTGAAGAAGCAATGTTGTTTAGCAGAGACAGCCCTTGAGACATACCTCAGTTCTGGTCTGCTGGGTGATCTTGGCCTCTCTGGCCTCAGTTTTTTCATCTGTAAAATAGTGAGCCTTAATCAAACGACCTTTAACATCCTCTCTAGCTCTAATCTTTCATGAAGCAGTTCTGGAAAACACTACCAGAAGGAAATGTCTTTGTTAGTATAAGCTGAGTTGTGGTTTTTGTGAAAAAAGAAAAATACTTCTAGTCTGATGATTTATATCAGACTAAAGATTAAAAGACTTTTTTGGGGGGGAAATGCATTTTACCTCTAGAACTTTTCCCAAGAGCAACATTATAAAGTTATTAGAGGTTATATTAACAAGATTGGGACAAGAATTCAGAACCAGTGTAAAGTCTTCTCAGCCTTCTTTTATTGATTTAAATGCAAATAAGATTAGTTCCATTTTTGAGACAGTGACTTTATTCCCTTGGTCAAGAAAAGGATAACATTGAAATGATGTTATTACTTAAATTTACAATTCATCTTGACTGTTGGCTTAAAACCTAGTTCCTCATATTGCAAAGGCAAAACTCCCTCATGGATATCAACTGGAATTTTGCCTATATTCAGAGTGTGGGACAAAGAACTTCGTAGAAATTCCATATGAGACCAGAACGCAAGAACTCATTTGAAAAATATTCATGTGAACAGTGGGTCCTTGACTGATCATCTCTCTATGTGTACATACTTACTCATGGATACTATACTACATGAAACAACTGGGCTATATATGCAAGCAATAGATATATATGTATGTATGTCTACATCTGAGCCCTCTTAAAACAAAGACATTAGAATGACTTCTTTACTCCAGCATTCCAACCACAGTGGTAGAGAGTACTTAGAGTGTTAATGAGTACCAGTGCTGACATCTCTATATCTAATCTACATTTTTCTACACACATATATGATACAACAGACATGTAAGTATAACAAGCATGCCATGTAGCATGACACTTATGATCCTTTAATATTCAATGTGTACACATAACATACATTTAACATGATAACATGCAATATATAAATAATGTAAGCATACTCAATGACATTGTCTGTGTATAATAAGTGACATATCACACTTTACATATATTTATCATACACAGGTAATATACTACACACAAAACAAGGTGATAGATGTAAGCAATATGCATGTATACATATGTATATGAAGACATAACTGGCCTGGGAGCCCTCTTAAAATTAAGACTTTAGAACAAATTCTCCAATGAGATAGACAGTACTGAGGGTTCTAATGAGAAGTGAGTACCAAAGCTAACCTATGTGTGTATATATGTATATGTGTATGTAAATGCAGTCATATCTCTATATATCCACATTTGTACCCACATATATTTATCTATAGTCATACTTGTATACATATACATGTGTGATATATAACAAATATGTATATATGTCAATATAATATACAAAATTTGTTTTACATGTTATGTATAGCATACATATAATGTATGGTACACACATATTAAACATTTGCAGCACATTAACACATATAAGACAACTTTAACTTATACAACATATACTATAATGATGTAAGAAAATCAATGACCTATCGAGCAGGT
The DNA here is from genome assembly GCA_023548195.1 of Bettongia penicillata ogilbyi. Lineage (NCBI taxonomy): Eukaryota > Metazoa > Chordata > Mammalia > Diprotodontia > Potoroidae > Bettongia > Bettongia penicillata. Next base: position 1,061,958 of record JAJHZJ010000174.1, read on the forward strand.
ATGTTAAATGAGACACCACAATGTGATGTGTGTCATTTATTCTACATGAGTACTATATACTACAAGTGATATATAGGTGTGATATGTAAGCAGTATACATGACCAGATGGCTAGTCTGAAAGCCCCCTTTAGATGCTGGCTTTGAAAGTTCTTTGCACTGCACTTCAGTTCTTCAATGTGAGTACTGATGAGATGTGATTGCCAAAACTGCTTTAACATAAAAGGATGATGAATTTCCTAATGATGAAGTTTCTTGCCACATGATGGAGTAGAATAAAAGGAGTGAACCTGATGGGACATGATGAGGTGGCTGCCCTGGCAGTCGTCTTTGAATGGAACATTTGAAAGGACTTTTTACTCTTCCCTCTAGCCCAGCAGCCCTACCGTTAGGGGGCCAGAGTGCTGTCCAAGTGGTGTTCTTCAGCATCACCCTATAGGGATTACTTTAACAATTCAAAAAATGAATCTCTCAGTGTGTATATTTTTCCGAGAGATGCAATTACAATGCAGTCCATGCCTTCCTTAAGTGGCTTCATGAGCTGCTGGGGACACAATAACTCTCATATTTTGGCCAGCTTTCTCATGAAAAGCTTTTCTGAAATCAGTTTCACAAGTCCTCATCAGTGGACTCCTTCATTAGACCTGTAATAGAAGCATTTCCAGTTTGATCAGCTCTGTCAGAGCCTCTGGGGTCCCCTCCATACCAGGGTATGACTTTGTAGCAATTTCCTTAATGAATGTTTTAGCAAAATTCTATGGTGTGCGCATTGCATTCAACTCATTGCGGTCTACATAGGCACTCTTTGAAACATTTGAATAGACAGAGTCCCTGATGTGTGGTTTTGAATGACTTCAGCCAGGCTTGATGAAATCTGTAGAATCTCTGTTTTTCAGGAGTGATTAGCAGTGGACACAGCATAGTCCTCCTGTCACTGGTCTACCTGTCAACTTCAGGGCATTGATTTGTGCCTTCATTATCAGTAATTCCACCACGGTCAACTCCAGCCAAATAGTAATGTCACCTGCTGTTGTTCAGCTGCTTAAAAAAGAAAAACATTCTAATAAAAGTACACTAATACAGGACCACAGCAGCATTCAGAATGGTTGGTGGCAGTGTAAGGGTTTACGGATATAACTCCTCCACAAGGTAAAAATGGACCCCATGGTTTCACTGGCTGTCCTCAATGCCTAGAATTTTCTTTCTCCTTATCTCTGTATCCTGACTTCCTCTAGGTCTCAGCTCAAATTTCACCTTTTACAAATTTCACCTTCTATACTTCTCCTCAAAACTAGTGCCTTCCCTCTGGGATTACCTCCAATTTACCCTGTATTTATCTTATATATACATAGTTGTATTCCTACTATCTCCCCCCATTAGTATGTGAACTTCTTGAGGGCAGGAGCTGTTTTTGTCTTTCTTTGTATCTCTGGTTCTCAGCCTACTGCTTGGACTATGGTCAGTGCTTAATATAATTAATATATGATGCTATCATAAAAATATATTATATTACAATAATATAATCATAATACTAACATTATAATATGAAATGTTATATTATTTAATACAATATTAGTATAATTAATAAATGCTTATTGATTTCTCGACCAATTTTTACCCATTCTTGTTATACTGTGTAATGTTGTTGATAACCTATTCTTGTCAAGGTTTTGTTAGATTATTCCTTTTCTTTGGATCCATTATTTCTGAGAGGACTTGGTGCTAAAAGAGCTTAAACTACATTAAAAAGACAATATACTTCAAAACTATCAGTATAAAAATATTAAACTATTAATAATTACTAAATTATATAAATGATTAAAAATTAAAAACAATTAAATATTTATGATATAAATTAAGAATAGTAAAGTAGATCAGTGGCATAAACTGAGTAATACAGAAGAGTAAAAACAATCTGCTACTACTACTACTACTACTACTACTACTACTACTTCTACTACTACTACTACTACTACTCAGCAATCTACTATTTGATAAATCTAGGTATGCAAGTTTACAAGGAATATTTGACAACTACTTTTACTACTGGGAAAAAAGTCCCTAATAGATAAATGGTCAAAGAATATGGGCAATTTTCAAAGAAAAATAAAGTTTAAAAAGTATGCTTCAATCTCCATTCAGACACTATCATTTCTTTCTCAGGAGGTGGATAGCATTTTTCATCATAAGTCCTTCAAAATGGTTTTGGAGCATTGTGTTGATCAGAATAGCTAAGTCATTCACAGTTTATCATTATACAATATTGCTGTTACTGTGTACAATGTTCTCCTGGTTTTGCTCAGTTCATTTTACATCAGTTCATATAAGTAAGTCTTCCCAGGTTTTTCCGAAACCATCCTGCTCATCATTTCTTATAGCACAATGGTATTCCATCACAATCATATACCACAACTTTTTCAACCATCTCCCTCAATGACCACTCCTTTTCCACAACAAAAAATATATATTTTTTGTACATATAGGTCCTTTTCTTGTTTCTTAGATTTCTTTTGTATACAGACCTAATAGTGGTATTACTGGATGTAACACCAATCATGGCGACACACCTGAGGACTGATACTATGAATAATTTTAAGAATCTAATCACATAGTATAATGAATTCTCTATTTACTCAGCAATAAACTGAACATTGTTCAATAAAGTATAACATTCATAGCAACATCCTTAATCAGACCATGTCATCTAATATATATATATATGTATGTATCTCATAACACTCAATATGTTATATGGCGCATATATCATTGCATCCTCAAAGTCAGGGAACTTTGTTAAGGATGCATCCTTAAGGGGTTTAGCAGAAAATATCACACCATCCACCCCTAGGGGATTGCAAGAATAAACTTTTTAATCAATACACAGTGTCCAAGTAAAGTCCTCTTTCATCTTGATTCGTGTCTGACTTCCAAACCCCATGGTTCCTCCTCCGTGAGCCCTCCGCTCCCAGTTCTTGCCTGGGTTCACACTGAGGCAGTTCTCTGCTTCTGCTCCTTGTCTCAGTTCAAAGGGACTATTCCACTCCAAGCTCTTCCTACTTCTGCCTGACAGTGGGCTCCAGGGGCTCCTGACTACAGCTTCTGTTTCTAGGAAAACAAAACGTAACAGGGCTATAACAGTATTTATATACATTACCAGCACCATCATTTCAATTCCCTTTAATAGCACTGAAGAAGGGTTTAAGCTAAGCCTCATTCCTGTGGGTGGATCTCTGCTCTTCAGTTCAAATCACTCATAAAGATCAACAGATAGGGTTTCTGTCTGACAAATTCACACAGACCAACAGACAAGACTTTTGTCTGAGAAATCAACACATATCAACAGACAGCGTTTTTGTCTCAGAAATTAAAACAGATCAACAGAGAGAGCACTGACATCGCAAACATTCCATCTGTTAAGCCTTCTCACAAGCAAATTTCTCTAGCCCACTCCCACTTACTTTTCTCTCTCAGCACTGCTTCTCTCTCTATTCTCTCCTCTCCCTCAAAGTAATAACATATATGTATATATATATATATACATATATGTGTGTGTATATATATATATGTATATATATATATATATATTGTTTCCAATCAAAGACTCTTGTTTCAAAGACTCTTGATTCAATCAAAGGCAAGACCCAGTCAAAGGCACTTGATTGGCTAAAAATCAAACCAGAAAAACAGCAAAAAAGCCTACTTTTCTTGACATTATACTGGGTCAAAGAATATGCATAATTTTATAACTTTTTGGGCATAATTCCAAATTACTCTCCAGAATGGCTGGGTCAGTTCACCACTCTACTAACAGTGGATTAGTGTCCCAATTTTTCTTTCTTTTTTTTCCCTCCCAAATGTATTAATTTATTTGCTTTCAATTTTCAACATTTACTTCCATAAATTTTAAATTTTCTCCCCTTGTCTCCCTACTCCCTCCCCAATATGACATGCAGTCTTATATGTGCTCTACACATATATCCCTATTAAACACATTTTCACCTTAGTCATGTTGCATAGAAGAATTGGTGAATGGAAGAGATCATGAGAAAAACAAAGCAAAACAAAACATACCAAAAGAAAAAATAGTCTGCTTCATTCTGACTCCATAGTTTTTTATCTGGATGTGGATGGCATTTTCCATCATGAGTCCTTTGGAAATGTTTTAGGTTTTTGTATTGCTGAGAAAGGCTAAGTCTATCAAGGTTAGTCATTGCACACCGTGTCTGTTACTATGTATAATGTTCTCCTGGTTCTGCTTGCTTCACTCAGCATCAGTTCATATAAATCTTTCCAGGTTTTTCTGAAGTCTACCTGTTCTTTATTTCTTATAGCACAATAGTATTCCATTACATTCATATACCACAACTTGTTCAGCCATTCCTCAATTGATGGGTATTCCTTTGATTTCCCATTCTTGGCCATCAGAAAAAGAGCTGCTATGAATATTTTTGTACATGGAGGTCCTTTCCCCATTTTTATGATCTCTTTAGTGTTCCACTAAAATTTTCCACATCCCATTCAACAGTTACTAATTTTCTTTTCTGTCATATCAGCAGTTGATAGGTATGAAGCAGTGCCTCAGAAATGTTTCAATTTGCATTTCCCTAATCAATAATGATTTTGAGTATTTTTTCCTATGACTGTAGATACCGTTGATATTTTTCTTCTAAAAACTGTCTGTTCACATCCCTTGACCATTCATCAATTGAGGAAATATTAATTTTCTTATAAATTTGTCTCCATTCTCTATACATTTGAGGAATGAGTTCTCTGTCAAATAAACTAGTTATAAATCCCATCCCCATCCCTTCCCAATTTTCTGCTTTCCTTCTAGTCTTAGCTGCATTGGTTTTGTTTGTGTAAGATCTTTTAAATTTAATGGGCTAGTGCTCTGACCAGTGCACCACCTAGTTGTCCCCATTATTTCCTTTGTAAAAGGAAATTGGACTACATTACTGATTCTTAGGAGATTGAACAGGTATGAGGATAGTTTGGAGGGGTGGTTGTCTGTGAACTTGTTTGGCAAAAAATTACATTTTTCACTAACCTCTAAGTGAAATAGAGCATTTCCTTCAATTATAAGTGTAGTCAACAAATCAGTGGTATTAAGTTTTACCAGACTGACAAAGGGGTCCAAGTGCATGCACACTCACACACACACACACACACACACACACGCAAACATATATACACATGTTAAGAAATCTGGAGTAGATGATATCCAAAGTCCCTTACAGGTATACATCTATAATCCTATTACTTTTCCTTTTATTTCCTTCTGTTCTGCATTACCTCCTTGCCTTAACTCATGCTCTCCTCTAATCCTGGAATAGATTCCTCCCTCCTTCCTTTATCTACACTTGTTAAAATCTCTTTTTTTTTTCTAGACCCAATTCAGGTACAATTTCCTTCACAGTGGTTTTCTTTGAAGCCAAGGCTTAGAAACTTGACTTGCCCAGAATTACACAGGTAGTAAGTAGAGGAATCCTAATTCAAACACAGATCTGCTGACTCCAAGCCTACTGCTCTACCCATTCCATCTAGTGTAAAGAAGGTCCTGGAGCACCAATAGGGGAAGGAAGAAAGAACAGGAAGGGTCATAAAGTTTGACTGAAGGAGTTATGGGAATATACTAATTTATATAAGAGAAAATTTTCATTTACTTTAACTCTGCAGTCTGAGATATAACATCCTGAAAACTAAATTTCTTACTGTCTAAACCAGTGGTTGTCCATCATTTAAAATGTGAGAAACTCCTTTTTAAGTTAAAACAATTTTCTAGATCCCCTTTATTGGATCTAAGAAATTCAATAATAAGTACTAGCATTTATATAGTGCTTACTACGTGCCAGGTACTATGCTAAACATTTTATAATTATTATCTAATTTAATCTTTTAACAATCCTCTAAAGTAAGTGCTATTATTATCCTCCTTTTGAGGAAATGAAAGATGAGGACACTGGCAGAAATGAATTGAAATGAATTGACTTGCCCAGGTCATAAAGTTAATAGTTGTCTAAGGACAGATCTGAACTCAGGTCTTCCTGATTCTAAGTCCAGTGCTTTATCCATTGTGCCACCAAGAAACGTATGCTACTTCCCAGACATGGTGTTTGGCACTAGAGATACAGAAAAATGAAACAGTCTTTTTTCTCAATTGTGTGTGTGTGTGTGTGTGTGTGTGTATGTATGGGGGAAGATAGCACAATAAAACATGCAAAGTAAATGTATACTTTATAAAACTACACAAAATAATGAAAGAATTCATTTAGAAGAACAAAATCTCATGAAATCTCATGAAAAACAATGAAAAAAATTAGGTATGAAGAGGGAAAGACCTATATAGTCTGATGATGCCTTTCTACAAAGAAGATGTAGGGAAGTTTGTTTTTAACATTGGTTATGTGGGACCAAAATTTGTCACTGGAACTAACGTGAGTGTGGCTGTTTTTAGTGTTGTTTTTGTTTTTAAGTTTTATTGATGCTCTTTTCTTTCCATATCAATGTCACTGACCAATGAATCTCTCCACTTCTCCCCTCTCCTCCCCTTTGTAACAAAGAAATGAAATCAAGCAAAGCAAATCAACATGTTTGACTATGTCTGAAGAGATATGCCTTGTAATCCACTGCCTTTACCACCGGCTCTCTGAAATCATTACTGGTAATTGCATTGATCAGAGTCTATAGACTTTTTCAACAGACCAACCCAATGAAAGTGTAACCATTATTATTGGAAAATGGGAAAGGGGAAAACATCAATAACTAAAAAAATCAGAAGCATTCATAAAGCACTTTCTATATGCCAGGTACTATGAGTTCTGTGGAATAAGAAGACAAAAATAGGACAGTTCCTGTCCTCAAGGAGCTTACAGTCTATGGCAAGGGGTGAAGTGGGAGAGAGAGATAACAGATACATATAAAATTAAATACAAAGTACCTACAAAGTAATTTCTTGAGGTGAGAGAGGCTACTAGCTAGTCAGTAGCCTTCTTTTGAGAGGTAGCACTTGAGTTTAGACTTTAAGGAATCAAGAGGTTCTACAAGGTGAAGATGAGGAGGGAATACAATTGCAGGTATGAGGTCCATGGAATGCCATTCAAGGCAAAAAGGAAAACAGTAAATAAACAATCTGTCTAGAAAGTCTTAAAAATCTTTACTAGAATCTACCATCCCTATCATACTCATCCTATATGTCTCCTTCCTTTCTTAAACTTCTTGAAAAAAAAAAGCTTTCTATATTCCGTATAACCATTTTTTCTCTCTTCTATAATCCCTCTGTACTTTTTCTTCTGACTTCATCATTCAACTGAAACTACTCTCTCCAAAGTTACCAGTGATCTGCTTATTACCAAACCTGATGACTTTTTCTTAATTTTTCTCTGTCTTGGCCATACTGCAGCATTTGTGTGTTGGTCACTCTCTCCTTTATGTTCTTTCTTCTCTGAGTTTTCTTGACATTGCTATCTTAGTCATCTTCTTATCTGTCTGGCGATTTATTCTCAGCCTACATTGCTAGATTATCATATCAAATTGTAACCATGGCTATACCTGGGTTCAGGCAAAGTTAGCTTTTGGTCAACTGAAATTAATAGGATTTCTTTCCCCCTGTAAAGGCAAGCACCCTGACACATCTAGGATGACCTGCTGAAACAGGTTCTTTTAGCTACTTTTCTAAAAGGAAAGTCAACTTTTGAGAGATCAACAGTATTTTTTAATTACATTCACCAACAGAGAAACTACAAGCAGAGAAATAAGACCAACAACCAGGGATTCCAACTGTCTGACTATAAGCAAAACATATATTGCATATCAACAGACAAATCCAACTATCTGATCATTACATACATACATAGTTACCAGAGAGAGAAGCACCAACATCTGGGTTTTCAAAGCTGAGATGGGGGGAAGGGATTCCTTAAACAACTACCCAGAGTCTCAGCTACCCAGAGTCTCATCTGTCCAAAAGAACACTTCCAAAGAGTAAGCTCCAAAGTAAAACCACACCTCAGAGTATACATACACTTTTCAGAGCTGGAGGGCATCAAAACCCTACTGAACCAGTGCCTCATTAGAAATTAGCAAAAGGTATGGGCCCTCCTATAAAACAAATCTCCCCAATCAAGTTTCCCTTAATGAGTAGGCCCATTAAAGGGCTGAGAAGATCTCTAACTCTCATTAACATAATTAGCATTATACCTTTTGCTTTTCCTGTCTTCAATATCTTGATGACTAATAGGCTTGGCCTAGATAGTAGGTTTTGAGCAGAGGAATTTTGTGCAGAGGAATATAGTGTAGAAGGAAATAAGAGTATGGAGTATTCCCAGTTTGGGGTTGGAGGGTCAGTAACTCTTGTTTGATATAGCTTGACAATTTAAAAAATTGTCCCTGATGGTTCCTTAGGATTGAGGATGACTGGCATATTGAGTTCTATAGGATGATGATTACTCTTCCAGAGTGTTATTGGGTTAGGGATTCCAGAGACTGTGGGATTAGCTAACCTGCCTTACCTTGCCTTGTCTTGCCTTCTCTTTGCTGTGACTTGTCTTGCCTTGCCTATGGCTTGCCTTCCTTATGGTGTTTCTTTATTTTAAAATATTCTTTATTTTCTTTTTAAAACTTCGGTATTTTTCAATTTGTAAGTATTCGTGTCCTCTCTTCTACCCCAGTTGAACAACAGTAACAAAATAAACCTTTGTAACAACTATGACAGGGAAGCAAATCAAATTCCTGAACTTGTTATGTCCAAAAGTGAATGTCTTATTTTTCTATATATTGATTCATAACTTCTCCTTGAGGAGGTGGGTATGAGCTGGCCAAGACAGCTCTTAAAATAAATGCAAGTGAAACTTCAGGACCTTCCTACTGAAATTAAAACCATGACTTTTTGTATTATCTTGTTACAGGAAACCTTGATGGATTATAGCAAGTGGGAAGAAGTGGGTAAGGTCAGGACCACTAACTTATCATTAGGGCCATTTGAGGAAAATGTACCAGTTATGAAATTGGGCTATCTTAAGTAGCAAAGATATGCTACTGCAAGATTCAAAGTCTAGAGGTTGGGGATGGGGTGGGGATGGACGGGCTTGTGTGGTGGTGCTACACATATTTCTAACATGTCCCCATTGCTTTGCTTATTGAGTCACCCAAATCAATATCTACTAGTAAGAACTGAGTCAATTTCCTTTGTTCAAGTGACAATACCAGAAAGTAATCAACTAGAACAATACCTGAGTGGTTTACCTAAACATTGGTGTGTTCTTGGCTTTCAATTCTGCCTCACCCAAGATATGGTGTCCTGCCTAGGCAGACCATCCCAACTGAAATCTCTCTACCATTTCTCCAACTTTGAAGGAAAATTTCAGTCATACTAGGAAACCCATGATGCTAAAGCCCCTGGCCCCATATATTGATATGCAAAATAGAAGATGAGACTTGTAAAAAGGAAGAGAAAAGTTTGATTGGGGGGGTGGCAGCAAAATAATAGATTAAATTTTAAAATGTTCTTTTGAATTTAAAAAACAGTGGGTTAAAATTATTAAGTAAATCAAGCAATATTATTATTTCTTAAACTCAGTGAATCCTTTTAAAATAAAGTACAGCAAGAATTTGTTTCATAAAATATCTTCTCTTACTCATAGAATACCAACACAACTCTAATAGATCTTTGAAAAATAATTACTTCTTGTGTCAAATAGACCCTGAAAAGGAAAATTTCTATCTTTTAATCAAAACAAAAACTCATTTAGGATCAGAAGTTACTGCTAAATGGTCGCTACTTGCACATTATGACTTTAAAACAGCAAACAGTGTTAATATCAATGAATCCTTTCTAAAAAAATCATTCTAAAAAAACATGTGTGACATTTTGAGTTCAGAGACATTGCCTACCATTCTCTTCTACTGTAGTCTCTCAACATGGTGTATTAAAAAGCAAAGCTGCCTCTGCCTTCCCTTCCCCCTTTGTTGTTACATTACAGATAAAATTTATTCTTGACTTTGTAAAAACTATGTTTCTCCCTCCCACCCGCCAATGAATTCCCTCCCCATGCATCCAAAAAGCAGTCATGTCAGCAGCATGTCTCTTCCTACTCCGTGTCCCCCTATTCTAAACAGATTCGAAGATGGTGATGATGGTAGTGATCAGGGTGGGTGAGAACGCCTAATTTCCTATAGGGTTGGGCTTTGGGGGGAAGGATTACAAAAGGATAGATGGAGAAGGAGTTGGATGTTTAGGGAGGGGTTTAGAATGGATGAGGGTTGGGGAGAGAGATGAAGGATTAAACATCCCTACTGAGCCCTCCCACCAGGCTTTTGTGCTTTTTTACTTCTTAGGAAGAAAGTGCAATTGGGTAGAAAAACTGAAAAATAAAAATAGGGAAGGGAATAAACATTTATATTGGTGCTTACCATTTGCTTGGCACTGTACTAAGCACTTTGCAAATATTACCTCCTTTGATCTTCACAATGACCCAGGGGTTTTATCCCTATTTTACAGTTGAGGAAACTGAGACAAAAGCTAAGTTTCTTGCCCAGGGTCACACAACTAGCAAATGTCTGAGGCTGGATTTAAACTCCGGTCTTCCTGTCTTAAGGCCTAGAGTCCTATTCATTTCACCACTTAGCTGCCTTAAGTTTTGAATGAATAAAAGTTAATGAAAATTACTGCAATTTCTTTAGATTAAATATTTGTTTGCTGGTATAATGAAAGATTTTGGTTTATTCTGTACCCATTAGACTACATAAAGTTTCTTTTTTTTTCCCCAGGAAACTTCCTTTGTCTTTGGTTTACTACAAGACCATTGTTTGAGGAGGAGCCAAGATGGCGGGGTAGAAAGACTCACGTATGATAGCTCCGAATCCACAGCCCATAAATTTCCTGTGAAAAGAACTCCCCACAAATTCTGGAGCAGTGGAACCCATGCAGAAACACAGTGGAAGAGATTTCCATTCCAGAGAGCCCTGGAAAGTTGTCCCCAGGGGTCCATCGCTCTCTGGAGAGCGGAGCCCACCCCTGCGCTGCCCTGGCCATGGGGCCTGAGAGGAGCAGATCCGAGCAGGCTTCAGGGACGGAATCTCCGGCAGCCAAGAAGGTCCCTCTGCCCACAGGCGCTCCAGGTCAGTGAGAGAGACATCTGGGCTGGTCGAGAGGGGAGCGGGGTGTCTCCATGACTCGGGTCCCCTCGGGAAGCAGCGGCAGAGGGAGCGGCAGAGACAGAGGCAGAGGGAGCTGCAGAGGCAGTGGCTCCCGGAGTCCCAGGACTCCCGGAGCAGCAGGTAGGAGCTCAGGGCCATTACCAAAGTTCTCTGCATAAACCCCCTGAGGGAACTGAGCCTGGGAGGCTGCCCTGCCCCCACCCAAGCACCAGAACTTAAGCTCATATTGAATAGCAGCCACGCCCACCGCGGAAAGCCCTGAGGCTGGGGAGCAGCATTTGAATTTCAGACCCCAAGCACTAGCTGGGCAGATCTAGGTGGGGGTGGAGAGGAATCTCAGAAGTCAAGTAACTGGCTGGGAAAATGCCCAGAAAAGGGAAGAAAAATAAGACCATAGAAAGCTACTTTCTTGGGGAAGAGATGTTCCTTCCACCTTTCATTTCTGATGAGGAAGTACAATGCTTGCCATCAGGGAAAGACGTGGAGGTCAGGGCCTCTCTATCCCAGACATCCGAGGTGGATGTCCGGTGGTCTCAGACCATGGAAGAGCTCAAAAAAGATTTTGAAAATCAAGTACAAGACCACTGTTTTCCTAATTCACTCACATTCACTCAAAGGGTCATTCTGATCAAAATGAAATGGCATTTTTTTGTGGAAAGAGGAAGGTGAGTGGAATACCAGACATGTGGTTTCACCCGTATAGTTAATTCCCATTGTGGGATTTACTTTCATCAATGAATATTGGCAATATTTTGCAAATTATAATTTAAAATGTTGCCTGGATGGCAGTGGTTAAGTAACTTCTCCATGGTCACACAGCTGCTGTGTATCAGGTAATGCAGTACTTGAACCTGATTCTTCCTGCTTCAAAGACTAGTCATCTATCCATTATGTCAAGTTTCCTCTCTTCCATATGAGTGTCCAGTGGAAAAGTTACCCTTCTTTTAGTTTTGTGATGAAAAAGAATTTAATTTAGAAAATAAATGGATATTTAAATAAATTCATTTATGAAACTAGTGTCTAAGAAGGATGAGCTTTTTGACACCATGAAACACTGGTATTTCAATCAATTCATGATACCGTGTTTGAGGGTACCCCTTCCATCAGTGCAGAATACCTTCACATTCTGTGTAATTCTTGTCTGTGTTGTTCCATTCAGGAGATAGACAGAGACAAAGAGAGATCTCTCTCTCTCTCTCACACACATACATGTATATACACATATTAATCCAGAACTTTAAGGGTCCTCTTTTAGGACATAATGGGTACCTTGTATTGCCAAGGCAATATTCACAGCACTGCTGGTGACTATGAATATGCTGGCATAGTTCTCATTCACAAAGTACAGCAGACTCTCCATATAGAAGGCAGAAGAAAAGCATTTATTCAGACACCTAGGTGGCACAAGGGATGAAGCACTGGGTCTGAGTCAAAAAGACCTGAGCTTAAATCCTGACTCAGATACTTACTAGCTAAGTGACACTGGGTAAGTGACTTAATCTCTGCCTCATTTTCCTCAGTGGTAAAACAGGGGTTAATAATTGCATCCACTGTTCCCTTGGGAAGTCAGAAGGTCATAGATTTACAACTGGGAGGAAAATTAGAGATCACTTAGATGAGGAGTTCTTAACCTGGGGTCAATGGAAGGTGTTCATGGATAGGTTTCAGGGGCTCCATGAACTTGGATAGGAAAAAGTACATCTTTATTTTAACCAACTTCAGTTAGAGGAAAATTTGCATTTGTTTCCTTATTTAAAAACATTTTGAGAAAGGGTACATAGGCTTTCACCAGATTGCCATAGGGGTCCCTACAGGATGCACAAACCCCTGATCTAGTCCATCCTCCACATTTTACAAATGAGGAAATTGAAGTCCAAAGAGAATCTTTACCTATGTTCTCACAAAATTAATTAGCAGAGAAAAGATTAGAACTTAGGTCCTCTCACTCCAAGGTCTACTTTCTTTCCACTGTGCTATATTGCTTCATGGTAAACTACTTGTTACTAAATATCAGGGAAGACTTAAAGCACTATTTAAGCATACCTATTATTGTTGTTAGCTACATAAACTCTTAAAGACTATTTCTTAAGTCATAGATAGAAGTAAAATCTGTTGCAAAGAGTGCTCATAGTGATCCTGGGCCATCTCCAGTCATTCTGATGAATATCAGACCACTGGACCCAGATGGCTAAGGAGAAGTGAGGTTGATGACCTTGCACAGCCCTCCATCACTCAAATCAAAGTCAACTGCAAGTCACATCATCCTCTTGATATCATGGTCCTCTTTGAGAACAAAAGAGAAACACACAACTTATAGTGATGAAATTACAGATCCTTGAAGTATTGAAGAAGCATTATGATTATTCAAATGGAGGCTGGAAATTTAGCGTATCAAAAAGAAGTTTCCTGGGAAAATGGTGAAATAAAACAGCAAATACCAAGCTCTCCAAATTTCTTTGACAACCAAGATAAAATATTGCCTCAAATTGAACTTTTAGCAGCAGAAATAATTAAAAGTTGAGGTAAATCAGTTGTCCTCCTAAGACTATGTGGAAGGAACTTAAGAAAAGCCCAGACCTCCAGGGGTGGAGGTTTGGCTCAAGTGAAGTGCAAACAACAAGCCCTGGGGCAGAGGGTAAGGGGACTGGGAGGACTTTTCACTTCATGGGTAGAGACCTCATGGACCGTGTGAGGGTCAGGTGAATAGGGGAAGATTGAAGACCCTCTGCTATCTCAGGATACCAGACCCAGTTGTGTTGATGAGATGTGGTCCTGGACTGTAGCTCTGGGTAAGGAGGAGCAAGTACATGCTGGTGAGTGCAATAGCAGAAGGGCAGGGACCCTGCTAGATGTAGGCACTGGCAGGAGAGTGGAGTCCCTGATTTTTGTTCCAAGGCAGACAGTTGAACTGAAGTTTGCAGCCAAAGGAGGGACTGTGGGGATTAAGAGCATTTGTGATGACAGTGTGGCTGAGGGTCCTAGCCATGCCAAGGGCAGAGAGGAGTGTCTGAGATTGAGACCCCAGAGGAATTCAGAAAATAATAATACAAAAAACCTGAAGCCTGAGACATCAGCCTTCACTCTGCAGGACTAGAACCTGACTATAATGATAAACTGCTAAATTAATGATAATAATAATCAAACAGAGGAGCAAGAACCTGACCATAGATAGTTACTATGGGAATAGAGAAGATCTGGGTTCATAATCAGAAGAAGACAGTGAAATTAAAAAGGTCATTCCTATGTATTATAAAGCAGCAATCATCAAAACTACTTGGTACAGGCTAAGAAATAGAGGGGTAGATTAGTAGGATAGATTAGGTACTCAAGACACAGTAGTCAACGAATGTAGCAGTCTACTGTTTGATAAACCCAAAGATCCCAGCTTCTGAGATAAGAACTCATGGTATGACAAAAACTGCTGGGAAAACTAGAAAATAGTGTGGCGGAAGCTGAGCATAGACCAATGCCTGACACCATTATCAAGTTAGAGAAGCTAGGAAAAGTGCATTTGTCAGATTTATGAGGAATGGAGAAATTTATGACCAAACAAAAGCTAGAGAACATCATGAAGTGCAAAATAGATAATTTTAATTACATTAAATTGAAAAGTTTTTGAACAAACAAACCCAATGTAACCAAGATTAAAAGGGAAATAGAAAACTGGGAAAGAATTTTTGCAACTAGCATCTGTGATAAAGACCTCATTTCAAAAATATATAGAGAATTGAGTCAAATTTACAAGAATATAAGTCATTGGGGGGCGGAGTCAAGATGGCGGAGTAGAAAGATGCATGTATATGAGCTCCGAACCCACAGCCCAGAGATTTAATGTAAGAAGAGCTCCCCAGAAGTTCTGGATTACTACAGGGTGTGCAGAAACATAGTGGAAGAGATTTCCGTTCCAGAGAGCCCTGGAGAGCCGTCCCCAGGGTCCATCGCGCCCCAGAAAGTGGACCCCACCCCAGCGCTGCCCTGGCCGCGGCCCCAGAGAAGCTAATCCGAGCAGGCTTCAGGGACGGAAGCTCCGGCCGGGAAGGTCCCTCTGCCCACAGAAGCTACAGGTCAGTGAGAGACACACCTGGGCTCACTGAGAGGGGAGCAGGGTGTCTCCGTGGCTCGGGCCCCCTCGGAAGGAAGCAGCGGAGGCAGAGGCAGGGGCAGGAAGCGGCAGAGGCGGGGGTGGTGGCGGAGGCAGCGGCAGCCCAGGACTCCCCCAGCAGCAGTCAGGATCTTCATTACTGAAAGTCTCTGCATAAACCACCTGAAGGCGCTGAGCCTGGGAGACGGCCCTGCCCCACCCGCTCCATTTCTGAAGGTCTCTGCATAAAGCCCCTGAGGGAACTGAGCCTGGGAGACAGCCCTACCCCTACCCGCTCCATTACTGAAGGCCTCTGCATAAAGCCCCTGAGGGAACTGAGCCTGGGAGGTGGCCCTGACCCCACCCCAGCACCAGAACTAAAGCTCACATTGAATAGCAGCCGTGCCTGCCACAGAAAGGCCATTTGAATCTCAGACCCCAAGCACTAGCTGGGCAGATCTAGGCGGGGGTGGACAGGAATCTCAGAAGTCAAGTAACTGGCTGGGAAAATGCCAAGAAAAGGGAAGAAAAATAAGACTATAGAGAGTTTTTTTGAACAGATGCAAATGATCCCGACTTTAGGATCTGATGACAAGGACATATTCTTGCCATCAGGGAAAGACGTTGAGGGCGGGGCCTCGGTACCCCAGACATCCCAGCAGGATGTCGGGTGGGCTCAGGCCTTGGAAGAGCTCAAAAAGGATTTTGAAAAGCAAGTTAGACAGGTGGAGGAAAAACTGGGAAGAGAAATGAGAGAGATGCAAGAAAAGTATGAAAAACAGGTCAATACCTTGGTAAAGGAGACCCAAAAAAATGCTGAAGAAAATAACACTTTGAAAAATAGGCTCACTCGATTGGCAAAAGAGGTTCAAAAAGCCAATGAGGAGAAGAATGCTTTCAAAAGCAGAATTAGCCAAATGGAAAAAGAGGTTCAAAAGCTCACTGAAGAGAATAGTTCTCTCAAAATTAGAATGGAACAGATGGAATCTAATGACTTTATGAGAAACCAAGAAATCACCAAACAAAACCAAAAGAATGAAAAAATGGAAGAGAATGTGAAATATCTCATGGGAAAAAAAACTGACCTGGAAAATAGATCCAGGAGAGACAACTGAAAAATTATGGGACTACCTGAAAGTCATGATCAAAAAAAGAGCCTAGATATCATCTTCCATGAAATTATCGAGGAAAACTGCCCTGAGATTCTACAACCAGAGAGCAAAATAAGTATTGAAAGAATCCATTGATCACCACCTGAAAGAGATCCAAAAAGAGAAACTCCTAGGAACATTGTGGCCAAATTCCAGAACTCCCAGGTCAAGGAGAAAATCTTACAAGCAGCTAGAAAGAAACAATTCCAGTATTGTGGAAATAAAATCAGGATAACTCAAGTTCTAGCAGCTTCTACATTAAGGGATTGAAGGGCTTGGAATAGGATAATCCAGAAGTCAAAGGAACTAGGATTCAAACCAAGAATCACCTACCCAGCAAAACTGAGTATAATACTTCAGGGGAAAATATGGTCTTTCAATGAAACAGAGGACTTTCAAGCATTCTTGATGAAAAGATCAGAGCTGAAAAGAAAATTTGACTTTCAAACACAAGAATGAGAAGAAGCATGAAAAAGTAAACAGCAAAGAGAAGTCTTAAGGGACTTGCCAAAAGTGAACTGTTTACATTCCTACATGGAAAGACAATGTTTGTAACTCTTGTAGAAACTGCAAGGTCCTGTGTAATCCTGATTGTATCTCCTTGATATTTAAATTGTTTCTTTCTGGCTGCTTGTAATATTTTCTCCTTCACTTGATAGCTCTGGAATTTGGCAACTATATTTCTTGGGGTTTTGAGTTTGGGATCCCTTTCAGGAGGGGAACGATGGATTCTTTCGATGACTATTTTGCCCTCTGAATCTAGCACTTCTGGGCAGTTTTCCTTGATGGTTTCCTGGAAGATATTGTCCAGGCTCTTTTCTCCATCCTGGGTTTCTGGCAGGCCAATAATTCTTAAGTTTTCTCTTCTGGATCTATTTTCCAGGTCAGTTGTTTTTCCAATTAGATATTTTACATTTTCTTCTATCTTTTCATTCTTTAGATTTTGTTTGACTGATTCTTGCTATCTCATTGAGTCATTAGTTTCTACTTGCCCAATTCTAATCTTCATCAAATTGTTTTCTTCTGTTAACTTTTGTATCTCTTTTTCCATCTGCCCAATTTTTCCTTTTAAGAAGCTATTTTCTCCAGTTAATTTTTGAATTTCTTTTTCCATTTGTTCAATTTTCTTTTTCAAGGAGATGTTCTCATCAGTGAATTCTTTCTTAATAATTTTAAAATCATTGGCCAGTTTATCTTCTATTTCCTTCTTCAGCTGTTCCAAGAGAGCTGCTTGTACTTGCGAGTAGTTCATAGTCCCTTCTGAAGTCTCAGATGGAAGTACAGTCTCAGCTGTGACCTCTTTGGGGTTTGTGTTTTGGTCCTTATCCCCATAGAAAGATTCTATGGTTCTTTTGGCCCTCTTCTTTTTCCTGTTCATGATTTTGATTGAGTGTTGTGGCTTCTGGTTCTTTCAGTCAGAAGCTAGAGAACTTCTTGCTGAGCTGATGTGTTAAAAAGCTAAAAGCAGGTTTTTGTTTGGTGTTTCCCCAATCAGCCCTGGGATGAGCTTGTTAAGTGTGGGGGAGGAATGGTCTGGTCCCAGGAGATCTCCTCAGCTGAACTGAGGCAAAGGCAAGCTCAGGGGTTGGTAATCCCAACTGCCCTATTGTCTTTCTGATTCCCCTGGACAGCTGAGGCATGCCTAGATGCTAATGCGTGTTCCCAACCCTCCTGGGGCTCCTCTCCTGGCGCTGAGGCTTGCCTGGGTCCTAGTGCGAATTTTCTCTGCCCTGGGTCCTCTGTCCTTCCGGTTTGCCTCTGCCACCATATGAGGAATCCCCCTTAGCTATTTTCCTCGTCTCAGGTGTTATGAGACTATTGGTCTCCTTCTTCTAATTCTACTGATCTGGGATTTTTCTGGGGAGATATTTTATGGTTCTTTCACGGTCATCAAGGGGGAAGGAGAGAGCATTAGCTGATCACTCCGCCATCCTGGCTCCCGGAAGTTCAAGTAGGTGACTTACCGGAGTTTGATCTTTGGGCTTAAGGTCTCAGGAGCTGCTGCACTGATATCTGGCGCTCCACGGCTCTCACTGACTCGGTTCAGCTTGTCTCCCACCCTGGTGCCTCCTCTGATTCTGCCCGCCACTCAGGTTTCTCGGATCTCTTCTGCTCCGCTGCGCTGGCCGTGCTGCACTGGACACGCTGAGCTGTGCGCTGTGGGCTCACCCCCGTGGAACAGATCCTTCCCGTGGACCTTCCAGTCCCACCTGAGCTCCGAATCCGTCACCGTCTGTCTCCCACTTGATTCCGCACCTCCAAAATGTGGTCAGATTCTCCTTTCAGAGGTACCTGGAGGAGTTTGTCCGAGAGCTTAGGTGAGTCGCTGCTCTCACTCCTCCATCTTGGCTCTGCCCCCAATATTTGTAACTCTTAAAACTTTTCAGTATCTGGGTAGTTGGTGGGACCACACACACACATGTACATGCATGCATGCACACACACATACACACATGCACACACATACAGAGACAGAGAGCACAGAGTGAATTGAATAGGATGGGACTATATCTTAAAAGAAATTAAGGTAAATGGTGAGAGAGAAATGTAGTGGGAGGAAAGAGGGTGAAATGGACTGGGGTAATTATTTGTCATTTAAGAGGCAAGTAGACTTTTTAGTGGAGGGAAAACGAGGAGAGCTGAGAAAAAAAACCAAGAAGTTTACTCTCATCACATTTCACTAAAGGAAGGAATAAAATGCACACTCATTTTGGTATGAAAATCTATCTTAGAGTATAGGAAAGTGGGGGAGAAGGAGATAAGCAAGGCAGCGGGGGGAATGATGGAAGGAAGGGCAAAGGGAGGAGGGAGCAATTTGAAGTCAACACTCGGAGAGGGACAGGATCAAAAGACAGAAGAGAAACAATGAGGAACAGGATAGGATGTAGGGTAATTCAGTTAGTCTTACACAACACGACTATCATGGAAGTCATTTACAAAACTACACAGATATGACCTATATTGAATTGCCTGCCTTCCCAAAGGGAATGGGTGGGGAGGGAGGGATAGGGAGAATTTAGAAGTCAAAGTTTTAGGAACAACTGTTTAGTATTGTTGTTGCTACTAGGAAAGAAGACATACAGTTAATGAGGAATAGAAAGTCATCTGGCCCTACAGGAGAAAAGAGAAGATGGGGACAAGAGAAGGGAGGGATGACAGAAGAGAGGGCAGATTGGAGATAGGGAAAATTAGATTGCTTGGGGTATTGGGGTGGGGGAGGGGATAAAAGGGGAGAAAATTTGGAACCCCAAATTTTGTGAAAATGAATGTAAAAAGTTAAATAAATAAATAAATATTAAAAAAAAAAAAAGAATACAAGTCATTCCCCAATTGACAAAAAGTCAAAGGATAAGAACAGGCAGTTTTCAGAGGAAGAAATTGAAGCTATCTGTAGTCATATGAAAAAATGCTCTAAATCCTTATTGATTACAGAGATGCAAAACAACTCAGAGGTACCACATCACGTCTATCATGACAAAACATAAGATGATAAACGTTGGAGAAGATGTGGAAGAGTTAGAACACTAATTCATTGTTGGTAAAGCTGTGAGCTGATCCACCCATTCTGAAGAGCAATTTGGAACTATGTCCAAAGGGCTACAAAAACGTGCATATCCTTTGGCCCAGAAATATTGATTTTAGGACTGTATCCCAAAGAGATCATAAAAATGGAAAAAGGTCCCACATGTACAAAAATATTTACAGCAGCTTTCTTTGTGGTGACGAAGAACTAGAAATCAAGGGGATGCTATGGTGTCTAAATTATTAAAGGAAAAGTTAAATGATAGAAATAGACAGTGATACTATAAAAGTGAGGAAGTTAAACCTTCCCCTCTCAGAATTAGATAAATCTAACCAAAAAACAAATAAGGTAGAAGTTAGGGGGTGAATAGAATCTTAAATAAGCTAGTTATATTAGAGAATTGAATGGGAATAAAAAGAATACACATTTTTTTCAGTGGTATATGGCACCTTTACACAAAAATAACCATATATTAGTGCATAAAAACTTTATAGTTAAATGCAGTAAAACAGACATACTAAATGCATTCTTTTCAGATCATGAAGCAAATAAGTGACCATGGAACCACAGATTAAAAATTAATTGGTGATTAAACAACCTAATCTTAAAGAATGAGTGGGTTAAAGGACAAATGATAGAAACAACCAATAATTTTATTAAAGAGAATGATAATAATGACACAACATATCAAAACCTATGAGATTCAGCAAAAGCAGTAATCAGAGGAAAATTTATATCTCCAAATGCTTACTTCAATAAAATAGAGAAAAGAGCAGGTCAATGAATTAGGTGTACAACTTTAACAAAACTAGGAAAAGAACAAATTTAAAACACCAATTAAACATCAAATTAGAAATCTTAAAAATTAAAGGTGAGATTAGTAAAATTGAGTATAAGAAAACCATTGAATTAATACATAAAATTTGGAGCTGATTTATGAAAAGCAATAAAATAGATAGCATTGATTTATGTGACTAAAAAAGAGAGAAGAAAAGCAAATCACTATTAAAAATGAAAAGGGTGAATATATGATAAATGAGCAATTATAAGGCATTATTTTGCCCAACTATATGTCAATAAATTTAGCAATTTAAATGAAATGGAAGAATATTTTTAAAAAATATAAACTGCTTATATTTACAAGTGAATTCTACCAAACATTTAAAGATCAAGTAGTTCTTCTTTTTGTTTGAAAATATTTTTATTTAAATATCATTTTTGAGCATGGTAAGTCTTAGATCTTACTGAAGGCAGCATCACCCATGGATTGCACATAGTCTGCAAAGGCAGTTATCCATTCCTTTAGCATATCTGTCCTAACTTTATCATTTTCAACCACACACTGTATCTGAAGCTTCTTAATGCCATATCCCAGTGGAACTAGTGTAGAAAATCCCCAGACCAAGCCATCTGCCTGGATGCTTCTGGCACATTCTTCCAATTTTGCCATATCTTTCTCATCATCCCAAGGTTTGATATCCAGTAAGATGGAAAACTTGGCAACAATTGCAGCTTTTTTTGATTTCTTTGATTCATATTGATCAAGGTGTTCTTCTCTTAGTTTCTTTGCTTTTTCACTTTCCTCCTCATCAGACCCAAAGAGATCAATGTCATCATCATCTTTGCTATCTGTAACTCTACTTCCTGTGGTATCTTCTACAACAGCAGGCCCATACTTGACCAAAGCCTTCTTTATTCCTGGCAAATATGATTTCATCTTTTAGTATGAAAATTTTTGTTTAAGATTTTGTAACAGTATGTTCAATTCCGTTCTTAGTGAATTGGTTGTCCACTTCCCCAAACTTCCACCCTTGTTGGCAGTTTAAGAAGCAAGGCCAAGGATTGAATGAATGAACCATAGATGAATTACCCCTCCAGAGGTGCCTCCCCCAAGCCAAGGTCAAGGCATATTGGCAGGACAGTGTAGGGAGGAGGTGGCGGCAACTATAGAGGAACTAAGATCAACTAATTCTAATATTAAATAAATTATTTAGAATAATGGGCAAAGGAGAAGCCCTACATACTACTTTTATGAAACAAATATAGTGCTGGTACCCAAACCAGGGAGAGTAAAAATAGAGAAAGAAAATTAGAGAATAATTTCATTAATGAATATGGATGCAAAAATTCCTAAATAAAATACTAACCAAGAATCTACAACAATATGTTATAAAGATTATACATTGTGACCAGGGGAGATTTATGCCAGGAATGCAGGAATGGTTTAACATAAAGAAAACTATTAATATAATGGATTATGTCAATAACAAAAGTAATAAATCATATGATTATATCAATAGAGGCAGAAAAAGCTTTTAATACAAAACTCTGTCCATCAAAAAAAACTTGAAAGCATAGGTGTAAATGAATTTTTCCCTCAAATGATAAGAAGCATCTACATAAAACCATCAGCAAGCATTATCTGTAATGGGGATAAGCTAGAAATCTTTCCAGTAAGATGAAAAGTGAAATAAGGATTCCTGTTGTCACTAGTAATATTTAATATTATATTAGAAATGTTAGCAATAGCAATAAGAGAAGAAAAAATTGAAGGAAACAGAATGGCAGTAAGGTAGTAAAACCATCTCTTTTTGTAGATGACATGATGATATCCCTTCCACATCAAAGGGGTTAGGGGTGCAGTGCCCTCATGATCTAGAAAATCTGAATAAGATTTTTTAGCCTTTTCTTCATACAAAAGAAGTCTGAATTATTAAGGTCTTAAAAGATAAAATATTTGACATAATACAATATTATATGTTTTATGCCTTTCTGAGTTACTAAACTTTTTCCGTATTGTTTGCTGGCTTTTGGGTGTCATCTGCAGCTTTTGCAAAATTCACCCCCAATTCCAACTTAATTTCTTATGCAGACCTGTTATATATCAAAACTTAAATGGGAAAAGTCACTATGTGGAAGGGATAACTGTACTTGGAAAATCCAAAAGATTTAACTAAAAAGTTAGTGAAAACAATAATTTTTGCAAAGTACCAGGATATAAGATAAACTCGTAAATCATCAGCATTTCTTATCACCACAAAACTCTGCAAGAAAAGATAGTAAGAGATACCCCATTCAAAATAACTGTACACAGTATAAAATATCTGGGCTATTAAAACAAACCCAGGAACTACATGAACATAATTATAAAACACTTTTTATAACAATAAAAGCAGATTTAAATAATTGGAGAAATGTTCATTGTTCATGGACAGGCAGAGCCTATAATAAAAATGTAAATCTTACTTAGACTAGTCTTTTTATTTAATGCCAAACCAATTAAATTTCAAAAAAAATTATTTTTCTGAGCTAGAAAAATAAAAACAAAAAGATTTGGAAGAACAAATCTCAAGGCTATCAAAGAGCTAATGAAAATAAATATAAAGGAAGAAGGTTCAATAGTACCAGATCTTAAACTATGCTATAAGGAAGTCATTATCCTATCTGGTGCTAAGATAGTTAAGAATTAAAAAGACTACAAATTGAAAACATAGATCAATGAAACACAATAGACATACAATACACAGCAGCAAATGGTTATAGCAACCTTGTATTTGACAAATGTAAAAATTTGAACTTTGAGGATAAGAATTCATTATTTGGTAAAAATTGTTGGGAAAGCTGGAAAATATGACAGAAATTAGACATAGAATAATGACTTATACCATTTACCAAGATAAGGTCATGCAGACCTATATATATATGGAGATATAAGAAAATTAGAAGAACATGGAACATATTACCTATCAGACTTATAAATAGGAGAGCAATTTATGAATAAACAAGAACTAGAGAGCACTGTGAGGTATAAAATGGGTAATTTTGATTACATTACATTATAAAGTCTTTGTCCAAATAAAACTAATGTGGTCAAGATTAGAAGGAAAACAGAAAATTGGGAGAAAAATATTATAGATAGTTTCTCAAATCAAGGTCTCATCACAAATACATAAAAACTATGTCAAACGTATAAGACTATGCTATTCTGCAGCCGATAAATGATCAAGAATATGAACAGGCAGTTTTTTGATGAAGAATTCAAAACTACATATAGTCATGAGAAAATGCTCTAAATCTCTCTTGATGAGTGTAAGGTTAATGGGATATAAGATCTTCCCCGTCCATTAATAGGCCTTTGTGACCACATGTATTCCCCTTTCCCTTGGAACAAGAGCTGTGTTTTCAGGTCTAAAGGTACACAGGTATTTCAAATATGGATGTCTTGCTGCTTTCAACTTCAGCTCAACTGTGATACATTCTGAGTCATGCAGAGCCCTGGCAGGTGCTAAGCGAACCAGGCACTAAGCATGTGAGTTTTCAAACTTTTCAGTCAATCAGAGGCCAAGCCTTTGTTATACATTCTGGGAGGTTAGCATTTTGCTTTGGTGCTCACTCATGGAAAGAATGTGTGTTTGTGATTTCCAGACAGAAATCTGGGTAGCCATTGTTAAGGGGCCTCCTGACTTTGAGAACCCAGATGTTGTTGCTTCCTAGTCTGGTGATGTAAATCATTTACTTTGGTTAGATAGTTGGAACTCTGTCTATTGAATTCTTTCTTGGATGCTTTTATATCTTTATCTTTCTGCGTTGTTTAATTAAAGTGAGATTACTAACCCCTTTGAAGCTGTCTTTCCTTTAGAAAAGCAGATCAAGAACCTATGGTAGCAGCCCTCCTGTGTCCTGGTGTTATTTGTCTTGGCCTCCACAGCAGTTGCTAATATAATTTCTGATGCAATGAGAAAAAAGGCAAACTAAAACAACTTTGAGGTATAATTTTACACCTATCAGAGTGGTTAAAATGATAGAAGGGGTAAGTGGCAAATGAGGGGGAACTGGAAAAACTGGGACACTTACATTGTTGATGGAGTTATGAACTGATCCAAACATTTTGGAGAAGAATCTGGAGTTGTGCTCACAGAGTTACAACACTGTGCATACTCTTTGACTTAGCAATATCACTATTAGGTCTGTTTTCAAATGTGATTAGGAAAAAAGGAAAAGAATTTATATGTTCTAAAATACTTACAGCAGATCTCTTTGTAATTTTGAAGAACTGGAAATTGAGAGGCTTCCTGTCAACTGAGGAATGGTTAAACAAGCTGTGGTATGGTTGTCATGGAGCACTACTGTGCTATAAACAGTGAGGAGCAGGTTGACTTTAGAAAAACATGTAAAGACTTACAGGAAATAATGAGGAATGAAATGAGCAGTACCAAGAGAACATTGTACAGTAACAGTAATATTGTTCTAAGAATAACTTTGAATGGCTAAACCATTTTGAGTTTTATAAATGTTCAAATCAGCTACAAAGGACCCTTGAAGGAAGATGCTTATCCATGTCCAGAGAAGGAACTGACAAAAGTATGTAAGTATGTATAGTATGTTTTCACACACACACACACATACACACACATATTTGTATCTAATGGTAGCCTTCTCTAGAGTGAGGTGGGGAGGGACAGAGAAAAAAATAAAAGCTGTATGGTAGAGAACAAAGGAAAACTTAGAATGCAGTACAGAAAAGCTGAATAGCTTTGAGAATGATGTGTATTATTTATTATGTGGTTTTTCTTTTTAAAAAAGGAAATTCATGGTTTTAATTGAATCTTCTTTTTATATTGGACCATATATATGGAAATATTCTTTTTTGGATGTCTTTGTATTTAAGTTCAAAATGAATAAAATTTTTTTTTTTGAAAAAGAGGATTTCTATTCAGCTATTTGTTAGACTAGATGGCTGAGCGTCTATGACTGACTTTAATTTCTCCAAAACCTAAGGAAGAAAGAAAAATGGGACTATCACTGAAAGAAGAAATACATCTGTTGGTTTTGATCAACTAAAAAAAATAATCCTCGTATCTACCCTGGAGGGTGGTTATGAGGATCAAATGGCAAAATTTGTGAAGATTTACCACAGTGCCTGGCACACGATAAGTACTTAATAAGTGCTTCCCTATTCCCCTTGACGATAAGGCCTGCTTTAGAAAATTATTCAGGAAAACTGGTTCTTTCTTATATTTTCATTATGAATACTCTTGATAGATGTGTGAGTATATATTCTTCCATCTCTCTCTCTGTTTCTTTCTCTCTTTCTCTCTCTAACAGATACTGAGATATTAAAATCCAAATATGGTCATTCCAAAAGTATTAGTGATGAGTATAAATGGCTATAGAAATGCTGGCCAATCTGCTCCATTTTTTTGCATCTATCTGTTGTCCTTTTGGTATGTTCTTGCTTAATTGAGTTTTAAGACAAGTTTGTTGAAGGCTTATTTTCCTCTCTTGTCTTTTGCTATTTTGCGAGGTGATACATCATCTTCCCCTGTAATATTTCGTAACCGAATGTATTTTCTAAACTATTGAGTCTATCATGAGTCTCTGCTTAGGAAATTTATTGTCTAGGATGATTTTTGAATTCTTTTGGAATATTAATAATGTCAATTGTTTTAAATCAGTTAAACTTGTCTTAGACATGTCTCTGAGTTAAGTTTTTATTCATTTATTTTGCATTTCTTAGAGTCGAGATTTATTAGATAGGTTAGACTGGCCTATTATATTTTCACAGTCTTCTCATTTTATCTTTTCCTCTATTTTTGACTTTTGTTTTAACAAATCAAAGTTTTGAATGACATAGATGGGATTCTGAAATGATTTCCAGTCTGTTAAATAAAACTAATTTCATTATTGATGGTATTATTTGGCATGCACCATGTTAAGGGCCTTCCAAATCTCTTTTTGAGGAAAGAGTTCATGATTATAGGTGTGAGGATTCTGAGGAATCTGCAAGCCTTTGGCCTTTTTTACTTTTTAAGTTCAAATTGCATTTTCTCACATATTATCTCACCATCCTTCCCTGTGTCCTACTTTGCACTGAAGTAACTAAGCATAATAACTTTGCAGGTGCTTGCCAAATTATCATTGAATTTCTTTACTTTTGATTTTCTTTAGAGTATACATAATAAAAAGGGGGCAGCTAGGTGGTTCTGTGGATAGAGCACCAGTGCAGGAGTCAGGAGGACCTAAGTTCAAATCTAACCTCAGACACTTGACACTCACTAGCTGTGTGACCTTGGGCAAGTCACTTAACCCCAATTGCCTCATCCTGGGTCATCTCCAGGCATCCTGATGAATATCTGATCTCTGGATTCAGATGGCTCTGGAGGAGAAGTGCAGCTTGTGACATGCACAGCCTTCCCTCACTCAAAACAAAGTCAAGTGCAAGTCATGTCATTTTTCTGATGACATGGTCTTCTTTGGCAACGAAGGAAGAACACACACATATAATGTGCGTGCCCATTATCATTATTAGTTACCATTCATCTATTGTAAAAGATACCTGCTATTTCTTCATGATATTCTGTCTTCTTGTCATTATTCAGCATTATCTCTGAAAAGTGAGATAACCAAATATCTTATGAAATAATGGGCTTTTTTGGTTCCCCTTCTGTGCATGACAAAACCCATTTAATCATTTTCTTTAAATGAGGATCATTTATTTATTTACAAATTAAGACTATGTAGATTTCACATATCAAAAACACCTTTGTCTTAAAATTTTTGTCTTGAAATCCTTGCAGTATAAGTTATAGAATGCGACTTGAGCTGAAAACCATGAAACTAGAAAACAAAGTAATAGTTACACTGATTGTTACATTAAAAACCTGTTAGGTATTCTCCTTAAAAGTACAACACTTTATTTATATTTACCTCTTGGAGGAAACCCTGTGAGTCATTCTTCCATTTCTTTATGCCTTCTGGTTTTATTTGTAGTTAGAATGTCATTATGGTTAAGGTTCATTTCTTTCAGCAGAGTATTGTTTCATTGGTCACTGGACAAGGAGGTCAGCTTCAAAGGATCAACCATGAAATTAATGTTTCTAAGTGTTCTAAAAATTGTGTTACCCTTCACATCTCCTCTTTCTGCCAATCTGCTATTTTTGATGTGGAAGTAGAAAAGGACCACACAATACTCATTTTTTCATATATATATATAACTTTATTTGTATATTCATTATATTATATAATTATCAATTATAATTCAATATTTATTATATTATATACATTTATATTTTATGTAAATATGTTATATTTTTATATATAATATATTTATATATTAAAATGTATATATTAGAATATAATACACCCTTCAGAACTTAAAGGACTTGGAAGCTGTCTATTGTCAGCCTCCCCTAAAGTTTTACTTTAAAAATGACATGGTGGTGATTTTTGTTTCTTAAAAATTATATAGTGGAGTATAAATTCTATCAGATTCTACCAAGCTAGAATAGCTTAAAGTCTCAGAGGAACTCTGGTCTTTTGTCTGAGGACCAGCCTTGTGAAACACCATCAACTAGTTAAAGCAAAAATTTTAAAACTCCACCAAATTAGTAGAAAATATGAAGTTGAGATCACACTTCATGCAATTATAATTACAGTTGCTTGGTCTATTTAAACAGGCCATTGGCTGAAAAAATGAGAAATGGATAAAAGTAAAGAGACTGACTTTGATTATTGCCATTTCTTAGACACAATTAAAAGACAACAGGAAGACATAAGTTGGTTATTCATAATATTCAAAGGTTTCATCAATAGTGATTTGCAGGCAAGCAGTGGCATCAAATACATTAAGGACATATACTACAGGAAAAAAAAAAGATGCGGGTCGGTCATGTATCCATAAAAATAGATGAACGGTCTAAGTGTTCAAATGATGTTCATGAAATATTAAAAGACCCAGAGGAAGACTTCTAGCCTTCTAGGGTATTACATGGTGCATCTATAGAAGATTTATGGAAGAAGTCAAGAAGTGCACAGGAAAGAAAGGCTTGTGATTTGCACCAGGGGAGGGAGTCACCACACTTATAAGAGAATGTGTCCATCAAATGATTCACATCCCTTCAAATATCTAAGTAGGACTGAGAAAATTCACAGTGAACACACTGTGAAGTTTACTGGTCATAGGTTGGGAACTGGAAGGGACCTTAGAGAAGATCTAGTTCATTTTACTGATGAAAAAACTGAGAGTTGGAGAGGAGGAGGATGTGACTTGCAAGATCATATCAACATGATCCTCTAACTAACTGTAGGGGCTTCCCATGAATAAAAATGCAATGTAGTGTAAGCATTCATATAACCAAAGTTTTTCACCTCAAATAAATCATCATGGTTATTCCAAAGAATAAGCTGCAGTTTCATAATTTCTTACTTTAGGGGACATTGGACAAGTCATGACATTAGATTGGATTAATAACATCCCTGAGTAAATTCCCCAAATGTATATAGTTCATACCCTCTCATGCTAATATTATATTTACTTTTAAGTGTCTCCCACCAAAAAAATAATGAAAGTGGCACATCAGAGTGTATGTCAGAGGCCTAACAAGGCAGTGTTGTGCCTGAAAGCAAGTGCCCAAAGTTCAAAATTGAACAATATTGATTTTCTCCTTTGAGTTGGAGCGTTAATAAGATTATATATTAGAAGAACTACACTTATACCGAATGATAATAACAGCACATCACTTGGCTAACCTGATTCTGGATTGATTAGAGGTAGAATCCACACAGATGTGTCTGGGGACAAGAAAATGAGAAACACATAGTCATCAATTATTTATTTATGTTGCACTTAGCACAGTGGCATCTAAGCCATTTAGGAATTAACTGCTAAGACTCAGGGATGCATAGTCTTGAGTACATGGAGGGTTTGTTATATTGAACATGTTGCTATGTGTCTTCACCAAAGGCAGAAAAAAAGGAGCAAATAGGTTTAAATTGGATCAGGGAACACCTTTTAAAGACATAAGGAAACCTTCCAAACTGTAGGAATGAGACACAAAAGCAACTTCCCAAGGGAAGTATTGTGATCTTTTCCTCATCTAGCATAGAAGCTGTAGCTGAGCCTTCTTTAGAAGCAGCAGTATTATTTAAGTCTGAAAGCCATGAGTCAGGGAGAACAAGTAAGCTCAGGTTACAGTTGTTTCCTACTGTCTATAGATTAAAAAAATTTTTTTTATTACAACTACCACAGACTTTGAGGGACTAATAGATTTGGAGAGGGTGGAATAAGAAAACATGAAGGTGGATGAGTTAGGGGAAGGGGTTCCAAGAATGCTCACCATGAATCACAACAGGAAAGGAGATTGGTGGTGTACTAAAACTTAAAGAGAAATAAGCGCCCAAACTGCCAAACTCCTACACGCAAATCTCTAAAATGAATTTCCTAAAATTGTGTAGCTACCTCTGGAGTGGCAAATTCTTCACCTTTCAGCGATATAACAAGTTCAGGCAGGTCCAGGCATTTCACAGCTAACAAAGGTTATAATTAGCTGCCACTGCCACTTCCAGGGGGTCTGTGACATTCCTTACTTCCAACTTGGGTGGTTTGTTGCCTTGGGTTGAGTGTCCAGCGGAGGGGAAAAACCAGGAAACTGAAAAATCCTTCCCATTTTATCCTTCTCAATAAGAACTTAGCTCTTAAGCAAAGATATAAAAATAGTATCATGAAGAGTGCATCAGCATCAATAAAAATGGTTTTATGAAAATAAGATTTGATGGAACAGATTGAAATGCTATTAAAGTAATTAGTAAAAGTAACATTCCCCACATCACCTTCACACTTCCCCTCATTCAAACTAAGATTCTGGTTACTCAGTCTACTGGTCTGAGCAAAATAATTCTAATAGATCTACTGGTCTTGCTAGTTTTTTCAGAGACATTTGATCTTCTCAGCACTGGTTTTAAAAAGATTATTTGTCATCACTCTTGGTGGTAGCTCCGGAGAATAGTAGATGAAAAAGGAGACAAGGGGGAAAAGTGAGCTAAATGGAAGAAAAAACTTGCAGAAAATTTTCTTAAATATGAGGGAAAAGAAAACCTGTCTGGGAAAGTAATGGAATGAGAAGTCTCAAGGAAGCCTGGCTCCCCATGATCCCACTGAAAAAAACCTAATAATGGAAATCATGAAAAAAAAATTGCTATAAATCCCCAAGAGAAAATTAAAACTTGCTGAAAAGACCAACCAACCAACGTGCTTAAAAAAAAGTTTAAAGAGAAGCAAGATAAAAAAAATGCTAGAAGAAAGGCATCTTAAAATAATATTAAAAAAAGCACCAGAAACAAAGTGAGAATCATAAAAGATACAAGCAAATGAATGATAGGTGCAATCAAGAAATTAAATGAAAGCCAAAATCAGCAAATAATAAGAGAAAAATAAGTAAGAACTGAATGCAACTAAAAAGTCCTAGGAAAAATTAAAGAAAGAAGTAAAAGCAGTTTTAAAAACCCCAGGAGGAAATTAACCAAAAAATGGAATTAACAATGAAGAATTTGAAAGTGTCTGTGAAAGTGAACGGGGTGGTTAGGTGGCATAGTGGATAGGGCGCTGGTTTCTTTCTGAGTTCACATCTGGCCTCAGACACTTGCTAGCTTGTGACCCTGGGCAAGTCACTTAACCCTGTTTACCTCTGTTTCCTCATTTGTAAAACGAGCTGGAGAAGGAAATGACAAATCACTCTAATATCTTTGCTGAGAAACCCCCAAATAGGGTCATGAAAAAGACTGAAGCATGACTGAATACCAAATCTTGGTCTCTACAGTCCAAACAACCTAGCTTCCTTTCTCTTCTTCACACAGCACACTCTATCACTGGCCCCCATTTCTGGAATGCGCTTTCTCCTCATTTCTGCCTCTTAAATCTCTCTTCCTTCAAGACACAGCGGAAGCGCTACCTTCGACTCGGTCTTTCGGTTCACCTCAGTTGTTAATGTCCTACTTCCGTAACTACTTTACATTTTGCTTTTGCTGTTTAGTCATTTCACTCATGTCCAACTCCTCATGATCCCATTTGAGATTTTCTTGGCAAAGATACTAGAGTGGTTTGTGATTTCCTTCTCCAGCTCATTTTGCAGATGAAGGAACTGAGGTAAAAAGGGTTAAGTGACTGGCCCAGGGTCACACAGGTAATGTCTGAGGCTGGATTTGAACTCAAGAAGGGTGGTCTTTCTGACTCCAAGACCCAGTACCCTATCCACTGCACCACCTAGCTGTGTTTTACTACTGTTTGTTTATTGTATATTTAAGAAATAAGGACCAGGCCTGGGATTTCTTTAACATAAGGAACTCAAAGGTGAGAAAACTTCTTCTACCCAGGCAGGTAGATACCTTGTTTTGCAAATAATTGTGAGAGAATTGCCTAGAATAATGAGAGGTTAAGTGATTTCCCTAGTGTCATAAGCTAGTATATGCTGGAGCAAGGACTTAAAGCCTGGCCTTCCATTAGGCCACATTTCTCTCCATTTTGTGTTAACTCTATATATACTTATAAATGTGCTTGTCTCCTTAATTAAAATGTAAACATATTGAGGACAAGAATTTTTTTTCTCCCTAGGAGTTAGCACAGGGCCTGCTCGTAATAGGTACTTGATGCTTGATAATTGTTTGAAAGAGAAATTTTTAAAAATCTAGCACATCCAGACAATTTGTCAAACTTAATGATTGTAATGAAGGAAAATCCTTCGCGTCACCAGAAGAGAGGCACCAATTAATAACAGCAACAACACAAAATCCACCAGAATTTCAAATAATTGTCTTGGAAATATTAACAATAGTTGAAGTTGGAATTTGGCATGTATACAATTTAAGATCAAAACTGCAACCCCAGAATCAATTCCCAGAAAATTTAAGCATTCTATTTAAAAACAAAGATGAACATTTTAAAAAAGGAAGAAATTCTTGAAGAAAAATAACTTACTCCAAGAGAGCTTCTAAAATGAACTAGAAAAAAAAACCCAAAGAATTAAACACATTGAAGAAGAAATTCTTTTTCAGTGGGATAGACTAGTTACTTTAGTGTGAGAGCCTCCTTCTGGTAACAAAAATAACTGAAGTATTGTGTTGGGTTAACTCCTGAATAAAAAGAGCAGAAAATTGAGAAGATAAGCAAAAAAGCTGAGAAAAGATAAAGAAATAGGATTGTATGATTTGAAGTATTTTATAGGTAAATGAATAGAAAGAGAAAAGACAGGTGAAGGAAACTGGAGGGGAAGGGAATGGTGGACAATGGAATTCCATTTAGTGCTCTTTTGTGGCATTTGGTTTAGTAATAGAAATAATAAAATGATTGTATCATCTTTTAGCAAATTAACAGAATAGTAAAACAAGCTAAAATGAGTGATCTTTATATTAATTTTATTTTATATTATTAATTTATTTTATATTAAATGTAAATGTTTTGTAGTAGTTTTAAGAAGTTATAAAATGTGTTAAGAAATGTGTTGTCAACAATAAACATCTTACAGGCATATTAAACAATTAACTTACTTTCAAAAAATAATCAAACATAATATACTGAATACAGTATGTGACGTTCTAAAAAACCCAACATAGAGCCAAATGGATTACTGGAAAACAAATAAATGGGAAATCATTTTCTCTGTCACTTTCCATGCTTTTAAGAGGTTTTATTACCCTTGCTTTGTTTTGCTCCAGTAAATAATAGAACTGAATGTGAATATAGTTCTGGTTTTATCAGTATTCCTTTATAGCACTATCATAAGCCTTTCCACAGTCCTTGTATGCATATTTATATTTTGGGGAATTATTTTTTTCTTTACATTGAAAAACCATAAGTTATTCAGTCATTCTCTACTCTTTTGAGTAAATGTTTTCATGGATTTTGCTATTGCAAATAAATACCTTATTTAGCTTATAAAGTTGTTTGTACAGATAGTTTTCTCCCTTCCATTTATCCTTACTATGATATTTTTATGTTACATGCTCATAAAACAATCACTGGGTCAAAAGTGTGACAGGTGAAAGATGAAATGACTGAAGTAACAAAAATTTGAGCTTTAACAAAAATTTAATGAAAGTTAAGCAATGCATGCCAATTGTATAACAAATTGGGACCAGGCATCCTCAGTTTGGCACTGGACCTTGAAAAGAGGGAGAGGTAGATTTTTATGTATTAAAAGAAAACAATTAACTGCATATAAACCAGGACACAAGATTAAGTAATCTTATTTATAATTGGAAGAAAGATTAGATACTTTCTAAGTTGGGAGGGAGAGGGTCAAGTGGTGAAAATTCCCTAAAATCAGAGAAAGAGTCCCAACCACTCCACCCCCAAGTGTCTGTGTTCAGTCAAAGGAATGAGGAAATAGTTACTGATCTACCAGTATGCACCGATTTTCAGATAAAACACATGGGTTACTTGAGATGTGTAATTATGAGAAATCTTCTTGTATCAATCTTTGGATCCTTAGTTAATGGTCTCTAAGCAACAGAGAGAGGTGGTCCATGCAGTCCACTCCTAGTCATGCAGCACTGGGTATAAACAAGGTAATAAATTTTTTCTCATAATTCCCATAATTGAATAAAGTTTTTTCACAAGACAGAAATTGGATTAGATCCATAATTAAATAGAAAGAAAGAGGAGCTAGATCCAGAATTGAGTCACAAGATGGAGTCAGTATGGTTCACTCAATTCCCACAATTCCCATAAAAGACACGATCAATTTTGTGACTCATATGTTGCCAGGTTGCTGTGTAATTCATTATCTTACCAAAATGCTGTCAGTGAGTTTATTTCTTCACAGCCTGATCAACATGATATGATATTATTTTTTCTATTTTAGTGGATTTTCATGGCAACTGGGAATTTATTTTGATTGACATCTTTATGGTTAATAAGGAATTTGAGCACCTTTTCCTGTTTTGATCCATTGGCCAACATTCCAGTGAGAAGTATTTATTAATTAGTTTTACAGACATGTAATAGTTCTTGACAAATTCTGGGTTCCAAATCTTTACATGGTATAACTCAATATTCTTCCAGATCTTTTTTCATTCTTTAGATTTTACACTAGTCCTTATTATTGTGCAAAATCTTTTTTTGTGTGTAAAGTCAAACACTTATTTTGTCTCTCATAATTTTTTCCATTTCTTTGATTGATAGAGACGCAACTTTTCTTCATACTTGGGGTAACTATATTATTCTTTTTTCTTCCAGTGTTTAGGTTTTTTAAAATCACTTTATCAGAAAGGAATATACATTTTTCCTTGCTATTATTGTTTTTATTATTAACTCAGGTATAACAAAACTAAGGTCCTCTGCCATCTCTTTTTCATCTTTCTACCCTAGTCTACCCTACTTTTGTTTATTCTCTGAAACATCAAATGATTTAGTTGACATACTGCACTCAAGGTTCTGGTATTTTTGGACAATAATTTATCTTTAAGGAGTATGGATTATGTTAAGTATTTTTATCTTTTGTCTGGGAAGTTTGGCTGTTGCTACATTTCCTTAATATGGATATGCTTTTCAGAAATGTTTTTGATAGTCCAATTACTTTTCAATCTTTGCCTTGAAAAAGAATATTGGGCTTTATTGGATAAGTAATTCTTGGGTTTGTTGCCCATACTCCTTCATACACATACATATATATATATGTGTGTGTGTGTCTGTGTGTGTGTGTCTGTGTCTGTGTATGTATGCATACACACACACTCATATATATCACAATTTCTTTTTGTTCTTTAGAGATCTGCTATGATGATTATTAACATTCCTTGGTAAATTATTTATGTCTTCAGGCAGTGCGAAATATTTTTTCCCTATCCTGTTCAAGTTATCTATAATATATCAAGGAATTTTGTTGGGGTCCTGTAGATATTTGCTATTTGTGCTAGGACCATTGTCAGTTGTCTTGACCTATGTCTTGCCACTGATCTCTGATGACTCTGGAGGAGAGAGTGGGACTGATGACTGTGCAGCTCTGCCTCACTTATATCCAATTCACTTGTAAGTCAAGACAATATCCGTCTGATGTCATTTTTCCTCTTCAGGAATGAATGATGAATGACAACAATGTATATGTATATACAATTTGTGTTTGCTACTTCTGGGAAGTTTTCTTCAACAGTTTCTAGAAAAATCATGTTCAAATTAATTTATTTTTTTTTATTTTCAGGGATAGAAGTGATTCAGAGGTTTCTGCATTGCAATATATCTTTCAGGTCTGTCATTTGAATTTGCATATTTTCTGGTTCTTCAGATAATCCAATTATGTTCTGAAACTCTATGTTCTATAGTGAATATGTTTTGGCCATAATTCTGCTTTCTACTGCAGTGAGTTTGTTTTTAATTCACTTTTCTATTATGTCCTTCCATTGGTCATTTTCTTCACTGTTTCTTCTCAATTACTTTTTAGCTTTTTTTAATTCTAATTAGATGTCTTCCCACAATTTTTT
Source organism: Bettongia penicillata ogilbyi (assembly GCA_023548195.1). Lineage (NCBI taxonomy): Eukaryota > Metazoa > Chordata > Mammalia > Diprotodontia > Potoroidae > Bettongia > Bettongia penicillata. The sequence goes on from JAJHZJ010000174.1 coordinate 1,098,113, forward strand.
ATTTTTCCCCAAGCTCTTTTCCCAGTTGATCCTATTATTTTCTTACTAGGGTTCACTCATGCTCATTTTATTTGAATATGCCATTTAACCATTTGAGGAGATTATTTGGGATTCAATGCATAAGTTCTTTTTTCTTCTGTTGCTTTCTGTATTTTAGTTCCTTCAATAATTCAATGATATTTGTTTTTATTTATTTTATTTACTTTTTAGTATTTTGAATGCTTATTTATTTATTTTTAGTTTTCAACATTCATTTCCACGAAATTTTGAGTTCCAAATTTTCTCGCCATCTCTCCCCTTCCCCCACCCCAAAATGCCATGCATTCTGATTACTTCTTCCCTCAATGTGCCCTCCTTTCTATCACACTTCTCCCTTTACTCATCCTCATCTTCTCTCTTTTCTTGTAGGGCAAGAAATATTTCTGTACCCCATTACCTGTATTTCTTATTTCCAAGCTGCATGTAAAAACAGTTCTCAACATTCACTCCTAAAGCTTTGAGATTCAACTTCTCTCCATTCCTCCCTCCCCACTCATCCCCACTGAGAAGGGAAGAAATTCAATATAGGCTATATATGTGTAGTTTTGCAAAAGACTTCCAGAATAGCATGTTGTATAAGACTAGCTATATTTCCTTCCATCCTATGCTGCCCCCCATTTATTCTATTCTCTCTTTTGACTTTGTCCTTCCCCAAAAGTGTTTCCTTCTAATTACTCACTCATCCCATTTGCTCTCCCTTCTATCATCCCCCCATCCCACTTATTCCCTTCTCTACTTTCCTGTAGTGTAAAATAGATTTTCATACAAAATTAAGTATGCATGTTATTCCTTCCTTAAGCCAAATGTGATGAGAGTAAGCATCACTTTTTCCCTCTCACCTCCCCCTTTTCCCCTCTATTGAAAAAGCTTTTCCTTGCCTCTTTTATGAGAGATAATTTGTTGCATTTCATTTCTCCCTTTCTCCTCCCAATATATTCCTCTTTAACGCCTTAATTTTATTTTTTTAGATATCATCCCTTCTTATTCAACTCAACCTGTACTCTCTGTCTATAAATATGTGTGTGTGTGTGTGTGTGTGTGTGTATAATCCCTCCAACTACCCAAATACTGAGAAAAGTTTCAAGAGTTACAAATATTGTATTTCTATGTACGAATGTAAACAGTTCAACTTTAGTAAGTCCCTTATGTTTTCTGTTTCCTGTTTATCTTTTCATGCTTTTCTTGATTCTTGAGTTTGAAAGTCAAATTTTCTATTCAGTTCTGGTCTTTTCATTAGGAATGCTTGAAAGTCCTCTATTTCATTGAATGACCATTTTTTTCCCCTGAAGTATTATACTCAATTTTGCTGGGTAGGTGATTCTTGGTTTTAATCCTAGTTCCTTTGACTTCTGTAATATCATATTCTAAGATCTTCTATCTCTTAATGTAGAAGCTGCTAGATCTTATGTTATCCTGATTGTATTTCTACAATACTGGAATTGTTCCTTTCTAGCTGCTTGCAATATTTTCTCTTTGACCTGGGAACTCTGAAATTCAACTACAGTATTCCTAGGAGTTTTCTTCTTCTCATATCTCTTTCAGGAGATGACTGGTGGATTCTTTCAATATTCATTTTACCCTCTGGTTCTAGAATATCAGGGCAGTTTTCCTTGCCAATTTCATGAAAGATGATGTCTAGGCTCTTTTTTTGATCATGACTTTCAAGTAGTCCCATAATTTTCAAATTGTCTCTCCTGGATCTATTTTCCAGGTCAGTTGTTTTTCTAGTGAGATATTTCACATTGTCTTCTATTTTTTCATTCTTTTGGTTTTGTTTTGTAATTTCATGGTTTCTCATAAAGTCATTAGTTTCTATATGCTCCATCCTAATTTTTACAGAACTATTTTCTTCAGTGAGTTTTTCAACCTCCTTTTCCATTTAGTTAATTCTTCTTTTTAAAGCATTGTTCTCCTCATTGGCTTTTTGGGCCTCTTTTGCCAATTGAATTAGTCTATTTTTAAAGGTGTTATTTTCAGCATTTTTTTGGGTATCCTTTAGCAAGCTGTTGACTTACTTTTCTTGCATCATTCTCATTTCTCTTCCCAATTTTTCCTCCACCTCTATTACTTGATTTTCAAAATCTTTTTTGAGCTCTTCCATGGCCTGAGACTATTGTGTATTTATTTTGAAGATTTTGGATACAGAAGCCTTGACTTTTATGTCTTTCTCTGATGGTACACATTGCTGTTCATCATCCAAAAGGATGGGAGAAAATACCTGTTCACCAAAAAAGTAACCTTCTATCGTCTTATTTTTTCCCCCTTTTTGGACTTTTTTTTCAGCTAGTTACTTGACTTTTGGGTCCTTTGTCAAGAGTAGGGTATACTCTGGGGACCTGTAAGTTCTCAGTTCCTCCAAGATGGCACAATCAATGGAGAGGACTTTACTCCTCTCTTGGCCTGTGCTCTTATCTGTGAGCAACCATAAGCACTCTGTTCTGCCAAGGATCTGCCAGTAGGGTTCCCTCTCCAGAACCTCTAATAGCTCTACCAACACACCTCCTCACCCCAGGGAAGTCGCTGAGGGTTGAGATCCAGATCAGTGAGTGATTCCCCCAGGGCTTTTAGGCTAAGGGCTCATAAAATGGACACTCTTCCACAACAACTGCTGCCACCCTGGGACTGCTGGAGCCAGACCATGTTCCCTTCTCACACCGGTGAAAGCACTTTCTCACTGACCTTTGAAGCTGCCTTTGGCATTTTTGGGTTGAGGGATCTGGGAATTGCAGCTGCTTCCAGGGATTCTGCATGTCCTGAGGCCTACTCCAGTCCTGTCCCCAGTGCACATCCAAGGCTGGGCTGTGCTCTGCTCTGAGTCTGGTGCGATAGGCCTTTCCTGTTGGCCTTCCAGGCTGCCTTGGGCTGGAAATCTCTTTCACTCTATAGTTTTGTGGATTCTGCTACTCTAGAATTTGTTTAGAGTAATTTTTTACAGGTATTTTGTAGGTTATGGGGGAGATTCTACTGGTCTGTCCTTCTCCACCATCTTGGCTCTGCCCCAATATTTGTTCTTTTATGCATCCTATTTTACTCTGCACATTTAAAAATTTTAGTTTTCCCAAGATTTAAAAAAAAAGATATTTTCTGTCTCTTTAGTGTTTCAATTTGTCAGTTCTTGAGGGACACATGATAAGATTGACTTCCTTTGAACTTTTAATCCTGCCATCTTGTCTGCAGAGTCCATTGGAAAAACAGCTAACATAAAAAATGTAGTGATTTAAAGTGAAATGGTGCACTAAAATTAATCATACTATAGTGCTCTCAAAAAACCTTGGAGAGATCATAGATCCCCTGAAAAATTGAAATTTCCTTAAAGTTATTTCACACAAAGAAACTGTGCTAGGTTTTGAGTTTCAGTTAAATATAAAGACATAATCTCCCTTCCTTGCAAAGGTGGAAGGACTGTGGGTAGGATAATTAATTGCATGTGTCAGACATGGTGGATATTGTGTTAAATAACCTCATTCTCCTTTAAGACTGGGACAATTATCTGAGTGACAGTTCTGCATGTGCTGTGTAAGAAGAGAAGACATGGCTCTTGACTGGTTGGGAAATTCCTGAAGTTCACATGTGGCATATCTGCCTGATTGAAGAAGGGAATTCTTGAACTTTGGGATATCTCTAGGTGCCACAAGGTGGCCTCTCGATAACTTTCCTAGGCTTCATTGTGCCACCTAACCCCAAGAGATATATTCTTACATGAATGCAATACAGAAACAAAAAGCATCTTCTTAAAAAAGAAAAGGAAATTAAATTATGGCACAAAAAGTAAATGCCTAAAAGAAATGATACTGTCTTAGACTATCACTTTTTGAAAATGAAAGATGAATATAAATCAATCACCATACCAGAATAAAAGAATATAGAAATGGCCTTAGGTACCAAACACTTGATATCCTTGCTGGTAGAAAGGCAAGGCAGCCCAAGGATGTTTAGAATATAAACTCATGGTAAAATTTTACAGAAGAGAATGGTGAAATATTATGAACATTATTGCTTCATAAATGAGTGAAAAACTCTGAATGGAAAGACAAAATTTTGTAGACAAGCTTAGTGTTAGATCATCTTTTGAACATTTGAGGCTAAAACTAGAAGGAAGAAAATTAACATGGTGGAGGGGATGGAAAATATCTGTAAAGGTTTTTATAAAAAGCTTTTTTCTCTGCAGTTGCAGTGAAGCCATCCTACTTGGACTACAGTATCATAGTGCCCAATAAAGAGGAAATTGCACTAAATTAAACAGAAACGGAAATATCATCTTTCTCATCATTCCATCTCCTTTTTCTATTGCATATTTCCGTAATGGTATCCTTTACTCCTGCTCTGTGCTGTCCCACATTTGTTTTCTGTCCTAGCCTCTCAATTCATCTCTCTATTGCTCTTTTATTCATTTCAATTTTCAGGAGACTATTGTATTCTATTTTTCATATATATATATATATATATATACCAGTGGAATACTGGTACTAAAAAGATGAGACTTTTATTTCTAGAGAAGTTTTGAGTCATTAAAAAAGCCTTGCAATTCCTGAAGGAAATGAAAACAACTATCCCATTTAACTATAGACCAAGGGAAAAATACAAAGTCAATAAAAAGAAGCAAATGAATATAAAAGACTCATGTTTTATAAGTAGAATATAAGCTTGTAGAGGAGAGGGATGGACTTGCTCTGATATTTATAGTCCCATTACACTACACAGTTCCTAGCATATTGAAGATAGTAAATAAATGTTTATTGGTTGATTAAAGAAAGGAATTCAATAAAAATTATTGCAGAAATTAGATAACAGAATAGTTAAAATCAGATTCACTTCTCACATTATATAGTAAAATGAATTCCAATCAGATCAAGAACAAAGGTTTTTGAATTTTGATATTTTACTTTTTTCTGGTTACAAGTAAAAAATAATTTTAACTTTTATTTTTTTACTATTTTAAGCTCAAAATTCTCTCTCCCTTCTTCCCCTCCTCCATCATTAAAAAGGCTAGCAATTTGATAAAAGTGCAATCATGCAAAACATATTTCCATATTAATCATGCTGGGAAAGAAAACACATGCAAAAATCCCTAAGAAAAATAAAGTAAAAAAGCCAATATGCTTCAATCTGCATTCAAATTCCATCAGGTTTTTTTTTTTTCCTCTGGAGGTGGATAGTATTTTTCATTATAGGTCTTTGAGAACTGTCTTGCTGGGAATAGCTAAGTCATTCACAATTGCTCATTGTGCTGTGTGGCTGTTACTATTTACAGTGTTTCCTTCATTCTGCTCATTTCACCATGCATCAGTTCAAGTAAGTCAAGTAAGTTCAAGTAAGTTCGGTAAGCACCCTGACACATCCAGGATGGCCTTCTAGCACAGATTCTTAGAACTGCTTTTCTAAAAGGAAAGCAACTTTTGAAGGGTCAATACTTTTCTGTATTACATTCACGAAGAAAGAAAATACAAGCAGAGAAATAAAGACCAACAGACAGGGCTTCTAAGTGTCTAACCATAAGCAATGCATACATCAGATCAACAGACAGATCCAACTGTCTGTCTGAATATTACATACATACATAGTTACGAGAGAGAGAAGCACCAACATCTGGGTTTTCAAAGCTGGAAAGCTTCTTAATTGTTACTCAGAGCCTCATCTGGCACCGGGAATTTCTGGTGTGCGACGGACCTTTGGTGTCAGTTTTTCAGGGCTCTCTGGAACAGAAATCTCCTCCACTTCGTTGTTGTGTGGCTTCCGCTGCTCCAGAATTTGTTGGGAGTTCTTCTTTACAGGTATTTTATGGGCTGTGGGTTACAAACTCGTATATGTGAATCTTTCTACTCCGCCATCTTGGCTCCTTCTCCAGGAAATTTCTTCCAAAGAGTAAGCCCTAAAGCAAAACCTTACTTCAGAGAATATATACACTTTTCATAGCCAGAGGGTACAACCCTTGTGACCCAGTGCCTCATTAGCACTTAACAAAAGATGTGGATCTTCATACAAAACAAGTCTTCCCTAATCAAGCTTCCCTTAATGGGCTCTACCTGAGGCCTATTAATGGGTGGGGAAAAGCTATCATTACACATTACATTCTGAAAGCATCCTGTTCATCATTTCTTATAGCACAATAGTATTCCATCACAATCACATAGTAACAATTGTTCAGCCACTCCCCAATTAATGGACACTCCCTCAATTTGAAATTCTTTGACACCACAGAAAGAGTCACTATAAATATGTTTGTATATATATAATATATATGTCCTTTTAAAAATTCCTTTGGTGTCTGGTTATTCTGGGTATCTCCTAACCATCTTGCAGATATCTCAATAAATATTTGTTCATTGAATTAACAAAAAAAAATTTCTTTGGGGTACAGACCTGGTGGTGAATCAAAGGGTATATGTAGTTTTAAAACCCTTTGGGCACAGTTCCAAATTGTTATCCAGAATAGTTGCATCAGTTCACAACTTCACCAACAGTGCATTAGTGTCTCAATTTTTCCAACTGTTTCAATAGTTATCATTTTCCTTTTCTGTCTTATTAACCAATCTCATAGATGTGAATTGTTTTAATTTGTATTTCTCTAGTCAATAGTGATTTAGAGATTTTTTTTCACAGGAATCTAGATGGTTTTGATTTCTTTACCTGACTATTTATCAATTGGGAAATGATTTGTCTTATAAATTTGACTCAGTTCTCCATATAGTTGAGAAATGAGGCCTCTGTCATGAGAAAGTTGCTATGTAAATTGTTTTTTTTTAGTTTTTTTGCTTTCCCTATAATCTTGGCTGCATTAGTTTTGTTTGTGTAAAACTTTTTAATTAATGTAGTCAGAATTATCCATTTTACATCCTGTAATGCTCTCATCTTTTGTTTGGTAATAAACTCTTCCCTTATTCATAGATCTCATAAATAAACTATTCCATGCTCCCCTAATTTGCTTATGGTATTACTCTTTATATCTAACTCATGTACTCATTTTAACTTTATCTTGATATACTGTGTGAGGTGTTGATCTGTTCCTAGTTTTGATTTTTAGCTTTCCCATTAGTTTTTATGAAATAGTGAGTTCTTATCCTGCAAATCTGGATCTTTGTGTTTATCAAACTCTAGATCACTATGGTCATTTCCTACCATGCTTTGTGCACGTAATCTATTCCACTGATCCCTCACTCTACTTAGCCAGTACCCCAGATTCTTGTGATGATTACCACTTCGTAATGCAGTTTGAGATCAGGTATAGCCAGGCCACTTTCCTTCACATTTTTTTTCATTACTTCTCTTGATATTCTTGATCTTTTGTTCTTCCAGATACATTTTATTATTGATTGTTTTCTGAGCTCTACAAACTAATTTTTTTTGTAACTTGACTTGCACGGCACCAAAAGAATATATTATTTTAGGTAGAATTGTCAGCTTAGTCAATATAGGAGCAATTAATATTTTTCCAATTGTTTAGATCTGACTTTATTTGTGTGAAAAGTGTTTTGTAATTTTATTCATATTGTTTCTTAGTTTTTTCTTGGTAGGTAGACTCCAGAGTATTTTATACTATCTACAATTATTTTAAATAGAATTTCTCTATCTCTTGCTGCTGAACTTTATTAATAATATATAAAAATTCTGATGATGTACATGGGTTCATTTTATGTCCTACAACTGCTAAAGTTGTTAATTATTTCAACCAGTTTTTTAGTTGATTCTCTGGGATTCTTCAAGTATATCATCACATCATCTACAAAGAATGATAGTTTTGTTTTTCATTGCCAATTTTAATTTCTTCAATTTCTTTTTGTCTTATTGCTATACCTAACATTTCTAGTACAATATTGAATAATAGTAATGATAAGGGACATTCTTGCTTCACCCTGATGTTATTGGGAGGACTCCTAGATTATCCTTATTTCAGATAATATTTACTATTGGTTTTAGATACATATTACTTATAATTTTAAGGTAAGCTCTGCTTATTCCTGTACTTTCTATTGAGGCATTGGGTCAGAAGGTTATGCCCTCTGACTCTGAAAAGTGTATAAATACTCTGACCGTATGGTTTTACTTTGGGGCTTAATTTTTGGAAGGAGGTCTGTGTACCAGATGAGACTCTGGCCACTAAGCAGCCCCCTGGCTTTTTGATAACCCAGATGTTGGTGCTTCCCTCTCTGGTAAAGATATATGTATGTTAATGGTCAAGCAGTTTGGAAGCACTGTCTGTTAATTTTTGATTTCTCTGAAATTTTGATTTTGATTTTCTCTGATACCTATGCTTGGTTAAAGTGATTGTTAACCCCTCAAAAGTTGCTTTTCCTTTTATGAACGCAGATCTAGGAACCTGCGATAGCACACCCCCCTCTGTATGTTGGGATTTTTACTGTTACAGTCTTCAATACTTCTAAGGTGGTATGATCTAAGGAGAGGTGTGGTCACTGCTCTCTTGGCCAGCTCTCCTCTTCTGTCTGTGAGATGCTACCACTACTATTTTCTGCCCTGAAACTATGACCAGGGTTCCCACTCCCTTGCAGCTGGGAGCTTTAGTGTGCTAGTACTCTTTTTGCCGTGGGACTGTGTCCAAGAACTCAGTATGGGCAATGCAACAGAGTCCTGTACTCTTTGTGACAGCAAAGGGTCTCTTGTAATCTCCTTCTGATCAGTTGTCCAACTCTCTTAACATTGTGGGTTGAGATGCTCACTGTAGATTCAGTTGCCCCCCAAGACCTACTGTAGGCTTGCACTGGGCTGCTGCTGGGTGCCTTGTGCAATGACTTGGGGCCTCTCTGCTAGTTATGTCTGGGGCTCTCTGCTAGTTATGTCTGGGGCTCTGAACATTGTTTCACCCCATTTTTCATAGCTTTTGTCACCCCAGAATTCATTATGAGGCATTAATTTAAAGATGTTGGTGGAGGTCAGGTGAATCCCTGACTTACTCCATCATTTTAGTTCCAAACACCCTTATTGATGTTATTTTTAAGAATAAAAATATTTAAAAATAAATTATTCCATGCTTAAGAACTATCATGGACTGAACTCTTGGAATTATGGACAAATATGGCAAGTAAGCAGTTTGCCAAAACTGTTATCCAGTAATGCTACCAATAAAAAGGCTTAGTTCCCTTGATATTCTGGACTTTTTGTTCTTCCAGAAGAAGTTTGATATTATTTTTTCTAGCTCTAGAAAATACTTATCTGGTAGTTTGATTGGTATGGCACTGAATAAGTAAATTAATTTAGGAAGAATTTAGGTAGTCATTTTTATTATATTGGCTTGGCCTACTCAATTTCTTTTTCTTCTCTTATTGCTACAGCTAACATTTCTAGTACCATACTGAATAACAGCGGTGATAATGGACATCCTTGTTTCACCCCTGATCTTATTGGAAATGAATCTAGCTTATCTCCATTGCATATAATGCTTACTGAAGGTTTTAGGTAGATAGTTTGTTATTTTATGAAATATTCCATTTATTCCTATGCTCTCCAGTGTTTTCAATAAGAATGAGGGCTGTATTTGTCAACAGCTTTTTTTGCATCTATTGAGATAATCAAGTGGTTTCTGTTAGTTTTTTGTTGATATGATCAATAATGTTAATAGTTTTCCTAATATTGAATCAGCTCTGCATTCCTGGTATAAATCTTTCTTGATCATAATATATTATTCTTGTGATAAGTTGCTGTATTCTTTTTGCTAAAATCTTATTTAAAATTTTTGCTTCTATATTCATTAGAGAAATTGGTCTATAATTTTGATTCTCTGTTTTGGTTCTTCCTGGTTTAGGTATCAAAACCATATTTGTGTCATAAAAAAAATTTAGGAGGACTCCTTCCTTAATTTTCCCAAATAGTCTATATAAGTATTGGAGTTAACTGTTCTTTAAATGTTTGATAGAATTCACTTGCAAATTCATCCAGCCATGGAGATTTTTTCCTAGGGAGTTCATTGATGGCTTGTTCAATTTCTTTTTCTGAGATGGGATTATTTAAGTATTCAACTTCCTCTTCTGTTAATCTGGGCAATTTATTTTTTTAAATAATCATCCATCTCATTTAGATTGTGGAATTTATGGGCATACAGTTGGGCAAAGTAATTTCTAATTATTGTTTTAATTTCCTCCACATTGGAGATGAGTTCACTCTTTTCATGTTTGATATTGGTAATTTGGTTTTCTTTTTTAATCAGATTGACCAAAGGTTTATCAATTTTATTGGTTTTCTCATAAAACCAATTCTTGATTTTATTTATTAAATTTAATAGTTTTCTTAATTTCAATTTTATTAAGCTCTTCTTTGGTTTTCAGTATTTCTAATTTGGTATTTACTTGGATATTTTCAATTTGTTTTTTTTCTAACTTTTTCAGTTGCATGCCCAATTCATTGATCTCTTTCTCCATTGTATTCATGTAGGCATTCATTGATATAAAACTTCCCCTAAGAACTACTTTTGCAGTATCCCATAAGATTTGGCAGGTTGTCACATTATTGTCATTCTCTTGAATGAAATTGTTGATTGTTTCTATGATTTGTTATTTAACCCACTCATTCTTTAGGATTAGATTATTTAGTTTCCAATTAATTTGTGGTCTCTCTTTCCATTGCCTTTTACTATATGTAATTTTTATTGCATTATGATCTGAGAAGGATGCACTGACTATCTCTACCTTTCTGCACTGGATTGTGAGGTTTTTATGCCCTAGCACATGGTCAATTATTGTATATGTGCCATGTACCACTGAGAAAAAGGTATATTCCTTTCTATCCCTATTCACTTTTCTCCATGGATCTATCATATCTACCTTATCCAGAGTTTTATTTACCTCCTTAACTTCTTTCTTGTTTATTTTGATGTTAGATTTATCAAGTTCAGAGAGGGGGGGTTGAGGTCCCCCACTAATATAATTTTGCTGCCTATTTCTTCCTGTAAATCCCTTAATTTCTACTCTGATAATTTGGACCACTTGAAGCTATACCACTCGAAGCATGTATTCTAAGACACATTGTTAAGGGGATGGGTGGTGAGCACTTTGAAGGGAAAGCAGCAATCACTAAAACTTCTTTAAGAATAGCCCATAATAAGCTAACTTCTTTTCCTATTTTCACAGGATAACTGAACAGTTAGGTCAGAGAAATTATGTGTACAAAGTACACTTAGATTGCAGGAAATGTTTTGGCCAAGTCTTTTATCCTTGTGGACAATATGGAAAGCTAAGGGCTAGATGATACATTTTGGGGGGTTAGGAACGGATGAGACTCAAATCCAAAATGTTTATTGGTTGTTGACAGCTAGTGGAGGGATCTAAATTCTGTATTTGGTCCTGGGCTGTTCAAGTAAAGATCAAGTCAATAAGTATTTATAAAGTGCTTGCTATGTGTCAGGCATTATGCTAAGTGCTGGGAACAAAAATGCAAACAGAAAGACAGTCCCTTCCCTTAAAGAGCATTCTAATGGAAGAAGACAAAACATAAAAGGAAGAAAAACAGGAATATAACCATGTGAGAACATGGTGGAAAAATAAGCCTGGAGAGTCGAGTGGAGCCCAGAGAGAAATGAAAGAATGAAAAGGGCTGGCCTGATTGCTTTCCTTAAATTGGATGTTCTGATAAGAACTGACCAGTCAGAGAAAGGAACCACTCAACATGAATTTTAATGAAGGTAGCATTTGGGATAAGAGTTGCCTTGGATACTACAAATGAAATCAGTTTCCCATGGATACTCAGTCAGTATATTTCAGAGACAATATCTGAATCCAGGTCATTGTGGTTCCATGACCAGCTCTTATTCACCATGCATAGTTGTCTTCCTTGTTTTTTAAAAAAAATTCCTGACTTGGATGAAATTATAAAGTCTATTTGTAAGATTTGCATATGACATGAAACTTAGAGACTACAATGTTAATGGGATTTAAGATCTTCCCTGCTCATTAATAAGCCTCATGTGGAGCCCATTAAGGAAAGCTTCGTTAGGAGAGGCTTGCTTGTAAAAAGGTTTTCACACCATTTTGGTAATTTCCAATTAGTCACTGAGTCACGAGGGTTGTGATGCCTTCTGACTCTGAAAAGTATATATATTCTTTGAGTTGGTATTTTGCTTTGGGAGCTCACTCATGAGAAGGATCTTGTGATTTCCTGGTTGAGACTCTGAGTCACTGTATGTTCAGAGCTCCCTGACTGCTCAGATGTAAAGGCTCTCTCAATTCAGGGATGTATGTAAAGTGTACAGTAATATTGCTTTGATTCAGGCTGTACAGCCCTGTCTATGAGTCTTTATTTCTCTGATTATATTTTCTCTGGTTGTATTTTCTCTGCAGGTCAGGGTGCCAACTTTTTCCCTGGACTAGTGAATATAATTAAAAAAGATTGTTGTCCCCTTAAAGAGCTATCTTTCCTAGTAAAACAGATCCAAGAACCTATGTGAGCAGGCATCCTGGGTATGTCAGTGCCGTTGCATTTAAAGAGGTGCAGCTAAAACATTGGATGAAAGGATACAAAAGGTCTCAATGGGCTAGAATGACATGCTAAATCTAAGACTAAATTTAAGAAGGAAAAATGGTCTACCTTGAATTTAAAAAAAATCAACTTTATGTATTCAAGATGAGGATTTATGGGTAGGTAACAATTCCTATGAGAAATCTTTATTTTAGCAGTTTTAGTGGACTTCAATCTCAACAAAATTCATGAGTGTGACATGTGAACCAAAAATACACCTGCTACCCTAGAATGAATTAAGAGAGGCATAGGGTTTGAAATGAGAGAAGTGATAGTTTCCTGGTATTCTCTCCTTAGGTTAAATATAAGAAAGCTGCAAAGTGGCAGATTTAGGCTTGCTAAAAGGGAAAACTTCCTGAAGATTGTTGTCATTTTTCAGTTGTGTTTGACTCTTCATGACCCCATTTGGGGTTTTCTTGACAAAGATAATGGAGAGGTTTACCATTTCCTTTGTCCATTCATTTTACAGATGAGGAGACTGAGGCAAACAGAGTTCAGTGATGTGCTCAGGGTCACACAGCTAGTAAGAGTCTGAGTCTGGATTTGAATTCAGGTTTTCATGATTCCAGGCTTGTACCTTATGCAATGTGCCACCTAAAAATTATTGCTATACAAAAGTGGAAGGGTATTCTTTAAGAGGCATAAGTTCTCCCTAATTGAGGATTATTGAGCATAGGTTGAATGACTACTTGTTATTCATGTTGTAAAAGGGGTTCTTTGTCAGGGGCATGTTGGCTTGCATAACTTCTGAGATCCTTTTCAGTCCATACACTTGAAGTTCTGTATTTTAAAGAAAAAAAAATCTATAATATTATATGAGAAAAAAACGATGATATATCAATTTCATCTATTTGCCAAACAAATGTAAGAAAACAATTGATGTATTTGGTTATATAAAACTATATAGACTTTGTATGATGAAAATCAATGTGTCTAAAAAAAGATAGGAATAGATTAAGGGAAAAATATTTGCAGAAGATAGATTTTTTAATTTCTTTTTGTTTTATTTTTCAGTGAAGAAATATTTATTTTTTCTCCCTTCTATTTCTCAATTTAGAAGAGAGAAATGAGAAACTCTTGTAACAAATATGAATCATCAAAACAATGAATTCCCACATTGTCTATGTCCAAAAAGTGTATGTCTCATTCTGTACCTTGGGTCCATCATCTTCCTGTCAGAAGGCATAGTATCTTTCATCATTGTTTGTCATTGCATTTATCAGAGTTTTTAATTTTTTTCAGAGTTGCTTGTTTATACAACATTATTGGTAAGATATACATTATTCTGCTAATTCTGCTCACTTCATTCTGCATAAGTTTGTGCAAGTCTTCCCAGGGTTCTCTGAACTCATGCCTTTCATCATTCCTTATGGTAAAATAGTACCTCATTACTTTCATATACCATAATTTGTTCAACAATTTCCCATTGACTTTCAGTTCTTCACCGCCTCAAAAAGAAGGCAGTAAATAGACTGTAAAAAATGCTACCTTCTGAATCTATAGTAGTTGATATAAATCTGCCTTAATAATAGCCCATTCCCTGATGGATAAATAGTTAAAATTTTGAAAAAAATCTTTCACAGAAATATCACTTTAAAATGTTAAAAAAATTTGTAATTATCAGAAACATACTTTAAGAAGACTTTAATTTACCACTTTATATGTCTGAAGTTGGCCAAAATAGTTTGAAATTATAGACAGGTAGATAGATAGATGATAGATAAAGCACTAATCACTTACTAGATGCCAAGTGCTGTGCTAAGCAGAGGATACAAAAAAAGTAAATCATATCTTATCTTCTCAAGGAGTTTATATTTTAGTGAGGAAAGATTATAATAAAGGAGTCCTGGAAACCTGGTAGAGGCGGGGAGAAAGAGGAGAAAGTATTTCAAGGAAAAGGTGTGTTGAAGCTGAAAGAAATGGCAATATGGCAGGAGACTCAGCAAGCCAAGGGAGAAAGTTCATCTATCCAAGAAGGGTAGGATCCAACGGAATGAAGATGGTCAGCAGCAATGGAGGTCATGTCAAGGATGTTAAGAAGCCATGAAATTCAATATTGGCTTGATGGTGGTGCAATAAGTACTTGATTATGTTGCTGGTAGACCTTAATTGGGGTGCTCTTTTTCCAGAGAATCTGGCAATAGACAATAATAAATACAAGTTATCATACCTGCTGACTTAATTATCCCTGTACTAGGACTATATCCTAAGTTTGCTATTAAAAGAAGGAAAAAAATCTAGCTGTATAAAAATATTTATAGTTGCTTTATTTTTAATAGTGAAAAACCAGAAGCAATCCATTTAACCAACAATAGGGAAAGTGCTGAATATATTACGTTATTTCATTGTAATAGGAGATTGCGGCAGCATAAAAAAGTGACAAATGTGAAGATATTAAAAAATATAAAAGCTTGAAGGAAGTTATATAGTGCAGTGAAAGCTGAGTTAGAATAACAAAGACATTTAATATGACTATGAAAACAATAGCAACAAAACCTTACAAGTATAAAGATGGAAAAGAGATTAAAAACAGCATACATAATAGAAATGCTTTTATTATTGTTCTTTTGTTAAAATGTATACCTTATACCAAAATGTAAGTAATTTCCATTTCAATAGTTTGCAATATATTTGTCATTTTCTTGGATTATTTGATTTATTAATTACATCAACAAAATAACCCATCAATCAATAATTATAAAGTGTTTGCTATGTACAAGAAACTATTTGGTGCTGGGGAATAAAGCCAAAACTCAAGCTGTTCCTTTCCTTAAGGAACTTAGGATCTATTGAAGGAAGTGATACACACCAACACACCTACACCCACACTCACATATATGCAAATGTATGAATATATATATCTATATATGGAGAGAGAAGGAGGGAGGGAGGTTTTGGGGGAAGGCACTAGCAGCTGGAAATATTAGGAAAGGCTTCATGAACAAAGTTTTGAAGGAAACAAGATATTCTAAGAGGCAAATGTGCAGTGCAAATGCATTCTAGGAATGGGGACAGCTATTATTATATACATATATATGAGGAGAGTGAGGATGGAATGTCATGTGTGGGGAATAGCAGGAAGGCCAATTTGTCTGGACTAGAAAATGCAAGAAGGGGAATAATGTATAATAAGATTGAATAGGTAGGATGGGACCAAATAGTGAAGAAATTTAAAAGCTAAATAGTGAATCTTGTATTTTATAATAGAGGTAAGAGGGAATCACTGGAGTTTACAGAGTAGGGAATAATATTATCAAATGTCTTTACAAGCATTTTGACAGCTTTGTAGAAGATGAAGTAGGAGGGGGAGAAATGTGAAGCAGGGGGACCATTTAGGAGGTGATAGCTGTGTGAGTAGAGAGAAAGGAAAAGTGCAAAAGATATTGCAAAGGTAGAAATGACAAAATTTGGTGATTGATTGGTATGTGGAGAAAGGTCAAGGATAATACCTAATTTAAGAATCTAGGTGAGTAGAAGGATGCTGGTATCCTCAACAGGAATAGGGACATTTGGAAATGAGTTGGGACATGGTGGATTTGAGATAATCATCATGTTAATTTGATACCAGATTGGCACATTTTTTTGGACACAGGTGTCATGTCACAGTATTGCATCCCTTGAAAACCATCCATTAAGTCTTAGGGAGGTTATAATCTGCAACAATGGAGGGAGGAACCCCTATAATGTAGTCATATTTCATTATGTCTATTTGTAAATTAATTTTTAAAAACAATTATTCTAAGCAGTATTATTTGTTTTACTTCGAAAAACTTGTGAAGTTGCCATAAGGAAAAGCTTGCTTGCCATGAGAGCTTTCAGAAAGTAGAATGGGCTGATTCATGAACTAGTGACTTCTCCATCACTGGAACTTGGCACAACAACAGAACGTCCATTTCTAAATCTCCACAGAGGTGAGAATGTAGAAAAAGTTAAAACTTCAAAATGTCTACTCCATGTAAGGAATAGTGTAACAATGCTCAACATTTTCTCCAACATCCATTCTAGGTTTTTAAAGAAGGATGTAACTTGCTGTAGGACCTTGTGCAAATCACTTAATTCCTCTGATCATCGGTATACTTATCTGTAGAGAGGGAGCAATACAGTGTGGTGGAGAGTGCTGCATTTGGAGTCAAAGATCCTGGATTAAAGTTCTTAATTAGTAAGTTACAATTTAGGCAGCTATGTGGCATAGTAAATTGAGCATGAGGCCTGAAGTCAGGAAGATCTGAGTTCAAACTCAACCTCAGATACTTCCTAGCTGTGTGACCCTGGGCAAGTTACTTAACCTCTGTTTGTCAAAGTTTTCTCATTTGTAAGATGGTGATTATAATGGCACCTACCTCCCAGTGTTTTTGTAAGGATCAAATGAAACAATAATGGTAAAACAGTTAGCATAGTACTTGACACATATTAAGTGCTATATAAATGTTAGCATATTGAAATTATTATCTGTACTTAACCTCTCTGAGCTCCAGTTTCCTCACTATAAAATGAAGGAATTGGAGTAGATAAGTTCTAGGGTTCCTTCTGGCTCTAAATTTTTTATTCTAGGATGAAATGATCTCTAATATCACTTTCCGTTCTGCTGTTCTACAATCCAGGATTTAAAATTCCAGATCTAAATCAGAATTCAATGTAGCTCCTCAAAGAAGAGAAATTACTTTCTTTAAATAGGAAAATAACAACTAAGCAATACAATTTATTGCTATAAGTGTATAGGAAAAAGCTACAGCTTCAAAATCAAGTAAATAGAATAATGAAGGTGGTTGCTTTATTAAGATACAAAGAAACTAGTAAATATTTAAGACATTTCACTTTATTTCTTCAAGACCCTTCCATGATGCTAGAAATTGAACCTCCTGGGCATTTCTTGGGAAATTTCCTTGGAAATTTCCTATTGGTTATTGACTATTATAATCACAGTCTGTAAATACAGTAAGCTGATTTCCATCGCAGCTCTCCTGGGCACAAAGCTTTCTCCCCTAAAGGAAATGTAGTTCTTTTTTTTCTATTGAAAGTTTTACAAATTTCATTCAACCAACAAATACTTCCTGCCACCACCACACATTGATATACTATGACATAATTTTAAATTAGATTGCTGTTTCTTGTAGCCTATTGCTCAAAGTGACCAGCTTTAAAAAGAATATATCACTGTCCCTGCCATCATTCATAGTTTGAATTTGACATTGCATTGTGAATTCATTTCCAAAGTGATACTCTCAGAAAATTGTATATTTCTTTAAACAGACAAGCAAAACTAATAAAGGATTAAAGCATTTAAATCTTAGCGAAAGATTCATGGGAGTCAGTGCAGTGGGTGAAGGATGAAATGATTAAAGAAACAGACATTTGAACTTCAGACCACATCAATTTATTGAGCAATGCATGTCAATTGCCCAACAAATCAGGGCCAGTAGCCTTCTTCAGCTTTGGCACTGGACTCCACATATGGGGGAGACAGATTTTTATACTTTCAAAACAATGAAATGAGACCAATTAATTAAAAGGAAACAATACAACATTAGACAATCTGATTTCTAATTAGAGGAAAGATTAAGGCTTTCCAAGTTGGGAGGGGGAGAGAAGACAGGCACAATTACCCAAATGTATCAAAAGGTGTATCCCACTCCTCCCAAGTGCCTATAAACAATCAATGGAAGATGGAAACAATAAGCCATCTATCAGCACAGGGCCAGTTTTCACACAAGATATAAAGGCATACAGGTTGCTTGAGACATATAATTGTAAAAAAACCCATTGTGTCAGTCTTTGAATCTGACTGGATTTATGGTCTGTATAATTTAGGTCCTTAGTTGAGAGTCTCTAATCAGCAGGTAGAGGTGATCCAGTTTCTTAGCCATGCAGGGTTAGGTTCAAACAATAGAATAATGTTTACTCTCAGTTCCCACAATTGAATAAAGTTTTCTCACAAGAAGAAAGTTGGACTAGATCCATAACTGAATAGAAAGGAAACTGAATTAGCCCAAAATTGAATCACAAGATGGAGACAGTGTGGTTCACTTAATTTCTATCACCACTTGCAGTTCCAATCTCCTCAATTTTCTCCTTTTGATTCATGAGGGAGTAGGCAAAGGCAACTTATCTGTAAGGCAAATGTATAAGGTTTTTCATATATTTATAACAAGAATTACTTGTCAGATTATATATCAAACCTTTGTAGAGGGCTCAAAATGAAGAAATTTTGAGAAGAGAGATTTACATGTCACCAAGATAGCCAAGAAAATCTAAACATAGACCTGAATACCATGCAACACAAGACCAAAGCAATGCAATGGTGATTATCAATATTAACTGACATCAAGTCTCCTTGTATCCTAGTAACACACTCCCAGGGTCAATTTCATCATTTCATCTTATCCTGAGTCTCAGATGTTTTAGACAGTCATCTGGTCCTTGAAAATCTTCTGTTGGACATTCTGGGGTAGGTTTCATTCTCAGGGCAAATGTGAAGGGGGTTTTGCTTTTCTGGTTCCAAAGTACTTGTAGAGATTCCTAGGTAATTCTCCTAAAATTTGTCAGTCATAAGACAATACAATGTTGTACTATTGCTCAAATGTGGTTTTCCAATTCTAAAACTTCAGAAAAATCTCACTTTTTATATGCCATTTACTGTTTCATCTTTACCTAAACCCTATACTTGCTATAAGAATCTTTTTTAAAAAATGCATGAAGATTTAACTGTAAAATGAAACTGCCTTTTTAAATTATCAGATACCTTTAAAATGAGAAAATAATTTCATTTTATAATTATGAAGGCAATGTTATATATAAATCCTTAATCCAGTTTCTGGAACTTATTACTAAAGCATCAAAGCCTGAATTTCTATGCCAGGTATACTGGGAAACCAGTCATATACACAGGTATATAGTTCTTAAAGAAAACAATCTAATCCTGTAACTTTCTCAAAATTTACTATTACATTTACCTAAAAAAATTTTCCATTACATCTTTATCTTATTACTTGGTCTGATTCCCCCTTTAGGAGAATATCATCCCTATTTATAATAAATTATAATAAATTTAACCACAAATATAGATTAAAATTATAAGATTTTTCATGCTTGTATCCTATTATAGTAACTCAAAGAAGTTTCAGTATCAATCTACTCATTGAATTAGTGTTGTATGTCCAAAATTTCTACTGCTCACCTGCCCTGTTTGTAGAAATTTGCATAAAAGAGGGACATATTTGCAACAATATCAAGGCTCATCCCATTGAGGGTTGACCTGACATACACGATAACAAGGGAAAAAAAACTCCCTCTTTGATTTCAGGCATGAATCGTATCAGTCAGCCAATCATACAATCATAGAATATCACGGACAAGGCTCAGCTTGAACTAGGTGGAGAAATTTCCCATTCAAAGAGTAAATAGCACAATGGGGAAACTAAGCTAAGAGGATACTACCTTAGGCCATGCCAACATTGTCCCCTCAAATTTTCCCAGGGATAGCGTTCCATATGTAGTTCTTAGAATGTGGAACATGACATTTCCTACTGCTGGTTTTGGGATCATTTAGACAATCATCCCTGTAATCAAAACTCAAAACAATAGTAAATTATAGTTCCAAGAGTTTTTATCTCAAAAAGCAAAATTTCACCAACTATAATTTAAAGCTTGACTATATTAACTGCTCATGTTTACCTAACAATTACATTTCATTTATTCTTTACTTTTATATTAAAATTAACAACCTTCCAGGATTTCAAATATACAGCAAATACTTGAGATATACTCAATATACTCATATTGATGTGTTGAAGTTACATTTTTAAACCATTCTATACATTTTTATAATTTTTATAAGTTATAACCAAGCAAAAACTCATTCTTTATTATAATAAACTTCTTTTTTCTTCTTCATCATCTTATTCTCCTCCTCCTCCATCATATTTTTCTCCTCCTCCCTTTTCTCCTTCCCCTTCTCCTCCTTCATCTTTTTCTTTTTCCTCCCCTCCTTTTTCATTTTCTTCATCTCCCTCATTTTCTTCCTCTTTTTTCAAACAAAACATATCCATCAAATATTGAGCAGTGTGTATGTGGGGGGAATTTATGATAATAGCTTGAAGTGTTAACTTTTCCAGCTGCATTAAATCTTTGCTTCTATTCCTTCCTCTCCTTTTGAAGGAAATATTCCAGGAAAGAGTACATTAATTATCTCTAGGTAATTCACTTAGGTCACTAATAACATGACAATGTATTATAAAATAATTGCTTTTCACCCTAATTACGCAGCTGTTCAGAGCAGAAATTATGCAATTCTTGGATCACAGATTTAGAGCTGGAAGGAATCTTAGAGTTCATCTAGTACAGGGGTTCTTACCTTTTATTCTGTCATAGAATCCTTTATCAGTCTAGTGAAGCTTATAGACTCCTCAGAAAAATGTTTTTAGATGCATAAAATATATAAGATAACTAAGGAAATCAATCATATTGAAGTAAAGTTATATGTTTTTTAAAAGTTCTTGATTCCAGGATAAGAACCTCTTATAGTTTAACCACTTTATTTTACAGATGGGAAAAATGAGGCTCACAGAGAAGAACTGATACGCACAAGTTCACACATTGGAATAGCAGAACTGTAGTTCCCATTCCAAATGCATTCTCCTTTCTTCTGCACCAAATTACCTCCCCACAAAACTTTCTACTGTATCATAATGCCTACCCCTAAAACACTGCCATCTCTTTAAAAAACTGACTCCTCTTTTCTTTTTCCTTTTCTAGAATGCAAACCAATTCAAAATGATTTTTTGAAGACTCTTCTGATCAAAGTATAATAAGAAAATAATCCTTAATTCCTGCCCCCAACTTTAGTTGTAATGCCCCCCATAAGAAAATGAATTATAAGCCTCATAAAATTCACACACCCCAAACTCCTTTTGAGGAAGCAGGAAGTTTAGCATCTGGCATAACATTAAATCATATCTTCCTCGTGCCTAACACATATGTGAAGATACTTAACTGAAGTGAACACAACTCACAAAATCTTCCTTACCTGAGCTCACCACTTATAATTTCTAAATACCTGTAAGGAGGTTCAAGTTGGCACTTATGATGTGAAAGGAGAGTATTCTGAGACAATTCCTGTAAACCCATAGGGAACCAGGAAGAAAATAAAAAACTAACCCTCCCATAGGTTCTCTGAACAAGCCTTTCCTCTGTGGCAGATAAAAAGAGGGACCTTAATGTCCTCACCATGCCCCCTCTGCATCTCTTGCTGCAGCTATGATTCCTCATTTCATGAAATAGGAATTTACCTGAGGAGGTGACTAACCAGCTAATTGATTTTCACACCAGTTCACACTAAGCATCTTTTGTTCAGAAATAATTTGTTGCAGTTGGACATCTACATGAAAAGTCTAATCTTCTTCCTCAATCACTATTTATTTAAGACCTGGAGTGGATTTTCAATGCTGGGGGAGAGTCTAAAGGGAAGGGTGGTGGTGACTATTGGTTCAGGGAGGGGGAGGGGGTTCCATTCGCCATCATTTGTTTCCATTGCAGATTAAACCAAACAAATATCACATAAAAATATTTAGTAAGCTCCTGTATACTGGTCACTTCACTGGTAAACATAGAGCAGTATCTCTCAGCTGTCATCCACAAATAAACACCAGTATGTGGCAAAATTTTGTTGGTATAAAAAGCTTTTACTACCTTACTTCCTACATTTTAAATCTTTTAAATTTAGAGGAAGAACCCTATGCCCTGACTCTCCTCTTTTTAATTCCTGAATTTTACCCCTTCCATATCTGACACTCTCCTTCCCCCTGGCTCTTGCCTCACTTCCCATCCCCATCTCTTGAGACATAGAGAGATACATCAGTGAGATTGCAGAGGCTTTATAGTCATAAAGATAATTTTGATTCCAGTCTTTAATGTAGTTTTGTTTGGGAAAAATTGCTGGAAAGGATAAAAAGTCACAAATAATGAAGTTTATATCCTTAAATAGGTCTCAGTTCAATCAGGAAGTCAAGCATAGACCTGTGAAAAATTGAATAACAATAAAAGAAATACGTAACAACAGTTTGATGAAATAATATATCAAAAAGCAGAACATGATTAACTGACAAATAAATGGTACAGATAATGATTGCTACAGGAGTTAAGAGGAAGGAGAGATCACTTGATGCTGTGATGGTCAGGGAAGGCTTCATAGAAGCAATGGGATTTGAGCCGGGTACTGAAGAATGAGAATAATTTGGAAAGGGTGTTGGGGGTCATTCTTAGTTTACTCAATTTAACACACATTTATTTAGCACCTACTATATACAACACACCTCTATCTCATATAGAATAGTGTGGACAAAACTCCAGAGGGAGGATTAACAAACACCTTCAAGGAATTTAAGATTAAAGGATAATAAATTTTGAGATAATAGACAAAGATAATCTAGTCCAGCTGAAGATAAGGAAATTTTGTTATAGAGAAGTAAACAATTCGACAAATGATCTCATTATATCCTGTCTTTAGTAGATTGCCCTTTTTCTCACCCCCATAATCACTTGTCTTCACTCTCTTCCACTCTACTGATTGCTTCCCTATTTCCTACAAACATATCCATGTCAAACTCAGTCTCAAAAAACTCTCACTTGACTGTTTCATTCTCAGTAGTGATTGCCCCATATCTTTCTTCCCTGGTGTGAGAGGGCTGTCTACACTAGGTGCCTCTACTTCCTTCCTGCTCATTCCCTTTAGTCAATCAATAGTTTGTCTCAACCTCACCATTCAATAGAAACTGCTCTCTCTAAAGTTATTAATGATCTTTCAATTGCCAAATATAACGGCATTTTTTTCAATCTTTCATTATTGTTGATCTCTCTGTAGCCTTTCACTTTGTCAATTACCACCTTCTCCTTGATGCCACATTTTCTTTAGATGTTCCTCCTACCTATCTGACCTCTTCTCAGTCCCTTTTTCTGGATTTTCCTCTAAGTCTATGTCCCAAACCCTCTTCTGCTCTCCCCTTATAATATTTCACTCGGTGATCTCATCTGCCTCCGTTGATTTTGAAGATCATCTCTATGCTGATGATTCTCAAACCTACTTATCCAACCTTAATCTTTCTGCTAACTTCTAATCTCATATTTCCAATTGCCTACTGGATACATCAAACTGGTCATCCCACAGACATCTTAAAATCAACATGTCCAAAATTGAACTCATTATTTTTTCTTTTCAAACCCTCCCTCTTCCTAACTTCCCTTTTACTATCAAGAGTACTTTTACATTCCCAATCACATACAGCTGCGATGTAGGTGTCATCCTCCTTTTCTTACTCCCCTTCCCTACACCCCATCCAATTTATTGCCAAGGCTTATCAATTTTACCTTTGTAACATTTCTGGAATACTCTCCCTCCCTCTCCTCTGTTACTACACCAATATGGTACAAACCCTCATCACCCCTCTCCTGTACTATCTCAGTAATCTTCTGGTTTCTCCTGCCATTAATCTGTCCACACTATAGTTCATTTTCTACTCAGCTATCAAAGCTGAGGTACAGCACAGGTTTGACCATGTCACCTCCTCTCCTCATTCAACAAACTTTTCTATTACTTTTAGGATCTAACATAAAATCCTCACTTTGGCTTTCAAAGCCCTTCCTAAACTGGCTTCTCGCTATCTTTCCAGTCTTCTTATAGCTTGCATGCTTACACATACTCTTTGATCAAGCAGCATTGGCCTACTAGCTATACCTTGAACAAGATACTTCATTTTCCAATCCTGGATATTTTTACTGACTGTTGTCCTATCTAGAATGCTCTTACTCATCATCTCTCCCTTTTGGCTTCCTTGGTTTCCTTTAGATTCCAGTTAACATTCCACATTTTACAGGAAGCCTTTTCCAATTCCCCTTCATTCTTGTATCTTCCCGCTTTTGATTATTTCTAATTTATTCTTCTTAAAATATGTAGTTTGCATATGTCTCCTCCATTAGATTATGGGCTCCTTGAGAGCAGGAACTCTCTTTTTCCTTTCATTGTAGCCCCAGAATGTAGTTTAAAGCTTGATACATACTAAATGCTTAATAAATATGTATTGACTGACAGCTTACATAAGCAGTAAGTGGTAAATATGGGGTTCAGACCTAGGTCTATAAAACTATTTTTAGCTGGAAGACTAGATATGTTTAGTTGAACATTGGAAGATCAATCAATCCACAAGTAACTTACTAAGGACCTAATATATGTCAAATACCATACTAGGTGCTAAGTATCCAAGGACAAATAATGAAACAATCTCTACTTTCTTTTTTTATGTTTTATTGTACTTTTTTTGGTTAAATTTTCCCTATTACATTTTTAAATTTTTAATTAATTTGTTTTAAATTTTCAACATTCATTTTCGCAAAATTCTGAGTTCCAAATTTTCTCCTTATCTCTCCCCTCTCCACCCAAAATGCCATGCACTCTGATTGCCCCTCCCACCAGTGTGCCTTCCAGTCTAACACCCCTGCCTTCCCTTATCCCCATCTTCTCTCTTGTCCCGTACGGCAAGATAAATTTCTATACCCCATTACTTATATTTCTTATTTCCCAGTTGTACGTAAAAACCGTTCTCAACATTTGTTCCTAAAACTTTGAGTTCCAACTTTTCTTCCTCCCTCCCCACTCATCCCCACTGAGAAGGCAAGCAATTCTATATAGACTGTATAAGTGTAATTTTAATAAAAATTTATTTATTTAACTTTTTTTTACATTCATTTTCACAAAATTTTGGGTTCCAAATTTTCTCCCCTTTTATCCCCTTCCCCCACCCCAATACACCTAGCATTCTAATTTTCCCTATCACCAATCTGCCCTCTCTTCTATCATCCCTCCCTTCTCTTGTCCTGATCTTCTCTTTTGTCCTGTAGGGCCAGATGACTTTCTATTCCCCATTAACTGTATTTCTTATTTCCTAGTAGCAACAACAATACTAAACAGTTGTTCCTAAAACTTTGACTTCCAAATTCTCCCCATCCCTCCCTCCCCACCCATTCCCTTTGGGAAGGCAGGCAATTCAATATAGGCCCTATCTGTGTAGTTTTGCAAATGACTTCCATAATAGTCATGTTGTGTAAGACTAACTGTATTTCCCTCCATCCTATCTATCCCTCCCCAAGTGCTCCCTTCTCCCACAGCCCTCCCTTCCATCATCCCCCCTACCCTGCTTATCTCCTTCTCCCCCACTTTCCTGTATTGTAAGATAGGTTTTCATACCAAAATGAGTGTGCATTTTATTCCTTCCTTTAGTCGAATGTGATGAGGGTAAACTTCTTGTTTTTTTCTCAGCTCTCCTCTTTTTCCCTCCACTACAAAGTCTCCTGCTTGCCTCTTGAATGAGATATAATTTACCCCATTCCATTTCACCCTCTCTCCTCCCACTACATTTCTCTCTTACCATTTACCTTAATTTCTTTTAAGATATGGTCCCATCCTATTCAATTCACTCTGCGCTCTCTGTCTCTGTATGTGTGTGCAAGTGTGTATGTGTGTGCATGCACGCGTGTACGTGTGTGCGTGTGTGTGTGCGTGTGTGTGTATGTGTGTGTGGTCCCACCAACTACCCAGATACTGAAAAGTTTTAAGAGTTACAAATATTGTCTTTCCATGTAGGAATGTAGACAGTTCACTTTTGGTAAGTCCCTTATGACTTCTCTTTGCTGTTTGGTTTTTCATGCCTCTTCTCATTCTTGTGTTTGAAAGTCAAATTTTCTTTTCAGCTCTGGTCTTTTCATTAAGAATGATTGAAAGTCCTCTGTTTCATTGAAAGACCATATTTTCCCCTGATGTATTATACTCAGTTTTGCTGGGTAGGTGATTCTTGGTTTGAGTCCTAGTTCCTTTGACTTCTGGAATATCCTATTCCACGCCCTTCAATCCCTTAGTGTAGAAGCTGCTAGATCTTGTGTTATCCTGATTGTATTTCCACAATACTGGAATTGTTTCTTTCTAGCTGCTTGCAATATTTTCTCCTTGACCTGGGAACTCTGGAATTTGGCCACAATGTTCCTAGGAGTTTCTCTTTTTGGATCTCTTTCAGGAGGTGATCGATGGATTCCTTCAATACTTATTTTGCCCTCTGGTTCTAGAATCTCAGGGCAGTTTTCCTTGATAATTTCATGAAAGATGATGTCTAGGCTCTTTTTTTGATCATGGCTTTCAGGTAGTCCCATAATTTTTAAATTGTCTCTCCTGGATCCATTTTCCAGGTCAGTTGTTTTTCCAATGAGATATTTCACATTCTCTTCCATTTTTTCATTCTTTTGGTTTTGTTTTATGATTTCTTGGTTTCTCAGAAAGTCATTAGCCTCCATCTGTTCCATTCTAATTCTGAGAGAACTATTCTCTTCAGTGAGCTTTTGAACCTCTTTTTCCATTTGGCAAATTCTGCTTTTGAAAGCATTCTTCTCCTCATTGGCTTTTTGAACCCCTTTTGCCAATTGAGTGAGCCTATTTTTCAAGGTGTTATTTTCTTCAGCATTTTTTTGGGTCTCCTTTACCAAGGTATTGACCCGTTTTTCATGCTTTTCTTGCATCTCTCTCATTTCTCTTCCCAGTTTTTCCTCCACCTGTCTAAGTTGATTTTCAAAATCCTTTTTGAGCTCTTCCATGGCCTGAGCCCACCGGACATCCACCTTGGATGTCTGGGATACAGAGGCCCCGACCTCCACGTCTTTCCCTGATGGTAAGAATAGTTCCTCGTCATCAGAATTGAAAGGTGGGAACATCTGTACCCCATCAAAGTAGCTTTCTATAGTCTTATTTTTCTTCCCTTTCTGGGCATTTTCCCAGCCAGTTACTTGACTTCTGAGTTTCCTGTCCACCCCTGCCTAGATCCGCCCAGCTAGTGCTTGGAGTCTGAAATTCAAATGGACTTTCCATGGCGGGCGTGGCTGCTCTTCAATGTGAGCTTAAGTTCTGGTGCTCAGGTGGGGGCAGGGCCGTCTCTCAGGCTCAGTTCCCTCAGGGGGTTTATGCAGAGACCTTCAGTAATGGCCCTGAACTTCTGTGTGCTGCTTGGGGAGTCCTAGGCAGCTGCTGCAACCTCTGCCACTGCCTCTGCCACTGCCTCCTGAGGGTACCCAAGTCACGGAGACACCCCACTCCCCTCTTGGCCAGCCCAGACGTCTCTCTCACTGACCTGTAGCGTCTGTGGGTAGAGTGACCTTCCTGGCCGCCAGAGATTCTGTCCCTGAAGCCTGCTTGGATCTGCTCCTCTGGGGCCGTGGGGCCAGGGCAGCTCAGGGGTGGACTCCACTGTCCAGAGTGCGACAGACCCCTGGGGATGGCTCTCTAGGGCTCTCTGGAATGGAAATGTTTTCCACTGTGTTTCTGCGCACCTTGCAGTGCTCCTGAATTTGTAGGGTGTTCTTCTTGCAGGAAATATATGGGCTGTGGGTTCGGAGCTAGCATACGTGAGTCTTTCTACTCCGCCATCTTGGCTCCACCCCCCATAAGTGTAGTTTTGCAAATGACTTTCAAAATAGTAATGTTGTAAAAAACTAATTATATTTCCCTCCATCCTATCCTGCCCCCGATTTCTTCTATTCTCAAGAATGTTTACTTCTAATTGCTCCCTCCTCCCATTTGCCCTCCCTTCCATCATTCCCCCCCACCCTAGTTATCCTTTTCTCCCCTAATTTCCTGTAGTGTAAGATAGATTTTCATACCAAATTGAGTGTCCATGTTATTCCTTCCTTGAGCTAAATGTGATGAGAATAAGCTTCAGTTTTTTCCCTGTCACCTCCACCCTTTCCCCCTCTATAGGAAAAGGTTTTTTTACCTCTTATATGAGAGATAATTGCCCCATTCCATTTCTCCATTTCACCTCCCAATATATACCTCTCTCATCCTTCAATTTAGTTTTTTATGATCCCTTCTTTCAACTCACCCTGCGCTTTCTCTCTCTCTCTCTCTTTCTCTCTCTCTCTCTCTTTCCCCATACACACACACATATGTGTGTGTGTGTGTGTGTTTATAATCCCTCGAACTACCCAGATCCTAAGAAAAATTTCAAGAGTTGCAAATATTATCTTTCCATGAAGGAATGTAAATAGTTCAACTTTATTAAGTCCCTGTGATTTCTCTTTCCTATGTACCTTTTCATGCTTCTCTTGATTCTTGTGTTTGAAAGTCACATTTTCTTTTCAGCTCCAGTTTTTTCAACAAGAATGCTTGAAAGTCCTCTATTTCATTGAATGACAATTTTTTTCCCATGAAACATTATACTCAGTTTTGCTGGGTAGGTGATTCTTGGTTTTAATCCTAGTTCCTTTGGTTTCTGGAATATAATATTCCAAGCCCTTCTATTCCTTAATGTAGAAGCTGCTAGATCTTGTGTTATCCTGATTGTATTTCCACAATACTCAAATTGTTTCTTTCTAGCTGCTTGCAATATTTTCTCCTTGACCTGGAAACTCTGGAATTTGACTACAATATTCCTAGAAGTTTCCCTTTTTGGATCTCTTTTAGGAGATGATTGGTAGATTCTTTCAATATTTATTTTGCCCTCTGGTTCTAGAATATCAGGGTAGTTTTCCTTGATGATTTCATGAAAAATGGTGTCTAGGCTCTTTTTTTGATCATGGCTTTAAGGTAGTCTCATAATTTTTAAATTGTCTCTCCTGGACCTATTTTCCAGGTCAATTGATTTTCCAAAGAGACATTTCACATTATCTTCCATTTTTTTCATTCTTTTGGTTTTGTTTTATATTTACTTGGTTTATCATAAAGTCATTAGCTTCCATCTGTTCCATTCTAATTTTTAAAGAACTTATTTTCTTCAGTGAGCTTTTGAACTTACTTTTCCATTTGAATAATTCTGCTTTTTAAAGTCTTCTTCTCCTCATTAGCTTTTTGGGCTTCTTTTGCCAATTGGGTCAGCCTATTTTTCAAGGTGTTGTTTTCTTCAGCACTTTTTTCGGTCTCCTTTAGCAAGTTGTTGACTCATTTTTCATGATTTTCTTGCATCTCTCTCATTTTTCTTCCCAATTTTTCCTCCACTTCTCTTACTTAATTTTCAAAATCCATTTTGAGCTCTTTCATGGCCTGAGACCATTGCATATGTATTTTGGAGGTTTGGGATGTAGAAGCCTTGACTTTTATGTCTTTCCCTGATGGTAAACATTGTTCTTCATCATCCAAAAGGATGGGAGAGAATGCCTGTTCCCCAAAAAAGTAACCTTCTATAGTCTTATTTTTTTTTTCCCTTTTTGGGGCATTTTGCCAACCAGTTACTTGACTTTTGGGTCCTTTGTCAAGAGTAGGCTATACTCTGGGAACCCGTAAGATCTCAGTTCCTCCAAGATGGCACAATCAGGGGAGAGGAGTTTATTTCCTGGCCAGGCTCCTGGTTGAGATTCAGATCAGGTGCTCAATTCCTCCAGGGGCTTTGAGAGTGGGTGTGGGCATGAGGAGAAGGCAGAGTGGGAGGCAGGGCCACCACTCAGGGCTGAGATTCAGATCAGGTGCTCAATTCCCCCAGAAACCTAAAGCTGAGACCCCAACAATGGAAGCTGGCCAGTGCCCTAGGAGGCCACCTCCACAGCAGCCACTGCCTTCCCTCCTCTGCTGCCACAGCCACTGCTGGGGCCAGGGGAAGACCCAACTCTCCAGTCAGGAAGGTGAAAAAGCTCTCTCACCAACCTTTGAAGTGTTCCTGTGGCCTGTGGGTTGAGGGATCCTCAAACCACTGCTGTCCCCCATCTCCCTATATTCCACCCCTGAGGCCTGCTTTGGCCCCCTTCCTCCAGACATTGGGGCCAAGGTCAGGCTGTGCTCTGCTCCACATCCAGAGCAACAGACCCTTCCCATCAGCCCTCCTTCCAGTCAGCCCTCCAGGTCACCCTGGGCTGGAAATCTCCACTACTCTGTCGTTCTGTGGCCTGTGCTGCTCCAGAATCTGTTGAGAGTCTTTCTTTCAGGCTTTTTATGGGCTGTGGGGGAAGAGCTAGAGTATGTGTGTCTTTCTACCCTGCCATCTTGGCTCTGCCTCCTCAATTACATTTTTAAAAAATATTTTACTTTTAATTTATGGAATAAAGCAAGCATTTCCACAGCACAGTATAATAAAAAAGATGATTGCACATGAAACCATAAATTTATTATGTACAACTTCCTACTCCTTTTAAATATATAATAAAGTTATCATGTAAATTTCTTTCTTTTTCTTTTTTCTTCCCTCTCCTCCTCCACCCTAGAAATGGTTACCATTAGATACAAATAGACAAACATGTGTGTATATATTATTTATATATATGCACACATATATATGTGTACATGTATATATATGTGTACATGTATAAATATATGTAAATTATTCTGTACATACTTTTATTTGGCATTGCTTTCTCTAGATGCAGATAGTGGTTTCATATACCCTTTATTTTTAATTTGTGTATTTATAATAGTCAAAATGGCTTATTTTCTCAAAGTTGTTTTTAGAGCAATATTACTGTTATTGTATACAATATTCTCTTGGTTCTACTACACATTTTGCTCTTCATTATTTCATGCAAATCTTTCCATGGTTTTTTAAAAATCATTGAGCTCATCATTTCTTATAGCATAGTAGTATTCCATCACAATCATATACTACAGCTTGTTTAGCCATTCCCCAATTGATAGAGATTCCTGAAATTTCCAGTTCTTTGCCACCACAAAGAGAGCTGCTATAAATGCCCCATTCACATTCAAAGTTATAGTTATTTTTTGTGAATTCCCCTCTATCTCATTTTTACTTATGATTTTCCTTCTCAGCCTCCCTTTTTACCCTATCCCTGTTACCTTATTTTCTCCCCCTATCCTCCTACCCTTCCAAGAATCCCTCCCCATCCTCTCCTCCCACCTTCCCAATCTCAAAATTAGCTTATATCCTAAGTGGGGAGATAATGGGAACACACACATACACATATCTAAAAGTATAAAGTTAATATGTACATAAATATATAGGCAAAAAGAATTTAAATGCAAAATAGTTTGGGAAGGAAGACCACTGACAACTGAGGGGGAGTGGATAAGGAAAGATTTCATTTAGAAGACAGTGCCTAAGCTGCTTCCTAAAGATAGAAAGGGACCCTACAAGATAGAGGTGAAGAAGTAGTGAATTCCAAAGATGAGAGATGCCAGTGCAAAGGCATGTAGATGGGAAATGGTATGTTTTAAGGGAGGAAAAATGAGAAGGCCAGTTTGGCAGGATAGTGGAGTATGGAACAGAGAGTAACAATGATGTTGGAAAGATATGTTGGGGCTAAGTTGCACAGAGCTTTAAAAGCTAAAGGAGTTCAAGTTCTAGAGACAATAGAATACCGTTGGAGTTGATTGAATAAAGGAGTCACATGATCAAGCCTGTTTTTAAGGAAGACTAGTTTACATCAGTGCACAGGTTGGACTAAAGTAGGGAGATACTTGAGTTATGGAGAACAATTAGGAGACTGTAGCAATTATCCAGATGAGAGATGATGAAGGCCTGGGTAATCATGTGAGAAGAAAGAAGGGATCAAATTTGAATGATGTTGTGAAGGTAGAAATGACAAGGTTTGGCAACTGATTGGCAACTAATTGGATACATGAAAAGGGGGAGAGTGAAGAGTGAAGATAATACTAAATTCCAAATGTTAGACACTGGAAGAATAGTGAAGAATGCCTTCAACAGAAAAAGGGAATGTTTAGAAATTTAGAAGGCGTGGTGGTAGGAGGGAATGGCTAGGAGGAATACGAATTTTGTTTTGGCCATCTTGTTTTTGAGATGTCTCCAGGGCATCTAGTTTAAAATGCCCAACAGGCATATGGTAATCTAGGAATGAAGCCTAGGGGAAAAAGAAGGCTGGATATGAAGATCTGAGCCATCTCTATAGAGAGATCTATATCTATATAGATCAATAGATAGATAGATAGAGGCGATAGAGGTGATCACATGGTGACAAGGACGCTCTCAGGGTCCTCAACCAACTTTGGATTTGACTGTACTACATGGGAGACACTGGCGCCAGACCGTTCAGCATGGCGTATCAGAAAGGGTGCTGTGTTCCTTGAGCGAAGCAGAATTGAGACAGTACAAAGTAAAGGCATGACGTGTAATTTGGTATATCGCCCCCACATATTCACATGGACTATCTGTGCCCAAACTGTGATAGAGCATTCCGAGCTCATATTAGTCTGATCAGTCACTTTATCATGGTGATGTCATTTTGGTCCTCTGAAGACGGACAACAACCAACCAAAAGAGGTGATGAACCCATGGGAGATAAAAATAAAGTGGGAAAGCTAAATTGGTGCCAGACTGTGGAAGGCTTTGAATGCCTTGTCAAAGGAGTATGACGGAAGTGATGTCTTTTTTTTTATTTTTTTATTTTTTAATATATTCATTTTATTTATTTTTAATGTTCTACAATCACTACCATAAAACTTGGATTTTTTTTTTCACCTTACCTACCTCCCCCACCTCCCTCCCTCACCAAGACAGCATACAGTTCTATACAGAATCTACACATCCATTCCTACTGAATACATTTTCACTATAGTCATGCTGTGTAGAAGAGCTAAAATAAATGGGAGAAATCATATAACAAACCAAAACATAATACACACATACACACACACACACACACACACACACACATGATCTGCTACATTTTATGATTGAATTCCATAGTTCTTTTTCTGAATATGGAAGGCATTTTGCCATAGAAGACCAGTGGGAATTTTGTTTTTGTCCTTGCATTGCCATGAAGAACCAAGTCTATCAGAAAAAACTCTCTCATACTGTGGTCATTGCTGTACACAAAGTTCTCCTGGTTCTGCTCTTTTTGCTCAGTATCAGATCATATAAGTCTTTCCAGGCCTCTCTGAAGTCTTCTTGTTTATCATTTCTTATGGCACAATAGTATTCCATTACATTCATATACCATAATTTATTCAACCATTCCCCAATTGATGGGCATCCCCTTGATTCTCAGTTTTTGGCAACTACAAAGAGTGCTGCTATAAATATTTTTGTACATGTGGGACCTTTTCCCATTTTTATGATCTCTAGAGGATACAGTCTAGAAGCTATATTGTTGGGTCAAAGGGTATGCACATTTTTGTAGCCCTTTGGGCATAGTTCCAAACCACTCTCCAGAATGGTTGGATGAGCTCACAGCCCCACCAACAATGATTTAGTGTTCCAACTCTCCCACATCCTCTCTAACATTTATCATTTTCCTGTTGTGTCATGTTTGCCAGTCTAATAGGTTTGATGTGGTACCTTTATTTTGTATCTCTCTAATCAAAAGTGATTTAGAGCATTTTTTCATATGATTATAGATATCTTTAATTTCTTCCTCTGAAAATTGCCTGTTCATATCATTTTTCTATTTATCAATTGGGGAATGACTTGTATTGTTGTACATTTGACTCAGTTCTCTATATATTCTAGAAATGAGGCCTTTATCCCCAAAATTAACTGCAAAAATTCTTTCCCAATATATTACATCCCTCCAAATTTTGGTTGCATTGGATTTGGTTGTACAAAATCTTTTCAGTTTCATATAATCAAAATTATCCATCTTGCACTTCAGAATGCTTTCTATCTTTTCTTTAGTCTTCCCTTCTTCATAAATCTGATAAATACACTATGCCTTGCTTTTCCAGTTTGTCCATGGTATCAATCTTTATACCGATATCGTGTACGCATTTGGGACTTTACTCTTGCGTACAGTGTCAGGCATGGATCTATGCCAAGTTTCTGACACACTGTTATTCAGTTTTCCCAGCAGTTTTTGTTGAATAGTGAGTTCTTATCCCAGAAGCTGGGGTCCTTGGGTTTATCAACCAGGATATTGCTATACTCATTGCCTTCTGTGTCTTGAGTGCCTAGTACATTCCAATTGTCTACCCTTCTGTTTCTTAGTCAGTATGAATTTTTGATAATTGCTGCTTTATGGTGCAATTTGAGATCTGGTAAAGCTAGGCCACCTTCCCTAGCATTTCTTTTCATTAGTCCCTTTGATATTCTGGACCTTTTGTTCTTCCAGATGAATTTGAATATTATTTTATCCAGCTCTAGGAAATAATTATCTGATAGTTTAATTGATATGGTACCAAATAAGTAAATTAATTTAGGTAGGACTGTCATTTCTATTATATTGGCTCAGCCTACCCATAGGCAACTGATGTTTTTCCACTTACTTAGATCTGACTTTATTTGTCCAAAAGTGTCTTGTAATTGTGTTCATATAGCCCCTGGGTTTGTTTTGACAGGTAAACTCCCAAATATTTTATAGTGTCTACCCAAGTTTTAAATGGGATTTCTCTTTCTATCTCTTGCTGTTGGAGTTTATTACTAATATATAGGAATGCAGAAGACTTGTGTGGGTTTATTTTGTAACCTGCAACTTTGCCAAAGTTGTTTATTTTTTCAAGTAGTTTTTTTTACTTGAATTGCTGGGATTCTCTAAGTGTATCATCATATCATCTGCAAAGAGTGATAGCTTAGTTTCTTCTTTGCCCATTCTTATTCTTTCAATTTCTTTGTCTTGTCTAATTGCTACAGCTAACATTTCTAGTACCGTATTGAATAATAGTGGTGATAATGGACATCCTTGTTTTAACCCTGATATTATTGGAAATATGTCTAGCTTATCTCCATTGTATATAATGTTTGCTGAAGGTTTTAGGTAGATACTGCTCATTATTTTATGAAAAGTTCCCTTTATTCCTAAAATATCCCTAAAAAAGTGTTTTTAATAGGAATGGATGTTGTATTTTGTTGAAATTTTTCTGCATCTATTGAGATAAACATGTAGTTTTTGTTAGTTTTGTTGTTGATATGATCAATGATGCTAATAGTTTTCATAATATTGAACCAGCCCTGCATTCCTGGTATGAATTCTACCTGATCATAATGTGATTCTCATGATAAGATGCTGTATTCTTTTTGTTAAAATCTTATTTAAAATTTTTGCATCTATATTCATTAGAGAAATTGGTCTATAATTTTCTTTCTCTGTTTTTTCTCTTCCTGGTTTAGGTATCAAAACCATATTTGTATCATAAAAAGAATTTGGGAGGACTCCTTCTTCCCCAATTTTTCAAAAATAATCTATATAGTATTGGAATTAACTGTTCTTTAAATGTTTGATAGAATTCACTTGTAAATCCATCTGACCCTGGAGATGTATTCCTAGAGAGTTCATTGATGACTTGTTCGATTTCTTTTTCTGAGATGGGGTTGTTTAAATATTCAACTTCCTCTTCTGTTAATCTGGGCAATTTGTATTTTTTAAAATACTCATCCATCTCATTTAGATTGTCAAATTTGTAGGCATAAAGTTGGGCAAAGTAAATCAAATTATTGTTTTAATTTTCTCCTCATTGGAGGTGAGTTCACCCCTTTCATTTTTGATATTAGTAATTTGATTTTCTTCTTTCTTTTTTTTTAATCCAACTGACCAAAGTTTTATCAATTTAATGAGTTTTTTCATAAAACCAACTATTGGTTTTATTTATTAATTCAATAGTTTTTTTAATTTCAATCTTTTAATCTCTCCTTTGGTTTTCAGTATTTCTAATTTGGTATTCACTTGGGGATTTTCAGTTTGTTCTTTTTCTAGCTTTTTCAGCTGCATGTTCAAGTCATTGATCTCCTCTTTCTCTATTTTATTCGTGTAGGTATTCAAAGATATAAAACTTCCCCTAAGAACTGCTTTTGCAGTATCCCATAAGATCTGGTATGCTGTCTCATTATTTTCATTCTCTTGAATGAAGTTGTTGATTGTTTCTATGATTTGTTGTTTAACCCATTCCTTCTTTTGTATTAGATTATTTAGTTTCCAATTGATTTTTGGTTTATCTTTCTATCTTTCTTTTTTATTACATATAATTTTTATTGCATTATGATCTGAGAATGATGCATTAATTATCTCTGCCTTTCTACACCAGATTGTGAGGTTTTTATGTCCTAGTAGATGGTCAAATTTTGTATATATGCCATGTACTGTTGAGAGAAAGGTATATTCCTTTCTATTCCCATTCAATTTTCTCCAGAGATCTATCATATCTACTTTATCCAGAGTTTTATTTACCTCCTTAACCTCTTTCTTGTTTATTTTGAGGTTAGATTTATCAAGTTCAGAGAGGGGGAGGTTGAGGTCCCCCACTACTATAGTTTTACTGTCAATTTCTTTCTTCAACTCCCCCAACCTCTCCTCCCAGAATTTGGATACTATACCACTTGGAGCACACATGTTTAATAATAATATTGCTTCATTGTCTATAATGCCTTTTAGCAGGATATAGTTTCCTTCATTATCTCTTTTGATTAGATTTATTTCTGCTTTTGTTTTTCCTGAGATTAGAATTTCTACCCTTGCTATATTTACATCAGATGAAGCACATATATTCTGCTCCAACCTTTGACCTTTACCCTGTGTGTATCCCCCCGTTTCAAATATGTTTCTTGTAAACAACATATTGTTGGATTATGGCTTTTAATCCATTCTGCTATCCATCTCCATTTTATGGGAGAATTCATTCCATTCACATTCACAGTTATGATTACAATCTGTGTATTTCCTCCATCCTCTTTCCCACCATTTGTGCTTTTAGGTCTCCCATCTCCCTTCCCCTCTTCAATAGTTTTCACTTTTCACCACCACCTCCTGTAACCTTCCCTTCCTTCTTTTAATCCCCCTCCCTTTTACTCCCCTTTACCCTTACTACTTCTTCCCTCCCTTTTAGCTTCCCCTCCCTTTTCTTCCCTCTTCCCTTCCTACAGCCTGTAGAATTAGTTAGAATTATATACTTAAGTTTGTTGTTCCCTCCTTGAACCAAATCGGATGAGAGTATCTCTCAAACAATGCTCATCTCCCTCCCCTCTTTCCCTCTACTATAGTTTTGCACTTCTTCCTGTGATGTAATTTATCATTTTCTATTTCCTCCTTTCTACACCTCCTGTTACAATCCCTTCACATCCTTAAATCATATTTTTAACATGATATCATTTACTTTATACCTGTTCCCTCTATGTATATCCCTTTTATATTTTATAATAGATGCACAATTCTCAAGATTAACAGGTATCATCTTCCCTTATAGGGAGATAAACAATTTGCTCAAATTGAGTAACAAGTTTTTTGGTTTTATTTTTCCCCCTGTTTACCTTTTTATGCCTCTCTTGAGACCTGCATTTGAAGATCAAATTTTCTATTAAGTTCTGGCTTTGTTTGTTTAGGAAGGTCGGTCAATCCCTTACTTCTTTGAATGACTATCTCTTTGCCTATCATGTTCTGCTGAACTTTGCTGGGTAGCTGATCCTTGGTTATAGTCCCAACTTCTTTGCCTTAAGAAGTATTGGATTCCAATTCCTTCGATCTTTTAGTGAAGAAGCTACTACATCCTATGTGATCCTGACTGTAGCTCCTTGATATTTGAATGGTTTCCTTCTGGCTGCCTGTAGCATTTTCTGCTTCACTGGATAGTTCTGGAATTTGGGAGTGATATTTCTTGGGGTATTGAGTTTGGGATCCATTTTGGAAGGTGAATGGTGGATTCTTTCAATGACTATTTTGCCCTCTGTATCTAGCACTTCTGGGCAGATTTCCTTGATGATTTCCTGGAAGATATTTCCCAGACTCTTTTTTCCATTGTGGCTTTCTGGCAGGCCAATAATTCTTAAATTTTCGCTCCTGGATCTGTTTTCTAGGTCAGCTGTTTTTCCAATTAGATATTTTACATTTTCTTCTATCTGTTCATTCTTCAGATTCGTGTGGCTGATTCTTGCTGTCTCACAGACTCATTGGCTTCTACTTGTCTAATTCTAATTTTTTATCAAATTGTTTTCTTCAGTTAACTTTCACATCTCCTTTTCCATCTGTCCAATTTTTCCTTTTAAGGAGTTATTTTCTCCAGTTAATTTTTGTACTTCCTTTTCCATTTTTCCAATTTTCCCAGTTAGGTTTTGTGTTCCCTTTTCCATTTGTTCAATTTTCCTTTTTAAAGAGGTGTTCTCATCAGTGAATTCTTTTTTCATACTTTTAAAATCATTGGCCTGTTTTTCTTCTATTTCCTTCTTCAGCTGTTCCAGGGGAGCTGTTTGTGCATGCAAGCAGTTCATAGTCCTTTCTGAAGTTTCAGATGGAAGTACAGTCTTACTACTGAGCTCTTTGGTATTTGTGTTTTGGTCTTTGTCCCCATGGAAAGATTCTATGTTTTTTTTTTACTTTTTCTTGGTCATGATGGTGGTTGTGTGTTGTGACTTCTGGTTCATTCAGTTAGAAGCTGCAGAACTTGGTGTTGAGCTGACTTGTGTGAAAGAGCTAAGAGCAGGTGTCTTTTTATCTTTTTGTTTTATGTTTCCTTGACCAGCCCTGGGGTTAGCTTATTAAGTGTGTGTGGGGAGGTGATCTGGTCACAGGAGATCTCCTCAGGTGAACTGAGGCAAAGGCAAGCTCAGGGGATGGTGATCCCAGCTGCCCTATTGTCTTACCATTTCCCCTGGAGTGCTGAGGCTTGCCTGGGTCCTAGTGTGAGTTTCTACCCCTCCTGGGCCTCCTTTATTTCTGGTTCACCTCTGCTACAGTCAGAGGAATCCCCCTTAGCTATTTTCCTTGCCTTAGGTGTTATGAGACTATTTGCTCCCTCTGCTGTTCCCACTGATTCAGGCTTTTTCTGGGGAAATATTTTATGCTTCTTTGAGATCATCAAGGGTGGGGAGGAGAGAGAGCATTTACCGATCACTCTGCCATCCTGGCTCCCAGAAGTTCAAATAAGTAACTTACAGACATTTAATCTGCGGGGCTGAAAGTCTCAAGAGCTGCTTGGCTGATATCTGGGACTCAGCAGCTGTCACTCACTCGGTGCTGTTGGTCTCTCACCCTGGGCTGCTACTCTGCCAGTTCCACCTGCTGCTGTCTCAGATCTCCCTGGGGCCCTCCCGCTCTGCTGCCCTGGACCTGTGTGCGCTATTGGCTCACCCCCGCAGAACAGATCCTTCCCATAGACCTTCCAGTCTGTCCTGGGCTGTGAATCTGCCACAGTCTGTCTCCTGTTGGATTCTGCACCTCCAAAATTTGGTCAGACTCTCTATTTCGAGGTGTCTGAAGGAGTTTGTCTAAGAGCTTAGGTAAGTCATTGCTCTCATTCTGCCATCTTGGCTCCATCCCCTTCAGAAGTGACGTTTTAAAAGAGATTAATTTGGCAGTACTATATAGGATAGACTGGGGGTAAGAAACTAGAATTAGCCTTCATATGAGCCCAGACATGCTGATACAGGGTATTCCAAAAGTCTTAACAGTGTTAAGCTTTAACAGCTTTAATGTACCAATGAGAGAATCAGGGCATAAGGGCTTGGATTTGAATGGCAAAATTTCTAGATTTACAGCTGAAAAGGACCTTTGATACTATCTAGTTCAACCCCATTTTTGCATAAATTAGAAAAAAAACATGAGAAATTATGTGATCTTCCCAAGGTTCCAACTGTGATAAGCAGAAAAGCTAGGATTTGAAGCTAAAGTCAGTGAGTTTCCCCCTTTGCTGCACTGTTTAAAATACGAAGTAATGAATGGATTCTATTCTGCTTAGGTCCTGATGATGGTGGCAGAGGGAATGGAAAAGAATAGATGGATTGAAGAGATAGTACAAAAAAAGAAGAAATTCTGACTTCCCTTCAATATCAAGGACATATATTTAGTTTCTTTAAAAACATTTTTTGCAGTGTCTAAAAATGCATTGCAGAAAAGTTCTCAAGATTACTCCATTGGTTGGGGTGTTCTAAACTCCAGAGTTATATCATTAAACTTTTCATTTCTCATCTGGCTGCACTACCTTGAATCTTTTTTAACCGTCCCATCATGTTGCAGAAAGCTCATTAGTGGGAAAACCTCATCACTCTGAAAGATCTCATCAACCTTAGTATTCCAACTCATCACAACCCTCTGTCTTGGATGTCTTCATTTCTTCCCTGGCTGTACTTCTTTAGGCTTCTGATTTTTCCACTATTCCTCTGTGGCATTTCTCCTATTTCTCCTTTCTCCATTCTCCGTTTCTCCTATCCCTTTTCAGTTTTTTTGTCTTTTTGTATACTAACTTCCCCTATTAGACTGTAAGCCCTTGAGGGTAGAAAATGTCTCCCCCACCCCATAATTTTTTTCCTATTTGTATCCTTAGGGCTTAGACCAGTCCCTGGCACATAGTAAGCACTAAGTAAATATTGATGACTGACTGACTGGTTGAAGGATCTACATGTTTAAAATGGTTTCTATTGTAATTGTCCTCAGTTTTAGGTTTGCATGGCTGACAACAGGGATAGCCACACAGCAGAGATTTTCTAGGGCTCCCAGGTGCAAGTAAAAGCAGGATGTAAATATCCCTACATATGATCATTGAAAACATAACTACTGCAATGATCTCAGCCATTGTAATCGAGATATCCTACAATAGCAAGAAAACTGTGGCCCAATTGAATATACATTTGATTAAATTTCTGTTGTGCCAGTCACTGAACTAGGTGATGGAGATCCATATTAAAAATAATAGTAGTGTAAGCTCTCAAGGAGCTTACATACTACTGAAAACAGAGATGGCAGTATAACATATAAACAAAAGTTACATACAGGATCATTTGTATGTATCATCATCCTGAATGTCAGGGATGATAAGTTTTCTTGATTTTTTTTTATAAGAACAATTTACCAAGAGCTTAGAGATATGATCTTATTTGATTCTTTCCTCTGCATTAATTTAGTTGTTAACATAATTTCTTTCCCTGTTTGCTTCCAGAGTTAGTCAGAATGTAATTACTATTCTCGACATGATTCATTATCTCTGATGCAGTTGGTTAATTTTCTATTATTTGCTGAAATCTCTCTTGCTGTGACATAGTATTTCATGAAAAATGACTGGTCTAGATTATAAAATAAAATAATCAGCCCATATTATAAGGAAATTAATTCTGTTAATTCTTAATTGTGTTTGATATTTTATGCCAAAGCAGTCTCCTGTGTTTTTTGCTTAGTCCTTTTAAAATAATCTTATTTTCAGAGTTTCATCTCTCCTTGGACTTCAGTAGTGTGGAACTGTCTTCAGTGGCATAGATTACATGCTCCTGGGATTTCCAAGAAGCAGGGGTATGCTATAAATTTTAATCCAGTGAAATCACAAAGAAAACCAAATCTCAATTGAGAAATGGCATTAGCTTCATTATATTAGAAATATAATCACAGTGGGACAAACACTACGTGAAGAAACTGGAAAGATAGAGTTTCTACTTTCAAGGGACTTATAATTAATAATAAGGGACAAAAGACAAGAAAAGTGTGAGACCTTGCTCAAAACCAAAACTAATAAGACAATTTGTAGCTATAATGTGACTGATTTTTAATAGATAAATCAGAACATACATGTGTTGCTAATTGTAAATGCTAGAAAATATTGTTATTGTCACCAAAGATGTCTTATTTCAGACTCAAAATATTTTTGAACTTTTCTTGTGGAAGTGTCTATAGAGTCTGTGGCAATTTCCCCTTGTTAAATGTCCATCAGAGTGATGAATTTTCATCCTTCGTGGGTAAACTTGAGTTTTAGAAGCAGGGATGAGTCATTTGGAGTCAATTCTGGGTAATAATAACAAATTGGGTAATATCATTTTGCTAAAAAAGTTAGATGTGATAAAATAATGAAACTGCTTCCATTAAGTGTCTCTCAAGTCAATTTCAAAAAATATTTTGAGTAATAGTAGCATCATTGGAATAGGACCATAACTTTTCCGAATGACTGAAACGGAATTCATTGGATACATAAGATCATGTGTGTTCATTCTTAAAAATCAGTGGCATTATCACACCCTATACATTTCCCATAGGTTAGCTTTCCAGGAAAGCTTTTGGAATAGGGAATACATGATTCCTGAAAGTGACTTCCTAAGAGCTTACATAGGACAACGGAATAATATTGCTGATCACGGACTTTGAAGGTTGAGGCTGAAGAAACAGAGAGATGGGATATTGTTAAGGTTGTAGTCTTGGGAATGATTTCCCCCCTCTATAGCCTATAGAGTAGCGCAGCAAGTAATCATTTCTACACCTAAACAAATACAGAAATGAACTAGACCTTCAAATGTATAGCTGAGATAGATAGTACTTATGTAGGTAAGTCAATGATGGAACAGTGTGAAGAAGTAGTAAGGGTAATAGATTGGGGAGTCAGGATTTTGGGCACTAAGCACCTAAGCTCTTGTCTCTTTCCTGCAGGAAATAAAGCTTCATGGACCAGGAGAGATGTTGCTTGTATTTGTCTAGTCTGTTTGTATTTAATTATCCTATTAGCTATTAATTATTAATTATCCTACTAGTTCTTCAATTTGAAAAGTCTACAAGCCAAGACCAAAGTGGAGGGATGTTGGTGCATGATTTTCTGTTTGTAGATAACAGTGCACTCAATGCAACCTTTGAAGCTGAGATGTAACAAAGTATGGATCGATTCTCTACTGTCTGTGTTAATTTTGGCCTAATAATTAACACCAAAAAACCACAGGTGCTCCATCAGTCACCACCACACCATTCATATGTGGAACCATCAATTACAACAAATGGAGAAGTTTTGAATGCTGTGGATAAGTTCACTTACCTTGGTAGTGTACTTTCCAGGGATGTACACATTGACAATGAGGTTGATGCACGCATTGCCAGAGCTAGCTCAGTGTTTGGGAGGCTCCAAAGAAAAGTTTGGGACAGAAGAGGCATTAGACTGATTACCAAATTGAAGGTCTATAGAACTGTTGTGTTGACTTCATTATTGCATGCCTGTGAAACATGGACAGTCTACCAGCACCATGCCAGGAAACTGAATTGTTTCCATTTGAACTGTCTTAGGAAGATTCTGAGGATCACCAGGCAGTATAAGGTAACAGAGACTGAAGTCCTTGCTTAAGGTAAACTGCCAAGTATTCAAACTATGCTTCAGAGAGTGCAACTCTAATGGGCTGGCCATATTGCTTGAATGCCAAATGTATGCTTGCCAAAAAGACTATTTTATGGACAACTTGTATGGGGCAGGCAATCACATCGTGGCCAGAAGAAATGACACAAGGACACTCTCAAGGTCTCTCTCAAGAACTTTGGATTTGACTGTGCAACATGGGAGAAAGTGGTACAGGACCGCACAGCCTGGCGTGCCCACCTAAGAGAAAGTGCTGTGCTCTTTGAGTAAAGTAGAATTGAGACAGCACAGTAAACACAAGATGCGCAAATTTGGGATATTCACCCCATATATTCACACGGACTATCTGTGCCCAACCTGTGGTAGAGCATTCCAAGCTTATATTGGTCTGATCAGCCACAGCTGGACACACTGAAATTTCATTTTACAATGGCGATGTCATTTTGGTCCTCTTTGAAGATGAAGGACAATAACCAACTATCCTATTAGGTAATCCATTTAAATTGTATATCAAAGGTAATGATCATTTGCTGCTTTTGGTTATTACAACAGCTACAAAGAGGAAGACAGCATTGCAAATAGGTAGGGGCAGAATCAAACACGGAATAATTCCTACTCACATATATTTTATTGCACTGAATTGTTAGGCTGATTAGTAACATACCAGTGGTCCCTAACTGAAAGGTTTTTTTTTCTTTATTTTTGGAGTTTGGTAGATCGTTTTGTGAGTATTAAGTATTGAGACAGCCCAGGAATATTTACCTCTCAATGAAGAACATTCTCCCCTCTCCCCTTTAGCCTGCATTGACAACTTAAAATTTTGTTGCTCTTAATGGAATTATTTTTCCAAACAGCTGCTGTTTCAGTTTGTTTGCTATTGTTTAGTTATGTGATTAAGTACTCATATTTATTCACAGGTTTATAAATTTAGACCATGAAGGGACCTGAGGCTCAGAGAGGTAAAGTATTTTCCCCTAAGTCACACAGGCTGTAAGTGATAGAGGGTGGATTTGAACTCGGGTCCTCTG
Organism: Bettongia penicillata ogilbyi; assembly: GCA_023548195.1. Taxonomy (NCBI): domain Eukaryota; kingdom Metazoa; phylum Chordata; class Mammalia; order Diprotodontia; family Potoroidae; genus Bettongia; species Bettongia penicillata. The sequence continues at coordinate 1,142,567 of JAJHZJ010000174.1, forward strand.
ATTCCAATGCCAGAGCTCTTTCCATTGTACTTCTTGGATTAAGTATGTGTGTATGTGTTTGTGTGTGATATAAGCTAAAATAGGCAAAATAGCTGTTAATTCTGTGGAACAGAATTAAGCATTGAACTTTGACGTTTGTGTCTTCTAATTAGTTTCAGGGATAAGTGGTAGCTGTCTGTGTGGTTCTTTATGAGTAGTCAGAACCGAGGACAAGGGATCCAGTGTATCTACTCTACTCTTTGCTCCTCATTGCCATATCACTGTACCAAAGTCCTCTCTTATCTGTCTAGTCTAGGTATATGACATTCATTCTCTGTCTTGATTTCTGTCTAGCTGCTCCCCTTGCTTCTTTTTGTCAGTCAAAAGTTTCAATACATAAGATCATTACCTTTAGTAATCAGTTTAGTTGGATAAAAGACCAATAAAATACAAGGTATAGATATGTGCATCTCATAAACTCAGGCTTCTCAATTACTCTCACACCTGTTCTTGAAGCCTCACTCCTTCTGGGTCCCATTTACTTCATGAAAAAAAAGATCAGATGAAAAAAAAAAGATCCAGTTCCACAGAAACACACATGTAGAAGGAGGTGTCAATCACTCACAACAGTCTGCCCTTCCTTGGATCTGAGTTTATCCCTGTTGCTCACACACAATTGCAAACATTTTACCTGTCAGCCCACTGTCTCTACATATAAATTATTTTTCAGCTCAGCTAGACAGAAACTTTTTGGCTTCACTGCCAAGATTTCAAGATCTGGCTCACCTTCGTACTACTCACTCAAACAAGGGGTTGGGGGTCAAGGAGTGATAGTGTAGTGGAAAGACAATCGCCTTGTTTGTAGCCTTCTTATTGTCCTATGTTTCTTGGCCTCTTTGACTTGAATGCTTGCAGTACATACCCAGTGACATCTATTGTCTGTTCTATCCACCTGAGAAGTTCATATACTCCCTGCCTTGAAGGCTTCTGGGAATTATTTATGGGGAAAAGTCTGTAAGTACTAAGACATAGCTTCCTCAGTACAACTTCATAGTTTTGTGTGCATTAGATAGGGGGCAATAGGTAGGAGGGATGTCTGGAAAAATCCCTGGATAAAATAACTCATGGAAAGCTGTAAGTATAAGGTTCCATTTTCATCAGTTCAGAAGAAGAGGATGTTTTTCTGCAACTGTGCCTCTGTTATTCTGTTCCTTATTCCCATAGTGATGAACCCCTCCCTCCACCAAACTTGTTGGATTACTCCTTTCGAGCCCAACTCAAAGGTCACCTTCTCTATGAATCATTATTTGATTCTTACCTGCCAGTAAATCTCACATGTCACTTTGCTTTGTTCCTTTGTAATGTTCAGGGATGGGTACATATTTAATAATGATGATGACGATGGTGATGGCCAGAATTGATATAGTTCCTATTACATGTCAGTCACTGTGCTAAGCACTTTATAAATATCTCATTTGCTCCTCAAAACAATCCTGGAAGGTAGGTGCTATTATCACCTCCATTTTACAGTTGAGGAAACTGACAAATAGAGGTAAAGGGACTTGCCTAAGGTCACATAGCTAATGAGTTATCTGAGGCTGGACTTGAGCTCAGATCTTCCTAACCCCTGGTCCAAGTACTCTGTACATTGTACCACCTTGTTGCACTTAGATCTCATCAACATCTGTAATTCAATAAATATTTATTAGGCACCTGTTTGCAAGCTGCTATAAGTGCTGCAAATCCAAAATTGAAAAAGGAAGAAAAAAGAAAAAAACTGCCTTTGCAATCAAGGAAATTATTTTTTATTATTATTTCCTATTTTTCACGTCTGTCTTCTATATTCTCCTTAAGCATTCTTTATCCTCCCCATAAGCTCCATCTAGTCCTTCCACACAACTGTTCCCCTCAATTCATCACATTTGCTCCAGCCTTACATTCTTTCCTTTACAGTCTTGACTGTATGAGTGATCAGCCATATGGCTGATGAGTCTTGACCACAGGGTCAATGAGTTCGGTTACATATGATCCTCTATCCAAGAATCTTTTGTCTCCTTGTTGTGGTGTTGATCAAATATTTCCAGACACTAACCCTGGATCATTCCTGCTATCTGCCTTCTCCACTCTTATTCTCATCCTGATGAAAGTCTTGCTAAAACAAGTCATGCATTCTTTTAAAAAGTGAATCTGCATCCTGATGGCTCTGGAGGAGAAAGTGAGGCTGGCAACCTGCACAGCCCTCCCTCACTCCAATCAAAGTCAACTGTAAGTCATGTCATCACTTCCCTGAAGCCATGGCCCTCTTCAAAAACGAAGGACAAACGCATGCATTCTGTTATTATGTATTTTCAACTGGATCCTCACTACCTCATATCAATTCTTTTGTTATTTCCTGATTGACACTCTATTATAGTCCTTAAAGCTGCTATTCCAAACCTTCACTATTCTCTTCAAACCTTCTGTTCTGCTCCCCTCACTTATTGTCTCTCAACAATGGGCTCATCTTCTACTTTTATGGGTTTTTTTTAGATATTTGAAGCTCCTAATATTAAGTTTATTCTTTTTTTTACTCTGTACCCCACCTGTGTTTCAGTTTCTGAAAAAGATTGTCAAGGTTCATCCTTCCCTAGAGATCCTGATTCCTTTCCTTCTTGCCTCCTCCAAGACCATGCTCCCTTAAACATTAACTCTGGCTCTCTCACATCCTATCTCTTATTGATTGAATCTTCCCCGCTGCCCGCAAATATGCCCAGGTCTTCTGTATCTTTTAAAAACGAAGTAAACCTCTCTTTTCTGGAGGGTGAGGGAGGGCTTCTGCTTTCACCACAAGTTCTATATCCATTTTCCTTTCACAGTCCAACTTCTAGAAAAGCATGAACAATCACTTTCCAGATTCGTGCAGTCTAGATTCTAACCGTATCACTCTATGAAACTTCATTCTCTGAGGTTATCAATGACTTCCCCACTGCTTTAGACACTCTCCATTTCTTCTCTTGGATTCTGTGACATTACTCTTTCTTGGTTTTCTTCTACCTGATGCAATATTCTTTCTCAGCGCATTCTTTCTCCTTTAGTGAATTGTAATCCATTCTATACCTACCAAATAATAATTTCCTCAAAATTCTGTCCTTGGCCCTCTCCTCTGTCCCTGTCTCTGTCTCTGTCTCCATCTCTCTGTCTCTCTCTGTCACACACACACATACACACACACTTTCTCTCCCTTTTCTCTCTTCTCTCTGTTTTTTTCATTTCATTGACTTTGGTTCACTTTTTATCTCTAAATAGATAACTTCCAAATTCATATAACCAATTTTTGCCTTTAGATAAACTTGATGCTATGTTATTACTTGATGCAACACCTTGGAGGAAAGAGACATGTAACATTATTGTATCTGCCAGAATGAGATTTCTGGTTTGGGGCTCACATTCAAAGGAGGGAGAGAATTATTGATTGTGAGTGATTTTTTAATGCTTCAGGTTTATTTTATTGATTTATTTTAACGACTTCCCAGAGAAGAAAGAATACATCTACCATCTCTGGGCAGTAAGTGAGTCAGTAACATTGTAGGAAACTAGCTAGTTGTCAGCAAGTCAAACATCTCACAATTTTCTTTCCTTGCTGTGTGATTGCTTTCAAAGAAAACTGCTGTTCCAGAAAAGGGACAGAAGGATAGAGGGAGTGGCTAGAAAGAAGGTCACTCCTTAAGGCCACAAAAGGAGTCCTCCTGCTTCTCACAATTTTTCAGTATGAATTGTTACATATGCAAACATATAACAGATACATGTTAGCTATAGGCAGCTAGGTGGCACAATGGAGAGAACCCCAGACCTGGAGTCAAGAAAACTTATCTTCCTGAGTGCAAATCTGGTCTCAGACAATTACTAGCTTTGTGACCCTGGGCAAGTCACTTAATCTTGCTTGCTTCAGTTTTGTCAGCTGTAAAATGAGTTGGAGAAGGATATGGCAAACCACTCCAGCATCTTTGCCAAGCAAACCCCAGATAGAGTCACAAAAAATTGGACATCACCAAACAACTGAACATTCATCATTTATCAGATAAATAACAATAATCCCTTACATTTAAATAGCATCTCAAGGTTTATGGAACACTGTACATACATTATCTCCTCGATTCCTGACTATAGCCTTGAAAGGTAAATAGTATTGGGCATTTTCCCCCTCTTTACAGATAAAGAAACTGGACTCTCAGAGGTATAATGGTTCTTCCATGGTCACATGGCTAGTAAAATTGTTGAGTCATGATTTAGACTCAGATCTCTTCCAAGTACAATTCCAGCACTTGTTCTGCTGCCTCCATAATTCTGTGCTGAAGGCCTTTAAAAAGAAGACTAATTTTCATCTGTCTAAAGGAATCTCACTGTTATCCTGCTTGAAGTGGGAGGTGGAATCAAGCAGACGAGATGACTTCATGAAACTTCACAACTTGATTCATGGGGCAAATGGTAAAATATGGTGTTTGGAACTGCAGGATTAAACTTCAAGGTTCTTGAGTCACTCAGCACTTGGCAGCAATCCCTCTGCAAAAATAACTGAATTGATTGGGGACTTCAGACTGGTGAGGTAACTGTTATAAAATAGAAATATGAATGTTAAGAATGTTAATGCTCCAAGGGAAAAGATCATACTTGAACAGTTTGTGTGAATTGAATTGAGCTTTTTAACATGCTAATGTGTCAGGCAGATGATAGAGCTATACAACTCCTGTTGGTAACACTGCTGGAGAATTATAAAGAATACTGGGAATTTTTAAAGACACTGAAGGTTAGGGGACTCAAGGAACTCAAGGAGGTGCGCTGATGAAGATTAGAAGCTTAGCTCACCTGGTAGCACTTGGTAAGGTGCTAGTGCTTAGAACAGAAAAAAGACTTTTCAGGTAATTACGCATACAGAAGACAGAGGATACGGGTAATTAAATAAATACCCAAACTAGCTACCAGGACATATGAAGGAAGTCACTAGCTGCATCCAGAGAAAGAACCGATAAAAATAACTACGCATAAAATGGTTCTACATATATATATGAAGTGTATGTATACATACATACATATTTGTGTCTAATGCGCAGGGGAGAGGAAAGAAAAAAAGAAATTTATAGGATACCTTTATTATATATTTAAAAGGAATGGCAAGTTGTACACAATAGATTTTCGGTTTCATGTGCGATCATCTTTTTGTTATACTATGTTAGAGAAATACTTGTTTTATTATTGTTAGTTAATTAATTAAAATAAATTCATAAAATTAAAAATAATATAAAAAATTCAATCATGATTGATGTGTCACATGTCTATAAGAATCCTAAAATTAAGTGGAGAGACCAGAAATGATTCCATTGGCATAAGAAACTCCTGATCAAGAAACTCTCCTTTCCAATGCAGATCAAAAACTGCATTGCAGTTTATACTCTTAGAGAACACCATGGGACACTGGAGGGTTAACGGACCTGTCCAGGGTCACATAGCTGGTACACTTCAGAGGTAAGACTTGAACCCAATTCTTTGTGACTCTGAGGTAGCTTCTTTATCCTCACAGCAGTTCTGTGATACTGCAGGAGATAAGGTGTTCTTATCTCCAATTTACAGATGACAATAATAGTAATATTTATACAGAATTTTAAGGTTTGCAAAGTGCTTTACGAATATCATCTAATTTTATCTTCTCGACAGCCCTAAGAGTTAGTTATTATTATTATCCCCATTGGATGAGGCCCCAGAAGTAGTCAGAGGTGATTTATCCAGGGTCATATAGCATCTGAGGCTGGATTTGAACTCAAGTCTTTCTGACTTTAGGTGCAGGACTCTAACTTTGTACTACCTCTAAAAATATGGTATTGGGAAGGATTAATGGATCATAAATATGGATCTGGAAGTGACCTTAAAGATCTCCTCACCTAACCTCTAGTCTCATTAGTTAAATGGTCAGGTGACCAAAGCTTCTCTGTTCACAGTGTGCCTGAGGAAGGATTTAAATCTTTAAAATTTAAGTCTTTAGTTTGCTTAATTTAAAATCTTTAAATTTAAGTCTTTCAGGTTCAAGTTCAGCATTTTGCCCATTACATCATAAAAGATAAACAACTGGAAAGAGTGTGAAATTCATCAGCAGATCTCTCCTAAGTGTCTACCATGTGCCAGGTGCAGTGCTAGAGGGTAGGGATACAAGTACAAATGTGAGACAATTCCTACCTTCAAGTGGCTTACATTCTATTGAATTACAGAAATAATTTAATGCCTGTGTCATGTATACTGAGTGATGTTAGACTATATCATATAGAGTTTATACCTGAGAAACATTCAAAATGAGCTAAGAACAATAGCTTTAATGCTGGAAAACGTGTGCTAATTTTGTTGAATGGCTTTCCCCCACCTGTTTTTATTCTCCATAATATTCTCCATTCTCTAATGACAGCTAGTATTTATATAGCACTTTAAACTTTGCAAAGCACTTTACAAATGTTATCTCATTTTATTTTCATAACAACCAGTGTGGGTGGAGGGTAGATGACCTCTTATCCTCAATGTATAGATGAAGAAATTAAGACAGAATTAAGTTACTTGCCCAGGTAATAAAGCTAGTGAATGTCTGAGGCTGAATTCAAACTCAGGTCTTCTTGATTGTGGTAGAGGGAAAGAAAGTATATGCATTTGGAGATAAATATAGGCGATGTAATCACAGAAAAATCAATAAAATTTATTTTAAAGTTAATTGATTTGTTTTTAGTTTTCAACATTCATTTCCATATGTTTTAAATTTTCTCCTCCTCCCTCTCTTCCCCCCTTCTCAAGAAAGCATGCAATCTGATATAGGCTTTTCAGATACATTTCTATTAAACATATTTTCACATTAGTCATATTGTATAGAAGAATTAAAAAAAATGTGAAGAAACATGAGAAAGAAAAAAACCACAAAACAAAACAAAAAAGAAAATAGTCTGCTTCGCTCTGCATTGAGACTCCATAGTTCTTTCTCTGGATGTGAATGGCATTTTGCGTCATGAGTCCTTTGGAACTGTTTTAGGTCCTTGCAATACTGAGGAGGGTTAAGTATATCAAAGTTACTCATTGCACAATGTGGTTGTTAATATGTACAATGTTTTCCGGGTTCTGCTCATTTTCATTCAGTATCAGATCATATAAGTCTATCCAGATTTTTCTGAAGTCCTCCAGTTCATCATTTCTTACAGCACAATAGTATTCCATTACATTAATATACCACAGCTTGTTCAGTCATTCCCCATTGATGGGCATCCCCTCAATTTCTAGTTCTTTGCCACCACAAAAAAGAGCTGCTCTAAATATTTTGGCATATGTGGGAACTTTTTCCATTTTTATGATCTCTTTGGGATACAGTCCTAGAAGTGGTATTGCTGGGTCAAAGGGAATACAATTTGTTTATTTATGACATTTAAAAAAAAATTTATTTGTTTTAAGTATCATTCATTTCCACAAAATTTTGGGTTCCAAATTTTCTCCCCATCTCTCCCCTCTCTCCACCTCAAAATGCTGAGCATTCTAATTACCCCATCACCAATCTGCCCTCCCTTCTAACATCCCTCCCTTCCCTTATCTCCATCTTCTCTTTTGTCCTGTAGGGCAAGATAAATTTCTATACTCCATTACCTATATTTCTTATTTCCTAGTTGTATACAAGAAAAATACTCAACAGTTGTTCCTAAAACTTTGAGTTCCAACTTCTCTTCCATCCTCCTTCCCCACCCATCCCCACTTGCCTTGAAGAGAACTATTTTCTTCAGTGAGCTTTTGAACTTCCTTTTCCATTTGGCTAATTCTGCTTTTGAAAGCATTCTTCTCCTTATTGGCTTTTTGAACCTCTTTTTCCAATTGAGTTAGCCTATTTTTAAAGGTGTTATTTTCTTCAGCATTTTTTTTGGGTCTCCATTAGCAAGTTGTTGACTTGCTTTTCATGCTTTTCTTGCATCCCTCTCATTTCTCTTCCCAGTTTTTCTCCACCTGTCTAACTTGATTTTCAAAATCCTTTCTGAGCTCTTCCCTGGCCTGAGACCATTGAATATTTATTTGGGATGTTTGCTATATAGAAATTGACTTTTATGTCTTTCCCTGATGTTTAGTATTGTTCTTCCTCATCTGAAAGAATGGGAGAAGATATCTGTTCACCAAGAAAGTAACCTTCTATAGCCTTATTTTTTTCCATTTTTTGGGAATTTTCCCAATCAGTTACTTGACTTTTATGTCCTTTGTCAAGAGTAGGGTATACTCTGGGGATCTGTAAAATCTCAGTTCCTCCAAGGTGGCACAATCAAATGTGTACACTAGTCTGGGAGCAACAAGTAATTTTCATGCCCAGAATCTGAGTAGTAGAGTTTCCTCTCCACAGCCACCTGGCTTCCAGCCAGCACTGGGGGCTGAGATTCAGATAAGCTGCAGAGGCAGGGCCATCATTCAGTGTGAGATAAAGATCAGCTGCTCAAATCCCCCAAGATTATTAGGTGGGGGCAGGACTGATACACAGGGCTGAGGTAAGAATCAGCTTCTCAGTGCCCCCAGGGGTTTTACGATCCAATAATGGATTCAGGCTGCTGTAGGGGCTGCTGTGGGAACTGCTGCTGCCTGACTCATGTGGCCTCTGCAGCTGCTGCCTGAGGTTGGAGCTATGGAGAGGCCCTTCTCCCTTCTTGGCCAGCTGAAAAAACACTCTCACTGACCTTTGGTACCTGTGGGTTGAGGGATCTGGAAACCACTGTTACTGAGACTAGGGATTCTGCCCCTGAGGTCTGCTTGTGTCCTCCTCCCAGCACAATGCTTCCCAGCGAAGGCTTGGCTGGGCTCCACTCCAAGTCTGGTGGGACAGATATTTCCAATCAGCCTTTCAGGTCACCCTGGGCTGGAAATCTCCTCCAGTCCATTGTTCTGTGGCTTCTGCTGCTCTAGAATTTGTTGAGAGTCTTTCTTTATAGATATTTTATGGGCTGTGGGGGAACAGCTAGTGTATGTGCATCTTTCTACTCTGCCATCTTGGCTCTGCTCCCCCCCAATATATTTTTTAAAAAAGAAAATAAATGCCTTTGTGTATAGTTCTGCAACAGAGATTGCTGGAGTAGAGAAAGGAATAAAAGTCATAGATTTCATCTGTTTAGTGTTATAGAAGGTAGCATTTATTTCTAAGTTGATGAGTATAGGCTTCTTGTCTTGGCTGATGACATAAGTTGATCCCACTCATAAAGATTCTGGGAGTGAGTATATCCATTAAGTAAACACTTCACTTTCATTCTTATTTTCACTCACTTTTAATTAAAATTTAGCATTTTCTTCAATTATGAAAAAACTTTCTGAGGAGTCTACAGACTTCCCCAGACTGCCAAAGGGATCCATGACACCCAAAAAGGTTAAGAGTCCTGGGACCATATGTTCTCCAAGATTATTTCCAACCTTAAATCTATGAACTCATGACAACTGGATTGCCCTGAATCACTAGTTTTCTCAGATGACTAGCCTTTGTTCCTCATGAACAGCATGAATTTGAATAGCACTTGGAAGCGGTTGCTTACTCCTGGTGGGAGGGACAGATAAAAGGCCTGGATTTAGAACACTGAACTGTGTCTTAACTCCTGGGCTTACAGAATATTCATAGGATGTCAGAGTAGTCAGGGCCTGGGAAAGTGATTTTATTATCAATTTTGGTCTTATGTCTTTCATTGATTCTTTAGCAATGAACCTAGGCAAGATTATACTGCCTTACTACAAAACAATAGAAGGAGAATAAAATTTTACTTGTGCTTGGGGCCTAGACAGCAAAAATTCTGACTGGATAAATCTAAACTGTTCATATCCCCTTAGGCTAATGTTGTGTGTAGCTGCTACTCATAAAGAGGTGGGGTCAGGGATAGAGGCAATAGCAGTTAGAGAATCATAGGGAGCTTGGTAACTTCACCAGAGTGTGTTCTAATATAAGACGAATATTGGGAAAAATGTACAAATACCAGGGTGAACATGGAACTACCCATTGCCTGGATTTTGTGATCTGCTTCAAGATAGTGGCTAACTATACCACCTAGGGATGAAAGTAGACTTTAGAGGAAAAGTTTTCCCTGTTGCCCTACAAGTATCATTGGAAAGTATCATTACTCAGGACAAATGGTCCCATGAAGAAATTCAGGAGAACCTTTGATGACATCCAACGGTGCTTGCCACATCATAAGCTGTTGTCTAGCTCTGGTTAATTCTTTTCAGGAATGAAAAGTGACTTTTTAGTGATCTTGCATGCCATCAAGACATGGAGTACCATTAAGAATTATGTTTAAGTAATACCAAAAAGATCAGTGGAGCAGCTATAACATTATAAATGAGAAATTACAGATAAATGCTGGCTTAAAGGATGTCACCAGAAATATAGATGACCAAAAGAGAAGATAAGTGGGTAACATGAGAGTAAGAGATAAAAAAGAGACAATGGATGTGCGTTATTGGTATCCATATAATATCAAAATATATTCTTGGACATTGTGTGTACTCCCAGTAATGGATTCATATGAGAACATAGATAAGGGTGACCCATGATGAACAGTCATGGACAGGTGGAGGTCTGCCCCACTGGAGAGAGTTCTTGTGTGAATGACATTGTAGATTCCTTTAAGCAGTGAAGAAGTGAAGGAAGGGACCTAGTGGTCATTGCTCCTATAATTTACCATAAAAATTTTCATTAACTTGGATATGTACACACTTAGTTGCAGCATATAATAGCTGTTTGCAGCACAAATCTCATTCTGGGTTGTCTCTGTGAAGCATCCCTAATGGCCTCAGCTCTCACCTTGGCTGATTTGTCTCTATGTCTCATGCCTAAATTCTTTAATAAAGACAAGACAACTGTGGAAGAGGAGAGAAGAGCCCTGGCTACAGTTAAATGGGAGCTTTGCTGTTGAATTTTTTCTGAGGGGAATAGAAGGTGGTAAAAATTTTTATGTAAAATTTATGAAGAAATTGAAAGTAAGTGAAATTTGCTTTTGATGTACCTACACACCTCTCTTTTCACATCCTTACCCTTTTCTCCTCCTTCCTTACATCTTCTATCTTCTGCCCTCTGGATGTTCAAAGTACTCACACTGTCCTTTGAACTCATGGGATCATAAGATTTAAAGTTAGAAGGGACCTAGATAGTCTCTCTTTTTACAGGTCAAGAGATTGAAGAACAGAGCTCATTTGTAGAGGATCAGATGTGTGGCTCTAGGTCAAATATTTAGGCCATGTGCCTAGTATGTGTCCTGTATAACTCCAACCCATGGACCCATATTCAGAAACCTGCATCTCCCAGAGGATCAACACCCAGAATTAAAGAGAAGGAAGGAGGAACACAAGGCTCCAGTTGAGGTGCCAAAGCCCTCCAGAACCCTACCTCTTTATTTACTCCCACTCCTCCATACCCTGCATCATGGCCCTCGCAAAGATGGACTGGCTTGAGTTTTGAAAATTGTGCGCCAGCACTGATCTCAGCCTTGTTTAAATACTTTCTCATCTATAATCTAGGTATAGGCAGAGCCTTTAGAGTTTACCTTTACCTTGACTGTTTGGTCCAGCTAGGTACTTGTGTAACCCACCCACTCATCTGTTATTAACAGGCTATATTCTAAAGTATACATTATTAATTACCACATAGCTTGGATAAACAAATCTATGCTTGCCCTTTAGCTACTAGGTTTTATTGCCAGACAAATATTCCAATTTTAAACTAGCAAATGCAGGAAAGTATAATTGAGTAAATACAGTGAGGCTGGGTTCCACAGTAGACAAAATAAAGAATGACTTGATTTCCTCCCTCCACTTCCCTCCCTCTCAGACAAAAAAGTCACATTGATTCTTGTTGGCTATCTGGGAGTGGAGGAAGAAGGGACAGACGAAACAGGATTGGCATAGATGTATTTTGACTTTTGCTATTGCAACCTCAAATAGGTTATCTATTAGGTAAACATCATTTTTGATAGATAATATGCTGAAATAATAAGTACTATTTCATTTCTCTAGAGGATAGGGGACAAGTATTTATATAGTACCTACTGTGTCAGGTAGAACTATTATCTCATTTGATCCTCACAATAAGCCTATAGGTACCATTACTACCCCCATTTTACAACTGAGGAAACAGAGATTAAGTGACATTCCTAGGATCACATAGCTAGTAAGTCTCTGATGCCATATTCGAATACAAATCTTCCTGATTCCAAGCTCAAAGCACTATCTACTGCATTACCTGCCTCTCACCTTGAAATTAAAATGCTGACCACTTGTTCAATAATTCAAATATTTACTCTCCCTGAAGGGAGGGGTTACTCTTTCCTCCTTCAACCCCCTTTAATTACCTCTAACCATTTTAAGGAGTATTTACTAAGAACCTACCTATACCAGGCATAGTTATACTTAATGACTTAGACAGGACCACAGTTCTTCTCAGGCTTGTAATCTTTCTTTTAAAGAATATTTATTTTTATTCTGATATTAACAGACCTCAAATAAAATGGGTATCTCCCTATATATAAGTTAGAACTGAAAAAGAGTATTGATCACAAAACTGTTAATTTCTAAAATATAGAGCTTATATAAATTCAATAAATGACTTCAAAGAGTCACGCTTATATATAACTCTTACTCTCTTCTGCACATCTAAAAAATTCCTTCAATAGTCCTTTTTTTCCCCTTTCTTTTTCCTGGAACTACTCTTGTAACAAGTATGCATAATCAAGCAAAACAGATTCCTAAATTGTCTGAGTCTTAAAATGTATGTCTTATTCTTTACCTTGAGTTCATCACCACTCTGTTAGGAGATGGGTAGCACACTTCTTTACTGGTCCTCTGGAATGGTGGTTGGTCATGGCACTGGTAAAATTTCTTAAGGCTTTCAAAGTTGGTTTTCTTTTTAATGTTGAAATTATTCTTCTGATTTAGTTCACTCTCTCATAGTTGTAATCTCAAAGAGTTAGTGTTATAGAACAGCCATATGAAGACCTGTGCAGAAGAATATGGAGAATAAACAAATTACAATATTTAGATAGCCTGGGATAAGCAGAACATCATTGCCTTGCCCATGCTGCTTTCTTTGAGTTGATGGATTTCAAGGTTAATTTACATTAATTTTTCCCTAATCCATGGAGGGGGGATGGAGAAGAATATTCACAAACCCCTAAGAGAGGCTCAGGTAAAAAGTTCTATTTAACAGTTAATACCATCTTGCTTGAGATATTCTCTTGTTCGATTTCAGGGGCATTTACAGAACATTTGGAACACAGCAAGGCAACTAGGCTATTCCGTGGCAATTTGCTCAAGTTGAATCTGACCATAAGCATTAATAAATGCTTGAATATTTTATTATTCTTTAGGATTCATAAATTAATAAGAAAATGGAGTTGGAAAACAAAGTTTTTCTTTCCATGGACTATTAGAGTGACTTGAATGATTTACTCTAATGACCACAAATGAGGAAGCTTAGAAAAAATTTCAGCAAGTGTGTTTTCTGATACATACACATATGCACGCACACACAGTAGATGGCATCAGCATCTAGGTTAGTAAAGTTTTGAAAAGCACAGGTATGCAATATTTCATTGTTCCAGTAGGGGGCAGGCCTCTCAAAGCTATTCAGACTGGATTGTACTACCGGTATAAAATACCTTGCTTTTCAGAAGTATAGTTCTTCCTTTGGGGAAATACAGAAACGTATGACAAAATACATTAGGGTTTTGGCATGTAGTGCTAAAGTAGTTCTCTGTCACCTGCCAATAAGTTTGGTTTAACTTAAAATTATGGAATATGTGGAATTTGTCATCAATGGATCTGGTTTTCCGTTCTTTTTGTCCTCCTGTCAATATGGTCCTTTTCCCTTAACATTCCCCTACTTTTTCTCCTATGAAAACCTTGTCTTACCAAAGAGATCTATTGTCAGCTATTTTTACCTGTATATAAATGTGTTACATCCTTCCGATGCTGGAAGGATCTGTGAATTTGTCAGCACAGGTTATTTCCGTTTCATTTCGGTCCTCTTTGAGAGCAAAGGACAGCAACCCCCATTTCCACTGTAGGAATTCACTCCATCAATACAGATCTCAGTGATCTATGACTTAATAGATAAAATCCAAGGGAGTTACCTAAGGGAGTACACAAGTTGTAGGATAAGTGATTTGTCCAGTGTCCCATAGCCAGTGTATAGTATGGTATACTATACATATAGTGTGTGCATGTGCGCGCACATATATCTATATCTATCTATCTATCTACACACATATTATATATACACGTATACAAACATATGACAAAGTATATACAAGGCATTTGGGAAGGAGACGTTCAAGAAGCTGGGAAAGGGGGCGGAATCAGGAAAGACCTCATACTTTGGAAACAAGGTAAGGATTCAAAAAAGGGAAAGAATATTTCAAACTCCACCCCCATACCCCACTCCCACCAAAAAGTACCTAGCTTTATCATAGTCCGTTGGTATGCACCTTTTCAGTAAGTTTCTGTAGTTAGGCACATTGGATATAGGATCCTTGGTTTAGGTTGTTGCTAATGACACTCCTTGAGAGCAGGGACTGTTTCATTTTTGCCTTTATATGCATCCCAGGGACTAGAAAAGTTCCAAGCACAGAGCTGGTGCCTAATAAATTCTTGATGACTGAATGATTAATTAGTGTGCTGTCATATCTGTAGCTCATCTTACCACAGGAAGGGGGCAGCGCTTCGCTCCACAATGGTGCTCACAGAGTTCACTCCCTGGGCACCAACATCCTATCATGGCCATGTTGTCCCTCCTGCAATGACTCAGGCAAGAAGATCTACGAGATCTCCCCTCTGCTTCAAGTATTCCTGGAACTGTTGGAGTATTTACACATTGTTACATTTTCCCAGTTAAAATCAGTTTTTATTCCAAATTTGCAAAGCTCTAGTAGAGGTTTGTTTCCTGAGAGAAGTGAAAGCAGGTGTCTTAGAGTTGTAGTTTGGAACCCTAGACCAAGACACCTAAGGCCACCTGTAACTGTCTCTCAAATTGAAGGCCAAGTATCTGTGATGGAGACAAAAAGCCACAGTATCTTGAGGCTTGAACTGCAAACATGAATAAGTAAAAGAACAAAATGTCAACATCCCAACATATCAAGAGGATTTAAAAATACAGTTAAAATGTACCATTAGTTGTGGTTCTAAGAGTAGTTCTCTAGTAGGCTAATTCACTTTCATCTCCTCCCCATTCTACTGTAATTTTGGAAACAATATTATAATAATGAATTGGCTCACAAATAGTCATGATACGCATCAGAGAGTAGATATGTCTGAATTAGGGAAAAATCTGAATTATAAAATGTTTGTGGCATAAATGTAGCTGTAGTCATTTCAAGTACATATGGTATCTGCAACCAGGCTAGAGCCAGAGGCAATTACGAGTCTTGTCTCTGCCATTATTTATGAGGCCTTGAATGAGCTAGTTAACCTTTCTGTATTTCATCTTTCTCATTTGTAAAATGAGGGGGGTTGGATTAAATTATCTCTAATGTTCCCATCAGATATGAAAATATTTAAATAATTGATTGAATAAAAATAATATGAAATACATTGGTGGGACTGACCAATGAGGGCATGATCCTTAGCGCATGCACCAGTTTGCCCTTCCTTGTGGTTACTTTTTACAGGGCTTTTACAGTGATTAGGGGTTAATCTCCCCTTGTACTAAACCGAATCTGGGCCACATGTATTTAAAGTAAAGGGTCCCCTTAAGGAGGGAGTGTGAGTGTTGTTCCCCAGTTCCTTGGCCCAAGTTATAGGTCTTATTCTTAGATTAAAAGACATGTACAGAAGACAGAAGCAAGGGTAGGTCATAGAAGAGGGCTATAAATTGTTGGGTGGCCCTGTAAAACAATGTGAGAGATGTTAAAACTAAATATGTTAAGAGTAGAGAGGAAGACTATGGACAGCATTAGAATGTGAGCTCCTCAAAGGCTTTTCTTTTCTTTGAATCTCTAGCATTCAGCACAATCCCTAGCACATAGTAGGTAATCAAATGCTTGTTTCCTTGACTTGTTGACATCAAAAAGGGTTGTGGAGTTTTTGGGTTTTGTTTATTGCAACCTGGGGGGAGAAAAGAGAATTTTAAAAAGGTATCCTTCCAGTCAGCTTTTTCCTCTCAGCCCCTATACCCAATCATACGTTAACTCTTATATCACACCTCCCCATCCATCCCTAACTCCTTACTTGTACCAGAACCATCATACTTCATGATTCCATCACCTCTTACCTGAACTATAGAAATCTCTTGACTGGTCTTTCTGTTTCCAATCTTACTCTTTATCCAATCAACTTTCCACTTGGCTACCATGTTTATATTCTTAAACCATAGGCCAGATGTCAGGGAACTCTAGTTGTCTCGAGGATAAAACAGAAATTGCTTTTTCTGGTATTTAAAATATTTCAAAATCAAGATCCTGTCTATCTTTGCCGGCATGTTGCACATGTACTCTAAATTCCAACCGAACTGATCTACTTGTGGTTCGCTGTAATGTTATTCCATCTTCTTTCTCCATACCTCTACCCAGCTTGTGCTCCATTCTTAGAATGCAAACCCTCTTCAACTCTCCCTTGAAGAAGTCCTAATTTCTTTTTTTAAAAAAAAATATATTATCTATTTTTTTTAAAATTTGAGCTCCAGATTTCCTTCTTTGTATTCCTCCCTTATCCACTGAAAAGGCAAGAAATGTGATGTCAATTATACATGTGAATGATGCAAAACTTATAAAAAGCCCTAATTTCCTTCAAGACTTAATTCAAGTGCCACTTTCCTCACAAGAACTACCATTATTCTTTATTGCCCTCAACAGTTAATAGTGTCTTCCCTGAAGACACTTATTTTATATTAAAAAGTTATTTTATTTAATATTTTAATTTTTATATTAATTCATTTTATATTAAAAGTTAATATTGTTTGTACTTGTTTGTGTTTGTGATACCTTCTCCTTTCTCCCTCCCTCCAGGAAAATGAAAAGTCCTTGAGGGCAGGGATTATTCAATTCTTTCTGTATCCTCCAACAGTACAATGCTTCATACTCGGGAGGGACTTAAAAATGCTTATTAAATGAATGGATTACAAGAACTTCTGGATTAGTTAACAACATGCAAAGGAAAACAATCTGATTGAAAAATGGCCTCAAGAATATGCTGCATGAGACTTAGCAGTAGAAGCTTGGGACTTAACCTGGAGAAGAAAAAATCAGGGACTATATTAGCTTTCCTCAAGTATTTGAGGTCTCCCTTGCTGGATCATCTTCATCTCCTCTCCTGTAACATGGATGTCCCTAAGGACTGTATTAGGGTTGTGGGATCATAAATCAACAGCTGGAAGTAACCTTGGAGATCATCTAGCTCAGTTCCTGTCCTATGGCCTCTTCTCTTCCCTGTACTCTATTTCCCCTATACTCTCCTGTGCTCTATTTTTTTTGGTAATCACATTTGCTCTCAGGGCTTCAGATAACATCCACTCTATGTATCCAGCTATAACTTCTCCCTGATTTCTAGTTCGGCATCACCAATGGCCAACTGTACATCTCCACCAGGATATCCTACAGGCACATCACATATAATACATTTTAAACAGAATTGTCACCCCCTTAAACATGCCCTTCTTCCAAACTTCCTTATTGCTGTTGAAGGTACTACCATCTTTTCAGTCTTAGTTCATAACCTTCCTAGTTCACAATCTTAGTGTAACTCTTGACCTCTATTTCAATTCCCATTTTCAGTTAGTTTCCAGGTCATCAATTTCTCCTCCACATCATCCCATGTATCTACCTCCTCTTTTCCATTTGTACAGACACCACTGATTTTCAGATCCTCATGACTTTGCACCTAGATTATTGTAATAGCCTCATAATTGATATTCCTCTTCCACTACCTTCTTTTTCCAATTTCTCCTCCAAAAGCTGAAAAAATTATCTTTCTAAGGTACAGCTCTTCATTCTACTGCTTCAAAATCATGAGCTTCTCATTGCTTCTAGAATAAAACACAAACTCCTTAGTCTGGCACTTCTTTGGAAACTGGGTCCCACTTATTTTTCTAGCTTTATTTCACATTATTCTCTTCCATGGATGTTACATTCCAGTCATTAACCATTCCCTGAAGTGGACACTGCACCCCCTCACCTTGATTTTTTTGTCCTATAGTCATTTGTGTGCCCAGAAATTCCTCAAAGGTTTTGCAAATGATATGATAGTATAATTAAGGAACCCTTGAGAGGAAACTAAAAAATTACTTGAAAAAGTAACTTCAGCAAAGAAGCAGGACATAAAAGAAGCTCAAACAAATAATCAACCTCTCTGTATATTACTGGGAAAAAAAGCACCTCAGCAATAAGAGATAAAAACTACAGTTTTCATAAAACATTTGGGAGTCTGTCTAGTAAAACACACATAAGAAGTATATAAATAAAGCTACAAAACACTATAGACCTGAATAACTAAGATATATTAAGTAATTCTTGATTATGTGGTGTCAATAAAACTTACAACAGTTACTGAATATATTTCCTTATTAAGTACCAAAGAATTATATTATAGAACTAGAAAATTTTTTTTAACAATTTATCTGGAGGAACAAAAGGTCAAGAATATCAATGGAAAAATGAAAATAAATAATAGAATGGAAGGGAGTCGAGGAGTAACAGATTTCAAATTGTACTACAAGACAGTAAGTATCAAAACTATTTGATACCAATTAAAGAATAGAGAAGTCCATCAGTAGAAAGGATTATGTATAAAGGATTTAAAAGTATAACATTTCATAAAGTCAAGGGTTCCAACTTTTGGGCCAGTGAAGCCTTATTTAACAAAAGCTGTTGGGAAAACTGGAAAGTAGTCTGGCAGAAATTAAGTTTAGACTACCATCACACAATGTGATCTCCAAATGGGTACATGACTTAGATATAAAAGGTTACATCATAAACCATTCAGAGAAAGAAAGATGGAATACCTTTCACAATTATGGATAGGGGAAGAGCTTGTGGCCAAACAAAAGAGAGAGGATTACAGAAGATAAAATGAACAATTTTCATTACAGATTATTGAAAAATATTTACATAAATGAAATCACTCTGATTAAAATGAATAAGAGAAGCAGTTAACTAAGGAAAACTATTTGTAGCAAGTTTCTCTGTTAAAGGTCTCATATTCAAGATGTAAAATGAATGATTCAAATTTGTGAATGTTATTCCCCAATAGATAAATGACCAGAGGATAGGAATAGGCCACTTTTAAAGAAAGAAAATAAAACTATTAATACCCATGTAAAATGCTCCAAATCAATAATAATAAGAGAATTGCAAATTAATATATCTTAGGCTCTACTTCACATCTGACCAAAAAATGACAGATTTTGGAAGGCCTTCAAGAAAATAGATGCATTAATCAGCTCTTGGTAAAGTTGTGAATTAATCTGACAAGCCTATGTATTGACCATTCACTGAACGGACACTGGCATTTCATTTCCTGTCTCCATGTACTATCTTTAAATTTCTTCCTTTTAGAATCTTTGTCTTCTTTAAAGACCTATGTATAATATTAATGGTAGTTGGTTGGTTGTTGTCTTTCGTCTTTGAAGAGGACCCAAAGGACATCACCATTGTAAAGTGAAATGTCAGCATGTCCTACTGTGGCTGATCAGACCAATACGTTTGTGTTTCGACTGGATAGTAGGATTTCCCGCTGTGGTTATCAGGAACCAACCAACCAGTCAACTATATTAACGTAATAGAAAACTTTATAATGGCAAAAAATTATGTAAGGGACATTTTCAGACAAACTTGAAAAGATCTGTATGAACTGATGCAGAGTGAAGTGAACAGATATATAGACAGATATATAGACAGATACAGAGATACATGATAGATGCAACATTTTCTGTATTACATGAGGGTGGCTAGGTGATGCACTGGATAGAGTGTTAGGCCTAGAGTCAGGAAGACTTATCTTTAAAGAGTTCAAATCTGACCTCAGATACTTATTAGCCATGTGATTCTGGGTAAGCCACTTAATTCTCTTTACCTCAGTTTTCTCATGTGTAAAATGAGCTAGAGAAGGAAATGGCAAATTACTTCATTATTTTTGCCAAGAAAACCCCAAATAGAGTCACAAAGAGTTGAACATGGCTGTAAAATGACTGAACAGCAAAAATGTTACATGAACTGTGCTAAGTATTAGGAATATAAATATGAGCACAAACAATGGTCCCCCTACACTCAAAGAGCATGCTGTTTAATAGGAGAACAACATCAAAAAGGGAACTGGAAAGTATGGGGTCAGGCTCCTGGCAAGGAAGTGGAAAGGTCCAAGGATAGGAGTAGATCTGAGAGACCAATGAGCATGGGTTGCCAATGAACTATATGAAATGATGGTTCAAATCATGCATTTACTAGTCAGAGGAGAGAATTCAGAGGTGGAAGCATCTCCAGAGTAAGAAGACTATTGTCAAGGAGGTGGAAAAGCCCACAGAGTTGGAAGTGAAGCCAGAAGAAAACTAGGGATGAATGGCATGAGCAATTCATGAAATGGTGGTTCTCGTCACCCTAATCAGAGAAGGCTCAGGGATAGAGGCATCTCCAAGGTGAAAGTAAAATCTCCTTAAAAGGGACTGTCAATCTATAACTTTCAGGGATCCTTGGCTTCCCTATTGGTTTTCTTAGGCTGTTGAATCTTAGGTCATATCCTGGGCTACTGCTTTCTAGGACAGGAAATCTCCAGGTGTAGACCAATTTATGTTACAACATTGTAAAGAAAACAACTATGGAAGACTAGATAAAATAATGCAGTGAGTAATCGTGGTTCCAGAGAACTGAAGAAGCATGCTATTTACCTCCTGACAGTGATATAGAATGAGATTTATTTTTAGACATGGCTAATATGGAGAATTGTTTTGCTTGAACATGCATATTTGGCATAGAGATTGTGCTTTTCCTTCTTTCATTTTGGAAGAGGGTACTTGGGAAAAGAAGGGGATTATCCTTAAAGGTCACTGACTTTTTTTTAAAGAAGAAAAGATAGAAAAGTGTGGCATTGAAGCAGTTTTAATGTGTGGGAGAAAACAGAAAAATCACTAAGAAATACAGAAGCAGAATATCTTTGAAAATAACATTTTGAATTTGTTGTATATTTGGTAGGAGAAGAATGCTGTACATGGTACAGACAAAGCTGTATGTGTAATCCTCTTTTTCTGTATTGTTTTGTACATGGAAATGTTCATATTACTTGGTATTTGTTATGTTCATAGTAAAAGAAGTTTAAAAAAATTCCTTGAGGGAAAGGACTTTCAGCTTTCTTTCTTGTATCTCTAGTATTCAGAACAGAGCCTTGAATGTGGCAGGTCCTTTAAAATGCTTGTTTTTGTTAAATTCTGGTTAAGCATTAAAGATCATTATGTTCCTAGAAAATATGTCACTGGGACTTGTGACAGTCCAGTGACACCAAAACTATGAAACATTAGGCTGATTCAGACATAAGATGGAGTAGTTTTGTTTTTTTTAAAGAATCAGAACATGAAAATTCTGTTCTGAATGGAAATTGAGGTAGAGAGGGATATTGTATAAAAATCAAGTAAGAAGGAGTACAAAGAACATGAATAAGGAACAGGTGCCAAGGAGCTCTAGAAAAAGGGGAAGGTAACCACAGGAAGAATTAGGAATTCAGGTTGCTCAAGAGAAAATTGCCAAGAGTAGAGAATGGAGAGGCAGTTAAGCTGAAATGTCAAATTCAAGGGAGTCATTTACAGCAGGACCTAAGATGTGGATTCTGGTATTGTCAGTGATGGCCAATTTGCACGCCAAGCATCTCACAGTGCACAGGATGTGTTTCTGCTAAGGCACTGACCCCAGTACCTCTGCAATCTGTTGTACCTGGCAGTGGTGGAGCCTTGGCAGTATTCCTAGCAGCAGTGTTTAATATTATAACACAAATGGGGCAAAACTAATAATCTAGAAAAATTTACACCAAAGAGTAATTTGCATGACAGTTTTCTTAGACCCAGTTCTTATAAAATTATTCTGTTTCCTAATGAAAAAAAAGAGCAGGTTAATGCTATTACTAAATATTAGAAAATTGAGGGGTGTAGGGAGGAAGTGTGGAGTGGAAATGGTAAAGTGTGGCCATTAAAAAATTAAATTTATTTTTTCAATGAAATGATATAGTGGAAAGAACATTGGCTTTGGAAGCAGTAAACCAGTGCTTACAAAGGACAAGTCACCACCTCCCTGCCTCTTTCTTCAGATCTTTAAAGTGAAGAGGTTGGTTTCAATAGGTGCTAAGATCTACTTCAGATCCCTTGCTCATGATAGCATTGAGATCCTATTCAAGATAGCACTTTTTCCTTTTCTTTGATTTCATTGACATAAGGAACCTCAGATGAGGGAATAGTCTAAACCTAGAGCTGAAAAGGATCCCAGAGTCTCCCTCTCCTACCCTTCCATTTTACAGCTGAGAAAACTGAGGTCCAGGAGGTTAAATGACTGTCCCAAAGTAAGTAACTTGTCAAAGGCAGGATCTGAACCCCAAACATCTTTTCACTGTACCAAGCTGCCTCCCTTTGTTAATAAAGATCTGAACCTATTCTGCAGATTAAGTCTTAGAGAGATACTAGGAACATTGAGAGGTTAAGTGACGTGCCTAGGGCCACATGGACAGTAGGTAGCAAAGGTGGAACTTGAACCTGATTTTCTGTTTCTGAGGTAAATTCTATTCAATTTACCAGGCTGCCTCTCTTCACGTTGGCACTTCAGCTGAGTTGGCATTTGCCCCCAAAGTAGACTGGAGAAGAACCAGGGAACCTAGCATTAAGCCTCCGAGATTTAAAATTTTAATTTTCTTCAAAGAGTGTTTCTGTTTCCTCCTAATCAAGTGTGGTTAGAAAATACTTTCTGAAAAATCTAAATAGTAGTGTAAAAGTTAGATTGAAATGAATCTCTTGTGACTGAAACTGTTCAACCAGACACCAACAAAAATCTGACAAGTCACCATCCCCTGTTGAAAGATGGGAACTTTAACAAAGATCTTGTAAACTGTTAACACTATTAAAGTTAGCTTAAAAGCTCAGAATAAAAAAAAATAAATAAACTAGAGCAATGACCATAGTGGTCTCATCTATGTTTTGTAAACTTCTGCACAGGGAATCCAAACAATCTCAGCCTTCTTAGAATTGTGTCCGATTAAATTGCCTTTCATAGCTAGGCTTGAAAAAATAATAAAATACACATGTCCCTGGATGAACATTAGGTTTTTTGTACTTTTCAGTCAGGAAGCTTTGTAACATGCAGATGCAGGCTGGCTCATTTTGCTCTGTGGGAGAGAAATGAGTAGATGATCCAAAACGGAATGAATAAACAACCTTTTAGCTTGTTTGTTTATGAAGCTACCCAGATGTTGCCAAATACGGCTTTAAAAAGAGATATTGAAGGGGAAAAGCAAAAAGTCAATTCAAATAGGCCGTTTGTTACAACTTTTTCATTCATTTTTATAACTTTTTCTCCTTAAACATTAGGGGTATTTTTGGCATTCGGTTTTTGGACAACTATAATTGTTCTTTCTTAGACTTATCTGTTCTATCTGCCTATAATTTCCACGAATTTCTTAAGAGCTCTGAAGGTCCTTTGGAGCTACATAAATTGAATCCCTCTTCTAGACCATACACATAGTACCACCACTTATAAATGGAAGGAATTTTATTTTATTTTATTTTTTTCAGCAAAATTGAAGAGTATATTTTTAAAAATCTGACATTTGATGTTCCACACTCAGTGAGACTGCCCCCTGCAATTCTCCTGCCCATTTCTTTTTTTTTAAAAATATTTATTTATTTATTTAATTTTTTACATTCATTTTCAAAAAATTTTGGGTTCCAAATTTTCTCCCCTTTTCTCCCCTCCCCCCACCCCAATACCCCAAGCAATCTAATTTTCCTTATCTCCAATCTACCCTCTCTTCTGCCATCCCTCCCTTCTCTTGTCTCCATCTTCTCTTTTCTCCTGTAGGGCCAGATGACTTTCTATTCCTCATTAACTGTATGTCTTCTTTCCTAGTTGCAACAACAATACTAAACAGTTGTTCCTAAAACTTTGAGTTCCAAATTCTCCCCATCCCTTCCTCCCCACCCATTCCCTTTGGGAAGGCAGGCATATCAATATAGGCCATATCTGTGTAGTTTTTCAAATGACTTCTCTGATAGTCGTGTTGTGTAAGACTAACTGAATTACCCTCCATCCTAACCTGCCCCTCATTGTTTCTCTTCTGTCTTTTGATCCTGTCCCTCCCCGAGTGTTGACTTCAAATTGCTCCCTCCTCCCTTTGCCCTCCCTTCCATCATCCCCCCCTTGCTTATCTCCTTCTCCCCCACATTCCTATACTGTAAGATAGGTTTTCATACCAAAATGAGTGTGCATTTTATTCCTTCCTTTAGTCAAATGTGATGAGGGTAAACTTCTTGTTTTTTTTTACCTCAGCTCTCCTCTTTATCCCTCCACTAAAAAGTCTCCTACTTGCCTCTTAAATGACATATAATTACCCCATTCCATTTCACCCTCTTTCCTCCCACTACATTTCTCTCTCACCATTTACCTTAATTTCTTTTAAGGTATGGTCCCATCCTATTCAATTCACTCTGTGCTCTCTGTCTCTGTATGTGTGTGCATGTGTGTATGTGTGTGCATGCACGTGTGTACGTGTGTGTGTGTGTGTGTGTGTGTATGTGTGTGTGTGGTCCCACCAACTACCCAGATACTGAAAAGTTTTAAGAGTTACAAATATTGTGTTTCCATGTAGGAATGTAAACAGTTCACTTCTGGTAAATCTCTTAAGACTTCTCTTTGCTGTTTACTTTTTCATGCTTCTCATTCCTGTGTTTGAAAGTCAAATTTTCTTTTCAGCTCAGGTCTTTTCATCAAGAATGCTTGAAAGTCCTCTGTTTCATTGAAAGACCATATTTTCCCCTGAAGTATTATACTCAGTTTTGCTGGGTAGGTGATTCTTGGTTTCAGTCCTAGTTCCTTTGACTTTTGGAATATCTTATTCCATGCCCTTCGATCCCTTAATGTAGAAGCTGCTAGATCTTGAGTTATCCTGATTGTATTTCCACAGTACTGGAATTGTTTCTTTCTAGCTGCTTGCAATATTTTCTCCTTGACCTGGGAGTTCTGGAATTTGGCCACAATGTTCCTAGGAGTTTCTCTTTTTGGATCTCTTTCAGGTGGTGATCAATGGATTTTTTCAATACTTATTTTGTCCTCTGGTTGTAGAATCTCAGGGCAGTTTTCCTCGATAATTTCATGGAAGATGATATCTATGCTCTTTTTTTGATCATGACTTTCAGGTAGTCCCATAATTTTTAAATTGTCTCTCCTGGATCTATTTTCCAGGTCAGTTGTTTTTCCCATGAGATATTTCACATTCTCTTCCATTTTTTCATTCTTTTGGTTTTGTTTGGTGATTTCTTGGTTTTTTATAGTCATTAGACTCCATCTGTTCCATTCTAATTTTGAGAGAACTATTATCTTCAGTGAGCTTTTGAACCTCTTTTTCCATGTGGCTAATTTTGCTTTTGAAAGCATTCTTCTCCTCACTGGCTTTGTGAACCTCTTTTGCCAATTGAGTGAGCCTATTTTTCAAGGTGATATTTTCTTCAGCATTTTTTTGGGTCTCCTTAACCAAGGTATTGACCCGTTTTTCATACTTTTCTTGCATCTCTCTCATTTCTTTTCCCAGTTTTTCCTCCACCTGTCTAACTTGCTTTTCAAAATCCTTTTTGAGCTCTTCCAAGGCCTGAGCCCACCCAACATCCTTCTAGGATGTCTGGGGTACTGACGTCCCGCCCTCCACGTCTTTCCCTGATGGCAAGAATACGTCCTCGTCATCAGATCCGAATGTCGGGATCATTTGCATCTGTTCAAAAAAACTCTCTATAGTCTTATTTTTCTTCCCTTTTCTAGGCATTTTCCCAGCCAGTTACTTGACTTCTGAGATTCCTGTCCTCCCCCTCCCCTGCCTAGATCTGCCCAGCTAGTGCTTGGGGTCTCAGATTCAAATGGGCTTTCCGCGCCGTACCGCTGCTAATCAATGTGACCTTTAGTTCTGGTGCTGGGGTGGGAGTGGGGCCGCCTCCCAGGCTCAGTTCCCTCAGGGCCTTTATGCAGAGACCTTCTGTAATGGAGTGGGGTGGGGCAGGGCCGTCTCTCAGGCTCAGGTCCCTCAGGTTGTTTATGCAGAGACTTTCAGTAATGAAGATCCTGCCTGCTGCTGGGGGAGTCCCGGGCCGCCGCTGCAGCTGCTGCCTCCACCGCCTCCCCCGCCTCTGCCTCCGCTGTTTCCTGCCCCCGCCTCTGCCACCGCTGCTTCCTCCCGAGGGGGCCTGAGTCACGGATACACCCCACTCCCCTCGGCCAGCCAGCCGTCTCTCTCACTGACCTGTAGCTTCTGTGGGCGGAGGGACTTTCCCGGCCACCAGAGCCTCCGTCCCTGAAGCCTTCTCAGATCAGCTTCTCTGGGGCCGTGGCCAGGGCAGCGCTGGTGTGGGGTCCGCTTTCTGGGGCGCGATGGACCCTGGGGACGGCTCTCCATGGCTCTCTGGAATGGAAATCTCTTCCACTCAGTTTCTGCACACCTTTCAGTGATCCAGAACTTATGGGGATCTCTTTTTACATTAATTCTATGGGCTGTGTGTTCGGAGCTCACAAACATGAGTCTTTCTACTCCGCCATCTTGACTCCGCCTCAATGGAAGGAATTTTAAAGATTCAATTTTATAAAAAATAGTGATAAGGGTGATAATAAAAATTATTATCAAAGTTCAACCCATCAACCATGCCCTAAAAGGTACAATAGTAAAATAGAGACATGTCAGCCAGGGTAGGTGATACCAGATGCAACAGGAGATTTATGTACCCTAAAAACAGCTACTATGGCTATAGAGATACAAAAAGAATCTTGAAAAGCTGACCAAGGCTTTGAAGCACCACTGGTTGAGTTATCTGTCCAGTTAGTGTGTTATAAGTGCTCCTAGAAATCAAAGAAATACAGGTAGTATAGATTGGCCTCAAAACCATGGAGGAGAGTTAAACAATTGGTGTTCCTAGAAACACCATTCTAATACTTTTATTGAATTATGCAAGCAGTTATTTTCAATCCATTTGTACAATAGTCTAAAGAATAATGAATAGAAAGAAATAATAGCAGGATGGTCACTTGTTCCAAAATTGATAATTACTATCTTAATCTCACTGAAAAATAGATGAAGTGATGATGATGATAATGATGATGATGATGGTAATGATGACGATGATGATGATGATGATGATGGTGATGATGATAATTCCTCAAAGTTCCCATGGGGTGTGGAAGTGGGAGGGCAATGGCAAAGTAAGAGACTCCCAGACAGTCTGATGGATAACAGGGAATTCATGTGTTGCTATAGAGGCTGTAAAGGCATATAATTAACTGTAACTAAAATTCAAGATTTCCAAAGTATTTTATACCCATTTTCTTGATTGATCTGCATTACAATCTTATGAGGTAGGCATATGAGATAGTATTAATCCTAGTTTACAAATAAGAAAACAGGCTCAGAGAGGTTGTGATCAGCCCATAAATACACAGGGAGCATGCATCAGAGAGAGGATTCAAATACAAGTCTCTCCAATAGTCTTTCCTTTACACAATGCTGCCTTTCCTACATTCTGCTGTTGCCTTCTAGATCCCTTAGGGTCTAATTGGTGGAAATACTCTGTTGTTATTACTATATATTTACACCATTTTAAATATTGCATAATTGTTATCTTAAGGCTATGAAAATTCACACACTTTGGAAGAGCACCTGAAGGATAATTTCCATCACTCATCTGTTCCTGTCCTCAAGGAACTTACATTCTTTTCTAAGATTGCTACCTTTTGTTTTGATATTACCAGTTTTCAGTGTTCCCTCTTGTTCCCATTGACCCCATTGATCCTCTCTTGTTAAAATGAATGAATGCGTGAACAAAAAGTAAATACAGTGGCTGGACATGGTATTATTTGCAACACTGTATCTCACGGTCCCCTGTCTGTCTGCCTAGAGGACAAAGATGGGTTGTGGGATGAAGATTCATTACTATAACACTTAAGGTTTGGCTCCTTAATGTTGGTTGTGTATATTTTTATTTCGGTTTTGCTTCGCTTCACACAAGGTTTCCCGTATTTCTTAGAATTTCTCATACTTCTCATCACTTAATAACACAATAATGTTCCATGAAGTTCTTTTATCACAGTTGTTCAGCCATCCCCAAAATGAAAAGTATCCATTTGTTTCCAATTCTTTGAGGTCACAGAAAATAATATTTGGTAAAGATGGTAGATTTCTTTTTGACTTTGGCTTCATTGGGGTATATTCCTAAGGGTATGAATACTTAATAAAAGTATTTGTCCTGTAGAACTTGGACTCAGTCAAAAGGCCTCACTCAAGGACCTAGAAGGCCACATGTAGCCTCAAGGCTTGCAGGTTCTTCACCCGTAATAAGTAACAAAAGTCAGATCTCTGTTGACTGTGTGGATGAAGAAAAGGAAATGGGAGTGAAAGAAGTTGGGTATATAGAAAAGACAATGCTTGGTACCTAATTATATATAAGGTCAAGGAAAAGTAAAGAAATAGGATGATTTGGAGAAGGCCAAGTAGGCAGATGGTGAGATCTCCGTGTATGAGATATGAGGACTGGATCTGGGAGCCATTTACATAGTGATAATAATTGAACCCATAGGGGATGAGATAAATGAAAGAGGGTTAGGGGGAGAAGAGGACACAGGAAGGAACCTCTTAAACTATTATTTTACCTCATGTGTTTGCTTGTTTTAACTCCCAACAACAGTGTCATAGACAAAATTAGAAATTCCCCCAAACACACTAAGAAGGGTAATCATAGCTAAAGAATTAAACAGAAAAAATAGAGCAGCAAAACTGTCATAAGAAGAAATAAATAAGGAACTGAATGTAACCAAGAATTCTTTTTTTTTAGAAAAATTTATTTAACATTTTACATTCATTTTCACAAAATTTTGGGTTCCAAATTTTCTCCCCATTTCTCCCCTCCCCCCACCCCAAAACACTGAGAATTGTAATTACCCCTATCACCAATCTGCCCTCTCTTCTATCATCCCTCCCCTCTCTTGTCCCCATCTTCTCTTTTGTCCTGTAGGGACAGATAACTTTCTATTCCCCATTACCTGTATTTCTTATTTTCTAGTAGCAACAACAATACTTGACAGTTGTTCCTAAAGCTTTGAGTTCCAAATTCTCCCCATCCCTTCCTCCCCACCCATTCCCTTTGGGAAGGCAGGCAATTCAATATAGGCCATATCTGTGTAGTTTTGCAAATGACTTCCATAATAGTCATGTTGTGTAAGACTAACTATATTTCCCTCCACCCTATCCTGCCCCTCATTGCATCTATTCTCTCTTTTGATCCTGTCCCTCCCCAAGAGTGTTGATTTCAAATTGCTCCCTCCTCCCATTGCCCTCCCTTCCATCATCCTTCCCTCCCTGCTTATCTCCTTCTCCCCCACTTTCCTGTATTGTAAGATAGGTTTTCATACCAAAATGAGTGTGCATTTTATTCCTTCCTTTAGTTGAATGTGATGAGAGTAAACTTCATATTTTTCTCTCACCTCCCTTCTTTTTCCCTCCACTAAAAAGTCTCCTACCTGCCTCTTCTATGAGAGATAGTTTGCCCCATTCCATTTCCCCTTCTCTCCTCCCAATACATTTCTCTCTCACTACTTAACTTCATGTTTTAAAGATATGATCCCATCCTACTCAATTCACTCTGTTCTCTGTGTGCACGTGCACGTGTGTGTGTGTGTGTGTGTGTGTGTGTGTGTGTGTGTGTGTGTAATCCCACCAACTACCCAGATACTGAAAAGTTTCAAGAATTACAAATATTGTCTTTCCATGTAGGAATGTAAACAGTTCAACTTTAGTAAGTCCCTTACGACTTCTCTTTGCTGTTTACCTTTTCATGCTTCTTTTCATTCTTGTGTTTGAAAGTCAAATTTTATTTTCAGCTCTGGTCTTTTCATCAAGAATGCTTGAAAGTCCTCTATTTCGTTGAAAGACCATATTTTCCCCTGAAGTATTACACTGTGTTTTGCTGGGTAGGTGATTCTTGGTTTTAGTCCTAGTTCTTTTGACTTCCGGAATATCCTATTCCATGCCCTTCCATCCCTTAATGTAGAAGCTGCTAGATCTTGTGTTATCCTGATTGTACTTCCACAATACTGGAGTTGTTTCTTTCTAGCTGCTTGCAAGATTTTCTCCTTGACCTGGGAACTCTGGAATTTGGCCACAATGTTCCTAGGAGTTTCTCTTTTTGGATCTCTTTCAGGTGGTGATCAGTGGATTCCTTGAATACTTATTTTGCCCTCTGGTTCTAGAATCTCAGGGCAGTTTTCCTTGATAATTTCATGAAAGATGATGTCTAGGCTCTTTTTTTGATCATGGCTTTCAGGTAGTCCCATAATTTTTAAGTTGTTTCTCCTGGATCTATTTTCCAGGTCAGTTGTTTTTCCAATGAGATATTTCACATTATCTTCCATTTTTCCATTCTTTTGGTTTTGTTTTATGATTTCTTGGTTTCTCATAAACTCATTAGCCTCCATCTGTTCCAATTTTGAGAGAACTATTTTCTTCAGTGAGCTTTTGAACCTCCTTTTCCATTTGGCTAATTCTGCTTTTTAAAGCATTCTTCTCTTCATTGGCTTTTTGAACCTCTTTTTCCAATTGGGTTAGCCCATTTTCAAGGAGTTTTTCTTCAGCATTTTTTTGGGTCTCCTTTAGCAAGGTGTTGAACTGCTTTTCATGCTTTTCTTCCATTTCTCTCATTTCTCTTCCCAATTTTTTCTCCACCTGTCTAACTTGATTTTCAAAATCCTTTTTGAGCTCTTTCATGGCCTGAGCCCATTGAATATTTATTTTAGATGTTTAAGATACAGAAGACTTGACTTTTATATCTTTCCCTGATGGTAAGCATTGTTCTTCCTCATCTGAAAGGAAGGGAGGAGATATCTATTCACCAAGGAAGTAACCTTCTATAGTCTCATTTTTTTTCCCCTTTTCTGGGCATTTTCCCAGCCAGTTACTTGAATTCTGAGATTCTTCTCCATGCCCACCTTGCCTCTGGATTGGCCCAGCTAGTGCCTGGGGTCTGAGATTCAAATGCTGCTTCCCAGCCTCAGGGCTTTCAACAGGCGCAGGGTGGCTATTCAGTATGAGATTAAATTCAGCTGCTTGGGTGGGGGGCCGGGCCACCTCACAGGGCTCAGTTCCCTCAGGAGGTTTATGTGGAGACCTTCAACAATGGATCTGAGCTCCTGTCTTCTTTGGGAGCTCCTGTCCTCTGCTGCCTCTGCTGCTGCCTCCCAAGGGGGCCTGAGTTATGGAGACACCCTGCTCCCCTCTCAGCCAGCCAAACAGGCTTTCTCATTGACCTATGGCATCTGTGGGTGGAGGTACCTGCGCTACTGCTGGAGATTCTGCCCCTGAAGCCTGCTCAGATCTGGTCCTCTTGGTGCTGCATGGCCAAGGTAGGGCTAGGCTCTGCTCCAGGTCCAGTGCATGATGGACCTTTGTTTTTGGTTTTCCAGGGCTCTCTGGAACAGAAATCTCCTCCACTCTGTTGTTGTGTGGCTTCTGCTGCTCCAGAATTTGTTGGGAGTTCTTCTTTACAGTATTGGGATTAGGAGCTAGCATATGTGAATCTTTCTACTCCACCATCTTGGCTCCTCCCCATAACCAAGAATTCTTAAGATGATTAAACTCAATGATTTAGAAATTTCATTAGAAAAATAAACAAAACAATGGGCTAGATGAATTATTGTACAGAAGAAGGAACAGAAAAATCAGGAAAATAAGCCCAGAAAAAGATTTCAAAACAATACATATAAAAGTGATGGGTCTGAAGAATAGAACACAGATGGAAAATTTCAGAAGAATTGGGATTCTCAAAAATCCCAAGGGAGAAGGAGGAAGAGAAGGAAAAAGAGATGGGGGGAGAGAGGGAAAGAGAGAGAGGACAGGGAGAGAGGGGGAGAGAGGGAAAGAGAGAAAGGAGAGGGAGAGGGGAAGAGAGAGAGAGGGAGAGAAAGAGGAGACTGCCATATATTAGAAAACTATACCCAAGTTAAGTAAAGTAGCATTTATTAATTATCTACTGTGTGCTAGGCATGATGCTAAGAACTAGAGATACAAAGGAAGTCAAAAACAGTTCTTGCTTTCAAGGCACTTGCTGTTTAATGAGAGAGATAGCACACCAGTAATAATGTAGAAATGAGATTCATACAGGATAAATTGAACATAATCTCAGCAGGAAGACACTAGCATTAAAAGGGATCAGGAAAGGTTGCTAGGAGTAGGTGGAATTTTAACTGGGACTTGAAGGAAGCTAGAGACATCAGGGGTTTGGTGATGAAGAGGGAAAGAAGTCTAGGCATAGGCAACAGTGAATAAAGATGCCCTGGGCTGGGGTATCTTGTGAGATGAACAGCAAGGAGGTCATTGTAACTGAATCTTAAAATACTTGTAGGGGAGTAAAGTGTGAGAATACTAGAATGGTATGAAGGGATCAAGACACAAAAAACATATAAAAGAAAATTCTATATTAGGAAACCAGGCAAGAGAAATTCAGGGAAATATTGAAAACAAGGGACAGATTGTGAATAGACAAAATTCACAAGATACTAACATCATTCCAAGCTGTAATGCTATAAAAATAAGGAGATGATTATACAAGTAGTCAAACTTTGTGACTAAGCAAGTCTTAATTTCTCTGGGTCTCAGTTTTTTCCTATTTATAATGAAAGAGTTGGCTTTCCATGGCTTCTTAGGTCCTTTCTAACTCTAAATATATAATCCTAAGAAGAAGGGCACTATTAATTTTTAAACATTTTTTGAGTTCCAAATTCTCTCCCTCTCTCTCTCCTCCCCTCCTTGAGAAGGCAAGCAATTTGATATAGATTATACATGTGCAGTAATGCAAAAGATTTCAATTTTAGTCATGTTGTAAAAGAAAATACAGACTAATGGGAGTAAAAGAAACAAAAATAATTAAAAAGTATCCTTCAATCTGCATTCAAACTCCACTAGTTCTTTCTCTAGAGATGGATAGAATTTTTTTTATAAATCCTTGTATCATGGTATTCATCAGAACAGCAAAATCATTGATAGTTGATCATTGGACAATATTGCTGTTACTCCATACAATGTTCTTCTGGCTCTGCTCACGTCACTTCACATCTGTTCATATAAGTCTTCCCTGTTTTTTTCTGAAAGCTTTCTACTCATCATTTCTTATAGTACAGTAGCATTTTATCACAATTATATACTATAACTTGTTCAGCCATTCTCCAAATGATGGGCATCCCCTTTATTTCTAATTCCTTCCCATCACAAAAAGATGATATAAATATTTTTGTACATACATATCCTTTCCTTTTTATCTCTTTGGGTTACAGACAAACCTAGTAGTGATGGCATCAAAGGATTATGCATAATTTTATAAACCTTTGAGCATAGTTCCAAATTGCTTTCCAGAATGGTCAGAACAGTTCACAAATCCAACAACAGTGCATCAGTGCCCCTTTTTTTCCACATCCTTCCCAACATATCTGTTATATTAGTCAATATGTTAGATACAAGGTGGGGTAGTTCAGAGTTGTTTTAATTTGTATTTCTCTAATCATAGTGATTTAAAACATTTTTCAAATGCTAGGTCTTTTGATTTGTTCTTTTGAAAACTTCCTGTTCATACCACTTGACTATTCATCAATTGGGAAATGGCTGATATCCTTATAAATTTGACTCATTTCTCTATATATTTGAGAAATGACATATTTATCAAAGAAACTTGCTGTAAATCCTCCATCCCTCCCCAGTTTCCTGCTTTCCTTCCAATCTTGGCTGCATTAATTTTGTTTGTATTAAAACTTTTTAATTTAATGTAACCAAAACTATCCATTTTGTTTTCCCATAATTTTCTCTATCTCTTGCTTGGTCATAAATTCTTCCCTTGTTCAGAACTCTAACAAGTAAAAATTTCCATACTCTCTTAATTTATTTATGATATCACCCTTTATGCCTAAAACTCAGTTTGACCTTATTTTAGTCTGTGGTGTGAGGTGTTGATCTTTACATATTTTCTGCCAAACTGCTTCCCAGTTTTCTCAGTATCTTTTCCCCAAAGCTTGAATCTTTGGGGTTTTCAAACACTAGATTCTTATGGTAATTTACTACTGTGTATTGTGTTCTACTCATCCACCACTCTATCTTGTGGCTGGTACCATACTGTTTTGCTACTTTGCAATACAGTTTGAGATCTGCTGAGCAATCTTCCTTCACATATTTTTTCATTGATTCCATTGATATGCTTGTCCTTTTGTTCTTCCATATGAATTATTATTTTTCTAGCTCCATAAAATACTTTTATAATAGTTTGATTTGAATGGCATGGAATAAGTAAGTTATGTGGAACTGTCATTTTTATCATATCGGGCTGGCCTTTCCATGAACAATGAACATTTTTCTAATTGTTTAGATTTGATTTTTGTGTGAAAAGTGTTTGGCAATTATGTTCATGTAGATCCCAGGTTTGTCTTGGCAGTAAACTCCCAAGCATTTTATATTATCTGCAGTTATTTTAGGTGGACTGTTTTTATTTCCTGTTGGAAATTGTATGTAAAAATGCTGTTGGTGATGAGTTTATTTTATTTTCTGCAACTTAGATGACTCTCTAGTATTCTCCAAGTACATCATCCTATCATTTGCAAAGAGTGGTAGTTTTGTTTCTTCATTGCCTATTCTAATTTCTTTGAATTTTATTCTTCTTTTATTGTTATAACTAGCATTTCTAGTACAATATTGAATAATAGTGGTGATAATGGACATCTTTGCTTCACCCCTGATTTTATTAGGAAGGCGTCTAGTTTATTCCAATTACAGATAATACTTGCTAATGGTTTTAGATAGATATTAACCATTTCAAGGAAAGCTCCATTTATTCCTATGCTCTTTAGTGTTAATAGGAATGAGTGTTGTAGTTTGTCAAAAACTTTTTCTGCATCTACTGACATGATCTTATGATTTTGGTTGTTTTTGTTATTAGATCAATTATTTATGCTGATATTTTACTGAACCAGACCTGAATTCTTGGTATAAATCCCACCAGCTCATGTGTATGATTTTTGTGATATACTGTTATAATCTCCTTGCTGGTATTTTATTTAAAAATTTTGCATCAATATTTATTACGGAAATTATCTATAATTTTCTTCCAATTTAGGTATCAGTATCATATATTTCTTATAAAAGGAATTTGGTAGGACTCTTTGCCTACTTTTTCCAAACAGCTTATACAATATTGGAACTAATTGTTTTTTAAATACTTGGTAGAATTTATTTGTGAATCCTTCTGGTCCTGGGGATTTTTCCTTAGGGAAATCCTTCATTTATGGTTTGTCCAACCTCTTTTTCTAAAGTGGAATTATTTAATATTCTGCTTCCTTTTCTGTTAATCCAGGCAATTTATATTTTATTTATTTTTGTCATTTTATATATTTTTATTTTATATATTTTGTCATTTTATATATTTTTGTCAAAATTAAAGCATTTTCACTTAAATTGTTAGATTTACTGGTACATAATTGTGCAAAGTAGGTCCTAATAATTGCTTTAATTAATTCTTCATTGATAGTGAATTCATTCTTTTCATTTTTGATAATGGCAATTTGATTTTCTTTTCTTTTTTTTGATCAAAGTTAATCAATGGCTTAATTATTTTTCCATAAAACTAGCTCCTAATTTTATTTACTTTCAATTTTATTAATCTCTCCTTTGATTTACAAG
Source organism: Bettongia penicillata ogilbyi (assembly GCA_023548195.1). NCBI lineage: Eukaryota > Metazoa > Chordata > Mammalia > Diprotodontia > Potoroidae > Bettongia > Bettongia penicillata. The sequence goes on from JAJHZJ010000174.1 coordinate 1,178,447, forward strand.
ATTTCCAATTCAATATTTAATTGGAGATTTTTTGATTTGTTCTTTTTCTATTTTTTTTTAGTTGCATGCCCAATTCATTCATCTACGCTTTTAGTATTTGACTGATACAAGCATTTAAAGGTATAAATTCTCCTCTAAGTACTGCTTTGGCTACATTCTATAAACTTTGGTATGTTCCGTCATTGATATCATTCTTTTTAATAGAATTATTGATTCTACGATTTACTCTTTGGCTCACTCATTCTTTAGGATTATATTAGTTTCCAATTACTTTTTAATCTATGTTTCCATGGCCCTCTAGTACATAAAATTTTTACTGCATTAGGTCTGAAAAGGATGCATTTAATATTTCTGCTTTTCTGCATTTGCTTATGAAGTTTTTATACTCTAATATATGGTATGTTTTTGTGAAGGTGCCATGTACAGTTAAAAAGAAGGTATACTCATTTCTTTTCCCATTTATTTTTTCCATAGGTCTATGACATATAACTTTTAAAAAATTCTGTTCTTCTTAACATTCTTCTTGTTTATTTTATGGTTAGATTTATCTAGTTTTAAGAGGAGGAAGCTGAGGTCCCCCACTATTCTATTTTTTTCCTAACTCATTTAACTTTTCCTTTAAGAATCTGCATGCTAAGCCATTTGGTGCATACATGTTTACTATTGATAATGCTTCATTGTCTGTGGTTCCTTTTGGCAAAATATAGTTTCCCTGCTTATCTTTTTTAATTAGGTCTATTTTTACTTTTGCTTTGTCTGAGATCATTGATACAGACCCCTACTTTGTAGCTTGTAGTAACTTCAATTCCTTATTTTTACTGTGTATCTCACTGTTTCAAGTATGTTTCTTGTAAACAACATATTGTTGGATTCTGGCTTTTAATATATTCTGCTATCAGCTTCTGTTTTATGTATGAGTTCATCCCAATTACATTCACAATTAGGATTACTATTTCCCTCTATCCCATTTTCCCATTTATCCTTCTCTCTCTTTCTTTTCACCATAGAACTTCTCAAAAGACTATATTACTTGTCATCACTACTTCCCTTAATGCACCTCTCCCTTTCTCTTATCCCTTTCCCTTCCTACTTCCCTGTAAGGTAAGATAGATTTCTTTTAAAAAAAAAAATTTCCCCAATTGCATGTTAAAACAATTCTTAACATTTTTTTTTAAAGTTTTGTGTTCCAAATTCCATCCTTCTCTCCCTCCCTCTTCTCCCACCTTCCTGAGATGGCAAGCAATCCAACATAGGTTATACATGTGCGATCATGTAAAGCATTTTCGTGTTAGTCATTTTGGACAAGATGTTCAAGTCTTCAAGTTGTTCAAAACCACAAAAAAAGAAAATGAAAAAAATGTGTGCTTCAGTCTATATTCAGACAATATTAGTTTTTTTCTCTGGAGCTGGGTAGCATGTTTCTTCATGAGTCCTTTGGGATTGTCTTGGATCATTGTTTTGCTGAGAATGATTAAGTCATTCATAATTATTCATTATATGATATTGCTGTTAATATGCACAGCATTCTCCTGGTTCTGCTTACTTCACTTTGCATTTGTTCATGTGAGTCTTTCCAGGTTTTTCTGAAATCATCCTTGTTATTATTTTTAATAGCAAAATAATATTCCATCACAACCATATACTACAATTTGTTCAGCCATTCCTCATTTGATGGCCATCCCCTCAATTTCCAGTTCTTAAGTCACCATCAAAAGGGGGGCTATAACCTTATGATAGATTTCTATGGCCAACTGAATGTGTATGTTATTCCCTCTTTGAGACAATTCTGATGAAAATAAGGTTAAAGCATTTCCTGCCACCATCACCTTTCCCCCCCCTCCATCATATAAGCTCCTTTTAAACCTCTTTTATGAGGTAATTTCCTCTTTCTTCCTCCTTTTCCCAGTGCATCCTTCTTTCTCACCCCTTAATATCATTTTTTGAAATCACCTCATCAGAGTAAATTCACACTTGTGTCCTCTGTCTATGAAGACACCTTCTAACTGTCCTAATAATGATGTTGTTTATCTTGCATTTTTTAAGAGGACCAATGACAATATAGAGAGACATCTTGACTTTCACATGAATTGAATTTAAGTGAGGGAGAGTTACACAGTCATCAGCTTCACTCTCTTTTCCACAACCATTGAAGTCTACTGGCAGGACAAGAGTCAAGATGACTGGTGATGGTCCAGGATACAGTAAATGACCTTGCTGTCTTTGATGTCTGACCAAACTCTAAGAGCTCCATAGCACCATTATGACTGTTGAAACAAATTATTCACAGCAGTTAGAGCTGAGGGATAGAGAGGAAGCAGGCAACAAGCTGTGTTCGCTTGTGGGAAAGCGCAGGCAGAAGGAAGACTTGGGAATGGTGGTGCCCCCTTCAATGTTATTGCATATAAATTTCTTTGTTGCTCTGATAGATTTGGCTTTCTGCTGCTGGGATTCAGCTTTCTGGTGCTTAAATAAATGTTTTGGTTCTGTCTTCCATGTGGAGAGTCTGTTATATTTTTTGATTCAGAATTATGTCAGCAAACTCATAGCTGCTGTAGGTGCTGTGAATATTGCATTGGCACTACAAGTAGTCATCTTCCTAACTTGCTGACAGCTTTGAGGTCTGTTGGTTACCCTTGGGTAACTAGGTGGTACAGTGGATAGAGTGCAAGGTCTACAGTCAGGAAGATCCAAGTTCAAATTCAGTCTTAGGCACTTAATAGCTATATTACCTGGGAAAGTCACTTAACTCTGTTTGTCTCAGTTTCCTCATTGTAAAATGAATTAGACAAGGAAATGGCAAACCACTCCACTATCTTTGCCAAGAAAACCACAAATGGGGTCATGGAGAGTTGGACCCAACTGAACAACAATAACAAGTATTGGTTGGCCTTGATAGTGTGGAAACTAATAATGATAAAATTCTTAGTAATTATAATCTTTCCATATAGAAATGTAAACAGTTTAACCTTATTGATTCCCTTATGGTTTCTCTTTCTTATTTACCTTTTTATGCTTTTGAGTCTTCTATTTGAAAGTCAAATTATCTATTCAGCTCTGGTGTTTTCATCAAGAATACTTTAAAGTCATTGAAAAACATTTTATTAAATGTGCATTTTTCCCACTGAAGGATTATACTCAGTTTTCAATGTAAATTATTTACATATTTTACATTATATTATCATAATGTAATAGAATATAATTATGCATAATGCATAATAATGTATATATAATATAATGTTTATTATATTATATATATACTTATTATAATCTTAGCTCCTTTTACCTTATTATAGTCCAAGCTGTCTGATTCTTTAAAATGGAAGCTGCTAAATTTTGTGAGATCCTGAATGTGTTTCCACAGTATTTGAATTGTTTCTTTCTATTTGCTTGCAATATTTTCTCCCTGACCTGGAGGCTCTGGAATTTGGCTATTGTTTTCCTGGAAGCTTTCATTTGGGGATCTCTTTCAGTATGTGATCATCCCCAATCACAACAAAAGGAATTAGAAAACTATTCTTTTGGTCACTGAAGAATATAATGGATTTAAGGGAACATAAGGGAAAAGGGTTGTTTTGGGGCTTAAAGATACGTGAAGAAAGTAAAAAGGGAAGGATGATGATTGGTATATGTTAGTCAGTAAAAAGAAAAGTCCAATATGTGGAACAGCTTTCCTACTATAACAGGACAGTGGCTAGGTTTTTGCTGTCAAATGGATAGAACTGGCCTCTAACCTCTGGGTGGCTGGAACCAAACAGCAGGCTAGATACAGAAGAGTCAGGAATCAAACAGAAGTTTAATTTCAAAGTGAAAGAAACAGCTTGCAAGCAAGTACATCTGTGCAGAAGCTCCACTCCTATTGGGGGGACCTGCTTTAGTGTGACCAAATCTCTATACTTATATGAATGTCTGTGAGGTGAGCTGTAGCTTTGACCATGAGGGGTGACAGCAACAATGTGACAAGTTTGAGTCATAGCAGGGCTTCATGACCAGAGCATGGATGCAGCAGGTGCTTGTCTGAGCTTAGAGAACACCTGGTGCTGGGGTGCTGGTCAAAACAATACAATAGTTATATTGAAGAATGCACCTCAAGTTTTAGTTATTTGTTTGAGCTCCTTTTCCCTTTGGGTTTTGGTTTAGGGATTAAGATGGTATTGGTCGGTCTCCTTTTTCTCTTGGGACAAGGAATCATCCCTCTCTGCTGTGTAACTTTACGAACTGAGTCTAGGGTGGTCTCCTGTGTATGCAGAGTATCACTTGGAAAAGTAAAGTTTGTCTGTCATAAAGAGGGGTTCACAGAAAAGAAATGCAATAGGTATGGGGTTAATAGGTTGTCATCTTTCCAGCAGTAGGAAAAAAAGGTGATTGATTTAAAAAAGACAAAACAGATATAAAATGTGGAGCTTAAAATTACTTTTGATGTGCAAAAACAACTAAAGCACAAAATTTCTAAGACAAACTGAAATCTTTAAGCTAAGTACCTTAATAAAACTGAAACTTTACAGCTTGTTTGATTAGTTACCATCTGAATGCAATCCCAATAGTTATATGAAATAATTCTGGGATTTTGCTGTGGCAAGGATCATCCAGAGGGAGAGTGGAAAGGATTGTTGTTATGCCAAGCTCAGGGCACAGCTTACTTGCTAGGTCTTAGCTCTGGAAAACAAGGTGTCTCCTAATACCTTGACATTTCTCCCTTTTAGTCAAAGGGAGGGGGTCTGAGAGAACTCCTTCACTTCTGGCCAAAATGAGAGGCAGGTGTAAGCCAACATGCCAAGAGAGACCAGTTAGGCCAGGAGGAGCATTTTTTATTCCAGGAAGTCAATTCCTTGAGGGGACATATTTGGGAAAGTATGTCCTATGTAATTTTATGTGCCATTGCTTGCTTGGAGGTAGAAAACAGGGGGGCCAAGAATGTAGAGAGAGAAAATGCAAACACACACTTGAATCAGGTGGTTGGGCATATAACAAAAGGGAAAAGGATAAGAAAAAAAAACTAGGATAATATACTCAGCCCTTGTCTGGAATTTTGGGACAGCTGTCTCATCTGGATGTCTGCTGCTTCTGAGTCCTGACTAGATGAACCTTGAGGTGCCTGGAAGGTTTTGCTGTCCTCTTAAGAATAAGGGTTTTCTTCAGATGATCTAGGAGTCCACTATGCAAAAATGTAATCTTTGCATATTGAAATGTTTGTTGATAATTGCTAAATACACAATAAAAATGAAATTTAAAAATTCATAAGGTATATTTTAGTATTTCACTAGTGAGATATGATTCAAACAAAACTATAAATAAGAAAGAAGTTACAAACTTGACTATGTTATAACCAACACCCTCTAATCTGTGTTATATATGATAACAGAATACACAGACCACATATAAAAGAATAAACATGCTAAGAGAAGTGGATCCTATCCTTGTTGAGCATTTATTGTTTGAATTGCAGATTGTACGCAGGTGTCCCTAATTCAAAATTTTGTGATTGTGGCAAGGAGAACAATTATCTTAGATGTTATTGTTAATAGGAGATGGGATCATTGGGATGTCAAACTGGTGTGTTACAAAGACCACCATAACAGAATTTTGGGGGACTAAGTATTAAAAAGGTGTCTCAAAATGTTAAAGTATTTGTTTGGTAGAGCCCCCTTTCCAGCTTTACTTCCTCTGGTCAAATCCATAAATCTGCCAGGGTAAGATAAACAAGGGTAGAAGGATTAAAAAGTGAAGTGCTGTCTCATGTAGAACAGATAAATTGGTGTTTGATAACTAGGAATTAGAGAATTTCAGAGTCAAATGTGACCTCTGAGACCATCTAGACCAACCTGTATTTAAAAAAGGATCCATCAAGAACATACATAGTTAGTTTTACACCTTTTCATTAAAGACTTATGGAGGGTGGGAGGATTGGACAGAGGAACTCACTACCACCCAAGGTACTCTGTGGATAGATCTAATAGAATTTTTTTTCAGGGATTGTGTTTCTTTGTATCCCCAGTGCTTAAAACAAAATTTGGCACTGAGTGCTTAAATACTTGTAGATGATGATGATGATGATGATGATGATGATGATGATGATGATGAAGATGATGATGATGATGATAGGTAAAGGAGAAGACAATACTCACTGGAGTCAGGTGTTTTATGCTTGTGCGTTCTCCTTGTTTGGGTCTGATTTTTAACACTAAAATTTGGTGACAATATGTACTAATGTGAACAATTATAGACAATCACTTAATCACACTTGCTAGTTCCTTCTGAGTTCAGAGGAGATCATTTCAGGCCAGTGTTTTGAATTAGAAGCTATTTAAGTGCTCTTTTATCACCTTCATTATCAACATCCTCTCAAATCTTTTTGTTCTGTCCTTAATCCGTCAAAAGATTATTCCTCTCATTGGCAGTTAAGATGGAAGAATAATAATGGGTAATCAAGTCTATCTATTTTCAGGTATTTTATCTACTCTGAGGCAAGTTTATCTTCTTTAGTCCTCTCTCACTCCTTTTTTTATTCTTAACCTTCTTCATCAATCTTAACTCATTTTGAAATATGATCCTAAATTACATTCTTGTACTTGTCCTCATGACCTGCCCTTTCTTTTTGTGTATGTATCTTTTAAAAATTTTGAGCTCCCTGTGCATCCACATCAGTCTCTTTGCACTTCTCCTCCTTGTCAGTTTCTCTTTGTGACTTCAGAATTTTACTTTTTAATCTTCAATATCTATAAGGGATGATAATTTATAGAATTATAGTATATAGTTCTTTCAAAATTTTTAAAAATTATTATCTTTATATTACTTACATTTCTCCCTATGTAGTTTACTTTTCCCCACTTTCTCCCATAGCATTACCCATTATAAAAAACGTAAAAAATTTCTATGAAAGATACCAGCATATTAAAAAAAAGTTAGATGTCATATACAGCATCTACACATAGAATCCCCCCATTACTGCAAAGAAGCAGGGGGAGACAGTATGGAGGTTGGTCTTGGAATCAGAAAGTCCTGGGTTCAAATCATGCTGTTATTACTAACTGTATGACCAAATTATTGCAATCCACTTCTTTGGACCTCAATTGTATCAGCTATAAAATTAGGAAGGTGGAGTTGATTTCTAAGGTCCTTTCACTCTTATTTGGGGCCAAGCTTGGTCATCATTTTATTTTCAAATCATTCTGTTTCAATTGTTCTCCATTTATTTGGTGTAGTGTGTCATCACCTCTGATTCTGCTGCTGATCCTGAGCAGCCCAATTGCCCTCAGTAGACCAGATGGAGGGGAGGAAACCTTTCCTATTCAGCTGCAGGGGCTCCAGTGAGAAAAATGCCTGCCTGTGGAGAGGAATGGAAGCCCCTGATTCATGCAAAGGGAGAGGATAGTTCTTCCCCTCAGAGAATCAAAATCTAGGTGGAAATGTCTTATCTGCTCCCCATGGTCAGAATTCATAGGTCCTATGGCTCCTCCTGAAACCATCTCTCACAGGAAGTGCTCCCTTCATTGTTACAAGTCCTCTGGAAAATGGAAGCACACATCCCTACAAAACAGACACCTGGAGAAAAGTCCTAGTCATTTCCTGCTTATTATACTTATTTTCAATCATGTTTTGCCCTTCTGTTTGCTAATTTTCCTCAAAAGAGCCTATCTTCCTAATTGACAATGCTATTAGTTTCATCCTGCCACTGTTACCTAATCTATTTCTTTTGGATAAGATACTCCCTTCTACAGTCATATTCCAGTTCTGGAAGATTTTGAAAAACAGTGTAGGTAGCTACATGTATACTCTTGTAGATCTGAATGGCATTTACAACTTTAACAGTAACATTGTATCCACTTTGTCAGGCGATTGTATATACTGAAAGTATTAAAAAAAAATGCAAGCAATTCAACAACGCAAAGAGAAACTTTCTTCTACATGATTGTCCCTTCGTAGATAAAATAGTCTCCTGTAAGGCTAAATGGATTCTTCTTTACAGGCAACTCCTCCCATCAAAATATGGATTACCTCCAGTTCAGAAGTATAGTAGGCCATAAGATAAGAGCTTACCATGGACTTGGTTTTGCTAATGCGTAGGCATCTCTTTGTTCCTTGGCTCAGTACTCCTTATTTGGCAGGGTAGACTCTGGTACATGGAGTCATGTGAAGCCGTCTTTGATGAGATAGAATAGATGTCTGTTGAGCCCTGAGTCTCATTTCCTCAAATTTCAGATTACTGGGGAGATCAAGTTTATGTCCTTATGTTAGCATTTCTAGTTTATATTGTTTGTTACCTATAGTTTGTCTATTTGTACATAAAACTTTGAGGCCAAGAGTTTATTGCTTGGTTTCTTTCTTGGATTCTGTCTTCTGTGAAACTGGGCTGTCTAGACTGCTCTTCCTCCATTAAATTGTTCTCTATCATATCCAGTTTGATGAATAAAAATGTGAATACTTAAATTTATTGACATATATAATCTGTTATTTAAACAGTTGTCATCTGCTTGAGTGTGTGTGTGTGTGTGTGTGTGTGTGTGTGTAACTGTGGAGCACTAGAAATGTGAACAATCAAAGCAAGTCTAATTGAAAAACTGATGCTGAGTCTACAAGTATCATCTTGTCAAGCTTAACCAGCATAGTTAATATTGGGTACTCTGTCCCTAAGGTTTTTCCATGTAGGTCAGAAAAAAGAAACCAATAGCTATGCTATTTTAAGGTCATAATACAAGACACGTAGACTAGACACGTCTTAGTCTTCCTGCCTTTCCAGTCAGTCCTCTTACCCTTTTCTCACACTCTTGTAATTCAGTGTTGTTGGCATAATTGCTGTTCCTCATGCACAACATTCTATCTCCTTACTTTCTCATCTCTATCTTCCAGCTTTCTTCCCATTGTGCATGTATGCATGTGTGCATGTGCGCATGTATGCATACATGCATGTGTGTGTTCACACCTGGGCAGCTAGGTGGTGAAGTGGATAGAGTGCTGGAATCAGGGAGGTCTGAGTACAAATCTAGCCTCAGACACTTACTATCTGTGTGACCTTGGGCAAGCTGTTTAACTTTGTTTGCTTTAGTTCCTCATCTGTAAAATGAGCTGGAGAAGCAAATGGCACCACTCCAGTACCCAAGAAAATCCCAAATGGAGTCACAAACAGTCGAAGACGATTGAAACACAACTGAACCATAACAACATATATTCACACAGACACATATACATAATGTCTGTAGTTAAATGCATATTGTCTCGAGCTCTTTGAGGTCAGGAATCGTATTTTTGCCTTTCTTTTTATCTCTAGCACTTAGCATAGAACCTGATAGTATGGGCTTAAAAATGTTTATTGATGAAGATAGATAAAGGGGAAAACAACACTCATTGAAATCAGATTGGTATTACATAACTCCTCCGTTTGTCTTTTTCTTTACACTATAATTTGGTGTACCTAAATATAAATAATCAACTGCAACCCTACCTTACTTAAAGATAACACTTTCCCATTACAAATCCTTTCATAAATTCTATGTACTAAGAGTTTAAAAATAAATTCATATTTGTTTCCTGAAATGCAGAATTTCTTTGGGGTTACCTAACCATATGCAGCTTCTGCCTAGAAACCAAAAAGAAAAGAAATTCAAATGTCATTTTTGGTACTGCAGTTGAGACAGGAATTGGTACAAGCAGTAGTTTTAAAGAAAGTAATACCAAGATTGATATCTAACAGATAGACACGGCAACAAGATCTAATTGAGAGAATTAGATTCATTGAGTGGTTTGTGGGGCTCCTTCAAATTTCCATTTCTTGGTTTACAATGCCAGCCAAATTGCTGACCTTTCTGTGCCTGTTTTGCACTAATATGAAATGAGAGTAATAAATTTCATCACCAGTCTAGTCTATTCAAGGTAGACAAGTTTGCAGGCTGCTCTGTGATGCTTTGAGGAAAGCTGATTCGGATAGAAAAAGAACTTGTTCTACTGGCTGTGGACAGCCCAGACTTTAAATTTCTTTCATCCTCACAATAGCTTTTTAGGACTTCTGTACAAGAATATGAACTCAGTCAAGGATGATTCAAAGGAAACATAGATATCCACAGAATTATTAAAATTAGGAATATAAAATATCCCTTATCAAACCTAAAATGTCCTCTTTCAGGACAGCACTGAAACTCTCATTAAAATTTTTACCTCCCTCCCCCAAACAATTCCATTCACAATGTTTTGATTAACTTCTTTGTGGGTATTTTCTTAAAAATCCTTTTCAAAGAATCATTATGAATGGAATAATTTATGATAAAATATAACATAATTTAAAACGTGATATATAACAGGAAGACAGAAAACATGCAATTTGGGCAACATACTCCTATTAAGGTGAAAAAAAGGATTTGGGATGATCCGAATTATCCTGTGGGTTGGTTTCTACAACCCCTTAGGTGTAGACAAATGATATTCTAAATTTCCTAGAGCATAAACTGTTATATAGAGATAGGGTCTTACATTCTGAGGTCTAAAGTGATTTCCCTAATATAAATCAGTTACCTACAAGCAAACTTACACTTGATTACTTTAATGGATGCATGAGGTGGATATGAACCTTACCACCATGACTGGGCATTTCTACTGACTGGTGCAGATTCCTTCCCATTCATGTCTTTGATCCCATATGATTCTTCTGCATGTCTTGTAACTCTTGGTCCACATCCAGTGCTTTTGACTTCTCTCTTGAAGAAAATATTCATACTTTACAGAAGTATACAGACTGTGAGTAATCTACGTTTGGACCTCTTTCATTCGACATTGAACAATATTTTCTTTTTTTGGATTTACAAATGAATTTTTTCAAATATTCAAATAATTCTGATAATACATAAACTGCAAAAAAGAGAATCCTACCAATTTTCTTCCAAGATGCAAATATGATCTTGATACCTAAATAAAAGAGAGTCAAAACACAGAAAGACATCTATAAACCAATACACCTAATGTATATTGATGTAAATTTCAAATAAAATATTGGCAAAGAGGCTGTAACAAAACAACCATTATAAAGATTTTACAAAGGTTGATTTTTCTATCTTAAGTCTCTCCCTACTCCAGTCCATCTTCCACTCAGTTTCCAAAGTGATCTCCCTAAAGTTCAGATAATGGCTATGTCATTTCCCTACTCAGTAAATTCCAGTGACTCCCTATTAACTCCGAGATAAAATATAAAATTCTCTGGTCTTTAAAGCCTTTCACAACCTGGTCCCTTCATGTGTGGCTAAACTCTCTGAGAGGGCCTTAATACTTTCATTTTCTTTTCAGTCATACTTTTCTTAAATCTACAGTCTGGTTTCTGATCTTTTCATCCAAACAAAACTGTTATTTCTAAAAGTACTAATAATCTCTTAATTGCTAAATCTCATGATTTTTAAAAAATTATTTGATTTAATGAGGCAAGATACACCATCTAGACTCCCCCCACTCCCTCCGCTTTAAGAACAAAAGAAAAACAAGTCACTATAGATACGTATAGCTAATCAAGATAAGTTTCCATGCAAATTCTCATTCTTTGCCACCTCAAAAAGGGACATTTTTTGTATATCCTTAGAGTATGTTTTGCTTAAATTAATCTCTCCTGTATTCTCCTAGCTCCCTCTTCTCCTTTTCCCTTTCTCTTCTATTTTCCTGTTTAGTGAACATATTTCTGTGCCCAGGCTGTGTTTTTCTCCAAGGCATTCCTTGTAGAAGTTTTGCAGTCATTCTCATCTTCTGTTTTTGTTGGGTTTTGTTTTTGCTACATTTTTTTTTGTTTGTCAATTCTTCCAGACTACTTCCTGCTTTGGGACTTGATGTTAGGGCCAGGCTCTGCCATACTTTGGAAAAGACCCTGATGCTGGGAAAGACTGAAGGCAAAAGGAAAAGGGGACAATGAGGATGAGATGGTTAGACGGTATCATAGAAACAACGAACATGAAGTTGGACAGACTTCAAGAGATAGTGAAAGATAGAAGGATCTGGTGTGCTATGGTCCATGAAATCAGAAAGAGTTAGACACAACTAAACAACTGTCTCACTTCTACAGGGAAGGTATGGAAGAGTCCTGTTGCGACTCTCTTGGGTTATCGAGTATTGTGTTATTCTAGGATTTTAGGGACATACCGGGAAGTTGTAAGCTTTCAGTGCTCCCAGCATGGTCTAATCCTGCAAGTTCCTGACCTTGGTTTGAGTTCGAGCAAGAGTAGACTGCTGCTAGATTCTCCCTTGGGCCAGCTAGAAAGCAGCTGGCTCAGTAGCAGAATTTTGGCCTATATCTCACCCTAGTAGTCCTCTACAGACTGGTGTAGACATTGGAAAGAAGACCTTGCTTTGCACCTGAGGTCTGCTGCTGGTATTGGCTTCTGAACTTGCTGCTTTCTTCATATAGTGCCCAGGACCACCCTATCTAGGCATGCTATGCCAGTGTGCAGGTTCCCTTCTCAGTCCAACCAGAATCTGTGACTTGGATCAGGATAGTGAGTGATGAAACTGAAAATTTTCATCTGTCCCTGTCACAGTGTTTTGCTATATGACCCAGCTGGTGTGATGCTATGAGTCTGAGAACTCCTCCTGCCCTGGCACACAGTCTCTTCCTGGATGCTGGAATGCTAGTGTGGAATGCTCCTGTCCCAATCAGTCTTCATTGTCATGAGACTGCTTTGTTTCCTCATACTGATCTGGGCTAGATAAATGACTCACTGTTTTGTTTTGTTTTTTTCTGGATTCTCCCATCAGGATTTGGTCTGGTACATTTTCTGGATCTGTTTGGATGAGTTTTTAAAGGAGAGTTCACTAAGCAACTTCTTAGCATTCCACTACCTTGACTCTGCCTCCCTAAATAATAATTTTTTCTATTCTTGTCTTTATATAGAAGTCCCCAAAGTATCAAGAAACTATTCACCAAGTTTGAATGATCTTGCCAAATTTGTTACACATTTCTCTCCCCATTTCTCTTCTGCAACAGGTAGTTGGTATTTAAGTTGCAGCAATCATCTTGGGGTTCCATTTGCTATGGGACCTTCAAGGTGAGCTGACCAAGAGTATTTTAAAGTTATGTTCCTTGATGTCTTTGGTGCATGATGAAATCAACTCCATTATTCTCCTCTTGGAGGAGATGTGAGTTATCCTTTCATTTAGCCAGAGCTTTTTATCTCTTCAGTTTATTTATAGCAAGAATATTTTTATATATCCATTCTTCCTCCTTCTCTTGAATTCCAGTGCCTCGTCTGCAACTGCCTGCTAGGAATCTCTGCCTAGATGTCCCACTGGCATCTCAAATTCAACATGTTGTAAACAAATCATCGTTAGCCCTACCTAGTCCACCTCTCCTATTTCTCTATTTTTGTTGAAGGTACTACTTGTTGAGTTTCACAATGTAGGAATAATCCTCAGCTCTCCATTCTTCCTCACTCTCTATATCAGTTGGTATGTCTTGACTCTACCTCTACAACTCAGTATCTTTAATTAGCCATTCTTGTTACAGCCTCTCTTAAGGTGGTACAGTGTATAAAGAGCTGGTCTTAGAATCAGGAAACCCTAAGTTAAAATCCAGTCTCAGATACTTGTGACCTTTTCCACATTACTTAACTTCCACCTCAATTTCCTTATCTATAAAATGGGAATAATAATAGCACCTACCCCCTTCCCCAGCTGTTGGAAGCATAAAATGAGTTAATATTTGTAAAGCATTTTGAAAACCTTAAAGTGCTAAATAACTACTGCTACTGTTGCTACACCACCACCACCACCACCACAACCACCATCATGGTTTGCAGTTTCTCTAGGCTTTCTGATTTTGACTCACCTTAGACAGCTAGATATTATCGCCCTTTACGTACCTTAGATTTTGGTTTTCTGTTAGGCATTTTCATTCTGTCTTCTCCAATCCAAAGACTGTATTTTATCTTTGGAAAGGAGAGCTGAAAAAATATGTTAAGTGGTTTTGGCTTCTCTCCTTCATCCACTGTCATCATTTCATCTATCCTGAATGATGGTTTTAGTCCTTCTTTAATCTCTCTCTTTTCCCCACTATAAGCAACACACACTCTTTTTTGACATGGAAACACTTCAAACATGAAAAGCATAAGAAAATAAGCATATAGTTAACAAAGAAAAACCTTGACAACAAAAATAGATTTCTCATGATTTTAGATCTCCATGAGGCTATTGTTCTTTTTCCAAGTTCTACATTGAGTAAGTGTTTAAGAGCAAATAAAGTTCATTGAAGGATAGGAAAGGCTGACAATTTAAGAAGAATCAAGGAATCATGAGAAAGAAAAGAAAATGAATATAATTACTAATACATGGTCTAAAATCCATGTTACTTCCTGAATGAAACATTTTTTATTCAAGGATTCATACTGAGATAGAAATAGCTAAGGAAGGGGGAAGGGAGACAAGTGATAGGAGGCACTTGGTGATAATTCTCATCATATCTGACTTTGAGAGGGGAGTAGAAAGTGATATTTCTAGTTCCTTGGTCTACTTGGAGGAACATGGTAGGGTAAGAACAGTAAGAGTAGGGGTAAGGGAAAGAGGAAGTGTGACTCATAGTAATGGGAAGAACATTAAAAAAGTCCCTTAAATTATGTGTTCTTCAATTAATTTCTCATTGTCTACTTATGGTTCTTTTTGTTTATAAGTCAACTTAGTGCGGTCAAAAGGGCACTGATTCTGGAGACAGAGGATCTGGGTTCAAATCCTACCATTGACATGATCTATGTACTCTTAGGCAAATCACCTAGCTTCAGTTTCCTCATCTGTAAAATGAGGTAGGTGAAAGGAGATCTCTTCAATTCCAGATCTGTGATCCTTTAACTATTATATGTACAAAGTTTGGTTTGCTGTTTAGTAACTTTGCAATCACAACTGCCATCTTTCCTCTCACAAATGCAAATTAATTGATATTGCTTTTTACAGCATACATACATAAATACATTTTTAATAGATATATCAATAATTAAGATCTTTTATTCCTTGTTAAGCTTTTTTTTGTATTAGAAATTTATTACCCTTCAACTTTAAAATTTGAGTTAATTTTAACACAGACTCCCCAGGCGAAAACATAATAAGCACCTGCCTCAGAGGATCTTTTCTGAGAGGACAATCCAAGGCCATCCTCCTCCTACTGGCTAGGCACCTTAGAAACAAAATTACTTGGGGATATTCACGTTGATATTATTTGTTTCATATACTATTTCTTTGTAGTTTTAATTGCTTCTTGCTTTCTTTTGCTTTTATCCCCTAAACCATCTGAGAAGGTCTCCCCATTATAATTTCACAGAAAATAATCTAACTGGACCCAAATAGCTCCAAAGGACTTAATGCCATAAATAATATTCTCCATATCCTCCTTGTTAGCCAAGCATTGGTAAACTGAGAAATATCTCAGTCCTATAGTTTCATACCTTCATATCCTTAACCAAAAACTCCAAGGTCTCAAAGTATAGATCTGAAAGCAGAAGGCACAGATTACAGCTTGTGGAATCACCATCCTGGAGGTAAACCAAAGGAGGAAGTATTTTTTTTTTTTTTAGGAATGCAAACAGTTCAACTTTAATGAGTTCCTTAAGGTTTCTCTTTTCTGTTTACCTTTTCATGTTTCTCTTGATTCTTATATTTGAAAGTCAGATTTTCTATTCAGCTCTGATATTTTCAACAAGAATGCTTGGAAGTCCTCTATTTCATTGAAATTCCATTTTTCCTCTGAAGTATTATCCTTAGTTTTGTTCGGTAGGTGATTCTTGGTTTTAACCCTATCTTCTTTGACCTCTGGAATATCATATTCTAAGTCTTTTGATCCCTTAGTATAGAAGCTGCCAAATTCTGTGTGATCCTGATTGTATTTCCACAATACTTGAATTGTTTCTTTCTGGCTGCCTGTAATATTTTCTCCTTGACCTGGGAACTCTATTTTTAAACAATCATCAGAGATGGACTTTTACTGTATGCTTCCCACTATTAGCTCTACAATGTACCATTTCCACACTGGTAATTATCCTTATTTCCTTCTCACAGGAACTTTGAACTCTGACCCTGGAACCACCTTGGGCTCTAATAGGTGAATTTTTGTCTTAACTTGCCTAGAGCAAGGCCTCCTGATTTCCTAGCCACTAGCTCCAAGTCATGCCTTTGCATGTGTACCTTACTGCTATCCCAACTTTCCAGCTCACCTTTATGTGTTAACTTCTCCTGTTAGAATATAATGCCCTAGAGGGCAGGAACTATCTTACTTTCTTGTATTGGTATTACCATATTCAGCACAGTGCCTGACACATAATAAACACTCAACAAAAGTTCTGTCTCTGTTTCTTTCCATCTCTTTCACTTTGTCTCTCTCTCTCCCTCCAGGAAAGAAAAACTGAGAAGGAACTTCAATATGGGCACAGTTTTGGAGGATAGCAGGCAAAGGATATCATCTAATCCTTTGGATATATGTGTATTGTGCAGAGTTTTCCTCATTTTCCCTAGTGCAGATGGTGTTACCACATAATAACTATTCAAATGGATTAATTCAAATGAATTAAATAGAGGAAAATACAAGCCTAAAATTACAATCTTAATGACAAATGAATTAAACTCCTCAATGAAAAGAAGATGAATAGTAGAATTACTAAGAAAATAAAACTCAACAATGTGTTGTGTATAAGGAAAACACTTAAAAAATAAAGACAGGTACAAAATGGAAATGAGAAACTAGATGATCATTTATTATGCATCATGTAATTCTGAAAACAAAGAAGCAGGAGTTACAATCATGATTACAGATAAGGCAACAATATAAATTCATAATGACTAGATAAAGAGGGAAAATATATTTAAACATACTGCAGATGATAAAAATATCATCAAATATATATATACAGAATTGTATTGTGTCTAAATTCATAATGAAAAAGACATGAATAACAACATAATAATTATATGAGGCTTTCATTTTCCACTTTCAGAGTTTTACGCCTCTAACAGAAATATAAAAATAAAACCATAAAGCTGATCAGACTAAATTTAAGTGACTTACCAGCATCTTCTGAATAGGAATATTAAAGAACAGGTGCTTTTCAGCACCCCATGATTCTTTTACAAATGTTGATCACAATCAATTAATTAAAATCAATCAATTAATCAACAGATACTTATTGTTAGGTCCTGGGCTAACTGAAGATAAGTGAGAAAGTGGAGATAATAGAAGGGGCAATTTGCTAGAGAAGACAAGATGCAGTGGGGTCATTTGTGCACGAAAGGGGTTTTTCTCGATAAGGAAAAGATCTACCTCATTAGGTGAGATAAATATAAAGGAGAAGATAATAGAAGTAAATATTTGGATGGTGTCAGATGAAGAGGAAGGAAGAAGGAGCTTTTGATGAACATTTTTTAACTTTTCCAGTGTAATATAAAGCAAGGTTTTCAGCTGAGAAAATGGGAAGAAGGGAGCCATAAGAGGTTTGAGGAGAGATAAGGTTTGGAAGAGCTTCTATAGTGAATGGCATAGTGAATAAATCAGATATAATAGTGGTGAGCCAATTGAGATTCTGTAATGTAAATTTATCACGGATAAAATCAAAAAGGTTTCATGATTTTCTCCAGCTTCATTCAGCCACATGTGTATATGAATAAAGGTGGTGGATGGTGAGAGTGATCCAAGGCTGAGACTTGGCAGTGAGATTGAAAATCGAAGAGGATAAGACTCAAGAGAAGAAGAATATGTAAAATTGAACTGGTTCACCTAGGAGTCGAGATGGGGAAGAGAGAAAAGTGTAGCCAGTGAGAGGGTTGATGACCTGGAAAAGAACTGAGAGGTGAAAGAATTGTAGTGTGAACCGAAAACAGAATTTGACTCACAGGGCAGAGGGAGAGTTAGGGTGACAGCAGATTTGATTAGATAAGGGAATCTTAGAGTTCATGAACATGGAAGTGGTGTATTTGTGGGCAAAGGCAAGATCAAGATGTGACCATCTTTGTTGGGGTGGGAGTTGAAGGAGTGGGTCATATGAAATGAATAAGCTGAGGAACTAAGAGGTTGTTATGTATGTATGTTGAAGTCTCCTAATATGAGGGTAGGAGTTGAGGAAGAAAGACTGTGCCAGTCACTGAACTCATGGAGGAAAGAATAGGAGTATCCTGAAGATGGACAGACAGCAACTACTAGAATTTTGATTGGGTGACAGTTAAGGATTGAGTGAATCTCAAAGGAAGAGAGGTTACTAAATGATTACGGTAGAGAGAACGGAAGTAGCAATGGGGAACAAGGAGTATTTCAACTTCCTCTGTATGACCAATGAGTTGGGAAAATGAGTGAAAATGCAGCCAGTGCTGGAAAGGGAGGTCAGGGATTTATGTCATCAGGAGGGCATCAAGCCTTGGTGAGAGTCAGAAAACGGAAGAAACAGGAAAGGATATAATCTGAAGTGAAAGCAAGCTTTTTACCCTACAGCATGTATTAATTAGTGTGGGGAATAAAAGCAAAAGACAGCGTCCTAAATGTAAGCTGTCATCAATCATAGCAATTGCAATCAACCATATTATGAAAAATTAATGGGTTGCAGAACCAATCACAAAAAAATGAATCTATATGTGAAATAGAATACAACAGTAAAATAACATATAAAAAATCTGGGTGACAGCTCTGAAAACATTTAGAAACTAGAAAAAAGTGACTTATGATTAATCATAAACTAAAAATTGAATAATCAACAAAATTATAATATATCTCAAAAACATAAAAGAAGCAATCATGAAAATAAGAGAACAAATAGACAAACTTGAAGACTTTAAAAAGTGACTATAAAACAAGCAAACTCATTAAAAAAAGATTAACAGAATTCACAAAGCATAAGACAAATTGATGGAAAAAGATAAAAATAAAATTATGAACATTTAAAATTCAGTGAATTCACAATAGAGAGGACATCAAAAGAATGATCAGAAATTATTATACATAATTATAGGCCAGAGAAACTGAGAGTTTAAAGAAAATGGATAATTATATACAAAAATATAAAACAAACTGGCAAAAAAAAGAAACAGACCTGAAACATCCCGATTTCATCAACAGAAGTAGAACAAATTATAAAGTTCATGCGGATTTTTGCATGCATCCTGTAAAAATTTTAAAGAGCAATTAATTGTTATATTATGCTCTTTCTCAAATAATTAAGAAACACTTTTTTACTATCACAAATTTGACTACAAGATGTAGACATTGCAAGATGTTGCCCTGCCTAGTTTTATTGACTATTTTTTAAAAGACCATTTGATTTGGTAAAGTAAAATGCAACCTTAAAGGTTCTCCTCCAAAAAAAAGTGTCATCCATACATATGCCAAAATTTTGAAAGACATCTTGAAACATAATAACATGGATAACCTTGTTGGATGAAACTTTACTAATGTCAGTTGATCCTTAAAATAGGGAAAGTTAAGCTGGCCAAAGGCATTTGCCACTTTCATGGAGGAAATCCAATGCAGACTTCAAGTTGAAGAGTGATTCCCTACAGAGAGATATCCTATTTATGGATGATGTTGTGCTGATTGACTCAAGCCCAAGAACTTTGCTGGTTCTCCTGGATGAGATCTTAAGTCCTTAAAAACAATTTATCTTTAATTGTCCATAAATAAAAACAAGTGGATGAAAAATGCCTTTTAGTGCTTGTCCATCATTATGTATATTTTTGGTAAAACTTCAGATGTACAATAAATTGGATATAAGATTGAATAGAAGGAGAGTGGGCTGGAATTGCTTTTGAAAATAGTAAAGTTTTTTTTTATGACCCCAGGCTTTACCTGAAACAAATATCCATCTTTCTAGTACCATTATATTTTGGGCATTGATGTATGGCTACAAGTTATGGAACACTACAGGCTCCAAAGAATTCAAACTAAAAATCATCCAAAGGGCCAAAAGAGGTTTAGGGTGGATGTGAGCAGGTTTTAAACACATTACAAAGAATTTCAAAGAAATGGAGTAAAGGATATGATAAAAGAAGTCTATGAAAGAAAAGGAAGATCGACCTGTCATTATGCTGTAACCTATAAAATGAAGAGAATGGACTAGATGACTTCTTAGAACACTTTTAGTGCTTATTCTATGATCCTATATTCCTCCATTATGATGGCAAAAGTAATCTAGAAAGGTCACAAACATATTAGTGGATCCTATGTGTTAAATTTATAGGAGGAAATGAACAAGAGTGGCACAGAATGGACAGGCATGGATGGAATCCTTATAATTGCAGAGAAAATTTACCCCAATGAGATTCACAGATCTATTTACATATTTGAGTGTTGAGTAACTGAGAATGAAAACACTTTATCAGAATTGTTTTATGAGACAAATGTGTTCATGTTACCTAAACTACTGAGGAGATAAAGCAGAGAAAGGCAATTATCATCCAATTTTAGCTGTAATATTAATGAAAAAATTTTTGATAAAATCTTTGTAAAGTTACAACAACCATATATATATACATGGAATTGTTTATAGGAGGCAAAGACTGGTCAAAGTTATAAAAATAATTAATAGTTAATCATATAAATACCAAAATACCATAATTAAATGAATAGATGCAAAGAAGGTCTTTGACCAAATACAACACTAAATCATGGTAAAACCCCCAAAAAGCATTGGCACAGAAAAGAACTTATTTAAAATTATAAAAAAAATCTTTTATCTAAAATCAAGAACTAATATTATCTGCAGAGGCAAAATGTTGAAAACTTTCTGAGTAAGTATTAGGCTAAAGCAAAGATACATCTTTTACCCAAAACTCTTTGACATAGTTCAAGTAATACTAGTTATATCAATAAAGAAAGAGAGAGAAGTTAAAAATCAGCAGAGGAAAGAAAATTATCCAGGCATTATGATGCTTTACTTAGAAAACTTTGAAAAAATAGCAAATTAAGACAATAACATCAGAAAGTGGTAGATAAACATTAAGTACAGACAAATCATTAGTATTTCTATATAAATTCAATGAAAATAGTAGAAAAGCATTTTTTAAAAAATTAATTTGTTGTTCATCCTTTGTTTTCAAGGAGGAGTATCGACATCATGGGTGATATCTTGACTTGCCCATGAACTGGATTTATGTGAGGCAGAGTTTCATAGTCATCAGCTTCTCTCCTCCAGAGTCATCAAGGACCCGTGGCAAGACAACAGACAATGGCCTGGGATGCAGTGAATGACCTTGACATCTTTCATGTCTGATCTAGCTCTAAACACTCCATAATTTCTGCTTCAGCTGCCTTCATGGCTATTGGAATAAATTATTCTCCTCTTTCCATTCCACCAGGAAGTCTTCACATGCTTGGAGTAGACATCCCCCTTACTCACCGGGTTTGTGTCCATGGCCACTGCACATGCTGCACCTTCTTGGAGCCACAGATGAAAGTTGAGTGAAAAGTGGACATCAGAGATGGATGAGCAGCCCTGAAAAGGGCTTGGTAAGCCCTCATACCAGAGGTACTAGCGCTCTCTGAATATAATAGAAACATAATGTATATAATATATGATATAATATTTTATGTAATATAATATAAAATAACTTAGACTAATTACAAGATGCCTAAAACATCTACGAGTTACCATATTCCCAGACATACTCAAGACTTGTACAATTGCAATTATAAATATTCTGCAGAAATAAATGAAAACAGCTAATGGGAGAAAGGTATAGACTGATTGATTAGGCTGCCCCAATATAGTTTAAATAAATAGCCTGACTAAATCAATTTACAGATTTAATGCCATGCCTGAGCATCAATGACTTATTTTATAAAATTAATCAATATAAAAAAATCATATGAAGGGAAAAAAAAACCTAAAGTCTGGACAGAAATAAGAGGACTGGGCACGAGTGATGGAGAAACAGCATTTTCAGATTTCAAAGATTATGACATAATCCTCAAAACTATTTGGTAATGGCTAAAAAACAGAAAAGAAAATCAGTAGAACTGTCTAGAATATCAGGACAAAGAAGCAATTAAACAAAGCAGCCTGGTGTTTGATAAAATCCCAAAGACAAACTATTGGGGGAAAGATTCTTTATTTAACAAGAAAGTCTGAGAAAGTGAGAAAACGGTTTTTCAGAAATTAGATTGAGGCCATCATTTTATAGACATGGCACAAGAAGCTCCAAGGAGACATGTAATCTGAATAGAAGAGTAACCTCATTTAAAAAAAACCAGAGAATGGGAAGGTACTTTCAGATCTATGTTTGAGGAAGAATTCCTTTTATTCTTAAAATAGTTTTCTTTTTCTGTCATTCTGAATCTTGATTTTTGTTTTTATTTGCTCCATGGATAGTAGGAGGGACAGATTTTAAAAAATGCTTATTACTTAAAAAATCTAAATATCAATAAACATGAACATTTTCATATTCAAAGAATAGAAAAAAACTACTTTTTAATATGAAACCATGAACTCTATTACATGCAGCTTGTCTTTTTAAAGGTATATATGTATATATATATATATATGCATACATACATACATATGTATACATATAGACATATTCTTTCCCTAACAAATTCTACTCCTGGTCTTTGTTTTTATGTTTGTGTATTTCTTATTTCCTATCCCTCCTGACTCTACTTTACTTCTATTGTAGTCTACCCTCCCTCCAAGGATTCCCTCACTATCCTCCCATTCCTCTAAATCTAAACACCCTCTGTGATCGCCTATAAGCCATCCTCTCATCCTTCCCTAGCTTGTTTCTTTTTTTAAAGTATCTAATGTGTTCAACACATTAATTTCAAAGAAGTCTTGCTTGTCTGTGTCTTGCTCTGAATTTTCCTCTATACGCTTCTGAATATTTAATATGTTATGTGAGAGAAGTCACTAAACTTTATTCATTAAGAACCAAGTTTCCCCTTTCTGCTACAGTAAAGTAGGAGTAAAGGAAATTACTTCCAATGGCTGAGCATTTATCCCCTAAGGATCATGGCCAGTCATCCTAATGCTACGGCTAATTTTAGAGACATTTTCCACAGTTACATCGATCTCACTATCATCCCAAGCTTTAGGTTTCTTTGTCTTCCTCAGATACACCCCTCTCTGCCACAGACTATAGGGAGATCAGATGCTTGCCATTCAGGTATAGGATCTTACTGAGCATTCTTATCATGTTTTCCCAATAGGAGCATTCCTTCATGAGAGTAGAGAGTAGGATACAGAAGACAGAACAAATCTCAACCCCTGTCCCATACACCTCTCCTCACATTTTATAGGCTTCCGGTCCCAATTTTAATGTCCTTTGAATCCCCTCCCAGCTGTCTGGGGCTCCAAGATCCCAGAAGTGCTCTTTTTCTCTCTCATATGCAGATTCATGTCTCTTTCTACACAAACTATTGAGAATGCCTATCTCTAGGCTCTGACACGCCCTCATGATGCCGATATCTCTCATTCATATGACTATTTCTCTACTTCTCAGTCACCTTCTGTTCTCTTTCCAAGTTCTATATCAAATCACTTTTGGAATCATTCTATCTTCTCCCAAATACACACTATGTCTTAAAACTCCCTCCTAGACAAGATATATTTTCTTGCATCCCCAATTTTTTGAACAACACTGATAAGCATATGTGCTAACACAGCTTAAATAAATCCTGGCCATAATTGGCAGGTATGGGTGGCTGGATTTTCCTAATCTTCCATATTGTAACTGTTTTCTCTTGCTAGCATTCTCTAGGTCTACTTTTCCCAAAGTATGCCCTAACCTGGAGTGTTCTTCCCTGAATATCACATTTTGCTAAGTACTTTGGTAATCTGGAGAAGGCACAGAGAAGGGAAATAAAGATGATGAAGAGCCTTGTATTCATATCACATGAAAAACTGTTGAAGAAATGGAAATGTTTAGCTTGAAGAAAAATTATGGAGGATAAACTAGCTATTTGGCAGTATTTGAAGAATTGTCATGTAGAAGATAAAATAGGTTTGTTCTTCTTGGACCCAGGAGGCAGAACTAGGGACAACGAGTGGAAGCTACAAATGATCAATTTTAAACTTGATGTGTAGAATGCCCTCAATATTAGAGCTACCCCAAACTGAAATAGGTGCTGGTAGATTCCTCCATACTCTTATCTCCTTCTTTCTGAAGTTTTTATTCAAACATCCTCAGCTCTTTGTGTCATTTCTATAATCCTATTCTCTGGTAAGACTCAATGGCCAGAAATGGTTTGAATTAAATCTTTACTAAATTTTTAGCTAGTCTAAGACTTCTTAGTCTAAGAAGCTAGTTCTTCCAGGTTACAAAAAATTGTTACCACAAGGACTCTAAGGAATTATTTGAATTGGGAATTGGAGCCCATGTCAGAGAAATATATATCTTGGTGACCACATTTTAGTATCTCTAATATAATAACATTGCTCCTTGGACTAGCGTATGGGAACAAGGTATTAATAATGAGGATTATATTCATTAGAAAGGGGGTATGGCCTAGTAGATAGAGTGCAGACCTCAGAGAAGGAAGTCAGAGGATGTCATCAGTATGTCTTAGAGGAAGATGTAACATCCTCTGATACACATTGGCTATATGATTCAAGCTAAGTCACCAAACCTCTCAGTGACCTGACCCTAAGACAAAGATTCTTAACCATTTTTTAATATTCCTCAAAATAATGTTTTTAAATAATAGAAGAAAATACTAAATTTTCATTAGAGGTTAGTGAAAATAACGATGGATTTTTTTTTCCGTCTAAGTTCATGGACTCCCTGAAAACTATTGATGGGACTATTTTTAGCCCCAAGCTAAAACCCCTCTTCTAAGACTAAAAGTTGCAAAGAATGTGCCTATTGACAGTGGTGGAGAGAGTATTCACATCTGGAAGTTTACAATGCTAATGAAATCACAGGTCCTATCCCTGTCTCCATACCTACTTAAAACAACATACTTTCCTCAGCTGACTCCAGCAGAGTATTGGAAAAAAAATGCAGCTTGTGCGTATGGTTAAATTTCTTTTCTTCTTTATTATACAATTCCCTACTTTTAAAGATAAGATCCTAAATTTTTCAAGCTAAGCAGACCCACCCAATGATCTTATTGTGCTTGCCAAGATTATACTGTGCAGGAAAATTTCTTCATAAAGTTTCCCAGGAAACTAAATTTTTGGCAAGGTATCTGTGGGAACAACATTAAAAAGAAGGGGAGGGGGCGGAATTTTGTAACAGAATTTCAATGAAGTCAAAATAATACTCAGGCTGTTTCTGAGACTTTGTGAAGGGGTAGGAATAATCTACACAAGGAAAATGGTTACAAACATATAAGGCAAAGGAAGACGCAAAATACTGCCAAGCAAGGAAGGCTTGCTGAGCAAGAGAAAAATAGTGATACAAAAAGACGCAGAGGCAGAAAATGGAGGAACTAAATAGCAATTAGTGACTGAATATTATACAAAGACTTAATATTCCCAAGATACAAAAGAGCACCTGCAAAGCACTGAATACCAGACCCCTTAATGAATATTGATTCATGGTGGGTAGTAAAAAAGAGAAAATTGCTGCTGTCACTTGCATTTCAAGCAAGTTGACAAACTGATGCTATGTTGTCTTTTTTATGGTTGGGTTATTTTCCAGGACTGTTAATCATACTCATCCTTGGAGACATCAAACCCAATTTCCCAAGGTTTTAAAGCCCTCAGTGTTTTTCCATCATATAAGTCAGAATGCTTAACTATAATGCTAATGTAAGCATAGATATAACCAAAGAACATTGAGATGTTTATATATAATGAAAAATCTCTTCCTATTGATTAAAATTCATAGGAAGGTTAATGTCAAATAAATATAGTGATAATAGATTTCCATATTTTAATGTAACAAGTAGCCTTGGAATTAGAAATCATCCTTGAAATATTGTTTACCATGTGGACCAGGTTTTTGAAAATTAGCATATATTTTTAATATCAATATTAAAATTTCCTAAAATCTTAGAATGTTAGAGTTCTTGGCAAACTATACTACTTTGGGTTCCCTGAACATGACATTCTATCTCCTGCTTTTTCCTTTACACAGTCTGTTTCCTTGTCCTGGAGTGTTCTTCTTAGAATCCCTGGTTTCATTCAAGGCTCAGTTCAAGTGCCACCTTGGACAAGGGGCACTCCTTGATTGTCCTAAACATTAGTGTTTCCTCATCCATACCCTGCCCAAGTGGCTTTTAGTTTGTTTGTGTACATGTTATCCCTGTCACTACCACCCTGCCCCCTCAAAAGCAAGCTTCTTGGGGACAGAGACTGCTGTGCTTTGCCTTTTAATCATGAATATCTAGCAAAGTGACTGGCACCTAGAAAGCACTTAATGTTTGTTAAACTAAATTGAAATTGAATCATCTAATCTAACTACTTCATTTTATTTTTCATTTTTAAGTTGATTTTTTTTCTTTTTACATAGTCATTTTCTAATATGAGGGAGATTTCAATAAGAGAGGGGTAAACAAAGGAGGACAGGTAAGCATAACCAAATGACAAAGCAACTAAGTCTCACAGCATATGTCGCATTCCAAACTAGTAATTCTACACCTCTCTGTTGGAAAGAGGGTATAAAGGGGAATTGTGTCTCCATGATGACTCACTTAGTCATTTGGTATGTAATTTTCCAACTGAATCTACGTCCTCCCATCTTTCTTGATTCTGGTTGCACACAGGAGCTCCAATTTTATTTCTTCAGAAGTAGCATGTCCATGGAGGGACAATACTCAGAGCAAGTAGTATGTCTATGTATCACCAGCTCCCTTTGGAGCCCTCTGGGAGATCCCCATTTTCCATTATATAATATAGGACTCCCTACCCTCATTAGGTTGAGGTCTTCTCTAATTGCAATCCCTTCCTGTTGCCACCTCTCTCATTCTTGCAGTCCTTCTTGTTGAAAGATTAGTTTATGCCATATATTTCCCTCTATCCTCCATCTGTTGTGTTTATTATTCATTTTCCCATTCTGCAATTTAGTCCAATAAAATAAGTTGATTTACCTGTAGGGGAGTCATGTGGTTTAGTCTATGGTATTTCAGACTTGCTTTTCCACCATCATTTATATTTCTTTACATGCCACTTTCATCTTTATCCTTTTATGTACTTAAAAAAACACTGGATAGTTCCTCTCTTGGTTTATTTTAACTCAAATGTCAATATTTCTCTTTTTTAAAAATAATCTGTATAGACTAATTTAGGTCATTACTTATTTTTTTATTTTATACTTGTATTTATTCACTTTTTGTGTGTTTCTTTTTGGAATGTTTACAAGTTGAATACTCTGCTCATGTCTGCTTTTCCCCCAAGAATTTCTCAAATGCCTCACTTTGTTGAGCAGCCATCTTTTTTCTTAATTAGGCTCAGATTTGCAGAATTTTATTTTGGGTTGTGTCTTGAGCACCTTTGCTTTCATAATATATCATTACATTTTCTTCTGAGGTTCCTAGTGGATACAGAATAGTCTTTGTGTTACTTGAATTCCTTTTCCTTTATATTTGAAGATATTTCTCCTGGCTGTTGTAGAATTTGTTGTTACTGATATTGATAAATTTAGCTACTATGAGTCTTAGATATTGAATAGAAGGTTGCTGGTTGTCATTGTTGCTGCTGTTTTTCTGGAGTTGATGTGTAAGTTCTTTGTATCCACAGGTAATCTGTGAATATATGTTGTGTCAATTTTAGTACATGACAGTTCTTGACAGGTTTTTTTGTGTGTCATTTCCTGCATTGTGGTCAGGTTTTTAATGTCTCTATGCATTCTATCCTCCAGATCAACAGTTTTTGCTTGTATAGAGATTATGTATTCTTTTAGCAATCTTAGCTTTTGTTTCTCTTTTTCCAGATTGTCTTTTACTTTAGCATACTTATTTTCCAAATCTGTTGTTCTCCTGTTTTCTTTGGTGAGACTAGCCATTGTAGATTCATGGGGTTTTTTTTGTGCCTATTATTTCTGCCATTCAAGCCAAATTTGTTCCCTTTTAACTTCTTTCTTTATTTTTATTTCTCTTTTGGACTATTCTGGAATATTCTGTTGTAGTTTCATTCTCTCTTGGGATTGCAGAGGATTTTGTGTTTCATCAGGTATTAGTTAAATTTCCCTTGTCTTATAATTTTTGTAAATTTTTTTGAAGTTTTAGTACTCATTTTTAAAATTTTCCTCTATTCTTGGCTAATTAATTTATTTATACTCTAGGTTTTTAATTGAATTTTCTTCATCTTGAAGAATTAATTATTTTAGTCTTTTTTTCTCATATTTTCCTGTCACTCATTTTGTGACTCCTTTGATAAGAACTTCACTGCTTTCTTAGCTTAGCCTACATTGAGGAACTTTCTTTTTTCTTTGTATACCTTTTATTATATTTGTAGTTCATCAACAAGCATTTACTTTCTCTCCCTTATACTCCCTCCATAGAAAAAAACCCCACAATACATAACAAATATGCATAACAAAATTCGCTATTGGCCATGTCCAGAAAAATATATATCTCATACTTTCTCTTATATCTACCATCTCTCTAGCAGGAGGTAGATATCACTGGTCCTCTGGAATAGTGGTTGGTCATTGCATTGATTAGAGTTCTTAGGGCTTTTAGTTTTTCTACGTTGCTGGTATTGTATAAATTGTTCTCCTGGATCTGCTCATTTTACTCTGTATTAGTTTGTACAAATATCAGGTTTCTCTGAAATTATTCTTCTTGTCTTTTCCCATTATGTCTAGGAAACAGCAAGGTGGCACAGTGAGTTAAGCACTCAACATGGAGTTAGGAAGACCTGAGTTCAAATGTGACCTCAGACATTTATGAGCTGTGTGATCCTGGGCAAGTTACAATTAACCTGCTTCAGCTTTTATTTGTCTGTTGTCTTCTCCCTTTAGATTGTAAGAATCTTGAAGGCAGGAACTGTGTGTGTGTGTGTTTGTGTGTGTGTGTGTGTGTTTGTGTGTGTGTGTATTTGTGTCCCCAGGGCTTAGCACAGTGGCCTGGAGCATGGCAGGTGCTTAATAGATATTTATTGACTGATTGAAAGTCTTTTGAAAACTGCTGTTCATATCTTTTGACAGTTTGTCATTTGGGAAAGGCTCTTATTCTTGTAAGCTTTAATTAATTCCTTATTTATGTTGGAAATGAGACCTTTATCCAAAAAGTTTACTGTAAAGATTTTTCCTAGTTAATTATTTCTCTTCTAATTTTAGCCATATTGACTTTATACAAAAACTTTTAAATTTTATATAAGCAAAATTGTTCATTTTGTCATCTGTGATTTTTTTCTATTCCTTGATTCATTTTGAACTTTAGGGGAATTTACTTTCCAACACCTTTCATTCGTGCTTCTAGTAGTTTCTAGGGGGACAATTTTAGTCTTAGGTAGATTTTATTCTCCTTTCCTTCAAGCTGGGTACAACCATGTTCTTTGGCTTATTTGTTCAGTTCATGCCTCTGGTCTCTGGCTGGGATGAATCTGCCACTTTTTGTAGCATCAAGAGAGGTTGGTATAGGTATTCCAGATGTTTCCCTAAAGCCTTACCGTTCAATAACTTAGCAGCAATCCCAGTCAAAAGGAAGCCTATTTATTTTACTCCTGGTTCTTCCTCAAGGGCCTGAATAGGGTCAATCTCTACTGCTTTTGCAAAAAGGTGAAGGACAGGCAGGGAGTGGGGAGCGGGGTATACCCACAGAGGATCTGTAAGCAGGACAATTCCTGTGTGAGTTTCAAAGCACAAGTTCATAGGTCAGGTTATATGCCCAGACTTGGAGGCTGGTAAGGGAGAGGTCTTGAGTTAGCACATTAAGAATTAGGGACCCTCAGAGTTAATTCATAAGAATTACCTGGTTGGACTTTTTCCTTTAATATCCTGAGTAGCTGCATAATAGCTATAACTGTTATATCTCTAGTACATAATTCTTCTTTTGAAATTATTAAATTTTTCAAAATTTAATGGACACTAGAAAAAAATCTGGTCTTCCATTTTTTTGGTCATGTGACTCAGAAATTTTCCCTGATATATTATCAAAGTCTCAAAAAAATGTTCTTGAGAAAAAAGAGACCATTTATCAATTTTTAGAAAAGATTTTTAAACATTTTTCCTATAAATAAACTGTAGGAATTTCTATTAGGGAAGAAAATAAATTCTTGATGATAGCTGTCCAAAAACATTGCTATCCTAGTTTCAATAATTATAGGGTTGTATTAATAAAACTGTAGTTAAGTTCTTTCAGTACTTACCCCTAAGCTTCTCAGAAAAGAAATTTTATTTCATTAATAAAGACATAAGCATTCTGTTTTTTTTCTCATTCTGTCCTGAAAGTTGACATACATTTTTATCATGACAGAATATTTCCCAATACTATACATGTTGGAAAGAGGGTATGTAAATTTGGTCAGGACACCTCCGATCCCCATTCAGTTAAAATCTCAGAAAGTGTAGTTAAAGAAGACAGTGAGACAGATTGTAGAAATATGTCTGTACCTTGCTATCTTTTTATTAAACGGGAAGAAATAACCCCGAAGAAATTAGGGAAAGGTTTCCCATGGCTATCCAAAAGTTTGCTATTCCCCTTGTGGCCTTTAAAAAGCTAACTTGTCAAGGCAGGGAAGCTTTTTGAAGCATGAATCTTGGTAGTCCAGCAACAAGCAAATCCTAGGAGATAGGAGTTACCACCTCAACAGGGCCCTCCCAAGTTACAGGTTGGGTCCTCAATTAGAATTCCATCAAGGAGAACTTCATATTTTTAAAGGGAATAATGGAACATATACATATCTCTACACCTCACTCATTCATGTGAGGCAAGAACTCACATGGTGGTCAAAAAAACAATACAAGGACACTTACAAGAACTTTGGAATTGATTGCTTAATGTGGGAGATGCTGGTAAAGGACTACCTAGCATGGCATACCCACAATAAAGGAAGCACTGTGCTCTATGAGCAAAGCAGAATTGGAATAGCTCAAAATAAACCTAAGATTCACAAATTTAGAGACTCCACCTCATATGTTCAGATGGATTATTTGTGCCCAACCTGTGGCAGAATATTCTGGGCACGTATTGGGCTGATCAGTCACAGTCAGACACATTGTAACTTGACTTAACATAGTGATATCATTTTGATACTCTTCAAGAATGAAGGGCAACAGCCAACCAACACTTCATTCAGAATCTTTTTGTCTATAGTCTGAGCCTTTTTTGATTTTTGTCATTTGGTTGTGAGGGAGATTTTGATTGATGTGGGGCATCGCGATCAACTCCACAGCTCTCCACATACACATCTATAGTTTGATGCTATCTAGTTAAAAGTCACACAGTACAACATTCTCCAAAGAACCCAGGCAGGACGCAGGTGTGACACACCACCAGTGGAGAACAGCAAGGAAAAAGTGGCATAAAAGATGTTCTCAGGAAGATAGATGACAAGGGGAACTGCTCTTATAGTGAGGGACAAAGAGAACAGCATATGAGCTTTACTGGTAACTAGGCAGTGTCAAGACATCTAGGTGGAGGTTCACAGAATAATGGGTGGCCCTTCCATGGAGGATTGGTGGGATGATGTACATTATACACTAGTATAATATGATATGATATGGTATAGTATGGTGCAATTTAATATAACATGATAAGACATAACATACATAACATAACATAACATAACAACAGGAAAAGGAGCACATAGGTTGTGCTCCAAAAGAATGAGCACCTGTATTAGTAAGATCAGATACCCAAAAAAGTATCAAAGTAACTTCAGTGACTCTAAGTAGAGTATGGATACTTACTCCATTGGGGTAGACTCTATCCTCATCATCTTATTCAGTATGATTCTTGTCTTGCTTTTGTATTTGAGGAAGCTAAGTATTATAGTGGATAGAGGGCTGACCCTGGAGTCAGGAAGACCTTAGTTAAAATCCAGCCTCAAGACACTTACTAGCTGTGTGTCTCTGGCCAAGTCACTTAACTTCTGCCTGCCTCAGTTCCCTCAGTTGTAAAATGGGGGTGATAAT
The DNA here is from genome assembly GCA_023548195.1 of Bettongia penicillata ogilbyi. Lineage (NCBI taxonomy): Eukaryota > Metazoa > Chordata > Mammalia > Diprotodontia > Potoroidae > Bettongia > Bettongia penicillata. Next base: position 1,210,376 of record JAJHZJ010000174.1, read on the forward strand.
AATAACACCTACTTCCAGGGTTGCTGTGAGGATCAAATTAGAAAATATTTGTAAAGCACTTAGCGGAGTGCCTGGCACATAGTGAGTGCTCTATAAATGTAACTATTATTATGACTTACTCTTCAGGGTTATTGTAAAGAAACAAGACAAGATTTGTAAAGTATTTTGCAAACCTTAAAGCACTATAAAATATTATCATCATTTTCATCATGATTCCTGGAACCCAACACAGTGCCTAGCATATAGTAGGTGTTTAATAAATGCTTATTGATTGTTAGCAGACATTAATGGTCAACTGATTCAATCCTTCTAAACTGTGAGGATCTGGGACCTGGAGCACATGATGCTCATCCTGGTAATTTGTGCTTCCTCCACTGGGTGGAAGCGTTGAGAAATTTTCATCTCCTCTAGGAATCTTAGAGATTCAGGGGGTATCTATCCACCAGCTCTTTCATTTCATGTGTCAAAGAGCTCTACCAACAATACATCGGTGTGCCTATTTAACTATAGCCCCTAAGACATTTTAGTCATTTTCCTTTTTTTGGGTCGATTTTGTTAATCTGATGGGTGTAAGATGAACCCCAGAGGTGCAATAATTTTCCTTCCTCTAATTGTTAGCAATTTGTGGCATTTTGTATATGGGTATAACCAACTTGAATTTCTTCCCTTGTGAACTGCCTGTTCCTATTCTTTGACTATTCCTGGACTATCTCCAGTCATCCTGAAGAATATCTCATCACCAGATCCAGGTGGCTCTGGAGGAGAAATGAGGCTGGTGACCTGCACAGCCCTCCCTCACTCAAAACAAAGTTAAGTGCAATCAAGTCATCATTTCTCTGATGGCATGGTCTTCCTCGGGAACGAAGGATGAACACAAGAACAACAAAGAGTGGACACATTGTTAGATTTACTCAATTAAAAGTTAGCTCCAAGTCCTTCCCATTGGTGACCTGTATTTTGGTGACCTGACCTGGCACAGTAGCATTGGTTTTCCACAGAACAGAACAAACATGCTTGGATGATACATGTGGCTGTTTTTACTCCTAGGCTAGATTCAAGAATTGAATAGATAGTACATAATAACCAGCTCACAATATATAATAAGGCAATAAAATGTCAATAAAACATCTGTGAGTCTGCCACTCAGCTAAATTCCAGAAACACCCAGATGGTACAGAAGCTTTATCTACTTAGAAAGCATTGGAAATACATAATTTTAGTTTAATTCCAAAAGGGTACCTACATAGAGGCAGAAATTCTGGAGGAATCCTGGACCTAGGACTCATGGCATCAGGCATAAGCTTGTGATCTGGGTAGTTTTGAGAGCTGGTACAAGCTGTTCCCAGTTGGACCTACCTTTATCTGGCCAAAGACCTCTAGTCTCATCGGGCTACAGCTAGCTCTTCTCTGGTACAATAGAATGGGTGTGCCCAAAGTCTGACCCATGTGAGGAGAAACTATCCTATCTCTAGGTAGTTGGTGCAGTGAGTAGAGTGCTGGACATGGAATCAGGAAGATCCAAGTGCAGACCTGACCTCAGATACTGTTGCAAGATAAAGCCAGTGGTCTTGAGGCCACCATATCAGTCTTCCCTTAAGGAAGGCTATAGCTCATAGAATTTATACATGGAAACCACTGCCTTAAAATCAGACCACAGAAAAATACCGAAAGTACTATTTTTAAGATTAATACAGCTATGTGTCCAGGTACTTACTAGCTGTGACGCTCAGCAAGTCATTTAACTTCTGTTAGCCTCAATTTCCTCATCTGCAAAAAGAAGATAATAATGGCACCTACCTCCTAGGATTGTTGTGAATGTAATGACACAATATTTATAAAGTATTTTGCAAATCTTAAAGCACTATATAAATGCCAGCTGTTATTATTATTTGTAGCCAGACTCTATCCCATAGAGGAAGACAAAGAGACAACTATAGAGTGAGAAGCATCACATTTATATTTAAAGGTTAAATGGCTTAACTCTTATGTTTAGTTTGAAGATAAGGAGAAATTATATGTATTTACATATATACTATATCTATCAACAGTATATATATATATATATATATATATATATATATATATATATGTGTGCCTTACATATATGCAGGTATATAACGTAATCAATAATTGACTTTCAAAGAATTCAATAACAAATATTACACAAAAGCCAAGTCATCCAGGCTGGCTTCTCTGGCACCTTTGTTTATTAGGTGCAGTTTTTCTCATATACAATGCATTTAATTAAGAAAAGGATAATTGTGGCTCAGAGCTATAAAAGTCTTTGGAACAGATCCAATGAGCTATATTAAAGGCAGAGGTGAGAATTCAAATGAACATACAAAACAATGGAGATAAGGGAAGGGAGAGAAAGTCTCCAAATCGATTTGCAAAAATAATGACTATTACTGATAAATCAATATCCTATACCCATGAAAGACAAAATTTTCCCCAATTAGCCCCCTAATTCTATGGCTCATGAAGGAAGAAGATCCAGAAGAAGGTAACTGAAAAACACAGCTATTCACTTGACTTTGCCTTTGAGCCTGAATGCAGGTTTGGATGAAGCGCGACAGAAGGGCCAAAGGACAAGAGGACAGAAGGAAGGGAGGGAAAGAGAAACAGAAACTTGATAAGTACCTACTACTTGATCCTAAGGTCATAGATTTGGAACTGGATGGGAATGTAGAAATTTTCAGATAAGAAATGAAGGCCAGAGTAGTTGGTTAAGTAACTTTTCCAAGAAGGAAAATGACAGGCAAACTATGATCTTCCAACTCCAAATCCAGAAAGACATGCGGAACTATTAAAAATTCTTCAGTGTGCCTCATAACATCATTGCCACCAAAATACAATGTCTGGTTTTGGAATATAGATGTATTTTTCCTATCATCATACTCCTTTTTAACATTGGGGTGCTAGATTTGGCATGTTTAAGAAGTTCCTTGTTGTTCAGTTGTTTCAGTCAGGTCTAATTCTTAGTGACTCCATTTGGGCTTTTCTTGGTAAGGATACTAGAGTAGCCATTTCCTTCTCCAGCTCATCACAGATGAGGAAAACTGAAGTAAAGAGGGTTAAGTGCTCAAATAGCTAATAAGCATCTGAGGCTGGATTTGAATTCAGGTCTTCCTGACTCCAAGCCCACTACCTTATCCGCTGTGCTGTCCTGTTCATACACAGTCCAATTCAGGAGACAATGAGATACTGAATTTGAAACTCCAATTGACATTAAAAACTTGGAATGTTAGGTCTGGAAATCATCTGATCTAACATCCTTATTCTATTGATGAAGAAGTTGAGGCTTAGAGAGGTGAGGTCATTTACTCAATGTCACACTAACTTCTTTGAACTTCAGTTTCCTTTTCTATAAAATGAGAGGAAGTAAGATTGAGAGCTGGATCTGGAATCCGAGGATCTGGATTCAGATCCCAGCTCTGATACTCACTACCTGTGTGACCTTTGGTGAGTCACTTAACATCTCAAGGCTTCCCTTTCCTCATCTGTCAAATAAGGAGATGGATGACGTGAATACCTTTCAGATCTACGTCTATAATACCACGACCATTTGTGGGGACGTTGTGGAAGTGGTTCCTGCTCATATACAGATTACTCTAAATGCCCTCTGGCATCCTTCTCAAATCTGAAATTATGTGATTTTATCAGTGACCATTACTTGGCACCTATTGTATAATTCTTCTCTGTTGCCCTTTGTTTAATCTGAAGAAGAGAAAACTATTTATGTTAACACTGAATTAGTTTTCACAGGGAAGTTAATAACTGAAGCACACATTGCCCAAAAAACACTTGACTAGGTTGACCAATTATGACCTGTCAGAAGTTTCTTTAAAAGTCACGATAGAAAATTGTGTTTTCTTTTAACCTTTTAAACTTCTAGTGAAGTAATGGAATGTCCAAAATTTAACCACCCTGGAAATTTTCCATATTAGATAGTGGTTGCTATTTTCTTTTGCCAGACACATTTTTTTACAAAATGGAATCTTTCCCCCCTTCCAGGGATCTGTTCCAGGGCAAGGAGAGGAGAATACAGATGACTAGCAAAAAGGGTGGTGGAAGATCCCACAAGAGGGAAATCAGAAGTGACGGAGGGAACCTTACTACCTCGCATCAGAATGTTGAAGTTCGATCCATCCTCAGACCACCTTGTCCAGACCTCTAACTCTTAAGTAAAACAAGAGGGAACTGAGCCTTAGTGAAGTGAAGTGATTTTCTCAAAATCATGTAGAAAGCTAGTAACAGAACAAGGGCTAGAATCTGGATCTGTAGTTCTACTACTAGTAACAGAACAAGGACTAGAACCTGGATCTCCAGTTCCACTACATTAAGATGGGAAAATAAGAATACAGATGAGGACTCCAGGATGACACAAGAATAGACCAGTAGGCTGTAACGGAAAGAGTGGCATAGGGATCCATAAATGGTGCTTCCCTGTTGTTTGAGTGAGTGAGTGGGGCTGGGGAGATTAATCTTTTTGTATTAGGTACTCCGTAATAAAACTTTCCAGAAACAGCCTAGGGAGGTATATTTGATATGGAAGAAGTCTGGAGCTCAGTTCCTTCAGTTTTGAGAGGTGATCTGAGAACCTCAGGCACAACAGGCTCAATATCAAGTATTAGGATGTAAAACAGAACAGGAAAAGGCAATAATTTCCTGTCCCAACTGAAGCTGCCCAGTAGTGTGGTAGCCTTACTATCTCGCACAGAAGGTCTTTGGGAGAGCAGTCACTGCCTCCTGATATAAGAAAGAGGGGCAAGAGTCAGACAACAGCATGAGAAAGCATTACTAGGAACTTGTTTGTACATGGAGCCATACAGGATCAAAAAAGAAAAAAGATAAGCCTGTTTCTGAATAGCTTGTCTTTTAGGTGTAGCAGAGAATTCAATAATGAGGAAACAAATGACATCTATAATAAGCTTAGACTAATCATGACTGGGGTCCAATGTAACTATCCAAAAACCAGGCAAAATGAGAGTAAAGAATCCAAGGGAAGGGGATTCAATTCTTTTGTCCCAGGCAAGTCAAATTATTGCCATCTCCTTGGCCACCATCTCACCTCAGAACCCGATGGAGACAGTGCAGGTCTCTGAACCCAAGAACCTCTGGAATAGCAATGTTTCCAGGCCAGTGTCCTCAGCCACTATCTTGGGAAACAGCTCCTGTGGAGATGCAGCCTGGCAACTACTCCTGCAGGTGCTACTGCCGCAGCTGCTGAAGACCCAGAAAGGAGAGTTCTGAGTCCTTGGCACTGTGAGTTGGTGCCCCATTATGAAGTAATGTAATTTTATCAGTGGAAATGATGTTAAGGAAGAAGCAGTGGTATCTCCTTTAAAACTGCACCATAGGGGCCATGAGATCTTTCCCTCCGACCTGCAGCTGAAACCTTCAGTGTACGTTGTCTTCCCAATGAGAACATGAGCACCATGAAAGCAGGGTCTATCTTACTTTTCCATTTTTACTTCCAGCATTTATCACAGTGCTTAGTGCATAGTAAATATATAAATATTTAATAAATACTCCATTCATTTGTTCATTAAATTAAACAAACAGTGCCTTCTGTGGGCAACATCCTGGCCACTAGGACTAGTACAGTTATCCCTTCCACACTGCAGTGGGGTTAGGCCCTGGCACTGCCTTCATCAGGAAAATTTATGTCGCATTTTTCAACCCTCCCTTTATGACAGAGAAGTCTAAATTATTATGGTATTAAAAGAGAAAATATGTTGATATTATACAATCCTCTACATATATTTTATGCATTTCTGAGTTTCTCAGCTTTTTCTATGTTATCTGCTGGCGTTCATGTGTTGTCTGTGGCTTCTGCAAAACTTCCCCTAAATTCTCATTTAATTTCTTATGCTGACCTGGGATATGTGAAAACTGTGATAGGGAAAGTCATGATGTGGAAGGAATAGCTATACTCTCTTAGCTGGGATCAGGAACTTTTCTAGTTGGGTCTGAGCTGAGTCAAATCAAGTCTCAACCTGTCTCACTATTTCTGTACTACAAGGAACATTTTTAGGCAAGTGATGTCTTGTGTCGTTGCATGTTAAGGGCAGTTCATTGAGACAGGTTGATTGAGTTAGCAGGGAGGTAATCTCATCCAGTCCTTTCATGGTATAGCAGAGGCAGCTGAGGCCAAGAGAAAGGACGTACTCACAGTCCTGTAGTCAATTAGTGGCAAAACTATGACTAAAACCCCTCTCCCAACTCCTAGCCCAGTGCCTATTCCACTATATCAGAGAATGGTAAGATCATGAATTTAGAGTTCAGTCCCCTCACTCTACAAATGAGGACACCAAGGTCCGAAGTGGTTTAAGTGACTCTCCAAAGGTCACACGAAAGAGATGAGATTTAAACCCAGGTCCTCTGATTTCAAATCCCATCTTTCTTGATTGTACCATGCCATACTCAGCCTTTTCCCCAACCCAGATCCCACATGATCGTATATAGCTTGCTAGATATTGATAGGACCCAACTGTGTAATTACAGTGCAGGCATATTGTGCCCTTTGTGTATAATTATAATAAAGTTCATGTAATTTTTAAAAATTCTCAAAATGACAATCAATGTCATGTTACCTACTTTCCCCTTTACGTTAATTAAAACACAGTCTTCAAATGAAACTAGAAATAAAAGGTCACAGCCATTCAAAGTTAACCCTTACCTTGCCATTTGATTCTGTTTCGGAATTGTCTGTGAACCTCTGGAAAACTAAAGATTTGAGTTTTCAGTGTCTTATTTTTATTTTAATTTTTAATCTCCTAAAGTCCACATTCACAAGATTCTCTGATATAAGCAGGTGGGAGTGAAAGAGTTTACTCTGACTTGTGGATGCTCTAAGATATCCCTCCCTTTTAGGGTTTGAGAGTTAATGGGGAAACATTTACTCACATGAAAGAAACAGGAGCTCAGTCAAACCCAGAGAGGATCAGACACTACCCTCCCTTAGAAGAGTTTGGTAATCCAAGAAGGTCAGGGCATCAGCCCTGAAACTAAAAGCCTTTGTCCTTCCTTTACCTTATTGCTAACTCCTTTTCCTCCTCCAGTCCCCAGATCCCTGCTTTGTACTCCATGGTCCAAGAGCTCTTACAAATTTTTATTGTATTTGTTTTTATTGTGAATTTAATGATTATCAACAAAAACCAAGTATTTCTATATACAACGAACACAAAAAACCTTGTATAGGCAGTCATGATTTTCTGTTAGACATGTCTAACTTTTTCAGACTACAGATTAAATTTCAGAGGAGAATAAGAAAGTTGCAAGTGGCACAGTGGATAGAGCACTGAGCTTGGAATCAGAAGGACTCCTCTTCATGAGTTCAAATCCCTCAAATAAGTCCTACGTACTCATTAGCTGTGTGACCCTGGGCAAATCGCTTACCCCTCTTTGCCTCAGTTTCTTATCTGTGAAATGAGCTGGAGAGGGAAGTGGCTGGAAGACACTTTGTATCTTTGCCACGAAAACCCCAAATGAGGTCACAAAGAGTCAGACATGACTGAAATAACTCAACAGCCAAGTTGTCCTGCTTGTTTGCGTTTCCTTCTGAACTTTTTTGCTTTCTGCTTTTTCTTGATAGAGTTTTCCACACAACTTGGGCAATGCCTCCCTACCTAGGTGGCCCAGGGGGAAAAGCTGGATCTCAAGTTAGTAAGATCTGAGTTCAAATGCAGCCTCAGATGCGACCTAATTGTTTGACCCTAGGCAAGTCAGTGAATTGCAGTCTGATTCGGTTTTCTCATCTGCACAATGAGAATAATAAGAGATTTTATCTCCCCTGGTTTCATGAGGATCAAGTAAGATGATATTTGTAAAGACCGCTACATGCTGCCTGTTATATAGTAGGGGCCTGATAAATGATTGTTCCTTTCCCCTTGTCATCCTGAGAAGATCCACATGGACACAAAAGGTGGATGAGGAATGAACCAATGAGCATCCACAAAAGGAGGAGGGAGGGGCCAGGGGAATGCCAGCTAAAGATGAACTTTGGAACAAGTAATTTAACTGAATATTATAAAGTAATTTAACTGAATATTATAAATATGTATTTAACTGAATATTATAACTGAATATTATAAAATGGCATTCTGGGAAACCTATAAAACAGGCAATGGGGGTCAGACCATCTCCACTGTGGCAGGTAACCAGCCCTTCCATTCATCCTTTTCCTCCTTCTTGACTAGCTATAATCAAGTCTTATTGCCTGTAGGATAAAATCCAAACACCTGCACTGGCATTTAAAGTCCTTTACAATTGACCTCAACCTATCTTTGCAGCCTCTTCACGCATCACTCCCTGTCACAGTGCTAGTGGTCCAGTCAAACTAGCGGCCCTAATGTTCATCGGATGTGGTTTGCCTTGGCTCCCCTCAGCTTATAGTTCACCCTCTTCTCACCTCCATCTCTTGGAATGCCTTATCTTCATGCTCAGCCCACGGACAACCCTCCGCACTGGGCCTTTCTCGAGTCTTCTAACTGTTGATGTTCCACCAACCACCTTATATTAATTTTGTACCTAATTTATATTGTCTCCCCCAATAGAATGTAAGCTTCGTGAAGGCAGGGACTGTTCCATTGTATCTTTGAAATTCCAGCGTTCTGTTCAATGCCTGTTCTATAGTAAGTGCTTAATAGACGCTCACTGGTTTATTGGTCGCCTGAATTGTCTGATTGCCATTGTGGCAGCCCGCTGCCAAAGTGGGTGACCCTTTCTGGGGATGGTGCTGAAGACAGACTTGCCATTAGAGGTCAATTCGGGACCAAGCCAATCCTTTTCTTTATTCCCCGACTCAGATGACACTTCCCTGTGACTCTTTGATTCTTGTCCCAGAAAACTCCTCTCACTCTGCAGTCCATGTATACCTTCCTGAATGGGGGAAGTGTGGACCCTCTGACTCAGTCAACCCTGAGCAGCACCAAGCTATAAGGCCAGGAGGGAAGGAAGGAAATAAGCATTTATTAAATACTTACTGCATGCCAGGCTCTGTGCTGACCCCTTTACAAACATTATCTCATCTAATCTTCACAACAACCTTATCCCCCTTTTATAGTCAAGGAAACTGAGGCAGATGAAGGTACAGCGACTTGGCATGGGTCGCACAGCAAGTAAACATCTCAAGACAGATGTGAACTCAGTTCTGGCTCCAGGACCAGTACTCTGTCCACTTTATCACCTAGCTGCCTCGCACAAACATGGATCAATCGATCAATGAACATACAAGATACCAGAACAAAGAATAAGCCACCCCAGGTCCAGGAGATGTGAGAGTTGAATCTCTGCCTCTTTATGGAGCCAGTCCAGCTTTGAGGCCTAAATTGAAAAGCACTACCTTCTGGGTCCAGCCTAGCAGGTCTGAAACAAGGGCTCCTTCAGCATCAAAACTGAATTTGGATGTGGAATTGATGGAGTCAACACTGTTTAAAGTCTGAGCCTCCTCTTTGCAGAGACTGAGGTAATATAGGAGAAAGCATGTGCATCTCTCTCCAGGTGCTGGAGGGAGGGAAATGTCTGCATTTTTGTTCTTGTTATAACTTGGAAGTAAATATCCCTTTGTAAAAGTTAACGAATGTTAATTGTCTGAACGGAACAGAGGAGCTGGTCACTGGCAGTTAAAATTGGGGGAATAATAATGATAGCGATCATTTCTGTAGCACTACCATGGTCCAGACACTGTGCCAGGCACAGTTTTACAAAGGTTATCTCATTTTATCTTCACAGCAACCCTAGGAGACAGGTGCTATTAGTATCCATGTCTTACATTTGAGGAAACCAAGTGAGACAGAGGCTAAATGACTTGCTTAAGGTCACACAGCTAATGAGTATCTTGAAGCCAGATTTGAACTCAGGTTTTCCTGAGGCCTAGCACTCTATTCACTGTGCCACCTCTCTTGAATGAGATCAGAGTGTATGTGCACACATATATAGACATATATATGCGTATTACTTATGTACACACAGAGGTAATTATGTATATGTCTGTACATATGAGTGTATATGCATATGTATACATGTAGCACTGATATGCATGTAATATATGAGTGTGCATATACATTCATATATGTACATAAATAATAAATACAACTAAGTAGAAGATAGTTAAAAACAGGAGAATTATGGAAGGACAGGACTTGTTCCAGACATTAAGAAAGGCTTCACACAGTCCCCTCCACCCCCAGCATGGGCCCCAGGCTGTGGTAGCAGCAGCAGGACAGCAGCACTGTGTGGCAGTGGCTGAGTTGGGCATCAGCTTCTATTGTTGGAGCAGCTCAGCTTAAAGCTCTTGGGGGGGAATTGGGCAGCTTATCTGAATCTCAGCCCTGAACATGGTCCTGGGGTGAGGAGGAGCACTAGGACCTTCCTTTTGACAAAGGATTCAGAAGTCAAGTAACTGTCCCCAAAAGGGAAACAAATAAGACCATAGAATGTTACTTTCTTGGTGAACAGGTATTTCTTTCCATCCTTTCGGATGAGGAAGAACAATGCATACCATGAGAGGAAATCAAGGCTTCTACATCCAGTACCTCCAAAATGAATATCCTTGAAAAGTGAGTCAACAGCTTGCTAAAGGAGACCCAAAAATGCTGAAAAAAAAATAGCACCTTTAAAAATAGGCTAACTCAATTGGAAAAAGAGTCCAAAAAGCCAATGAGGAGAAGAAAGCTTTAAAAAGCAGAATTAGCCAAATGGAAAAGGAGTTTCAAAAGCTCACTGGAGAAAACAGTTCTTTAAAAACAGTGAAGCAGAGGGAAGCTAATGACTTTATGATAAACCAAGAAATTACAAAACAAAACCAAAAGAATGAAAAAATAGAAGAAAATGTGAAATATATCATTGGAAAAGCAACTGACCTGGAAAATAGATCCAGGAGAGAAAATTTAAAAATTATGTGACTACCTGAAAGCCACAATCAAAAAAAGAGCTTAGACATTATCTTTCATGAAATTATCAAGGAAAACTGCCCTGATAGTCTAGAACCAGAGGGCAAAATAAATATTGAAAGAATCTACCAATCACCTCCTGAAAGAGACCCAAAAAGAGAAACTCCTAGGAATATTACGGCCAAATTTCAGATTTCCCAGGTCAAGGAGAAAATATTGCAAACAGCTAGAAAGAAATAATTAGAGTATTGTGGAAATACAATCAGGATAACACAGGATCTGGCAGTTTCAACATTAAGGGATTGAAGGGCTTTGAATAGGATATTCCAGAAGTCAAAGGAACTGGGATTAAAAGCAAGAATCACCTACCCAGCAAAACTGAGTATAATACTTCAAGGGAAAAAACAATCATTCAATGATATAGAGAATTTTCAAGCATTCTTGATGAAAAGACCAGAACTGAAGAGAAAATTTGACTTTCAAACACAAGAATCAAGAGAAACATGAAAAGGTCAACAGGAAAGAGAAATCATAAATGATTTTCTAAAGCTGAACTGTTTATATTCCTAAATGGAAAGAAAATATTTGTAACTCTTGAGACTTTTCTCAGTATTTGGGTAGGTGGAGGGATTATACACACACACACACACACACACACACACACACATTTAGACAGAGAGCACAGATTGAGTTGAATCAGAAGGGATATGTATGCAAAAATAAAATTAAGGGGTGAGAGGCATATATTGGGAAGAGAAAAGGAGAAATAGAATAGGGCAAATTATCACTCATAAAAGAGATAAGAAAAATCTTTTTCAATGGAGGAGAAAAGGGAGGAGGTGAGAGGGGAAAAGTGAAGCTTACTCTCTTCACATATGGCTTAAGGAGGGAATAACATGCTCACTCAATTTGGTATGAAAATCTATCTTACACTACATGAAAGTAGGGGAGAAGTGGACAAGTGGGATGAGGGGGATGATAGAAGGGAGGGCAAATGGGAGAAGGGAGTAACTAGAAGTAAACACTTTTGGGAAGGGACAAGGTCAAATGAGAAAATAGAATAAAGGGGAGACAGGGTAGGATGGAGGGAAATATAGTTAGTCTTATACAACATCATCATTATAAAAGTCTTTTGCAAAATGACACATATATAGCCTGTATTGAATTGCTTGCCTTCTCAGTGGAGATGGGTAGGGAGGGAGGAAGGGAGAGAAGTTGGAATTCAAAGTATTAGAAACAAATGTTGAGAATTGTTATTACATATAACTGGGAAATAAGAAATACAGGTAAAAGGGTATAGAAATCTATCTTGTCCTACAAGAAAAGAGAGAAGATGAGCATAAGGGAAGGGTGGGGTGTGATAGAAGGGAGGCAAATTAAGGGAAGGGGTAATCAGAATACAAGGTTTTATGAGGTGGGGGGAGAGGAGAGATGGGGAGAAAAATTGAAACTCAAAATTTTGTGGAAATGAATGTTGTAATCTAAAAAAAAAGTTGTCAGCATGTGACTAATATAAAAATTTAGTGAAGAGGGAATCTATCACCCTCTAATGTTTATGAAATCTTCAGAAGCAGATGAAGACTCATACCGTGGTTTTCTCCATGGATTCAAATAACATTTCCTTTTCCAATTAACTCTATTTCTGTCATAGTCTAGGACCAAAATAGCTTTCTTTCCTGACCTAAAAAGTCTAAAAGGTTGCATTATAATATGAAATGCAAAAGTATCCTTAAAAAGATTAACATGATTCATAAAGGACAGCAAATAACCTGCTCTCTGAGTACTCTGGTGCATAGTCTTCAAGATATCAGGATTTTCTTTTCTGCCCCCTAGATGAAGTTTTTGTTTTTCATTTTTCACAGAGAAGATGCCTACTTTGTATTCCATTTAAGACTTCCCCAAGGTGAAATAACAAGAGAACTTGAACAATAGTTCCATTAGATAGGTAGGCACTGATGGGTTGCAATCTGCCTCATTGGAAGGAATCCCCTCTTTACATCATAGATCAATTGGATCATGGGATCATAGGTCTAGGGCTGGAAAGAGACATCTGACTTGCTCCATGTCACACTGGTGGCAAGCATCAATGGTATGATTTAATGTGACTCAAAGAGCCAGTGACCTTTCCACAGTATCATGCTTGGTTTAGTTTTAAGAAAATGCAGGAAGGTCACATTCAAATATTCAGGTTAGTGATCCTTAACTTTATTTGTGTCATGGAGCTCTCTGGCAGTCTGCTGAAGTCTAAAGACACCTTCTCAGAATTTTGTCAAAAAAATCCAAATTTAAAGGAAATGCTAAACTTCAATTGAGATTAGCAAAAATGAATGTAACTTGAGCCCCCAAACCCATTATTATGAGACTCTCTCTTTATTGGTGGACATCAATGCCCTGCACTGATGTGAAGGTTGAGCTGAAATTGATGAGAAAAAAGCGAGATGCAGTTTCTTTGACCTCTTTGGGCTCTTCAGTCTTCTTTGGGATCATTTTCTGACTCCTAGATTTTACAGAGAAGATGGATACCAACCTCACTTCAAGTTTCTGAAGGAAGAAAAAAAGACTGGGGAGAAGCCAGCATGAGAGAAGCTGTCAGTATCTGCCACATCCCTATTCCCAGCTTGCTGATACAGAAACTTTAGGGAATTTCCCCTTTAGATGAGATCTGGGAATCTCTCCTTTGGTTGAGCTGAGTTTTACCTCATTCTCATTGAGAGAGGTCTTTCTATATTTTCTGATACACAATTATATACATATATTTCTCTAATTTTGGTTTTGTTATTGACTTGGATAAATGGGTTTGCTATTTGCCATGTATGGTTATTGTAGAGCTGGCATTTGGAGAGAAGGGAATCAAGCTTTGGATATAAATGAAGATGCCTGAGGAGGCATCTTCCTCATTAAGAAACAGCAATCAGGAGTTTAGAGTGAACCTAAAAACTACATCTCCTAGACCAACAATATTGAAGGAAGCTGATAGATATAATTCTTGCCTAGTACTACCTCTATCCAAGGAGGGCAGAGGGACCAGCCTCTCTGAATCCAATCTCCTGCTTCCCTTCCTGGCATGAACTAACATTTTCCTTGGATAAAAGTGGGAGGAGAACACACTAGATATGTCTAGTCTTGCCTCTCTGAGCCACATACAACATGTCATGCGACATATGGGGCATATACTTATTATATAAGATATAGTGTTTTCCCCTTCCCAGTTCATAGGTATCTTTTTTATAAAAGTTAATTTCAATTAATTAATTTTCAGAAATTAATTAATTTTTAGCTTTCAACATTCAGTTCCACAAGCTTTTGAGTTTTACATTTTCTCTGCCTCCCTCCCCTCCCATCTCTCAAAGACAGCATGTAATCTGATCTAGGCTCTACATGTACATTCATATTAAACATATTTTCACATTAGTCATGTTGCAAAGAAGGATTAGAAACAATGTTATGAACCATGAGAAAGAAGAAACAAAACAAAGCAAAGAGAGAGAGGAAATATTATGGTTTAATTTGCATTCAGACACTATGGTTCTTTCTCTGGATGTGGATAGCACTTTGCATCATGAGCCTTTTGGAGTTGTCTTAGAACTCTACACTGCTGAGAAGAGCTAAGTCTATCAAAGTTAGTCATTGCACAATGTGGCTGTAACTGTTTACAATGTTCTCCTGGTTCTGCTCCCTTCCTTGAGGATCAGTTCATATAAGTCTTTCCAAGTTTTTCTGAAGTCCATCTGCTCATCATTTCTCACAACACAATAGTATTCCATTACATTCATATACCACAACTTGTTCAACCATTCCCCAGTTGATGGGCATCCCCTCAATTTCCATTTCTTCTCCACCACAAAAGAACTGCTATAAATACTTTTGACATGTGACTTCTTTTCCCAATTTTATGATCTCTTTAGGATACAGTCCTGGAAGGTGGTATTACTGGCTCAAAGGGTTTGCACATTTTTATAGCTCTTTGGGTATTGTTTCAAATTGCTCTCCAAAATGGTTGGATCAGTTCACAAATCACCAACAATGCATCAGTGTTCCAATTTTCCCGTATCTTCTCCAGGATTTATCATTTTTCTGTTTTGTCATGTTAGCCAATCTGATATTTGTAATGTGGTACCTAAGAGTTGTTTTGATTTGCATTTCTCTAATCAATAGTGATTTAGAGCATTTTTTCATATGACTATAGATAGCTTTAATCTCCTCATCTGAAAACTGCCTGTTCATATCCTTGGAGCATCTATGGGGAATCATAGACATCTTAAAAAGTGCCTAAGAAACCCTTGGGAGTCCATAAACCCCAGTTTAAAAACTCTTTTTTGGGATAAATATAAGAAACTAAGCACCATATATGGTATAATAAAGTCCTAGTGACCATAGACGGTGAACATAATAATTTAACTTATAATTTAACTGAATAATTTAAACAAAGGCTTATATTTTTATCAGCACTTATAGGTCAATTATTTTTCAAATTAATTGCCATGGGGAAAATGTTACATGTTCTTTTTTTTATTAGAGGATTAGATCTTTTCAAAAGAAAATAGAAACAAAAATCATTCTTTCTGTTTACCCACAGCCCTTGTTTCAAGATGAAGCCTGTGACAAGAGGCTAGTTACATTTAGACCAGTCTTCAAAGAATTAGTGTTGAATATCATCCAGAAACTTGCACAACAACTGTGGCCAGGATGGCTGGGTATTTTTGTGGGGCTATGTAAATGGAAACTCTTTACACCTGCTCCCAGAGGTCTAGATCAGCCTACTGAGCTGCTTCCAAATTCTTGTCATGATCAAGAAGTGTAAATACGAGAGGTAGCCCAGGTCTCTCTGAATTGTGCCTACTGAGATCACCAAGAATCTCCTGAGCCTCCAATTTCAGGAATTCCCCACCTAGGACTTGCCCATGGCACTCTTTCATCTCGGTGTCTGGCCAGAGTCAGCATTTGTCAGTACTTAGGTAACAACTACTTAGTTTGGCTTGTGTTTGTGGGCAGGCTGAAACTTATGGTTAAACATTTTTAAATATATCAAATGTTAATGGAGAAAAATTAACAGTGTACAGTATTTTTTTTCTCTGTCTGGACTGGTGAGTTCACTGATGGTGAGAACTCTCTCTACCAATGCAACTGGGCAATTTCTCATCTTAGATGTCTGAAGCACTAAGAAGTCACTTGCCTTATCTAAGGTCACATAGGTAGTATGTGCCAACGCATGACCTGAAGTCAGGTCTTGCAATCTGCTCTTTGTCTACTGTGTCTTTTGCCCCTATGTTTATTTTAGTAATTTTAGAGAACTGTTTTCATTCTAATTATGTCCAGCCAACAGAGGAGCAGGAATGAGTTTAGCTACACACAGGAAAGAGGGATAGAGTAAAGCAATAAGGATTTTGAACCATGACTAGGAGACTGGGGTCAGGAACAATACTTGGAAGTTCTTAGTAATATGGACCCAGGATTTTGGGCAATAAGACCTTCAATAGAAATGATGGCAGAAAAAGCAGCTTCATCTGTGAAAATACATAGCAAAAGATTTTTGGAGCAGCAAGATTATTGGGAGAGGGTGAAGTGGAGTGAATGGTTATATTTTTTTAGGTTGTCTTTTCTGCCCAATAAAACAGGCTTGATTACCTTGTATGAGTCATTTAGATTCTCTAGGCCCCAGGTTCCTTATCTGCCAAATGAGAAATATAAAACAGATAAGTTCTAAAGTCAACAAAGACAGCTTTCATTCACATAATACTTTATGGTAAAAAAGAGTTTTTTTCATCACAACCCTTTGAAGTAGATAATGCTGCTATTGCCCAGTACTAATATTTTACAGATGACTGAGAGACAAGGAATGGTCCCACAATGCGTAGGGAGATCCTGGTCACCCAGATTGGATCAAGGGTTATGAAAGAGTAGTGAGAACAGGGAAAGAAACTGGGAAGAACAGTGGGTAGGGCAAGATAGTACCTCATGAAGTGACTGAGTAAAGACTAATCCACAATAAGATAGAGCCAAGACATTAGAGCAGCAAAACTGACTCAACCTACCCCCCAGCTAGTCCCCCCATCACCGGGTCAAACTTCTCCAGACAGATTTTAAAAATGTACCAGACTGAATCTTGGTAGGGAAATTCAAGAAAAAGTCATGAGTCATTTTTCCAACCCAGGTCAGTATAAGGAAACAGATGAACACTGGGGACCAGTTCTGGCCAAGACCCTGCCACCCAGGAGACAGTCTAGTGCCCAGTGAGAGGCTGAGTACAAGGTAAGAGGATGTTCCAGACCTATAACAGGCACTGAGATAGGAATCGATGTCAAATGACAGTTTTGTTACCCACTAACCAGTTGGTTCAGTGGATAAAGTGCTGGGGCTGAAGTTCAAATCTAGTCTTAGACACTTGTTAGTTGTGTGACCCTGGGCAAGTCACTTAACTCTGTTTGCCTAGTCTCCTCATCATTAGATGAGCTGGAGAAGGAAATAGCAAACCACTCTAGTATCTTTGCCAAGAAAATCTCAAATAGGGTCATGAAGAATTGGACAAGACTGAAATGATTGAACACTAAAACCCTGTTCCAGGTCACCAGTAGCAGGTAGACTGAGGACAGAATCTGCGCCTGAGGTGATTTTCTACTCCAGGGTAAGAAGTGCTTGCTGGCCCTAAGCAGCATGACAAAAGAGGAACCTGCAGTAGCAATGAGTCATGGACTCCAGGAGCAGTGCTAGTTTTTAGCCCGGTCTGAAGCCTACAGAGAAATTATCAGGGCAGGGATCCCAGATCAAAGAGAAGTCTGCAGTTCTGTTGCTCTGAACCGGCAGAACCTCCTAGCTTACCAATAGTGGTTGAGGCCACTATTGCTATGATTGCTCTGACCCAAACGTAGGAACTTGCAGAATTTGGACTGGGAAAGTGGGGGTAGGGAGGAGATGTAATTAGACCTTGCTGTGGATTGGAGCACTTTGGGATGACTGGAAGCTTATAGATACCCAGTGTTATCTGTTCTTTAGAGTCTATAATAACTCAATAGTCAATACTCCAAAGAAAGTAGCAAAAGGTCCAGACAATTCTTTCCCTACAGAAAGTGCATAGAACCCAACTGTAACCTCAAATCCAAAGTCAGAGAGTAGGCTGGAAGGCTAACAAGAAAAGAATCCTACCATATAAAGGTATTATGATGCCAGGCACACTCAAGACACAAACCTAGAAGAAGAGAATGACTTCAAAATATCTAAGAAAGCTTCAAAGAAAATCACAGCTTAGGCACAAATTCAGCTAGAATTTCTGAAAGTTATGAAGTAAGAGTTAAATACTTTTATAAATGAAATGAGAAGGCTAGAAGAAAATATTGGAAAGGAAATGATATCGGTGGAAGAAAGTATTAGAAATGGAATTAATAGCTTAGCACAAATACTTTCTCAAAATCCTAGAGAATTAGAATGGCCCAAATAGCAGGTGATGATTTGATGAAATAACAAAAAAATTAAAGCAAAGTCAAAAGAATGAACAAATATAAGAAAATTTATGATCTTTCATAGCAAAAACATTGACCTTGAAAACAGATTATGGAGGGAAAAAATGTAAGACTCATTGACTTAAATGTCACGATTAACCAAAGGTCCCAAACATCACATTTCAAGATATCATTAAAGAAAATTGTCCAGATCTCTTAGGGGAGCTGGATCTGGATCTGGATCTGGATCCATACAGCAAAGTAACTATAGAAAGAATCAAATGGTCACCTCTCAATAAAAATTCCAAAATTAAAATTCTCAGGAACATTATAGCCAAAACTCAGAGCTTCTAGGATCTAAGAACAAATGCTGCAAGCAGCCAAAAAGAAAGAATTACAAATACCAAGGAGCCACAGTCAGAATAACACACCACTTATCAGTTACTTTTATAAGACAGCAAAGAGGTTGTAATATAATATTTCAGAAGGTAAAGGTTATGGGTTTCCAGTCAAGAATAACCCACCCAGCAAAATTGAATTAATCCTACAGGGGCAGGATTGGGGGGGCATAGTTTAATAAAATGGGACGTCAAGCATTTCTTATGAAAAGATCAAAATTGTGTAGAAACTTTGAAGTTTAAACAGGAGTGAAGAGAAACACGAAGAGGTCAACATGAACAATGAGGATAAAGGACACAACGAGAATAAACTAATTACATCAAGAGACAATACATGTGCCCCCTTTAAACCCTGTTATCAACAGGGCATGTAGAAAGAGTTTAATTAGACAGAAGACCTAGAGTGGTTCTTTTATGTCTTGATGACCTTAAGAGAAGAATGGAAAGAGAGAAGAACAGGAACACACTCATAGGGAAGGGAAAGTAAGTTTAAGGAAAAGTATCTTATGTAATCAAGGTGCACAAGTAGATATACATACAAATGAGGAAGCAGAAAGGAGGAGAGGTTGACATTTGGATCTCATTCTCATATGAACAGGTCAAAGGAGGGAAAAATACATATATAGAGTTGGGTTTAGAAATATATTTCACTCAACAGGGAAATAGGAGGGAAAGGGGAGTAGAAAGATAGGGACATTAAAAAGAGGGTAGATTAAGGGAGGAATTAATCTTAAACAATCAGGGAAGCTAGATAGTACAGTAGATAGAGCACTGGGTTTGGAATCAGAAAAACCCTCTTCCCAAGTTCAAATCTAGCCTCAGACTCTTACAAGGGATTTGACCCTGTTTGTCTCATCTGTAAAATGAACTGGAGAAGGAAATGGCAAACCGTTCCAATACCTTTGCCAAAAAAACCCAAACCCAAAATGGGGTCACAGAGAGTTGGACACAACTGGGACAGCTGAACAGAATCTCTCCAAGCAAACAAACTAGATATGCAAAAAATACATATAACTCTTTTTGAGGTGGCAAAGAGAGAGAGAATCTGAGGGGATTCTGAGGCTCTAAATTGGGAAATAAGTTTTAGTATATAAATGTGATGAAATACTATTAGAAATGATGAAGGGCATAGTTTCAGAGAAACCTAGAAGACATGACTTCACGCAGAGTCAAATGGACAGAACCAGGAGAAAAATTTACATGGTGCTAACAATATGGTAAACATAAACCATTCTGAAAGGATTAGGGACTCTGATCAACTATTTGATCAATTAATGACCAACCAGTATTCTAGAGGACTAATGATGAAACATGCTCCCCAGTTCCTAATAGGGAGGTAAAAGACTCAGCATACTGAGTATGATTCTTTCCTCCCTCCTTCCTTCCCTCCCTCTCTCCCTCCGTCCTTCCCTCCCTTCCTCCTTTCCTTCCTTCCTTCCTTCCTTCCTTCCTTCCTTCCTTCCTTCCTTCCTTCCTTCCTTCCTTCCTTCCTTTCCTTCCTTCCTTCCTTCCTTCCTTCCTTCCTTCCTTCCTTCCTTCCTTCCTTCCTTCCTTCCTTCCTTCCTTCCTTCCTTCCTTCCTTCCTTCCTTCTGGCATGGCCAATGTGAAAACATATTTTGTTTGACTATACCTGTTTGTAAGAAGGGTTTGTCTTTCTTTCCTTCTCAGCTGAAAGGCAGGGTTGGGGCAGGAGAAGGTAGAATTTTTATGACTGAAAAAAATATAAAATGTTAATTAAGATCTCTAAAGACAGAGCCTCAAGGACACCAGTTCTATTCATTGTTGACAAGAAAGAAGCTTTGGGACGGGCGGAGCCAAGATGGCGGAGTAGAAGGACGCACGTTTACGAGCTCCGAAACCAAAGCCCATGGAATTGGTGTAGAAAGAGTCCCCCATAGATTCTGGGTGAATGCAAGGTGTGCAGAGGCAGAGTGGAGGAGATTTCCGTTCCAGGGAGCCCTGAGGACCCATCCCCAGGGTCCGGCGCGCCCCGGAGAGTAAACCCGACCCCCAGCGCTGCCCTGGCCGAGGCCTCAGAGAAGCGGATCCGAGCAGGCTTCAGAGACGGAAGCTGAAGCAGCCGGGAAAGTCCCTCCGCCCACAGAGCAGGTCAGTGAGAGAGGCCGGGCTGAAGGAGAGGGGAAGCAGGGCGTCTCCGTGACTCGGGCCCCCTCGGGAGGAAGCGGCGGCGGGGACGGGGGCAGGAAGCGGAGGCGGAGGTGTGGGCTGCGGCTGAGGCGGCAGCGGCCCAAGACTCAGGAATCCCCCAACAGCAGGCAGGATCTTCATTACAGAAGATTCCCGCATAAAACCTGACGGAGCTGAGCCTGGGAGACGGCCCTGCCCCCACCCCGCTCTGTTGCTGAAGGCTTCTGCTCGGGACCCCCAGGGGAGCCGAGATTGGGAGGCAGGCCCCCCACCCCGCCCCCACCCGCTCCATTCCTGAAAGTCTCTGCAGAAAGCCCCCAAGGGATCAGTCTCGGAGGCAGCCCTGGCCCCACCCCAGCACATGAACTAAAGCTCACTGATTGACAGCCGGCAGGAGGAAAGCCCATTTAAATCTCAGAGGCCAAGCACTAGCTGGGCAGATCCAGGCGGGGGTGGAAAGGAATCTCAGAAGTCAAGTAACTGGCTGGGAAAATGCCTAGAAAAGGGAAGAAAAATAAGACTTTAGAGAGTTTTTTCCAACAAATGCAAATGATCCCGACCTTCAGATCTGACGAAGATGAGGACGTATTCTTGCCATCAGGGAAAGACGTGGAGGGCGGGGCCTCAGTACCTCAGACACCCCAGGGGGGGGGTGGGTGGGCTCAGGCCCTGGAAGAGCTCAAAAAGGATTTTGAAAAGCAAGTTAGACAGGTGGAGGAAAAACTGGGAAGAGAAATGTCAGAGATGCAACAAAAGTATGAAAAACAGGTCAATACCTTGGTAAAGGAGACCCAAAAAAATGCTGAGGAAATTAACACCTTGAAAAATAGGCTCACCCAATTGGCAAAGGAGGTTCAAAAAGCCAACGAGGAGAAGAATGCTTTCAAAAGCAGAATGAGCCAAATGGAAAAAGAGGCTCAAAAGCTCACTGAATTTAATAGCTCTCTCAAAATTAGAATGGAACAGATGGAGTCTAATGACTTTACGAGAAACCAAGAAATCACCAAACAAAACCAAAAGAACGAAAAAATGGAAGAGAATGTGAAATATCTCATGGGAAAAGAAAGAAGCTTTGACTGGAAGCAATGGGAGGCGCATCTAGAGAACTCTGCTTCTGCAGAGATCTAAGAGCTGAAGTAGAGGACTCATCCGAGAACTCAGATTGGGTGTATGTAGGATGGACTTTAAAAAAAAAGAAAATGACTCTAAGATCAGAGACTAGAAGTCAACTTTATGAATTGAAAGGAGAATGACTAGAAGGAGCATCTAGAGGAATTCAGTAATGTTTCAAAAGTAGGGCAAGCTAATTTAGAGAGTGTCAGGCCTTGAGTTATCTTTCTAAGTTCAAATCTGACCTCAGACACTTACTGCTTTGTGACCTTGGGCAAGTTACGTAACCCTTTTTGCCCATTTGTAAAATGAACTGGAGAAGGAAATAGCAAACTACTCTGGTATCTTTGCCAAGAAAACTCCTAATACAGTGATAAAGAGTCAGGCACAATATAACAAATATGTAATTTTTATTTACTTCAGTTATACATAATTGGTTCTCCAAAAGGTCCTCACACTTTTAACCCACAGCCCAGTGGTCTTAGGTTCTAAGTTTACATTGATAAGGCCCAATGATGGGAGCAGTCCTAAAAAGTCTATTCTCTTTGATTCATACTGTCTCCACCCTGAATTTACTTTCTGAAATTTTCTGATATAGTTCATGTGTACATGTCTACAAGTTTGGGTAAAAGTGTCTCCAGGTTTTACACAAGTATTTAAGGTTATAAATGCATTTATTGTATAAAGAACAGGTTCTATTTTACCCCACAGAAAATGTAGAAAATGTAAAGGAGTCCATTAACAACTGTAGAAAACACATAATGGGACTCATAATAGCTGATAAATAACATATTTCTTTTCTCTCTCTTATGGGTGCCATTTTTCCATGAGGAAAATATACATATAGCCTCCCTCCCCTAGACCCCCCCCAGTCCCCTACCCAAAGGGAAACACACTTCAGGCTATTAAGCAAGTAACCAACCCCCTTTGAATGGGGAAAAATAAGTACTCTAATACATTATTGACATAGGCATAAATTTGTCCAACCATTCTGAAGAGCAATTTGGAACGAAACACAAAGGGACATAAAACTGTGCTTACCCTTTGACCCACTAATATCACTAGTAAGTCTGTATCCCAAAGAGCTCAGACAAAAGGGCAAAGGACCTATTTATACAAAATAAGTATTTATAGCAATTCTTTTTGGAAAGAAATCGAAAATTGAAGGAATACCTATCAATTGGGGAATGGTCAAACAAGTTGTGTTATATGATTGTGATGGTGTGCTATTGTGCTGCAAGAAATGACAAGGGGTGGGTTTTGGAAAAACATGGGAATACTTACAGAACTGATGCAAAGTGAAATAGGCAGAACCAGAAGAACACTGTACACAGTAACAGCAATATTGTAATAATAATCAACTGTGAAAGACTTAGCAACTCTGATCAATACAATGATCCATGACAATTCTAAAGGACCCATGATGAAAAATGCTATCTACCTCCAGAGAGAGAACTGATAAATTCTGAATTCAGATCTAAGTATTTTTTGAAAAAAAAAATTCTTAATTTTTCTTGCATTTTTTTTACATGGCTGATATGGAAATCCAGAAGTGGCTGCTTTGCCCATCCTTCCCACTTCTCCTCTTCTTCTCTTCCTCACTTTATGTTTTGTCTTCTTCTAGAATGTGAGCTCCTTGAGAACAGGAACAATCTTGTTTTCTTGCATTTGTATCCCTATAGTACTTTGCACAATTCTTGGCACATGGTAAGGGCTTAATTCTCTCTCTTTCTCTCTGTCTCTCTGTCTCTGTCTCTGTCTCTCTCTCTCTCTCTCTCTCTCTCTCTCTCTCTCTCTCTCTCTCTCTCTCTCTCTCTTTCTCTCTCTCTCTCCCTCCCTCCCTTTCTCTCTCCCTCCTTTAACATATTTCTAAGGACTTCAGAATTCTTCATTTTTATGATCTCTTCTGAAAGTAAGGGGTGTTGTTGCATGTGGCTCACAGAGAGGCAAGAATATACATCTCTACTGTTTCTTCCCTCACTCATATCCAAAGGACACTTTGATTCCTGCCAGAAGAAAAAGCAGGAAGTTGGGCCCAAGCTGGTCCCTTTTCTCTCCTCAAAGGCTGAACCTACTAGGATTTTATCTATTTTCTCCCTTACACATAATATTAGTCCAGGGATGTGATATTTAGGTTCAATATAAACTCCTGATCACTATTCTCTAATAGGAGTGGAGAGTCCCAAGCTTTGTATCCAAGGCTTGAGCCTCCTCCCCCCTTCACACCAAATGCTAGTTGCACATTGAACACACGTAGCAAAAATAAACTAGTTTGTCCATCTCTATATCCAGGAGATTGTATACCAGACAATACAGAGTAAAAGACCTCTCCCACTGGGAATGAGATGACTCAGCTCTATCAAGAGAGCTCCTATATCTCATTCGAAGAGAAATTCCCCAGTTTCTAGTGAAGGAAACTGTGCATAGTGACATTCTAGGGACTGCTAGCCCTTCTACTATCAACATCTTCTCTAATCCTTTCTCTCTCTTCAGTGACCTGAAAAGAGGTTGATACCATGGATCTTCTCTAGAAGCTGGAAACCAGAAGAATCTGGATCTCTCTTTACCCTTGCTGTTGCCAAATCTGCCCCTCATGCAGGCATGAGACATTGAATCGTAAATCTTCATCAATAAAGAAATAGTCTCATATAATTGACCCTTCAAGCCAAGATATCTATATCAATATTGATATCAATATCAATTGATATATCAATATCAGTAGATATATCTAACATATCTATTATATATATATAAAACATATCTATTAGAAACCAGGTACAGACCAACTTGTAGCACAGGACAGGTAGGAATGGTTAGTACAAGTCGTAGAAAAAATCATATGCATGTAACACTGACTGAAGTTTCCACAGGCAAAGGAGTCAGAAAGAAAAATGTAAGAAGGAAAGAGAAAGACAGAGACAGAGAGACACACACATACACAGAGACAGAGACAGAAAGAGTTGAAGGGGGAGGACAAGAATTACATAAGACCTACTGTATCAGCCCTGTGATTTATAAAAACCGCTTTATAAATGACTGTGTTTCAGTGGTCTGATGGATAGGGTACTGAACTTGAAGTTATGATCTGAGTTCAAATTTGACTTCAGAAACTTACTAGCTGTGTGACTCTGGGCAAGTTACTTAAACTCTGTTTGCCTCAGTATCCTCATCTGTTAAATGGGGATGATAATAACACCTACTTCACCTGATTTAATGAGATTACATATATAAAGTGCTGTGCAAACTTTGAAGTATTATATAAATGCTAGTTGTCCCTAGCTTACCTTTGAGAACATGCTGGCATTGGAGGGTGGGACAGCCTTGACATCTCAGCTAAAAGGTTTTGTGGGGAAGCTAAAATAGGTTGTTCGATCATTTACACATTTCAGTTGTCAATATCATACTTGTCACCTGTTACTGTGGATAACTGAAGGACTGTTTGGACTGAACTCTAGTTTCAGATTGGGCTAGTAAGATCCTATGATTCAAGACGTATCTATTCTATCACTGTTGGCTGGTCTTAGCACTACCTCCCAGCCATTAACAAAAGAGACCGATGCCAGGGGCTCTAATTTGACAATGTGTCATGTCCCAGTGCCTGCCACCTGGCACCTCTTCCTTCTCCTGGGACAAGGAATTGAACTCAGCTGTTCCATATCATCTATTCAGTTCTGGGCTCAGTATGTGACACATATCATCACCAATCAGATTCCCTTTCAGTGAGTTCCATATTCTGGCTCTGGAGTAGTGTAAGATTCAAACATGGACCCAAAAGAAGATGCCTGGGGAACACAGACACACTATATGGGCTCTTGAATACTTCTTTTAGGGGAGCCACAGCCAATTATAAAACAGAAGATCCAGAAAGAAACACCAAGGGGCAGGAGAATCACATAACTGAACCATCAAACCATTTCCCAGAGTAATCTCCAGCTATTTTCTCTCAATATCCCACCATACTACTTGTTGCTCTCTAGCTATCTTGTGGCCATACCGTCTTACCCACAATCCTTGCTCTCTAGATTCTTCCCTGAGACCCTGTACTCAATGTAATCAATGCTACCATTCTTAGAAAGGAAACTTTCCAGACCAAATCACAGCTTCCTTTTATATGTTTACTTTCTAACCAGAATGTAAGCCCCCTGAAGCCAGGAACTTTCTGCCCTCAGAAAGTTTCTATCGACAATCCTAGCTCTTTTCACAGTGTTTGGCATATAGCAAGTGCTTAATAAATACTATTTTATTCATACATTCTGTGATAAATAGGGTAGAAGGTCAACTTGTCTGACATCTGTACACCAGCACTACTCTTTAGCACTGGCACCATCTACCTTTTCTCTTTTTCCCTCTCCCCTCTTCCTTTCCTATCTCTCGGTATACTCCTCTCTTTTCCTTCTCCTATTATATTCTCCCTTTATTGACTTCAAGCCCAGAGCTGCTTTCACTCTCATACATTACCTTTCAGAGGAAAGGAATCCAAAACTACTTAAGGGTATCATCATCACTCCTAATTTTTTAGGACCCCCTACCAGCTATTTTTCGGATAAAGATAGGTTTTATTAAAAAATGTTCTATAAAGATAATCAAAAACTCAGAATCCCAGAAACCAGTCTTTCTAGATAAGCTGAACTGTCAACGAAAATCTGAAGGGGAATTAGAAAGTAAATACCAGGGACAGTCTCAAAGCCATAAACAAAGAGAAATAAATAGGCATGGTCAAGTTAGTCAACAGAAATCTAATGTACGTTGATAAGGGGGAACAAAGTTGAGGGACTATTACCTTGACACTACATTACTCACTTGATGACTTCTAGGACAATTTTAGCTTTTTAAAATGTAATTCCTTGAGGATCAGGATTATGTAATTCTTTGTATCTCTGACACTTGGCACAGTGACAGGCACATAGTAGGTACTTTACAAAAATTTGCTAATTTATTGATCAATATCAGCCCATGCCATTACCACACATGCTGTTGAGCCTATACAGGCACTAATGCTTTGGGGCTAACATGAGTACCAGAATCAAATGCCCCATGGCTTTCTAAGACTACGAGGGTAAATTTTCTGGACATCATAGATTAGGTTATATGAGAAATCTACTCTAGTAGAGTTGGTCTTCAAAATCAAAGATTTTGTGGTCCAAGATCTTTTTTTGGCCATTTTATCAGCACCAAATGGGACCATGGTTCTGGTGGGGGGAGATTTTCATGGACTTATGGATACCAGAAACTGAAGTAGAAAGTCTAATACTAGACTTATAATTTAGGTAATTGATGAGGGACCAATGTTCCTAGGCTCTGAATTCATGTCATATATGTGTATGGTGGGGAGGGAGGCTGTTGGATGGGGTACTATCTGAGGATCTAGTTGGTATAGTAGACACAGCACTAGGCCTGGAGTCAGTAGAAGCTAAGTTCAATCCACCTTCAGATACTTAGCTATAAGACCCTAGCATGTCACTTAACCTCTGTCTGTTTCAGTTTCTTTAACTGTAAAATGGGGATAACAATATCACATAACTCCCAATATTTTTGTGAGGATCCAACGAGACAACATTTGTAAAGTGCTTAGTACAATGCCTGGCACGTAGGCAGACTTAACAAATAGGTACTTAATAAATTCCTATACCCTTTCCATTGGGGATACTTTGTGAATAACTGCACATCATTTCCCATTTGTAAGAACTTCTGTGGTGTAGGTGACTTATATGAAGGGTAACTTGGCCATGTTCTCAGTGATGAGAAGTCTTAAATGTTGCTTTATGAAAAGGAGCACCTCCTAGACCACAGAGTTAACATCTAAAACTTTTAGGGGGAAGGTATGGAGACAGAATGTGTCCTATGTTGTCCTGTCTAACATAAGGTCATCCTCATCAATCATGCTCTATTATTGAGCTGTGAACTTGCCATGGCTTGAAGACAAAGAGATCATGGAGGATTCACAAGTATGCACTAAAATTCACAGATCCTAGACGCTGGACCTTGGAGGGATTTTACAGAGATGTTGTACTAGATATTCCAACACCCTCATTTTACAAATGAGGAAACTGAGTCCCAGAGAGGCTAAGTAACTTTCTCTAATCTACACAGTATCAGAACTGGGACCCAAGCCCAGATCATTTGATGATTAGGCCAATCTCTTTCTACCATATTATTTGACCAAATAGCCAGTTTGTAACTGCCCAAGGTTGTAAATGAGGTGATCAAGAAATTGATCTGGTTAACAATCTAGAGTTCACAAATATAAACCTAACTTGGTGGAGGTAAAGCTCTATGGCTTTGGGTTTATATAAAGTTATCTGAGCAATCCAAAACGCTGCTGGCTTGTTGGAATTCTCAGTAAAACCTTCTAAATGGCTCAATGACTTAGGGCCTCTCAGCCTACCTGGTGATATTTTCTAGCCAAATCTGCCCCAGTTGCATCTGTAATTCATGGTGCATAGCAGAAAGGCAGTGACTACATGTCTGAGGACACAGTCCTTGGAATGATATAGAAGAAGACATCAGATGTCAGGCATAGAGTGGTTATTTAATCGGTTTGTTCATCCATCTGCAGGGGATAATCCAGACTTTAGCGTGCAGTGGCAGAGAAAAGTAAAAGTGTCCCCAAGAGTCCTAGGGGAAAAAATCTCCTTGAGGCAACAGGGCCAGTTATTATAGAAGTCTGGTCTGTGCACAGGAAAGCAAACAGAGTTCAGGATGGTGACATGGATCTTGACCCATGTTGCTGGGTAATTGGCTTTTAATCCAATTCTAATTTTTATCAGCATCTACCTATACTTTTGCGTCTAAGTCTTCAGGGCTTCTTTATACACAAACTCAAACTCTGATTCATGGGTATGTTTTATTCTGTCACTGCAGGATTATATAGGGCTTTTTCAGATAATTTCAGCAGCTTTTCCCCTTATTTTCCTTATTTCTCTCTTTACCTCCTTGTAAGACTGCAAGATGATGCATATATGCTAAGTTCTTCCCTATTCCTGGGGCACCAGGCTTAAACTTCTCCTTGACTGTTCTAGGGCCCTTCACAACAACATCATTTCTATAGTGTCTACTATGTGCCAGGCACTAGGCTATGCCCTTTAAAAATATTATCTCATTTGATTTTCACAACAACCTTTGGAGATAAATACTATTACTATAGACCTATTTTACAGCTGAGGAAACTGAGGCAAACAGAGAGTGACTACCCGGAGTCACATAGGTAGTGAGTGTTTGAAACTAGTTTTGAACTTAGGTTTTCCTGATTCCAGGACCACTGTTATATCCACTTCTCTACAGCTCCCTCAATTTCTTGTTGTGAAGGTCCCGTGACCTATGGAAGCAGTACACCAAAGGAATTAGGAAAAGGTGTTGAGGGTGGCCAAGAATGAAACTTGTATTGACCTTGTGACATAAGTCAGGATTATCTACTCCTTTGTTGTATCTTGTGGCTAAGACCTTGGACAGTTTATAGCCTAGCCCAAGGTACAAGATTTTCTCACTATAAACATCACAGAGGAATTATAGGCACAGGCCTATGGGAAAAGTCATCTAGTTAACCAGACTCCTAGAGTTATAGTGCTGTGCCATGAAGAAGTCTAACCCAGGTGGGTTATGTGGGCAATCAGCTCTGAGGCTCACTGCTGTCACTGAGTGATAGTTTCAGAGTGGAGGAGTTGCAAGGGACTATTAACAACATTTGCTTCTTCACTCTCCCCATTGCATAACTACCCTGCATTACTGGTTGTGCTAACACCTTACTGATGAAACCAAAGCCATCATTTCCAGTTGCTAGAAGGATCAGAACTTTCTACTGAACTAACCAGCACCATGACACAAAGAAGAACCCTTCAGGTCCCCTTAGACTTGATATCAACATAGATATATTCTACTAATTGAACTGACCTGACCTTAGGATTGAAATGTTTTTTGGAATAATTTTAAAAGGCTTTTAAGGGGCTTCTGGGTGGCGCAGTGAATAAAACACTAGGCCTGAATTCAGAAAGACTGGAGTTCAAATGTAGCCTCAGATAGTTATTAGCTGTGTGATCCTGGGCAAGTCACTTAACTCTGTTTGCCTCAATTTCCTCATCTGTAAAATGAGCTGGAGAAGGAAATGGC
Organism: Bettongia penicillata ogilbyi; assembly: GCA_023548195.1. Lineage (NCBI taxonomy): Eukaryota > Metazoa > Chordata > Mammalia > Diprotodontia > Potoroidae > Bettongia > Bettongia penicillata. The sequence continues at coordinate 1,240,464 of JAJHZJ010000174.1, forward strand.
AAGCCACTCCAGTATCTTCCCCAAGAAAGCCACATGGACAGTTGATTCACTGAGTCATGAAGAGTCAGACACACTTGAACAACAATAACAAAAAAAAAATCTTTATGATGTCCCACTATGATTTCAGTGTAATACAAGTCTTCAAGAAAGAGGAAGTTGATTTCTTTTCTGAAAATCAGAAAATAAAATTGATCATGGTAATTTTTAGGAATTTAACTGTTTTCCTAAAACTAAGAGTAGTAGGTGAACGTAATTCTTTAAGAAAACAGGGAAAACAAATGAAAATAAAATATATATCTTTTTTTTAAGGAAGAAGGCAGGCACAGCAGTGGTACAGTGGATAGAACAACTGGCCCTGAAGTCTGGAGGAACTGAGTTCAAATCCGGATTTAGACACTTTTAGCTGTGTGACCCTGGGCAAGTCACTTAACCTTGATTGCCTCCCAAGAAAGAAACGAAGAAACAAAGAAGACACTAGGAGAACCCAACCCTGGTTTGAATACCTGCTTGTGTGATGTTAGGTAAAACACTGAACTTCTCTCTGAGCCCCAGTTTCTTTGTCTGCAGTTGGGCATTCTATTCCAAGCACTACCTATCTCATAAAATGATTATCCAGCTCTATATAAATATGGGTCTTTATTATTCATTGATTCTTCATCCTCTTTCAGTTATCATTCAAGGTCTTCCTTAATCTGCCACTTATCTAACTCTCCAACTTCATGTTTCACTACTTCCCTACAGTAACCCTGTACATTAGCCAAAGTGTTCTGTTTATTGTTTCCTGAATAAGCCTTATACTTGTAAGTTTCCATGTTTCAGTATATGTGATATCTCCTTTCTTGAATACCTCAATTTCCTCTTCCTCAGCACATCCTACCAATTTCCTTCAGGATCCAGCTGAAATATGCCTCCCTTGTAAAGCTTTTTTTCATCACCCAGCCAGAAATAATCCTTCCATTTTCTGAACTCCTGTATAAATTTTTGTTTCTGTAATTCACATCAGTTATATAAGGGCTTTGATATCTTTTATTATTACCTTGAAATATTATTTAAATCCCTCACTATTAAACTTTCTAATTGTTTATACCTCAACTAGATTGTTAGTTCCTCTAAGTCAGGAATTGTGTCTTTTTGATTCATTCATAAACTGAGGCAGAATTGTGCAAAGTTGTGGCCCTCACTCTCTCTTCCAGTGTCATTAAAGTCCAGTGGTAAGACAAAATTCTAAATAATTGGTCATGGATAAAAGAGGCAAGAAAAAGCTTTTTCAATGGAGGGGGGAAAAGGGGAGGGAAAGGGAATGAGTGAACCTCACTCTCATCTCATTTGGCTTAAGGAGGGAATAGCATGCACACTCAATTTGGTATGAAATTTTACACTATAGGAAAGTGTGTGCGTGCATGCGTGTGTATGTGTGTGTGTGTGTGTGTGTTTGTCTTTCATTGCCAAAGAAGACCATGCCATCAGAGAAATAATGACAGGACTTGCACTTGACTTTGTTTTCAGTGAGGGAGGGTTGTGCAGGTCACCAGTCTCACTTCTCCTCCGGAGCTATCTGAATCCAATGACCAGATATTCATCAAGATGACTGGAGATGACCCAGGATGAGGCAAGTAGGGTTAAGTGACTTGCCCAAGGTCACACAGCTAGTGAGTGTCAAGCGTCTGAGGTGAGATTTGAACGCAGGTCCTCCTGACTCCTGCACTGGTGCCCAAGCCACTGCACCACCTAGCTGCCCACTGTAGGAAAGTAGAGAGGAAGGGGATAAGGAGGGGTGAGGGATGATAGCAGAGAGGACAAATTGGAGGAAAGGGTAATGAGAAGTAAACACTTCTGAGAGGGATAGGGTCAAAACAGAGAATAGAATAAATGGGACCAGGATAGGATAGAGGGAAATATAGTTAGTCTTTCACAATATGACTGTTATGGAAGTGTTTTGCATGACTACACGTGCATAACCTATATCAAATTGCTTGCCTTCTTAATGGGGATGAATAGGGAAGGAGGGAGGGAGAGAAGTTGGAGCTCAAAGTTTTAAAAATGAATGTTAAAAATTATTTTTACATGCAAGTGGAAAATTAGACATATGGGCAATGGAATATAGAAATCTACCTTGCTCTATAAGAAAATAGAGGGGAAAGAGATGAAAAAAGGGAGGGATATGAGAGAAGAGAAGGAAGATTGGGGAAAGGAGTAATGGGAATGCATGATGTCTTGGGGTAGGCAGAGGGGAGAGATGGGGAGAAAATCTGGAACTCAAAATCTTATGAAAGTGAATGTTGAAAAATAAAAATAAATTAATTTTAAAATAAAAATAAAAAAATAAAACTACCAAAAAAAGATAATTGGTGATAGTCCAGGATGCAGTGAATGATGTTGGTGTCTTCAATATCTAACTAAACATTAAACACTCTACAGTGCCTGCTTCCATACCCTCGTGGAACAAATTGCTCATGTCTACCCATTTTGCAAGAGAAGTCTTCACTTCACTTCTCTAACACCCTCTAACTCATTGATGGGTTTGAGGACCATCAGCTACTTTCAACCTAATTTATCCCATCTGGCAAAACAGTTTACCAGGGTGTGGTGCCTGTACATCCTACAGCTTCTTAGAGCCATAAATGAGAATTTGTGAAGATGGACACCAAAGTGTATGAGAAGTCCTGGAAAAAATTTAGCAAACCCACGCACCAGAGGTGCTAGTCCTCCCTGACACCCATATTTTCCAACTGTGTCTTATGTTTCTTTGTATCCCCTACTACAACTTGGAGGGTAGTGCCTGCCCCTTAAGCATTTATTGAATTAATCTGAAATGAAAACAGATTCATGATCAATAAGCCTCCCACATCTGTTTAAACAGAGGTACTTTAGTAAAATGCCATCTCATGTGCTTAGCTTCTCTATAGATGACACTGACATTGATGAAGGGTATGAGGCTGTATTTAAAATACTGGTGAAATAGAGCATCGATAGGGAATCTAACTCCCATGAATCTTTACAATGTGTGAATAGCATCTGGAAAATCAGCTGATCATACTATCCATGCAGTAGGGGGAACCTAATTTTATCATTTGACACTTGGGAAGAGTGTGATTTCATCAGGATAAGGAACTCCCAGATGAGAAAACTCCCTCTACTGACCCAGAGATCAGCCCCTTCTTTGCAACTGTAGTGTCTTAAACAGTTACCCAGAAGTGACTCACCCAGGTGCATATAACAAGGATATGACAGAGTCCAGATGTCAGCTCAGGTCTTCCTGCCTCTGAGGCCAGCTCTTTATCCATTATATCAAGCTGCCTCTATTCGAACACTTAAAATGAACAAAAAATCCCAAGAGTTAGCATGGGACTTAGAGAAGAAGGGGGCATCTAGGTGCTGCAGTGGATAGAGTGCCAGGTAAGGATTCAGGAAGACATGATTTGAAATCCAGCCTCAAACACTTTAACTGACTGTATGACTCTGCGCAAGTCATTTAACCCTGTTGACCTCCATTTCCTCATATGTAAAATGAACTGGAAAAAAGAAATGGCAAACCACTCCAGGATCTTTGTAAAGAAAACCCCAAATGGGGTCACAAAGAGTCGGACATGACCGAAAATGTTGAACAACAAGAGCTGGAGAAGCAGAGAGGAGAGTAATGTGAATATCTGCTTTTTGTTCCTCAAGATTCAATTGCTGGGGATGTAACTTTGAGCAGAAGTAGCTATTTAATGGCAGAAGCAGCCTGATCTAAGGCACAAAAAAAGATTTCCCAGGACAAGTCGTTCTCAGCCAGCACATACTCCTTCCAGAATGAACTTTAGGTCTTGCCAGCAGAGTGCAGAAGCTTACTCATTTGCTCTGGGCCTCCTTTCGAATGACGATACCTATGAGGATGATTCTGCATTTCTCACTCCAAATTTCAGGGAGGAACATTTTTCTTCAACAAGAAAAACCCGGCAGGGGCTCATTACATTTCAGAAGTGGTCTTTAAGTTTGCAATTCCTAGTTAAACATAGGCAGACCTATGAAAACATGGTGGTGAGTTCACAGTAGGATCATAAAGCCATCCAGTCCAAATTCTGTCTTTGACCACTGAGGACATTAAGGCCCAAAAAGGTTAAGTGACTTTCTCAAGATGATATAGATGCTAAGTATCAGAGGCAGAATTTGAATACAGCTCTTCTGGATTCATACACATCTACACACAATGAAATATACCTGTAGCTATAGATATAATGTACAAAAATTTACCCATATAAAGTACATACAGGCAGAAATATAATATAGTGTATATATCTAGATATACATATATACTATACAAGTATCTATAGATGCAATTTAATATATGTAATATAACATTGCATTGTTAGGTATATTGATAGATTATATACTCATAAAATATAAGTATGCAGAAATGTAACAGTGTGTACATCTAGATATAATATATAATATACAAATATCTATAGATGTAACATATATATACACAATATTGCATACATTAATAGATATAATGTTTAACTACACCCATGTAAAATACATGTATATAGGGGTATAATATAATGTGCATATCTAGATATGCACATATAATATGCATCTATCTATAGATATGATTTTGTTATATAGCATATATGCATCTGTAGATACAATATATGTATGTACCTATAATATACATATATATTATGTAGTGTTGATAGCTAAACATATAAATATATAATAGCTAACATTTATATATATAATAGCTAACATTTATATAGCACCTACTATGTGCCAGGCACTTTGCTAAGAGCTTCATAAGACACACAAAAAGTTAAGAACTTTCGCAGCAACCTTAAGAAGCAAGTGCCATTATTATTCCATTTTACAGTTCAGGAAACTGAAGTAGAGATTAAGTGACTTGCCCAAGGTCACAAAGTTCGAGAGCATCTGAGGCTGATTTTTAATTCAGGTCTCCCTGACTTTAGGTCTAGCACTCTAGTCACTGTGCCAGTCTATCAACGAGCATTTATTAAATATCATTTTAAAATCAAGTAAAAGATACTGTGCTAATCACTGGGGATATAAAAATTATATATGTATACACACATATATACCCATACACACACACATACACACACACACAAATACATCTCATCTCTTAATACAAGGAAGCAATATACCTAAGAGGAAATGCCCTGCAGAGCCCCACAACATTAGCCTTTAAAATCAGTATCTCACAGATCCCCAGTTGCTCTGGCCAGCATGCTGTTTCGGAAGACTCTCTAGTTCTAAGGAAAATGAGATTTCAGCATCTTGGAAGCTATCTGCCCTTTACCTGATTTCCAGTTTTAATGATCCATGCCTTAGCTATATGCCACCCTTCATAACTGAGAAGCATTCAGAAGGCGTCAGATGGCCATGTGACAATGTCCATAGAGGGTGAGGTCTTTCACGGAGTGACCTTAGAACTCTAGGGGAAGAATTCTCCAGAAATAGCACTCCAATGCTCCTCTGAGACCTTGCCTATTCAATCCCTGAACAACCACCCAGAAAGTGGAAATCTTAGTCAAGTAAGTAATATGTAGACTCCCTTGAACAATCACTTTGCCTGACTTTGTTTCTTTTTTTCCACAGGACAAAATGATTTGACCTGAAATATAGTTTCATATATAATTATAGTTGGAAAGGACCTTAGAGCCCATCTAGTCCAAGTCCTTCCCATTTCACAGATGAGAAAAGTAAGGCCCAGGAGGTGAAGTGACTTGCCCATACAGGTCACCCATATAGGAAGCCGCAGAGTCAGAACTCAAACCCACCACTGTGAATTTTTCATTGTACTTCACTGTCTCTCCACAGATAACAGCCAACTGAGCCAAAAGAGCAAATGCTCCTCTGAAAATTACTTAAATTCAGGGAAAATTTGCTCAGCCAGGAAGAAGCCAAACCAGTTTTACTATATAGCTTTGGAATCTTGTGAATTAAGAGAACCTTTGTACAGAATTACCAACCTTCGCAGTTCTATTGTTTGCAGAAATTATTTAATGGGTTGGTGGCTTCTTAGCCTGAGTTTTTATGGCCTGTTCTTGTTCAAAGACCAGCCTCAGAGAGAGGTCAGGCCTCTTTCCTTGATTCTCCAGCTGCTTCTTTCTATAGCAGCTTCCCCAGGTTCTCTTTCGGTTTACCTTGTTCACACTGACCTTGAAACAGTAGTTCAGCAGGAAGCGCAACTTGTTCAGATCATGTAACAGGCACCAAGTGACTGACATGAGATGTTCTCTGCTCTGAATAAATCACTGGTGACATTAAACTATGCGCACAACCTGATCGCAATCTCTGTGGTCAGACCTTCTAAAACACCATGTTACCTCATACTCTCATGGAAACACAGGATTGGAGCTGAAAGCGACTTTAGGGATAATGATGTCCCTCCTCCATTTTACAGGAGGAGAAGTTGAATGACTTGATCCAGGTCGCACAAGTAGCAAGTGACAGAGCTGGGAACAACAGATAAACCTAACAGGACTGTGCGTAACCTGACTGAGGGGATCAGAGAGATGCCCCCAAGGCTCTCAAAGCCCTGAGTTATGTCCAATGTTGCATTAATAGTCATTTCTTTTCCACTACTATTTCTAGTATTATTACTACTATTCCTACCACCACCACTACCTCACATTGCCCTTATTACTACTTCTTCTACTACCACCATTACTGCCACTACTCCTACTTGACTGTTATCACCACCACCACCATTACCACTACTACTTCTTTTATTACTATTACCAGCACCGACACTACCACCACCTTCTTCCTCTTCCTCTTCTTCCTCTTCCTCTTCTTCCTCTTCTTCTTCTCCTCCTTCTCCTCCTCCTCTCTTCCTTCTCCTCTTCCTTTTCCCCTTCCAGCTCTAACATTCTACAGTTTGGTAACCAATCTTCAAAGCAGTGAAACAAGTGAGCCTAGCGAGCTTTTTCTTATTGTTCCGCTATACTCACCAGGATGTTCATAGAAAATACTGCATTCATTTTCAGGGAAATTTTAGGGTGATATTAGCTGGACCAACTAGATCTCTTTTAGGATGTGACTTGGGAGATTAGAGCAGATCCAGAGACTCTCTGGTTGCAATTACATTAACGAAGGGAATAGACTTGGCTCATAACCAGGTTCCTTTAATAGTATAATAATATTAAAGCTGTGTCACAGAAGTCTTTATGAAACTGAGTCCTCCCTCAAAAGATCAGATCATCATGTCATGGTTTACTTGGAGGAGTGACTCAAGGAACAGTTTTATTAGACGCTGTCTAATGTGTCTTTCCTGACCGAGTGCCTGCCTCAACTTAATGATCTACCAGTTGTGAATTCTCCCCCTCTGTCCATACTCACATAGAAGAGTGATCATAGCTACATGTCTGTTGAAGTTATGACTCCAAAGAGGTAGCCAAAGCAAACTCAGTTACTGCCAGGAAGGAGCAGAAGCAAACTTTATGAAAGATCAATTTATAGGGGCAGCTAGGTATCACAGTGGGTAGAGTGCTGGGCATGGAGTCAGAAAAACTCATCTTCTGAGTTCAAATCCGGACTCAGATACTTACATAGCTGTGTGGCCCTGGGCAAATCACTTAATCCTGTTTGCCTCAATCCCTCATCTGTAAAGTGACCTGGAGAGGGAAAGGGCAAACCATTCCATTATCTCTGCCAAGAAAACCCCAAATAGAGTCACAAAGAGTTGGACAGGACTGAAAAATGACTGAAGAATTTACAGAAATCTAGTAATTCAGTAAAACTTCTGGATTTTGGTAACTTGAACTTCCACTGTTTCTTTATTCTTTCCCACTACTTTTTATCTTTAAGCCAAGAAGGGGAACTTATGGGAACTCTGATTTTGCACAAGCTTCTAATAATTTTCTGTCTCCTAATATCAATTTTTAAATGAAAAAAAGTCAAAGCATATTTACATCTCTACCATTTATTTATTCATACGGAAAGAGACCTGTGTAGAGAGAGTGGGCCCTTTATATCTAGAGAGACCCATCTGTAGTGAAGACTGTACTTGTGTGGCTCAAAGGAAGATAAAAGAGATCTCTCTCTAGCCTCTTCCCCCACCACCCTTCTCCATTCCTGGCAGGGGAAAAAGCAAGATGTTGGGCTCAAAGTCCAATTGTTTTCCTCAGAGAGAGAGAGAGAGAGAGAGAAGGTACCACACTAGAAGTATATCCACCTGCTTCCTTAAATATTGGTCTAGGGGGTATGATTAGGTTCTCTAACTTGCTTTTTCTCATTATCATTGGGGATAAGGGGGAACTCTAAGATCCATTATAATAATATTTATCTTCCAGCTAAGCCTCTGAGAGGCAATTGACTTAGTGGCTATAGAGCTAGTCTCCACCTGTGACACATAATGGCTCCAGAGTGATTCCAGTCATTCTCCATCTCCCTGGCAACTCTGTTATCACTCACAGAGCAGGGACAGACTTGCATTGGTGGAGGGAGTTTTTGATAAAATCACAGGTTCTGTCCAAAAAAAATGCCCAGGAATAATAACAGCCAAGCCTTCGTGATGCAGGGTCATCCAGAATCACTCTCTGGTAACTGATCATAAAATTTCAGTTCTCTAAAAGTTTGAAAACTCCCTCGTAGTATTGTTTTAAATGGAGAAGTGGTCAGCATGTTGTTTCACTTAAGAAAATGGGTGGAATTTACATAATTAAACTACAGGACTTTTTGGAATGTCCCTAGTCCAATTCAATTAAATTTTCAACCACGCACTAAATGTTTACCATCTGCAGTCATGCCTGGGTAGGGCAAAGGTCTGTGACCTAGGTCAAGAGTATGTGCAGAGGAATACGTGTGAGAAGACAAATTCTCACCTGTAAGAGCTTCATAATGAAGGAGGAAAGCTGTTATTGATAGTTAGGCTACATCTTCTTGTTGGTTTATAGTCAGGAGTGTGCTGGAGTCAGCTCCTAATGACTTGCAAGAGCCAGATACTAAATTTTCAGTATAAGTATTTACACCTAGAAATTGAAAACTACTACAAATCAGGACAGGATCTATTGTTTTGTTGACTGTCTAGACTTAAGAAAGTGATGAAGAAAGTGTAAATAATACAGCTTAAACTTAAAAATGTGTTCTGCTTTTTTGGAGTATCAGTTCTTAAACATTAATCAGTACACCCCTGTTTAAAGTCATCCTTTTCTTAAAAGCCAGGAGTAGTAGCACTAAATTCACATACTTTAAAGAAATATAATCTTTATAAAGATTTATACTTATCTAATGTAATATATAATATAATAATCTAGTTTATAATTCATAAAAAAATTCTTCATGAAGAAATATAATCTTCCAAAAGAATCCTTTTCTAAAAATTTGTGGCCTATTTTACTTTTATATCATCTCTATACACCTACACCCAGATAGATAAAGAATTTTTTTAAATGAGAGAAAAAGCAGTGCAGCAAAACTAACACATGAACTGAATCTAACAAGATATGCAATATTACATACCTATGATTTCCTATCTCTGCAAAAGAAGAGAAATAAATATATTTTTTCAACTCTTTGATAGGGTCAAGATTCTTGGTCATGCCAGTTAATAATAACAATGGCAGTAGCAGTGTTTATATGGTACTTTAAAGTTTGCAAATTTTTTATGTATATTAACTCAATTGATCCTTACAACAATCATGTGAGGCAGATACTTTTATTATCCCCATTTTATAAATGAGGAAACAAGCTTAGAGAGGTGAGGTGACCTGTCCAGAATCACAGAGTAAATAAATAAGTACCTGAAATAGGATTTGAACTCACATCTTTCTGATTCCAAGTTCAGTACTCTCACCCATAGTGCCAGATAGCTACCTGTGTTCAAGGTTTGTTTGATTTTTTCTATTCATATTGCTGTAGTCCTGGTGTATATTGTTTCCCTATTTCTGCTGACATCACTCTGTATCAGTTCAAATAACTCCATGCTTCTTTGAATTCTTCATGTCTGGCAATCCTTATGGCACATAACATTCCATTATATTTGGATCAAAATTTGTTTAGCCATCCTCTACTTGGCGGGCCAGCAGGTGGCACAGTGGATAGAACATTGGACCTAGAGTCAGGAAAACTTGAGTTCAAATCTGGCCTCAGACACTTACTAGTCATGTGAACCTGGGCAAGTCACTTCACCCTGTTTGCCTCCATTTCCTCAACTGTAAAATGAGCTAGAGAAATAAATGATAAAGCATTCCAGTATCTTCATGAAGAAAATCCCAAATGGGGTCATGAAGAGTCAGACGTAATTGAAATAGCTAAATAACAACAACCTTGTTTCCAGATTTTGGGGGACCATAAAAGTGCTGATATTAACATTTGAGTGTATATCTTGGGGTGTAACAAACCTAGAAGCAGATCTCTGAGTCAAAGTATATGTACATTTAAATTAGTCTTTAAAAAGTATTATTCTAAGATACTTTGTCTTTTTTATTGAACTAAATTTGTTTTTATTTCTTTTAGTAAATAGTATTTTTTCAATCACATGTAAAGATCATTTTCAACATTCATTTTTTGCAAGATTTCTAACTTCAAGTTTTTCTCCCTCCCTTCCTCCTTCCCAAGAGAACAAGCAATCTGATATAGGCTACACACATGCAATCATGTTAAACATGTTTCCATGTTAGTCATCTTGAGAAAGAAGAAACAAAACCAAAGGAAATAAGCACAAAAAAACCCCAAAGAGAATAGAATGCCCGAATCTGCATTCAGGCTCCATAATTCTTTCTCCGGATGTGGATAGCATTTTTCATCATGAGTCTTTTGGAATTGTGTTGCATCATTGTATTGCTGAGAAGAGTTGTCAATCATAGTTAATCATCACACAGTATTGCTGTTACTTTGTGCTATGTTCTGGTTCAGCCCACTTCATTCAGCATCAGTTTGTGTAAATCTTTCCAGGTAATTTTGAAATCCACTTGCTTATCATGTCTTACAGTATTACATCATAATCACATACCACAACTTGTTCAGTCATTCTCAAATTGAAGGGCATTCTCTCAATTTCCAATTCTTTGCCACCACAAAAAGAGTTGCTATAAATATTATTGCACATATAGATCTTTTTCCCTTCCTAAGATCTCTTTTTTTAAAGATCTCTTTGGGATACAAACCTAGTAGAGGTATTGTTGGATAAAAGGGTATGCACAGTTTGATTACCCTTTGGACATAGCTCCAAATTGCTCTCCAGAATGGTTGGATCAGGGAACTGTCTTTCTGTTTGTATTTACATTCCCAGCGCTTAATTAACACAGTACCTGGCCCATATTAAGCATTTAATAAATGTTTGTTGACTGAATGATTGGGGGACTGGAGCTATTAGTAGTCAAAATAGCTTTTTACTCATTAGCAATAAGTAAATAAATTTAGGTAGACAGCCAATAAGCATTTATTGATTTTTTCAATTTTTTAATTTTCCCCCAGTTACATGCAAAAACAATTTTCAACATTCATTTCTAAAACTTTGAATAACAAATTCTCTCCCTTCCTTCATCCTCATCCCCCATCATTGAGAATCTAGTAATTTTATATAGGTTATACTTGTGCAGTCATGCAAAACATTTCTATAGCAGTCATGTTGTGAAAGAAAACACAGATAAAAAAAACCTCAAGAAAAATAAAGTAAAAATATATGCTTCAATCTGCATTCAAATTCCTCTGAGGTTGGATAGCATTTTTTATCATAAATCTTTCAGAATTATCTTGGATATTCTTTGCCCCAAGACAAGAACTGCTCTTCATAATTTTGTACATACAGATCCTTTTCATTTTTGTTTTGCTTTTTCTTTTGGGGTGCAGAACAAGTAGTAGTATTGCTAAGTCAAAGGGTTTTTTAGCCCTTTGGGTATAGTTCCAAATTGCTCTGCAGAATGATTGAATCAGTACACAACTCCACCAACAATGTATTAATGTATTGTTTTTCCCACATCCCCTCCAACTTTGTCATTTATCTTTTCTGTTCTATTAGCCAAACTAATAGGCAAGAGGTAGTATCTCAGAATTGTTTTAATTTGCATTTCTCCAATCAATAGTGAGAGCATTTTTTCAAATGGATATAGATAGCTTTGATTACTTCATTTAAAAGCTGATCATATCTTTTGAAAATTTATCAATTGAGAAATAGCTATTATTTTTATAAATTTGACTTAGTTCTCTATATGTTTGAGAAATGAGGCCTTTATCAGAGAAACTTACTTCAAAATTTTCTTCATAGTTACTATTACTAACTATATTTCCCTCCATTCTACCCCTTTTCCCTCTTTATTCTATTCTCTCTCTCCTTATACCCTGCCCTTCTCAAAAGTATTTGGCTTCTGACTACCCCTCCTCCAACCTGCCTTCCCTTTTGTCACCCCCCCTCCCTTCTCTTATACCTGTCCCCTCCTACTTTCCTGTAAGGTAAGATAGATTTCCCTATCCAAGCATGTGTTTGTTATTCCCTATTTGAACCAATTCTGATGAGAGTAAGGTTAACTCATTCTCTTCCTTCCCTTCCCCCTCTTCCCCTCCACTGTAAAAGTTTGTTCTTGCCTCTTATACGTAAGATAATTTACCCCATTCTACCTCTCCCTTTCTCTTTCTTCCAGTATATTCCTCAGTCACCCCTTAACCTTATTTTTAAAATATCATCCCTTCATATTCAACTCACACTTGTGCGCTCTCTCTCTCTCTCTCTCTCTCTCTCTCTATAGAGAGAGAGAGAGAGAGAGAGAGAGAGAGAGAGAGAGAGAGAGAGAGAGAGAGACAGAGGGTATAATGAGAAGTGTCTTATGAGTTACAAATATCATCTTCCCATGTAGGAATTTACACAGTTTAAAAATCATTCAGTCCCTTATTGTTTTGTTTTCAAGTTTACATTTTTATGCTTCCCTTCAGTCCTGTATCTGAAAGTAAAATTTTTTATTCAGCTCCGTTATTTTCATCAAGAAAGCTAAAATGTCCTCTATCTCATTGAATGCCTATTCCCTGTCTCCTCCCAAAAGATTATACTCAGTTTTTCTGGGTAGGTGATTCTTGGTTGTAATCTTAGCTCTTTTGCCCTCCAGAATATAGTATTCCCAGGTCTTTGATCCTTTAATGTAGAAGCTGCTAAATCTTGTGTTATACTGAGTGTGGCTCCATGACACTTGAATTTTTTTTCTGGCTGCTTACAATATTTTCTCCTTACACTGGGAACTCTAGAATTTGACTGTGATATTCCTGGAAGTTTTCATTTTGGAATCTCAGAAGATCAGTGTATTCTTTCAATTTCTATTTTACCCCCTGGTTCTAGAATATCAGAGCAATTTTCCTTGATGATTTCTTGAAAGATTATGTCTAACCTTTTTCTCCAGTTGTTTTTTCAATGAGATAGTTCACATTGTCTCATTCTTTTGGCTTTGTTTTACTACTTCTTGATTTCTTACAAAGTCATTACCTTCTGTTTGCTGCATTCTACCTTTTAAGGAATTATTTTCTTCAGTGAGCATTTGGACCTCCTTTTCCACTTGATCAATTTTAATTTTCAAGACCTTCTTCTCACTGGCCTTTTGGACCTCTTTTACCATTTGGTTTAGGTTATTTTTAAGCTGTTATTTTTTTCATATTTTTTCATTTATATTTTCTTCTTATTTTTGTCTGTGTATCTCCTTTACCAAACTGTTGACTTATTTGTCATGATTTTCTTGCATTGCTCTCATTTCTCTTCTCAATTTTCCTTCCACCTCTCTTGATTTCCAAAATCCTTTCCGAAATCTCCCATGGCCTGAGACCAATTCATATATTTTCTTGGAGACTTTGAATGTAAGAACTTTAACTTGGTTGCCTTCTTGTATGCATGCGTTTTGATTTTCTTTGTCATCATAATAACTTCCTGTAGCTAGTGAGTTTTTTGTGCTCATTTCCCCAACCTATTACTCAACTTTTAACTCTTTGTTAATGTAGAACTCTGCTTCCACTGTAGAGGGTATACTGACCCGAGCTTCAGGGGTTCTGTGCAGCTGTTTTCAGAGATACTTCTAGGGACCTGTAAGTTTTCAATTCTTCCAAGGTGATATGATCTAAGGAGAGGTGTCCTGGGCTGTGCTTTGGTTTGTGAACTGCCACAAGCACTTTTTTCTGCCCTGGAATTGTGAGGAGGGTTACTCCCTCCATTATGGCCAAAAGCTCTGCTGTGCTAGTGCTCCTCGATGCCCTGGGACTGCCACCCAGAACTATGACCCTGATCTGAATGTGGGTAAAGCAACAGAATTCTGCCTCAGTGCTAGCAAAGAGACCTCTAAAATTTCCTTCTGACAAGTTGTTTGACCCCCTTTACTGGGGCTGAGAGCTCTGGAAGCAGTCACTGCTGATTTAGTCTTGCTCCTGGTTTGCTGGGGCCAGGGCTATTCAGGTGATGCCTGTGCTGTTCTGTGCTTCACTCTCACCCATGGGAGGCAGAGCTATCCTGCTGACCTTATAAGCTGTCTTTGGCATCTGTGAGCTGAGAGGTCTGGAAACTGCCACTGCTGCCACTGATTCAGTCCATCAGAGGTCTGCTCCTGGTTTGCTGGGACCCTTTCTGCATTGGCATGGCCTACATTATACTGCACTTGTCTCTCACCCTGGTACAACAGAATCTTCCTGACAACCTTCCAAATTTTCTTACACTGGAAATTTTGTTTCACTCCATCTTTTTGTTGGTTCTGCGGCTCTTGAATTTGTTTAGAGTCATTTTTAAAGGTATTTGGAGGGTTTGGGGGGAGATCTCAGGCAAGTCTCTGCCTTTACTCTGCCATCCTGGTTCTGCCTCCTCAATAAGCATTTGTTAAAATGTCTCCTATGGGCTAGGCACTGTGCTAAGTACTGAGGATACAAAGAAAGACAAATATTTATCTCTGTTCTCCAAGAGCTCACAGTGTGTAAGAAGGGAGACAACATGCAAACAGCTATATACAAATAAGCTATAAATAAGAATAAATTGGAAATGGTCAATGGAGAAATCACCGGAATTAAGGAGGATTGGGAAGGATTTCCAAAAGAAGACGGAAGTTTAGCTGGGACTTGAGGAAACTTAGTGGTCATGTAGCAGAGATGGAGAACATTCAAAGGCATGGGGACAGCCAGTGAGCCTTCCTAAAGTTCGGAAAGGAATTTTCTAGTGTAAGAAAGTGCCCCAGTTTGGGCAGGGAGAGGAATGAGAGAAACACAAGGAGAAGACTAGAAAGGTGTGTGTATGTGGAGGCAGGAAGTATGGTTATGAAGGGCTTTGAATGCCAAACAGAGGATGTTATATTTGATCTTAGAGATAATAGGGAACCTCTATAGTTTATTTAATAGAAAGAGAAAGGAGACATTGTTGTACCTGCTCATTAGAAAGATCACTCTGACAGTTGAGTAAAAAATGGATTGGAGTTGGGAGAGATTTGCAGCAGGGAGAACAACCAGCAAAGCTGTTGCAATAAAGTTGGCATGAGGTGATGAGTCTTTGCCAGAATGGTGACAGTGTCAAAGGAACGTAAGAGGTATAAAAATGCTTTAAAAAAAGGTACAATCCGGGGAAGAGCCAAGATGGCGGAGTAGAAAGACTCACGTATGCTAGCTCTGAAGCCACAGCCCATAAATTTTCTGTAAAAAGAACTCCCCACAAATTCTGGAGCAGTGCAAGCCATGCAGAAACATAGTGGAAGAGATTTCTGTTCCAGAGAGCCCTGAAAAACCGACCCCAAAGGTCCGTTGCACACCGGACAGCGCAGCCCACCCCTGCCTTGCCCTGGTCATGCGGCCCCAGAGGAGCAGATCCGAGCAGGCTTCAGGGACAGAACCTCCAGTGGCCATGAAGGTCCCTCCACCCACAGGCGCTACAGGTCAGTGAGAGAGACTTCTGGGCTGGCCGAGAGCAGGGTGTCGCCATGACTCAGGTCCCCTCAGGAGGCAGCGGCAGAGGGAGTGGCAGAAGCAGCAGTGGCCCGTGACTCCCGTAGCAGACATGAGCTCAGGGCCATTACTGAAGGCCTCTGCATAAAACCCCTGAGGGAAACGAGCCTGGGAGGCAGCCCTGTCCCCACCTGAGCACCAGAACTTAAGCTCACATTGAATAGCAGCTGCCCCGCCAGGGAAAGCCCTGAGCCTGGGAAGCAGCATTTGATTCTCAGACCCCAAGCACTAGCTGGGCGGATCTAGGCAGGGGTGGAGAAGAATCTCAGAAGTCAAGTAACTGGCTGGGAAAATGCCCAGAAAAGGGAAGAAAAATAACACCATAGAAAGCTACGTTCTTGGGGAATAGATGACGTTTCCTTCTTTCATTTCCGATGGGGAGGAACAATGCTTGCCATCAGGGAAAGACGTGGAGGTTGGGGCCTCTGTATCCCAGATATCCGAGGTGGATGTCCGGTGGGCTCAGGCCATGGAAGAGCTCAAAAAGGATTTTGAAAATCAAGTTAGACAGGTGGAGGAAAAACTGGGAAGACAAATGAGAGAGATGCAAGAAAAGCATGAAAAACAGGTCAATACCTTTGTAAAGGAGACCCAAAAAATGCTGAAGAAAATAACACCTTGAAAAATAGGCTCACTCAATTGGCAAAAGAGGTTCAAAAAGCCAATGAGGAGAAGAATGCTTTCAAAAGCAGAATTAGCCAAATGGAAAAAGAGGTTCAAAAACTCACTGAAGAAAATAGTTCTCTCAAAATTAAAGTGGAACAGATGGAGTCTAATGACTTTCTGAGAAACCAAGAAATCATAAAACAAAACCAAAAGAATGAAAAAATGGAAGAAAATGTGAAATATCTCATTGGAAAAACAACTGACCTGGAAAATAGATCCAGGAGAGACAATTTAAAATTTATGGGACTACTTGAAAGCCATGATCAAAAAAAAAGAGCCTAGACATCATCTTTCATGAAATTATCAAGGAAAACTGCCCTGAGATTCTAGAACCAGAAGGCAAAATAAGTATTGAAGGAATCCATCGATCACTGCCTGAAAGAGATCCAAAAAGAGAAACTCCTAGGAACATTGTGGCCAAATTCCAGGATTCCCAAGTCAAGGAGAAAATATTGCAAGCAGCTAGAAAGAAACAATTCCAGTATTGTGGAAGTACAATCAGGATAACACAAGATCTAGCAGCTTCTACATTAAGGGATAGAAGGGCATGGAATAGGACATTCCAGAAGTCAAAGGAACTAGGACTCAAACCAAGAATCACCTACCCAGCTAAACTGAGTATACTACTTCAGGGGAAAATATGGTCTTTCAATGAAACAGAGGACTTTGAAGCATTCCTGATGAAAAGACCAGAGCTGAAAAGAAAATTTGACTTTCAAACACAAGAATGAGAAGAAGCATGAAAAAGTAAACAGCAAAGAGATGTCATAAGGGACTTACCAAAAGTGAACTGTTTACATTCCTACATGGAAAGATAATATTTGCAACTCTTAAAACTTTTCAGTATCTGGGTAGTTGGTGGCACCACACACACACATACACACACATGCACGCACACACACATGTACACTCGTGCGTGCACACACATACACACATGCACACACATACAGAGACAGAGAGCACAGAGTGAATTGAATAGGATGGGACCATATCTTAAAAGAAATTAAGGTAAATGGTGAGAGAGAAATGTAGTGGGAGGAAGGAGGGTGAAATGGAATGGGGTAAATTATATCTCATTCAAGAGGCAAGCAGGAGACTTTTTAGTGGAGGGAAAAAGAGGAGAGCTGAGAAAAAAACATGAAGTTTACCCTCATCACATTCAACTAAAGGAAGGAATAAAATGCACACTCATTTTGGTATGAAAACCTATCTTACAGTACAGGAAAGTGAGGGAGAAGGAGATAAGCAAGGGGGGGTGGATGATGGAAGGGAGAGCAATGGGAGGAGGTAGCAATTTGAAGTTAACACTCTTGGGGAGCAACAGGATCAAAAGACAGAATAGAAACAATGGGGGGCAGGATAGGATGGAGGGAAATAGAGTTAGTCTTACACAACATGACTATTATCAAAATCATTTGCAAAACTACACAGATAGGGCCTATACTGAATTACCTGCTGTCCCAAAGGGAATGGGTGGGGAGGGAGGGATGGGGAGAATTTGGAACTCAAAGTTTCAGGAACAGCTGTTGAGTATTGTTGTTGCTACTAGGAAATAAGAAATACAGTTAAATGGGAATAGAAAGTCATCTGTCCCTACAAGACAAAAGAGAAGATGGGGACAAGAGAGGGTAGGGATGATAGAAGAGAGGGCAGATTGGTGATAGGGAGAATTAGAATGCTCGGTGTATTGGGGTGGAGGGAGGGGAGAAATGGGGAGAAAATTTGGAACCCAAAATTTTGTGAAAATGAATGTAAAAAGTTAAATAAATAAATTTATATTATATTAAAAAAATTTTTAAAAATGTACAATAAGAGATTGTCAAAGACTTAGCAAAAAATTAAGGTCAAGGGTGTGGGATTGGAGTGAGGTAGGGGTGAGAGTTAAAGGGTGGGGAATGACACCTAGATTGTGAGCCTGTGTGATTGGGTAGATGGGGATGTCCTTGATAGCAATAGGGAAGTTAGGAAAGATGGAAGGGCTTAGCTTTTAAGTCTCATTAGTACTCTCTAATCAAGATTGGTCATTAAATTAATCTGAATTAAGATTTAATTCAAGAAGATTTAAAAAGTATCTCCCCTGCTTCCTGGATTTGAATAGTGCTACCTTTAGTGAGAAATATTACTCTAAGTCATCCAATTTCACATAAAGACATTTCATTTTTATTTTTGTGAAAATCCCTCTCACATGAGAGATGCATGAAAAACAATAAAAAATCCCACACATCAACATATGTCACCCATTGTTATCTTTTTACAAGTATACCGTGCATCTTCAGGTCCTGTCTTGGATGCTTCTCTAAGTGAGGTACGGTAAATACTGAGAAGTACAGGAGAAAGTCATGTTCAAAGGTGTTTGAGTCACATATCAACAAGTGGCCTCAAAGCTATTTAAAAATGCAGGGCATTTTTCTGTTTACCGTCAGAGAATAATTAAACCACTGCAGGTAACAAAGAATTAATCTTGAGGGCTATTAAGCACCTTTAATTAGCATGCTAGCTTCTTTACCCAGCAGGAGAAAAAAATATTCTCATGGCAAATTGCCATGTCAGAGCTCCTCAAACTTAGCTCTAAACTCATAGCCAAAGCCAATTTTACAATGCAAATGAGAATTGCACCAATCTTTTAAGACAAATCATTCATAAGCATTTAATGAGGTCTAGGGCATCTGGTTTTTCATAATCATTCTGTGACAAATGCTGGGAAGCCTTCTAAAAAAATCTAGAACTGTGCATTCAGAGTCCTTAAAACCTCTAATGGGGACATTTCTGGAAAATTCCCCCCACCCCCTCTAAATCCTGGTCATGTTGTACTTTAGTTGTTGTCTTAAAGTGTCAAGTTATTTAGAGATTATAAAAATGTAAGACAAATAGAAACATACCAGCAAACCTATTCATTACATATCATTTGCATACAGATCATTTGCTACATCACATGTGATTAGTATAGCAGAAAGGTATTACAGTTTATTACTCTCCAATTAAATTTAATGCATCCAATTAATTCCTCTCCAGAATATTTAGGATATGATACTCCTGTCTAGGTAAACTCCTAGGCTATTTAGAATTTAATGCAAACAAAATATGGATAAAAGTGTATTTTGTGGGTGGGGAGGGGAGTATTATAAATACATATACACACATGTATATGTATGTATATGTGTGTGTATATGTATATAGTCAAAGCAGGACTCAAACCGAGGTCTTCCCTACCATTTACGTTATTTATATATGATGAAGATGTCAACACATAGAAGCACAAATAAATGTATATTATAAGTATGTATTTTAAAGACTATATATGTATTGTATGTATCTATATCCATATCTCTTTATCTTTTTCATCTGGAGGGGTTGGAGCATATTTATTCATTCATAGATATTCCTAAACCCGTAGAGCTGGAAGGGACCTTAGTGATCCTTTAGTCCAGTTCTTTCATTTTACAGAAGAAAAAATTGTGCCCCAGAGAGGGGAAGTGAGTAATTTATTTAGTATAGGTTGTCTCCCAATAAATACAAAGATACAGAAGGGAATTTAATGAATGTTAATGATTTCTTGGAAAAGGGTAATTTCAGTCTTGGAAATTACTGTCTACTCTGGATGTGTTTTATTGGCAAAGTTGATCAGTTTTTAATGCAGTTGAAGGTCACCTTCAAAACCAGAAGTTTCTTTCTAATTTATTTCTATTGTAAGTTCTTAGAGGGTAGACACCGTCTCATTTTTTATTTGGTATCCCTAATAGGGGGAGCTTGGAATGTAGTAGACCCTAAATAAAAGCTTATTGATTGATTCATTGAACTAGCCCCTTTTCTGGAAAAGTTAAATGAGAACTTTAATTGTGAAAACTTGGGGAGGGATGGTGAGTAATTTTGTCTCTTTTGTGATGTCATGTGCCAGATTTCCAAATATAAGCAATAGTGCAAGAAATCTCTAGACACTAGAAATCTCTAGAAGAGTATGGTAGAACAGTCTTCAATTTGGTAAATAATAGATGTGGCTAAGGTCTGCCAAGTTAATGATTTATCCCATGGAATTCTGGCCCTGTTTTTCAGCAAGGACTGAGCATGGGAGTTTGGCAGAACTTCCAAATAATAATTCACTCTTATATGGCACTTGAAAACCTATAAAGTTTTCCTCTTATAATAGCACTGTGAAGCAGAGTGAATAAATATTACCTCTACTATTCAGAAGAAGAAATTTAATGTAAGAAACGTTAAGTGACTGTTCATGGTCACATAGCTAGTAGGAAGGGAAGCAACTCCTACGGAGAAGTGGCCACCAATTCCCAGCAGCTACTGACCAACTGCTCCCCATGGGGCAACAAGACACCCTGAGGAAGAGACCTTCAGAAGCAGCAAATGACAGAGAGATCAAACCACTGCTATTACTTCTCTTGCCACCATCTCTCCTCAGACTTAAGCAGAACTAGTTCAATACTCTAAACCTAAGAACTTTGGAAATAGCCCCTAGACTATTTATTAGTCTTGCCCCCAGTCCAAGCCCCACAGCCATCACTGAAGGGAACAACTTTGGAAAAGGAGACTACCTTCCTTACCTTTACTGCCACCAGTTGCTGACTGTCACCAACAGGCACGTTAGCCCAACCCCTACCCTGATCACTGGTTCTCCTCCTGTGGAGATGTGTGCTGGTCCTTGCTTCTGGGAACAATGCGGCTCTTACCTCTTCACAGCAGATATGTCTAAGTCCTTGACACCAAAGTCTTTGACATTCAGCATCCAAAATGGATATTTTTTTATCAGTGTAAATAATATTAATGAAGATATACTATCTGCTTTCCTCTGTATCCTAAGGACCATGAAACTTTCCATTTGACATGCAGCCAAAAACTCTTATATATGTTGCCTCTCAAGTAAGAATATGAGCTTATTGAAAACAGGAACTTTTTATTTGCATCACTAGGGCTTAATATAATGCGTTGCACAAAACAAATGCTTAATAAATGCTTTTCCATTCATTGATATCAGAGCTGGTATTAAAATACAGTTCTTTTGTTTCATGGTTTGGTGATTTTTCCACTATACCACAGTCCCTGTCAGTAAAGTTAGTCGTCAGAAACCAGAGAGGAAGTAAAGAATCTTAGAACCAAAGACTTTCAAAGTAGAAAAAGACCTCTCAAGTCACCTCGTCTAACTCAGACTTAAATAGGAATCTTTTTTCTAATATTCATGACAACTTCCACTCAAAGACCCATAGGGACAAAGAATTCAATATTTCCCAAGGTAGCCCATTCCCCTTGTGGACAGCTCTAATTATTTCAGGATTGAAATGTGACTCTCTGCAATGTCTTCCCTTTGTTCTCGTTCTGTCATCTGAGGCCACACACAACCATTACAACAAAATCAAAACCCATTCCTTCAGATACTTGAAGATAGTTACGCTGTTCTCTTTAAGTCTTTTTTTTCTAGGCTAAACATCATCGTTGCTTCAATAAATTCTCATATGGTATCATCAAGGCTCTTCGCCATCCTGGTTGCCCTTCTCTGGCCATCCTCTACTTTATAGAGATTCTTCTTAAAATATGGTGCCCAGTGTAAACACAGCAGTGATACGATGAAGGAAGAGTACAACAAAAGCAGGCCTGGATACTCTGTTTCTCTTAATGCAGCCCAAAGTTCCATTAGCTTTCGTGGCTGCCACATCATTCTGTTGACTCATAATGGCTTTCTAATCCATAAAAATCTTTAGATATTTCTCAAATGAACTGCTAACTGTTTATGTCTTTGTCATTATAAAGTGATAAAGTTGTTTGGAAGCTAACTGTAAGGATTTATATTCATTCCCACTCAGTTTCATACTAGAAAGTTTAGTCTAATGTTGTAGCCTGTGGAGAGCTTTTGGAATCCCCCTTCTGTCATCCATCCTGTTATCTATTCCTCTAAGTTTCGTGTCATCTGCACAACCGATAAGCAGACCAAAATAGCATGAGCCTCATTAGCTATCTTTTCACACTGTCAACTCATATTGAGCTTGTAGGACACAATCCCCATTCTAACGCTCCCAGATATTTTTCACATAAATCATTCCCCTTCCATCCACCCTCCATCTTCCTTGTTCAACTGATGTTTTGAATCTAGGTATAGAATTTGCACTTATGTCATTAAATTCTCTTTTATTGGATTTGACCTATTGATCTAGTTAGACAAAATATTTTTCTGTATCTTGATTTTGACATTGAATGTGGTAGTTATTTCTCTAAGAGAGAGCTAAATGGTACAGTGAATGGATTGCTGAACCTGGAGTCAGGAAAACTGGAGTTCAAATCCAGCCTTATACCTTAACTAGCTGCATGATTCTGGGCAAGTCACTCAACTTCTGTTTGCTTCAGTTTTCTCATCTGTGAAATGGAGATTAAATAAGCACCTACCTCCTGAGGTTGTTGGGAGGACAAAATGATTTGTAAAAGTCTTTGCAAACCTAAGAGACCTATATAAATTCTAGCTATGTTATTATTTCATCACCAGATTTTATAAACATGTCATCTATGCTTTGATTCAAATCCTTGATAGGAATGCTAAGTAAAGGGACAGCTAAGTGGTACAGTGAATAGAGCACTGTCCTGGAGTCAGGAAGACCTGAGTTTAAATCTGGCCTCAGACATTTGACATTTACTAGTTGTGTGACCTTGGGCAAGTCACTTAACCCCAATTTCCTTGCCATCCTCCCTCCAAAAAAAGAATGTTAAGTAGAACAAGGCAAAGGCAGAGGCATATGACACTTCTCTAGTGACCTTCTTTTAGTTGGTCTAGTAATCACCACTTCTTGTGCCCTACTATTCAATAAGTCCTGATGCTAAATTTCAGTTACCCCACATCTCTTTCTCTTGTGTTCACAAAGACAGTATCAGAAATATATCAAGGACCTCACTGAAATTGAGGTATACTATGTCAATGATGTGCCCCATAACTATTAGTATTTTAACCTTGTCAAATGGGAAACAAGGACAATCTGGCACAAATTGTCCCTGAGAAACTGATTCTGGCCCTTAATCACTACATTTCTTTTTTGTCCCTAAGGTTCTCATGAATCATCCTCTTAATAATGAATTCTAGAATTTTCCCAAGAATAAAAATCGAGATGATAAGTCCATAGATTGAAGAATCTGCCTTCTTTCTCTTCTCGAAAATCAGTTTAACATTCATCCATCTCCAGTCAGGTGGCACCTATTTCAGTATCCACAATTTCACAAAGATAGGCAGCAGCTCAGCAATCTCATAATGGATAGAAGTTCAGCATCCTTGTATCCTTGGAACTGCTGTTTGGGGTTCAGTGACCTAGGCACGACCTCAAGAAGACAACTAGATAGCTGCTGTTTTAACCACTATCTTGGTTATCTGAGATGTCAATTCCAGTAACCCTTTTTGTTCCACATTTTTCAAACTGTTGATCATTTTCTAGAGTAGAGAAAACAGAGTAGTTTAACTATCATTCATTATCGTTGTTTTATCCAACTGGATCAGCCCTATTGTCTCTTCTTCGACTTTTCTCTTGTTCACAATAAAGCTAAAAATATCTCTTGATGTTGTCACCAGTTCTTTCTAGGCTTTAGTACTCATAGAGTAATAGATCTAAACCTGGAAGAAAATTTAGAAACTATCTAGATCAACCCTATCATTTTGTAGATGTGAAAAGTGAGGTCTATGGAGTTGAAAGAAATTATCCCAGGTCATGCAAGTTGTTATTCTTGATATTTTTTCTTTTTTTTTCTTTTCTGACATTTTTTCTTACAGGTCAATAATAATAATCTGTTATATTCATCCTCAGTTATATGCTCTTGCTTTAATTCTTTGTCTCTATCCCAAGTCAAATCAAGTCAAGAAGCAATTATTTTATGCTTAATAAGATGTAGAGTCAGGTACTATGATAAGCACTGAGTATACAAATAAAGGCCAAAGAGAAACTCTGCTTGAAAGCAGGAGGAGACAATATGCAAGCAGAGACAACTGCAGACAAACAAACTATATATAGTATAAGTTGGAGATGATCAAGAGGGAAGGCCCTATAATTAAGGGGAATCAGGAACGGCTCCCTGAAGGTGAGATACAAGAGGAAGGCAGACAGTAGAGATGAAGAGTGGAAGCATTCTAGTTCTGAGGTGCAATCATTGAAAATGCCGGGAGTGAGGAGATGGGATGTCGTTTTGACGAACAGCAAGGAGGCCAGTGTCACTGGGTACCATAGTATGTGTGTGTGGTGTAAATTTTAAGAAGACTAGAATTGGGGGCAGGTTATAAAAGGCTTTGAAAAATGGAAAGTTTTACATTTGATCCTGGAAATTTTATATTTGATTCTGGAAGTGATAGGGAACCTGTGGAGTTTATTGAGTAGGGAGGGTCACATGGTCAGATCTACATTTTAGAAAGATCACTTTGGCAACTGAATGGTGGATGGACTAGAATGGGGAGAAACTTGGGGCAGGGAGATCAACCAGCAGGGAAAATATTAAAGTATTTGGAAGAACAGCTTTATGGATTGGGATAATGAGGCAATTAGGGAGGTTTTTTTTAAATACAGATTCCCCTTTTTCTCCTTATGAGAATAATTTGTGCTGATGTCATCAGTCTTTTGTTCTTTAGAGAATCCCATCCCTCATGAACTCTTTAGATTCCTAAGCTACAAATTCCTGCCTCTCCTTTCTCTGAACTCTTTGTAATTTGTTTGCAGCAAATCTAGGCTATATGTAAAACTATCCCTGGCATGCCTCTCCTTAGTTATCATGAACTCTAAGATGACAATGTCTTACTTCCAAGATTCCAGTCTTTTTTGTTTTGACAACTGCTTTCTCCCTATTGGTCAAACTCAGAGAGAGGATAGAATTTTGACTCATTGCTTCTACCATCTTCTGACTAATGATATTATCAACAAGAATTCCTCAGAGGTTTTAATTTTAGCAGATGTCTAGCTAGTTGAAGTCTTCTAACACTAATAGTGGTCCGGCTTGCCTCATGCCATCTCTTTGCCTGAGAAGTAATAGAGGTCAATGTACAGCAGTGGGTAATAAGTCAGGCAAATACTTATGAATTAACACATAGATAAAGTAGTAGGTGAACAGGCAGAACAGGAGACAGTGGCACCTGGAGTCATACAGCTATTAAATGTCCGGGACAGAATCCAAACCCAGGTGTTCCTAAGCACAGAGTTCTATTTACTTCATCACCCTAGATAAAAGGCTCTAGTTTACTTTGCTTATTGCTCATACTTGGTACATAGACACCTGAGACCATGTGTTTTTATTGCTATCTCTCTTTGTACTGTATTTTATAGCTCTCTATTCTTATATGTTTACCCACTACTCTTTCTGGCTTGGCAGTTATAGGTCAACACCTCTTTTCTCTTCCTACATCGCCTGTTCATTTTTTGAGTCTAAAGCCTTATTGATTGGATTTGCAATGATTTAGACAAGAATGTTTTCAATCCATGTTAGATGAAATCCATCTCTGGCTGAGAACTACCAATGACTAATTCTGGAAGAAAAAAAATAAAACAAAAAAAATAACCAATGATTAACAGCATTGTTCTCATAGTTTGACAAACGCACATGAAAGAGTACCCGCTAATAAAAGTATTAATGAGAATAAATTCATGGGATATTAAAGCTGGAAGAGACCTTAGAACTCATCTATTCCAATTTCCTCATTTTATAGCTAAGGAAACTGAGGCAAAGAGAGAGTAAAGCAACTTGCCCAAGGTCATATATTTATTAGTGAAATCAGGACATTCTGTACAGAACTCTTTGTACTAAATTACAACTGCCTTGGAAAATGGCAACTTTATTTTCAGTTTAAAATGATAGATATACTGTATCCTAATTTGCAGTAAAAAAAGAAACCAAAGAAAGATCCAAAGAAAGTCCTTAACAAAATGCAGCATTCATATATCTCAGAATTTTAAAAATATAAGAACAGATTTTTTCCTTAAATGTATATAGAAAAAGTATGCATTTAAAACAACAAATTAATATTGTAAAAATGGAGGAAACACCAGAAACATTTCTACAATAAACAAGTTTAAAGTGAGGCTTTCCAATACCTCCATAGTCATTTGACATAGCCCCAGAAATGTCAGCAACATTGAGAGTGAAAAGAATATGGAAAAAATAGACTTTGGCAAGGAAGAAGCTATAATGTCTGTATCTGAATATGGTCTAATGATGTACCTCAAAACCTCAAGTGAGTCAATAAAAAAATTGAGCTAATAAACACCTTTAGATGCAGAAATAAAGATAAAACTACAAAAATGATTTGCATTTCCATATACTACCAATAAGAATTAGGTAAATTGAAATGAAGAGAAGTACCCTTTACAACATTGATGAAATATTTCAAATATTTGGACATTAATTTACGAAGAAATGCAAAAGATCTACATGAAGACAGCTTTCAAATGCTTCCACTAGAAATCAAGGAAAAATGAAATAAATAAAGAGATATCCCCATTCATAGTAAAGGTGAATAAAAATGGCAAAAAATATCAACATTTCCCCCAAATAATCTCAGATTAAAGGCAATTCCAATCAAATTATCAAAAAGACATTTCTGGAATTAGATTAAGTCATTACAAAATTCATATGTAGAAATACATCATCAAGAATATAAAGAATTATGAAAGAGGGAACTTCTTTACTAGATCTCAATAGTGCTATAGAGCAATGTACACACACACATATCTGTCCCACTTAACTGACAGTACATGTGTGTATACACACATGCTATGTGTATATATACATATGTATATGTATACATATTATGCACACATGTTGTCAGATGAATAAGACAGATCAGAAAATTCAGAAATAGAATGCAGTATCTATGAAATATCAGTTCCCATGTCTGCCTAAAATCACTGGGGAATATTTATTATTCAATAAACTCATTTGGGGAAGATTAGATAGCTATATATGTATGTTCTAAAATAGATCAGAAGATGACCTTAAAGGTCATCTAGTTTAACTGCCATATTTTACAGGTAAGGAAACTGAGACCCAAAGATGTAAGATGACTTTTCCAAAGTCACACAGGTAGTATATGGCAAAATTAGGATTTAAACTAGGTACTTTGACTCCAAACATCATATCCTTTCTACTGTAATGTGTTGCTTCTTCATCCCTCCCCATATGGGTTTATATCCATGTTTCCTGTTATACCATGAAATGTGAAGATCAGTGCTATAAGTACTTTTGGGATACTTTCAGGCATATGCTAGAGCCAGTTGGCAATTGCTTGTGAAAGTTGATTGTTAAATTTTTAGTGTGAACATTTATTTATACCTTGGTAATCAGCAACAATCAGGATTTGATTTATCATTTTGTCATTGTATAACTTTTAGCAAATGATGGGGAAAATACTAAAAATATGTATCTTTTTCTTCCAGAGAACTGACTGCTAAACATTTACTAGCCTGCTTCTATTTGTGACACTGTAGAGGGTTCTTTGAGTAGTTCTATTGATCAACCATCTCAACCACAGGGTGCGCAGTTTCTTTGTGGGTAGTATTTTTCTTCTCTCATTAGATTAGGAGGGGGTTTGAGTTATGTCCATACATGTACAATCAGATAATTGCTCAGCTTTCATTATATTGACTCCTCTCTTTACTCCTTATCCCCAACGTGTTTCTGTTAAAGCTTTTATTTATGTAAATTTGTGTATATAATTTAATCAGACTATTAGAAATGATAAGCTCAAGTAACATAAATGCACCCATCCCACGTTTCTCAGCTTGCCAAATACTCCTAATCCAGTATCTCAGAAATTCCCTTCCCCCGCAACCAGTATAACAATAAAACCGCATTTAGTGCTTTAAAGTTTGCAAAACACTTTACAAATATCTAATTTTATCCTCACAACAACACTGGGTGGTGTTATTATTCTTCTTATTGTACAGATGAGGAAACTGAAACAGATATAAGTTAAGTGCCATGCCCTTGGTAACACTGCTAGTAAGTGTCTGAGATCAAAGTTGAATTTGGATCTTCCTATCTCAAAAGTCCAGTCCTCCATCCATTGAACCACCTAGCTTCCTATGAACAAGAACATTTGTGCAGAACTTTATATTCCAGACAAGATCTCAGTAGTAGATCAATGTTCCCTCTGGTGACCAATAAATTTCCCAAAGGCAGGAAACTCAGCGCTCAAGGACAGGGTAACTTGAACAAACTAGGGGGAAGCAGTTACTAAGTATAGGATCTTAAATACATTATTTACCTGAAATTTCTGTCCCTATAGTATTGCAACAAAGCTACTGGATTTTTCCAAAAGGGAAGTTACCTGATGCCTGCTATTGGAGTTCCTTCAAAAATAAATGCATGGAGGATTGGGGACAAAGTGTTCCTAATCCATCTTCATTTTTCTCTCACCCTCTATTTCAAAAGTAGCTCTGGTGACTTATCTCTCCTGCTCCTTTTTCCTTGAGGTATAATGAATCTTGGCATGTAAGTTGACAGATAAATCTATCAGAGAACACCAATGGATTGCAAAAGCCAAAGAAATCACCTGTTGTCTATGGATTTGGGATTTTCATTTATGTGGATCTTCCTTATGGTACAGATTTTAAACCATTTATTTCTTCTCTTTCATTTAATTCATGTCTATGTCTTTGCATAAATTTTATATAATAAATCTCAACATTCCAAAAGTCTTCCTTTAGGTCTTTTAGCCTATGAAGCAAAGTGATCTAAAGCAATATATCTATAACACAGTACAAAAAGCATTAAGATATGGCAACAATGGAAAAGAGGAACACATATAAATCAAGCAAATGGCAGAAATTATTGGAGAAAAAAATCAATGTGTTTTGATCATACAAAGATAACAGGACTCTAAATACCAAAATCCAATATCTCTTACATGTTTATCCACAAAGATAATGCATACTTTTGACTGCTGTTGATTATTTCCAATTTATTTTGTATGTAGCTTGTCAGTTGGTTGTTGTCCTTGCTCTCAAAGAGGACCAAAAGCACATCACTGTGTTGGGGTATAATGGTAATTTAAATGGGAAGATCTGTCCCATCCATTAATAGGCCCATGTGACCTGCGTAGGTCACATGGAAGTCTGAGTCACATGGAGCTTGTGGTGGGAGGAGTTTGCTGAACAGGAAGGCATGGAGCAGGAAGTGAGTCAGAGCAGTCAGAGCTGGGAAAGAGAGAGCAGGCAGCAGCTAGAGTGAATGGGAAAGCTTGTTTATGATTTGTTTAAGGGAGCTGGTTTGTGGGAAGCCTAAGATGGTAGTACCTCCTGCATTGTTATTGTGTATAGATTTCTTTTAAAAGCCTTCTTCAGCTCTTCCAAGAGCACTCTTTGTGTTGCAACCACTTCATAGTCCCTTCTGAAGTTTCAGATGGGAGTACAGTCTCAATGCTGACATCTTTGGCATTCATGTTTTGGTCCTTGTCCTCATAGAAAGATTCTGTGGTCTTTTCTTTCCTGCTTCGCTTCTTATTCGTGATGATGAGGCTTTGTGTCTTGTGGCCTCTGATTCTTTCAGTTAGAAGCTAAAGTGTTTCAGCTTACCTGGTGCTGAGTTGGCTGGTGTGAGAAAGCAGAAGCCAGGTGAAGATTTTTTGTGTTTCCCCAGATTTTCCCTGAAGCTAGCTCATTAAGTGTGGGGGAGGGGTGGTTTGGCCATGATAATTCTCCTCTACTGAGCTAGAACATAGGCAAACTCAGTGGCTGATGATCCCAGCTGCCCTAGTATCTTCCCATTTCCCTGGCATGCTGGGGTTTGCCTGGAGTCCTGATATTGGTGGTTGTGGGACTCCATCCCACTGGGGCTCTGGATCTCCTCCTGGTTCTCTGAGGTGGGGCTGTCTGAGCAGCTCCAGTCCTGCACTGGTCCCCTTCCTCAACAGCAAGAGGGACTCTCCTGAACGATTTTCCTATCCTCATGTGCTATGAGACTCATGTGGGGGGGGGGGGGAGAAGGAGAGAGAGCATTTACTGATCACTCCACCATTTTGGCTCCCGGAAACTCAGGTAGTGACTTACAGACATTTAATCTCCGGGCTGATAGTCTCAGGAGCAGCTGCTGCAGATAACTGGAGCTCCAGAGCTCTCACTGGCTTGGTTCTGCTGCAGTCCTGTCCTGAGCTGATATGCCTGAGATTCTGCAGTTCATCCACTACCTCGGAATGCCCAAGGATTCCTGCTGGGCCGTTATGAAGCAGGGCATACTGCACTGTGTGCTCCTCTACCCCCGTGGAACAGAACTTTCCCATCAACCTTCCAGTCTGTCCTGGGCTCTGAATCTGCCACAGTCTGTCTCCTATTGGATTCTGTCCCTCCAAGATTTGGTCAGATTCTCTTTTTAGAGGTATCTGAATGAGTTGTCTAAGAGATTAGATGAATAGTTGCTCTCACTCAACCATCTTGGCTCTGCTATAGATTTCTTTGTTGCTATGATGGATTTGGTTTTCTGGTGTTGGGATTCAGCTTTCTGTGTTTGAATAAATGTTTTGATTCTATCTTTCACATGGAGAGTGTTATATTTTGTGATTCAGAACTGGGCTGGCATACTCATAGCTGCCATAGGCACTGTAAATATCACATTGGAGTTAAATAGGGTCAAAGTACAATGTGTCCAACTGTGGCTGAGCAGACCCATTTGAGATTGGAAGGCTCTACCATAGGTTAGGCACAAATAGTCCATATGAACATTTAGAGTGAAGATAGCTTCATGCACATCTCACATTTCTTTTTTTTAAATTTATTTATTTTAAATTTTCAACATTCATTTCCACAAAATTTTGAGCTCCAAATTTTCTCCCCATATCCCCCCCCTCACCCCGAAGTGCAGAGCATTCTAATTACCCCTACCACCAATCTTCCCTCCCTTCTAACACTGCCCCCTTCCCTTATCTCCATCTTTTCTTTTGTCCTGTAGGGCAAGATAAATTTCTACACCCCATTACCTGTATTTCTTGTTTCCCAGTTGCATGCAAGAACAATATTCAACAGTTGTTCCTAAAACTTTGAGTTCCAACTTCTCCTCCTTCTTCTCTCCCCACCCATCCCCACTGGGAAGGCAAGCAATTCAATATAAGCTATATATGTGTAGATTTGCAGATGACTTCAATAATTGTCATGTTGTGTAAGACTAACTATATTTACCTCCATCCTATCCTGCTCCCCATTTCTTCTATTCTCTCTTTTGACCTTGTCCCTCCCCAAGAGTGTTGACTTCTAATTGCTCCCTCCTCCCATTACCTCCTTTCCACCATCCTCCCACCCAGCTTATCCCCTTCTCTCCCACTTTGCTGTATTGCAAGGTAGATTTGCATACCAAAATGAGTGCGCATTTTATTCCTTCCTTGAACCAAATGTGATGAAAATAAGTTTCACATTTTCCCTCTCACCTCCCCCCTTTTTCCCTCCATTGAAAAGTCTTTTTCTTGCCTCTTTTATGAGAGATAACTTGCCCCATTTTCTTCCTTTTTTTCTTCCAATATATTCTTCTATCATCCCTTAATTTTATTTACTTAGATACCATTCCTTCCTATCCAACTCACCCTGTGCTCTCAGTCTCTCTCTCTGTCTCTCTCTGTGTGTGTGTGTGTGTGTGTATGTGTGTGTGTGTGTGTGCCTGTGAGTGTGTGTGTAATCCCACCAATTACCCAGATACTGAAAAAAGTTTCAAGAGTTACAAATATTGTCTTTCCATGTAGGGATGTAAACAGTTCAACTTTAGTAAGTCACTTATAATAACTGTTTCCTGTTTACCTTTTCATGCTTCTCTTGATTCTTATATTTGAAAGTCAGATTTTCTTTTCAGCTCTGGTCTTTTCATCAAGAAGGCTTGAAAGTCTTCTATTTCATTGAAAGACTATTTTTTCCCCTGAGGTATTATACTCAGTTTTGCTGGGTAGGTGATTCTTGGTTTTAATCCTAGTTCCTTTGACTTCTGGAATATCATATTCCATGCCCTTCAATCCCTTAATGTAGAAGCTGCTAGATCTTGTATTATCCTGATTGCATTTCCACAATATTCAAATTGTTTCTTTCTAGCTGCTTGCAATATTTTCTCTTTGACATGGGAAATCTGAAATTTGGCCATAATATTCCTAGGAGTTTCTCTTTTTCTGTCTCTTTCAGGAGGTGATTGGCAGATTCTTTCAATATTTATTTTGCCCTCTGGTTCTAGACTATCAGGGCAGTTTTCCTTGATAATTTCATGAAAGATGATGTCTAGGCTCTTTTTTTGATCATGGCTTTCAGGTAGTCCCATAATTTTTAAATTGTCTCTCCTGGATCTATTTTCCAGGTCAGTTGTTTTTCCCATGAGATATTTCACATTCTCTTCCATTTTTTCATTCTTTTGGTTTTGTTTGGTGATTTCTTGGTTTCTCAGAAAGTCATTAGCCTCCATCTATTCCATTCTAATTTTTAAAAACTATTCTCTTCAGTGAACTTTTGAAACTCCTTTTCTATTTGGCTAATTCTGCTTTTTAAAGCATTCTTCTTCTCATTGGCTTTTTGAACCTCTTTTTCCAATTGAGTTAGCCTATTTTTAAAGGTGTTATTTTCTTCAGCATTTTAGGTCTCCTTTTGCAAGTGATTGATTTGCTTTTCATGGTTTTCTTCCATTTCTCTCATTTCTTTTCCCAATTTTTCCTCCATCTCTCTTACTTGATTTTCAGAATCTGTTTTGGGCTCTTCCATGGCCTGAGACCATTGAATATTTATTTTGGATGTTTGAGATACAGAAGTCTTGATTTCTATGTCTTTCCCTGATGGTAAACATTGTTCTTCCTCATCTGAAAGGATGGGAGAAGATATCTACTTACCAAGAAAGTAACCTTCCATAGTCTTATTTTTTTCCCCTTTTTTGAGCATTTTCCCAACTAGTTACTTGACTTTTGGGTTCTTTGTCAAGAGTAGGGTAATAATGTAAGAGCTCAGTTCCTCCAAGATGGCACAATCAAGTGGATACACTGGTCTGGAAGCAACCAGAAACTTTTGTGCCCAGAATCTGTGAGTAGTAGAGTTTCTTTTCCACAACCACCTGGCCTCCAGTTCCACCAAGCCAGCACTGGGGCCTGAGATTCAGATAAGCTGCTCAATTCCCCCAGTGCCTTTTGTCAGGGGTGGCTGCCATTCAGTGTGAGATAAAGATCAGCTGCTCAATTCTTTCAGGAGCATTAGGTAGGGGCAGGGCTGCCACATAGGGCTGAGGTACAGTTTAGCTGCTCAGTTCAACCAGGGATTTTGCGATCCAACAATGGTTGTGGGCTGATGTGGGAGCTGTTGCATTTGCCTGATGCAATTTCTGCTGCAGCCAGAGGTCAAAGCTATGGGAAGACCCTGCTCCTTTCTTGACCAGCTGAAAAAATCCTTTCACTGACCTTTGGCACCTGTGGGTTAAGGGATCTGGGAGCCACAGCTACTGCTAGTGGGGATTCCGCCCTGGAGGCCTGCTTGGGGTCTCCTCCTGGTACTGTGTGCACGGCCAAGGCTGGGCTGGGCTCTGCTCTCTGTCTGGTGCAACAGACGTTTCTCATCGGCCTTTCAGGTCACCTTGGGCTGGAAATCTCCTCCAATCCATTGTTCTGCAGGTTCTGCTGCTCTAGAATTTGTTGAGAGTCTTTCTTTACAGGTATTTTATGAGCTGTGGGGGAAGAGCTAATGTATGTGTGTCTTTCTACTCTGCCATCTTGGCTCTGTCCCCCACCCCCATCTCACATTTCTTTAGAGCCACTGCAATTCTGCTTTACTCATAAAATATAGCACCTTCTTTGAAGCAGGCATACCATGTTAGGCAGTCCCATGCCAGTATCACTATCTAACATTTGATTCCAAAGTTCTTCAGAGAGACTTTGAAAGTGTCCTTGTGTCGATTTTTCTAACTTCCACATAAGCAGTTGCCTTGGGGTAGTTCAGAGTTTTACTCTCTGCAGTAGTTTAAATGTTTGGCAGTTCAGACAAAGAAAGGACCTCAGTGTTTGGTACCTTATCTTGCCAGATGATCTTCTGAATCTTCCTAAGATGATTCAGATGAAAGCTTGTTTTTATATAGCTATTTACATGCTGTATCCTTCATTAGACTGTGAGTTCCTTGAGATCAGGAACTGTCTCTACTCTTTTTTTAATCCCTAGTTCTTAGTACATTACCTGGCACATAGAAGGTGCTTAATCAAGTTTATTGACTAACGCTCCTCAATAGAGCAGTGATCATTAAGTTTCACAATCTGCAGAAGCATGTTGCAGATCAGATTTTTATGTGCCTCCCCTGAAGGAGCAGGAACCCTTATTTCACTCCAAGCCAGTGTTTCTGAGTTATAGAGTTCAGACATTGAACTTTCTAAAAAGAAGAGGGAATTTCTTGATGCAGCATGTTCTTTGGAGAAAGAAGGGAATGACACTTAGAGAACAGAGTTAGGATGTTACTTGAACAGGGCAGCCCTCAAATTATATTTACCTTCACTGGGGAATCTAAACCATAAAATGGCATTATAAATCTGGATGTGGGGGATATGTATGACTCTGTAGAAAGTAGAATTCTTTGAAATGTCAAAAGATTGCTCCAACGACAACTTTAAATTCAGTGCCTTTTAGAAAGAGGTGATGAAATTTTTGAATAATGTATGTATTTCTGTTCCTGGTTTCTGGCTCTTGAGTACTTTGCATGTAAGGCATTTTCTGTAGAGTTCAATCAAGGCTGTCCTCTACCTGATATTCATTTGACATCTTGAATGAGGTGGTAATTCTAAAATTAACACTTGGAGAAACTTAGACAAGAGCTTTGACCATATTTGGAGATTTCCTGGAGTAAGTCCATGTAGGAGCAATGACTCCAAAAGGAGAAAAGTGACCTTCTTGGGGACAGTTCCTTAGATTTTCCATATGAACCCAGAGACCTTGAGGAGTGAAAAGGTCTTCCCATGGTTTACTTGAAAAGTGAGGAAAGATGGATAGATGAAATGAAAATATGAAGTGATGTACATTTAGAGGGACCAGAAAACAATATACATTTACTACCATTCACTACCACAAACACATGGAATTATCAAAATTACTTCTCTTAGTGTTAAAAACCGATATATTATATTTTATGTTCATATTTGGAGACATTCATTTTCAAGCAGGAACTTCTACTTTGACTGTCATAGTCAGAAAACCATTCAGGATTATTCAGACCAGGAGAAGGGACATTGACTAGAACAAAATGATCAAATACATGCAAAATGAGGAATTGCTTCTCCTTCTTCCTCTGCCCCTCAATGTAATCAAAATAAAGTTTTATTTTTTAAAAATTTTATTTTAGGCTCAAACACCAGAACACAAATATTGAATAGAAAAAAGAATCAAAAACCTATCATAAAGTTAAATATTTGAACTTATATACAAAGTTAAAAAGAAAAAAATGTCATATGAATAGCAGAATGTGAGCAGATTTAAATTGTGTAACAATAAATTTTTATTTCAAGAAAGCCTAAATGATAAATAATATTTGTGTTGACAATTGTTCATCTTTGCTTCCTTGAGAGATCTTTTATATTGTGTTGTGTACTTTTTTACTTTGTTTTTTCCCCTTCCCCATCCCCAGAAGGCTACAGTAAAGTTTAGATATGTATAGATATATACACACATATAGACATATACTT
Source organism: Bettongia penicillata ogilbyi (assembly GCA_023548195.1). NCBI lineage: Eukaryota > Metazoa > Chordata > Mammalia > Diprotodontia > Potoroidae > Bettongia > Bettongia penicillata. The sequence goes on from JAJHZJ010000174.1 coordinate 1,276,627, forward strand.
TCCCAGACATATTCTACTCTTGATCTTTGTTTTTTGTATTTGAGCATATCTCGTTTCCTGTCCCTCCTGCCTCCTCTTCTTAACTCATACCCACTACCTTGCCCTCCTATTACTAGTCTAACTTCCTCCAAGGATCCCTCCCCTATCCTCCCATTCCCATAAATCTAAACATCCTTCTATACCCACTTTTACTTATTCTCTCCACTTCCCCTCTAAAGATCCCTCCCTTGTCCTCTCCATCCTCCCTATGCCTCTACCATTTTATTTCTTCTGAATTTAGAAGACTTTTAAACTCTTCTAAATATATATGTATTTTTCCCTCTTAGACTCATTCCAATGAAAATAGGTTACCAAAACTACCAGCCGTCCTACCCGATTTAATTCCTCTGTATAGATTCTTCCTCTTGCACCTCATTTGTATAAAAATAATTACTCTTTTTAGATATTCCTAAATGGTTTTACTTTTTAAATTCATATCCTACTCAGGTTTCCCCAATCTTACTTATGATTTATCCAATATTTTCAGTCAGGATAATACTTAACCTTGTAGGGTATGATATTTTTGTCTGGAGCCCCAGTTGGCTTTGCTCTTCTAAAGGATCTGCTTCTCAGTCTTGTGTGAGTCTAATTGTGGCACCATCATATTGAAATTGTTTTAATCTTGATGCTTTTAATATTTTATTCTTGAGCTGAGAGTTTCAGAATTTGATTATGATATTCCGATGAGTTTTCCTCATAGGATCTCTTTTAAGTGGTGATTGATCGATTTTTTCCGTTTCTACTTTCCTTCTTGTTCTAATGCTTCAGTATAATTTTCTTTAATTATTTCTTGTATTATTGTAACAAGATTCTTTTTTTGATCATAACTTTCAGGTAGTCTGATTACTTTTATGTTTTCTCTTCTTGATCTATTCTCCAAACTTGCTTTTTCTTATTAGATGCTTCACTTTCTCCTATTTTTCATTGTTCATATATTATTTTATTTTTATTTTTTACATTTTATTTTTAATAAAAATTTATTTATTTAAGTTTTTACATTCATTTTCACAAAATTTTGGGTTCCAGATTTTCTCCCCTTTTATTCCCTAGCCCCACCCCAATACAGCGGGCAATCTAATTTTCCCTATCACCAATCCGCCCTCTCTTCTATCATCCCACCCTTCTCTTGTCCCCATCTTCTCTTTTGTCCTGTAGGGCCAGATGACTTTCTATTCCCCATTAACTGTATTTCTTATTTCCTAGTAGCAACAACAATACTAAACAGTTATTCCTAAAACTTTGAGTTCCAAATTCTCCCCATCCCTCCCTCCCCACCCATTCCCTTTGGGAAGGCAGGCAATTCAATATAGGCCCTATCTGTGTAGTTTTGCAAATGACTTCGATAATAGTCATGTTGTGTAAGACTAACTCTATTTCCCTCCATCCTATCCTGTCCCCCATTGTTTCTATTCTGTCTTTTGATCCTGTCCCTCCCTGAGTGTTGACTTCAAATTGCTCCCTCCTCCCATTGCCCTCCCTACCATCATTCCCCCCTCCTTGCTTATCTCCTTCTCCCCCACTTTCCTGTATTGTAAGATAGGTTTTCATACCAAAATGAGTGTGAATTTTATTCCTTCCTTTAGTAGAATGTGATGAGGGTAAACTTCTTGTTTTTTTCTCAGCTCTCCTCTTTTTCCCTCCACTAAAAAGTCTCCTGCTTGCCTCTTCAATGAGTTATAATTTACCCCATTCCATTTCACCCTCTTTCCTCCCACTACATTTCTCTCTCACCATTTACCTTAATTTCTTTTAAGGTATGGTTCCATCCTATTCAATTCACTGTGTGCTCTCTGTCTCTGTATGTGCGTGCATGTGTGTGTGCGTGCATGTGTGTGTATATGTGTGTGTGTGATCCCACTAACTACCCAGATACTGAAAAATTTTAAGAGTTACAAATATTGTCTTTTCATGTAGGAATGTAAACAGTTCACTTTTGGTAAGTCCCTTATGACTTCTCTTTGCTGTTTGCTTTTTCATGCTTCTTCTCATTCTTGTGTTTGAAAGTCAAATTTTCTTTTCAGCTCTGGTCTTTTCATTAAGAATGATTGAAAGTCCTCTGTTTCATTGAAAGACCATATTTTCCCCTGAAGTATTATACTCAGTTTTGCTGGGTAGGTGATTCTTGGTTTGATTCCTAGTTCCTTTGCCTTCTGGAATATCCTATTCCACACCCTTCGATCCCTTAATGTAGAAGCTGCTAGATCTTGAGTTATCCTGATTGTACTTCCACAATACTGGAATTGTTTCTTTCTAGCTGCTTGCAATATTTTCTCCTTGAGCTGGGAGTTCTGGAATTTGGCCACAATGTTCTTAGGAGTTTCTCTTTTTGGATCTCTTTCAGGCAGTGATCGATGGATTCCTTCAATACTTATTTTGCCCTCTGGTTCTAGAATCTCAGGGCAGCTTTCCTTGATAATTTCATGGAAGATGATGTCTAGGCTCTTTTTTTGATCATGGCTTTCAGGTAGTCCCATAATTTTTAAATTGTCTCTCCTGGATCTATTTTCCAGGTCAGTTGTTTTTCCCATGAGATATTTCACATTCTCTTCCACTTTTTCATTCTTTTGGTTTTGTTTGGTGATTTCTTGGTTTCTCGTAAAGTCATTAGACTCCATCTGTTCCATTCTAATTTTGAGAGAACTATTATCTTCAGTGAGCTTTTCAACCTCTTTTTCCATTTGGCTAATTCTGCTTTTGAAAGCATTCTTCTCCTCATTGACTTTTCGAACCTCTTTTTCCAATTGAGTTACCCTATTTTTCAAGGTGTTACTTTCTTCAGCATTTTTTTGGGTCTCCTTTACCAAGATAGTGACCCGTTTTTCATGCTTTTCTTGCATCTCTCTCATTTGTCTTCCCAGTTTTTCCTCCACCTGTCTAACTTCCTTTTCAAAATCCTTTTTGAGCTCTTCCATGGCCTGAGCCCACCGGACATCCACCTGGGATTTCTGGGATACAGAGGCCCCAACCTCCACGTCTTTCCCTGATGGTAAAAGTAGTTCCTCGTCATCAGAATTGAAAGGCGGGAACATCTGTACTCCATCAAAGTAGCTTTCTATAGTCTTATTTTCTTCCCTTTTCTGGGCATTTTCCCAGTCCATTACTTGACTTCTGAGATTCCTGTCCACCCCCGCCTAGATCTGCCCAGCTAGTGTTTGGGGTCTGAGATTCAAATGGGCTTTCCGCAGCAGGCATGGCTGCTATTCAATGTGAGCTTAAGTTCTGGTGCTCAGGTGGGGGCAGGGATGCCTCACAGGCTCAGTTCCCTCAGGGGCTTTATGCAGAGACCTGAACTTCTGCCTGCTGCTTTGGGAGTCTCGGGCGCCCCTACTCCCTCCTGAAGGGGCCCGAGTCACGGAGACACCCCGCTCCCCTCTCGGCCAGCCCAGAGTTCTCTCTCACTGACCTGTAGCGTCTGTGGGTGGAGGGACCTTCGCAGCCGCCGGGGATTCCGTCCCTGAAGTCTGCTTGGATCTGCTCCTCTGGGGCCGCATGGCCAGGGCAGCACAGGGGTGGGCTCCGCTTTCTGGGGTGCGACGGACCCCTGGGGACGGCTCTCCAGGGCTCTCTGGAATGGAAATCTTTTTCCACTGTGTTTCTGCACACCTTGCAGTGCTCCAGAATTTGTGGGGAGTTCTTCTTGCTGGAAATATATGGGCTGTGGGTTCGGAGCTAGCATACGTGAGTCTTTCTACTCCGCCATCTTGGCTCCACCTCATTGTTCATATTTTAGTTAATTATTCTTTCATCTCTTATGATTTCACTGGTTTCAGTTTGCCCAGTTCTAATTTTCAAGGTGTCATTTTCTTCCTTTAATAGTCTGGATCTCCTTTCCCAATTGGTTGATTTTCCTTTCATAATCTTTTTGTTTTTCTTGGATTATTCTAATTTTTTTCTTTAGTTTTTCCTCCATGTCTTTCATTTGGTTTTTCAATTCTTTTTTAAGATCTTTTAAGAATTCTTTTTGGGCAGGTGACCATTTGACATTACTCTTTGGGGGTTTCTTTGCTTCAATATCCTCCTCTGAAGATGATCCCTGGCCATCTCTATTTCCATAATAGCTTTGATATGGTTGAGTTCTTTCTCCTTTGCCTGTGCATTTTTGTGATGATAGTTTAATTTTTGTAATCACCTCTAGCCCTGGGATATGGGAGAGGGTGGCTCTTGCCCCAGATCTTTAGTTCTCCCCTCCTGCCTGGAACCAAAGTCAAATCTCCAACCTCTTCTAAGTGCCCACAACCAAGGGCATTGAGCCCCACTGCTTCTGCACTCATTGGGCCTGTGCTGGATCCTTCTCACCCTGCTGCTCTTCACAGCACAGCTGGGTCTGGTGTTCCTTATTAGCAGAGCTTCTCTCAATCTTCTGGGGCTCAAACTTCCAACTCCCCTCATTTTCCGGGAGTGAAAGTTCCTGTGGCTAGAGCCAAGGCTTCCTCTCAAACTAACTAACCCCAGGGCTTGCCACTTGTTGTTGAAATGGACCCTGGCCTGGAGGAGTTTACTCCTCACAGGGACAAAACCTTGTCCTGGAATTCCACCCCTCCAATCTTCTTAAATTGTCCCAGGAAGACCCCGATTGTGCCCCTATTCTTATTTATCTCCACCCACTCTTTGTTCTCCCTAAAGTGTTATTTTAAGTCTTTTGTGGAGGAAAATCTTGAGAGCTTGGAATTTTCTGATCTACTCTGCCATCTTTCCAGATTTCTCCTCCCCCAAAATAAGGTTTTCAAAGCCTACTTGCCTCATAGTTGGCTTTTCGTTGGATTTATTGTATTATTTTCATTTAGTTTACATTATAGGGTAACTTAACTTGTGTATTTATTATAAACTCCTTTTTATTGATGGCTTTACACCTTGGCTATTTTTAAATGACCCTAAATAATTTTCTCAAACTCATAGAAAACAATATCTATATGTGTGCAAACAAGTTTTTGCCAACATCTTATCCTGATTGAAATGATATATTTTGGTTTTAATTATAGAAGTTAATTATATTTTGTAGAATTTGAAAATATATATCCCATAGAATACTTGATACATTCTATATGTTTATATTTAAATGTTTTTTTCAAACTATTCTGTGGTCTCATCAGTTAGAGAATGTCTCGCAATGTTCTAGATTGAAATCCATAGAAACCAGTTCATCCTCTTCAATGCCTCTCCTTGTTCTACCCAAAGTTCTCCAGAGGGGATCCACTCAATATTCTGGAGGCTTCCCTGCTTCTTCCTGGTGTTGTGAAGGTAACAATGGCACACTCTGCTGTCTATTTCATCCCTCATTCTTTTTACATCACAAGTTCATTGTCTCTTTGCAGCATATACTTCTCTTGTACTGTTTTTTTTATTCCTATTATTCTTCTAAGTTCCTCATTGCTTATACATTCCGCCTGCACATACCTACCCTATGTCTCTCTGTTGCCCTATGTTTGATACTCATTTTTAGTTTCTTCAAGTAGGTTGTATCATGAGTATTGTATTTGTATAGCAAGGCTGGCAGAATGTTACTATTGAAAAGATGGGTCTTTGCTTTCTAGGGAAGCTTGGGGTCAGCAAAAAAGCCTTGCAATTTCCCCAAGAGGAAACTTTCTCAATCTTCCCCTCTTGTTCACCTGTGGGTTGGAGCTCATTGTCTACCTGTACTACCAGTCTCAGATACACATACCATTGAACAACTTCTATAGTGTCTAAGTATGTTGAATTCTGAGCAATACACATTCTTCAATCACTTGATTTTTCTGTGTTGCTGGTCAGGCCAGACTTCTTTGAGTGATTATACCTTTCTTCAAGGAAACTCGGTTGTAATCCCAAGCTTCATGTAATCATCAGAATGTCATATACATTCTGATGTATACATATATACATATACATATACATACATATATACATAAACAGGAGCATCTGGATGACTTTACCTATCTAAAAGGAATCCTTCTACCTAGACTCCATGTTAGATGTTCTCTATCACAGTGGGGAAAACCTTTAGGAAACAAACATTTCCCACTTGCCTTCCCCTTCACAGGGGATGATTGACTGCATTTGTGACTTGGATTATATGGGAGTCAACAATTCTGTTTCTTTCAGTGAGACAGAGGACTGCCAGACCTTTTCCATCTACCCCCCTCTCTCTGAAGAACTCTGGAATAGATTATGAGACAAGAGAGATACTGGTTCAAGACTGCCCAGCATGGCATGCCTGTATCAAAGAAGGCACTGTGCTCTATGAGCAAAGTAGAACTGTAGTAACACAAAAGAAATGTGAGGTATGCAAATTTAGAGCCATCTCTACTCCAAATGTTCATATACATATTATTTGTAGTAGAGTTTTCCTAGCTTGTATTGGTCTCATCAGTCATAGTCAGATACACTCTAACCTGATGTTATTTTTATTGTCTTCAAGCACAAAGGACAACAACTGTCTGCCCCTAAAATCTTCCAAGTCTTATGTTCTACTCTGCCTCTTTTTTCCCATAGATTCCTTGCATTATCATCTGCCATGTTTATGTAATTTAAAACCCCCTGGACTTTGTTATCTACCCTGAAGCTGAATCCTTCAGACTTCTTAGATTTTCTGTCTGCCCTGTGGCTACAGTTTCATTTATGTATTTTATCCCTCTATTAAGGCATAAACTACTCAACATCAGGAACTGTCTTTTTCTATTTTTATGGCAAACACCTAGGGCAGTGTTTGGCACATGTTGAACATGCAATAAATGAATTTATATTTACTCATACCTTTCCTTGTTTTGTGTCTAATGTTTAATACAATAGGGCCACTGACCAGGATTCTTTCTATTGTTATATCATCTAAGAAATTTTGAATGTGTGGATGAAAAATTCCTTGCTATAAAAGGACCTATAAGGCAGTCTTTAGAATTACTAAGTCAAATGCTTTTTTATAATCAACAAATACAAAGTATGATGGGATCTTCTTTGCATCTTTTGGTTAACTGTAAAGTGGTAATGATGCAGTCTATTGTTGAATATCAGTCGTGGGAAGCCTGCTTGTTGCCTACTAAATCATCATGGAGGATGCCCTTGATTTGAGCCTAGATGACTCTTACAAAGATTTAGTACAGATGACTGGAGTCAGCAGCACATTCCTGCAATCACTGCTATCAGGGAGGCTGAAGTTGGTGGATCTCTTGAGTTCAGGAGATCTGAACTACAATGAGCTAGGTCAATGAGGTATCTGGACTAAATCCAGCATCACTATGGTGAATCCCTCAGGATGAGGAGCCATAAGGCTGTTTAAGGAGAAGTGAAATGACCCAGGTTGGAAACACAATAGGTCAGAACTTCTTGATGAGTAGTAGGCTTGGGATCAAAAGTAGTTCTATACTTCCAGCTCAGATAAGATAAGGAAACCTAGTTCAATAAAATAAAATAAAACAAAACAAAATAAATATTTGGACAAATGAAAGAGTAGCCACATAGGACAGCAGTCTTGTTTTCTCATTTAACTTTGTTTGGTCTCAATAAAGTCCATGACTTTAATTTCTTCTCCTTGTATGTGCTTATACTGAAATAAAATTGGCACAGCTATTACTCTTTAACAATTCCTCTTTAAGGTCTGCTTTTTTAGCATCTGTATTTTTGCTCAATTCCTCTTTGAATGCTACTTAACGTTGTTGTTGAGCTGTGTCCTATTCTTCATGACCCCAGAGATCATAGCACTAGCCTTCTATCCTCCACTATCTCCTGAACTTCTAGAAGGTAGTTTTTATTAATTTTTTTCTACACTATATAGACTTGATTTTCATCTACACTGGTAGTAAATACTCCTGTTTTATTATCTTGTGGACAATTTATTCTGTGTCTACTACATATCTCCTTTTATCTTTCTTAAAGAATACCTATAAGAGAGACAGAGAAACATTTCAAAGTTATTTTTCTAAAGACAGTAGTCCCAGATGCATCTCAAAATGCATATAAAAATGTGAACTTTCTGCCCTTTGAAGAAAAGGTGAAGAACAACTAACGTTTTGATTTTCCTTCCCATAATTATGCCACTTTCTCTTTTTGGGTATGAATTGCCTCATCCAAAAATGAGATGGTAGGAGTAGGTACTCTCTAAGATGTGCTTTAGATTTAAATACAAATTGCTACTGACTTTCTTTCTTTCTTTCTTTCTTTCTTTCTTTCTTTCTTTCTTTCTTTCTTTCTTTCTTTCTTTCTTTCTTTCTTTCTTTCTTTCTTTCTTTTTTCTTTTTCTTTCTTCCTTCCTTCCTTTCTTTTTAAAATTAATTTATTTGTTTTCAGTTTTCAATAATCACTTTCATAGGTCTTAAATTTTCTCCCCCTCCTCCCTGAGACAGCATCCAATCTTATATGGGTTCTACACATACATTCTTATTAAACATATATTTTCACATTAGTCTTGTTGCATAGAAGAATTAAAATGAATAGGAGAAATCATGAGAAAAACTAAAACAAAACAAAACATAATACATGGGAAAATAGTCTGCTTCATTCTGTGTTCTAATTCCACAGCTTTTTCTTCGGATGTGGATGGCATTTTGCCTCAAGAGTCTTTTGGGAATATTTTAGGTCTTTGCATTGCTGTGAAGGGCTAAATCTATCAGAAACAGTCCTCACACACTGTAGCTGTTACTGTGTACAATTTTCTCCTGGTTTTGTTCATTTCACTCAACATTAGTTTATATAAGTCCTTCCAGCCCTCTCTGAAGTCCTCCTGTTCACCATTTTTAATATCACAATGGTATTCTATTACATTCATATACAACAACTTGTTCAGCCATTCCCAAATTGATTCCTCTTGATTTCTAGTTCTTGGCCACTACAAAGAGAGCTGCTATAAATATTTTTGTACATGTAGGAACTTTTCCCATTTTTGTGATCTCTTTGGGGTACAATATTAGAAGCAATATTGCTGGGTCAAAATATAAATTGCCCAGATTAACAGAAAAGGAGGTTAAATACTTAAATAACCCTATCTCAGAAAAAGAAATTGAACAAGCCATAATGAACTCCCTAGGAAAAAATCTTCAGGTCCAGATGGATTTACAAGTGAATTCTATTAAACATTTAAAGAACAGTTAATTCCAATACTATATAGATTATTTGGGGAAATTGGCAAAGGAGTCCTACCAAATTCTTTTTATGGTACAAATATGGTTCTAATACCTAAAAAAGGAAGAGCCAAAACAGAGAAAGAAAACTACAGACCAATCTCTAATGATTATAGATGCAAAAAATTTAAATAAGATATTAGCAAAAAGAATACAGGAACTTAACATGGGAATAATACCTTATGATCAGGTAGGATTTATACCAGGAATGCAGGGCTGGGTCAATATTAGGAAAATGATCAACATTATTAATCATGTCAACAGCAATACTAACAAAAACCATATGATTATCTCAATAGATGCAGAAAAACTTCTTGACAAAATGCAACACCCATTTTTATTGAAAACACTGGAGAGCATAGGAATAAATTGAGCCTTCCACAAAACAATAAGCTGTATCTATCTAAAACCATCAGGAAGCATTATATGCAATGAGGATAAGCTAGATGCATTTCCAATAAGATCAGAGGTGAAACAAGGATGTCCATTATCAGCACTATTACTCAATATGGTACTAGAAATGTTAACTTTAGAAATAAGAGAAGAAAAAGAAATTGAAGGAATTAGAACAGGCAAAGAAGAAACTAAGTTGTTACTCTTTGCAGATGATATGATGACATACTTAGAGAATTCTTTCTTTCTTTCACAAAACCTTAAACCCAATTCACTCTACAGCTCATAGACTAGAACATGTCCCTTGTTCTCCAAGAGGATAAAAATGACATCACTATGCTAGAATCAAGTTTCAATGTGTCTGACTATAGCTGATTAGACAAATATGAGCTCAGAATGTTCTACCGCAGGTCCAGCACATAGTCTTTGTGTGAACATTTGGGGTGGATACTCTAAATTTGTGCATTCTGCATTTCCTTTGAGGTGCTTCAGCTCTGCTTTGCTCATAGAACACAGCACCTTCTCTGATGTGGGCATGCCATGCTAAGCGATCATGTGTCAATGTCTCCCATGTCATACTATCAATTCCAAAGTTCTTAAGAGAGACCTTGAGAGTGACCTTTTATCACTTCTTTTGAACACCACGTGAACTCTTGCCCTGTGTGAGTTCTCCATAAAAGTCTTTTTGGCAAGCGTACATTTTGCATTCAAACAACATGGCCAGTCCATTGGAATTGTGCTCTCTGAAGCAGAGTGTGAATGCTTGGCATTTTAGTTCAAGGAAGGACCTGAGTGTCTGGCATCTTATCCTGTCAGGTGATCTACAGAAGTTTCCCAGGAAGGCAGGGGTGGAAGGGGAAACACAGTATGACTCTGCCCAAGCTCCACTTAATGGTTGCATTTGAAGCCTTCCTGGCTTACAGTGAATGTCAATGGTAACTATTTCTCTTTGACACAGCAATCCTGAGGGTCTTCCCCTCTCAGTTTGATTTTTTTCTTTTTTTCCCTTGACTCATTTCTTAAGAGGTCTATCCACTGAATGGGTGCTACCACACTCAAAGTGAGAACCTGAAAAGGCCTTAACCTAAAAGGACCAGGGTCTCCCTTTGTACCCTGGGGCATCTCCAGTCATCCTGATGAATTTCTGGCCAGTGGACCCACATGGCTCTGCAGGAGAAAGTGAAGCTGCTGACCTGGCACAGCCCTCCTTCACTTAAATCAAAGTCAACTGCAAGTCATGTCATCATTTACCTGATGTCATGGTCCTCTTCGAAACTGAAGGACAAAATCATAGCTATAAATGAGAGGCAGCTAAGTGACTCAGTAGGTAGACGAAAGGACTTGGAATCAGGAAGACCTGAGTCTGAATTCTATATTATACTTAGAAGCAGTAGGACCCTGGGAAAGTCACTTACCCTTTCTTTGAGTTAGCTAGATGACATGGTGGATAGAGTGTTAAATCTGGAGTATGGAAGACCTGTCTTCAAACTTGACTTTAGACCCTAGTCTCATGAATTGGGAAAAATTGCTTAACTGCTATCTACTTCAGTTTCCTTATCTGTAAAATGGGGATAAAAATAGCATCTACCTCCTAGGATTGTTGTGAAGATAAAATGAAGTAATAGCTGTAAAATGCTTCACAAATCTTAAAACTCTATACAAATGTTAGTTATTATTAGAAGTAGCAATTTCTTTCCCTGTTTTGGACCACAGTTTACTGATCAGGAAAGTGTCCTAAATATTATAACAATAATACATTTTAGTTCAGTTCAGCTCACATCAATGGTACCATGGTAGAGGGAAAAGGCACTCTAATATGAGAGGCTTGATTTGGGACCAGTTTTTTATGTTACACTCTTCCGCCAGTGACGTACCTGGACTTCACTCTGTTTATCATCGTGACTCCTTCTGACCTGGGTTCCTCTCACTTGGAACTTCAAATGAAGGGAAGACAGGTTTACTGATTTTTCCATTGTCTTTTTCTCCATTAAATAAACAACAGCATATAAAATGTATTTTTAAAAGCTTCCTTGGGTATTCTAAGGAACTAGAAACTTTAAAAGGCTTAACTTTATTCATACCTTATCTCATCTATACCTATCCTCCAAGCTTAGAATGAACTCCACTGATATCTCTACATATTGATCTCCTTTTCTTCCTTCAAGATCCATTTTGGGTACTATGTCCTCTAGAGAGACTTCCCTGATGCCTCCAGCTAAAGGTAATACTGTCTTACTACATCTCTTACTAAAACTTCTTCTATGAACTTAATCATATCTTAACTTATATTATGACAAATTGTATATGTGTTTCACCCCATTGATTAGATGTATGCTTCTTAAGGATATGGTTTGCATGGAGGGTCATCTTAGTATCTACCTTCTAGGGTGGTGTAATGGAAAGAATTCTGGATATGGAGTCAGAATAATTGGGTTTTAATTCCACTGCTGTGACTTAAAAACTGTTCAATTTGGAGTAAGTCTACTGCCTTTCTTGCATCTTAGTTTTATTATATAATAACAAAATGAGAAGATCGATTAAGATCTATGTGGTTCCATCCAACCCTAAATATGTGATCTGATGACAGGATACGAGGTAGGTATTAAATAAATATTAAATGAATTAAAATATTACCTAGGGAGAAACAGGCAGGATTTAAAATAAATAGAAGAGGAAAGTTACAAACTAATAAGTCAACTGAGAAGACTAGATAACTCTTGTTTTAAAAGAAAATTTAAATGGAACTAGGCCTAGGGAGAGTTTCTTACTCTCCCTGTTCACTGACTCATTCTTTTATCATTCAGAGTCAGTCTGGGCCCAATCCTGTCTGGGTTAGATGCCAAACAAAGCTATCAAGCTTTTGGCTGTGGTGGATTTGGGTTGGCAAAAATGCTAGAATTCTCAGTCTCCTTTGAAGTGGCTTCCTAATCTTATCTCCATATGTAGAGCCCCATCTGAGGAAGGTACTTCCCAAAAAAATATAAACAGAAGCATGGAAATATTTTGTGATCTACTATCTCAGTAACTGTCCTAAAACCCAATTGAGGTAAGCAGCACCATGGGTATAATAAAATACTCTTTTTCACCAATGTAGCACTATTTTGTTGATTGAGATTGCAAGAAAAGAAAAGAAAATTGTTTCTAGATATAGGTACTAAGAAAATCTTGTAAATATATGTGATGTGAATGATTCTCAATCTCTGCTGTGTACATGGCAATGTTCTTTTTATTCCTTTCTTGTTTTATATTTAAATTTAAAATGAATTTTAAAATGTACCCCAAAATAATTATTCCTTTCCCATGGTACAGGACCTGTGATTTCATTGATATTCACAGTTATTCTCAGTAAATATAAGACTCTGATGAGTTTCTTATCTGCCTTGTTGGGGAGTGTTTTCACATTGGGAGTTCTTGCAGAGATTAAATCACAGATCCGAAAACCCTTCCCCTTCCTACCAAAAGACCTAAAAAATATCATTGACTTTATTGTTCATAAGGGATCTTAAAGATTTGATTTTTGCACATTCCTCTCTCATCTAAAGAAGAGGAAACTGAGACCCTGAGAGAATAAATAACAAATCTAAGGTAACATAAATAATACCATCTAATGGAGAAAAACATGAAAGTTGCGAGTGCATGTCAAAATGTAGAATTTAGCTATGGACTCATGTAGAACCAGACAGAAGCAGGCCCACAGAGTATACAGCCTACAGCCAAATCACACTCCCTGGGTAGCTTCTGAGTACACTGGGCATGGTTAAGATTTTAATTAGACTTCACAACAACATTAATAGGTTAAAGAAAATTACAAGGGAAAAATTAACATTTAAATAGACTCTGTTTTGAGAGAAGACATTTAAAAAAATGAACCAGTGGTTTTGTTCAGCTGGAAGTAGCACATCTAATTGACGGTTGTCACTTTCAAAAATGGCTTCAAGTGATGTGCTTTATAGGAGCAGAGGGGGAGGAAGCAAAAGAGCCTGAAACCCTCACCACCTGGCCTGATAGCCAGAGGCAATGTCGATCCTGTAAGGAGGAGAAATTTCATATTCATCTAAGACCCTTTTAGAGGACACATTTTTTTCTGAGCCTTATCCAGCCTAGAGTGCCCCTTCTTGGCACAAGTGTAACAATGTTAGGAAGCACTCATTTCCCTACTCAGGATTGTAGATGACTGCTGTATTTGGACATGGATATTGATGGCTTGCATGCTGTAAGGACCCAGGGGGAACAAGGATTTCTTTCCCCCTCTTAGAAAATGTACTAATTGTAACCGTGCTCAAAAGTCTTAAATCCTGAATGGAATTTGATTCTTGTTCTGAGCTCAACTTTTAGAGTTGTGCCAACTTATATAAACTAAAGCATAACAGAATGTCAGAGTAGGAAGGAGGCTTATAGATAGCTAGTCTAAGCCTCTTATTTCACACAGGAAGAAACTGAGGTTCAGAAAAGGAAGTGATTTGCTCAAACTTTTCCTCAATTGTACCTAGAAGATTCTTCCAACTGCTTCCTTCCCCACATCCCCAAGCCCTCATCTCCAAATGGACTGCACCCACATTTCATTATAGGATGAATTTTACTCTTGATCCTAGTGATAACAGGCAAGAACAAAAATGGGTTTGAAACTCTCTAAGTGACTTGTTATCATATATATACCCCAATATACAAAGTCAGCCTCCAAAACAAAGAAATCGATCCTGAATGATTAGGAGTAAAACCACATTTACTAATAAGCTTAAGGATGTGGGTTTTAAGAATATGATAAACTGAAATAAAATCTAAAAGCATGAAATAGTTTTAAATAAACCTATTTTTATTTTTTACATTTTTATTATTAATTCATTTTCAGTTTTCTACAATCACTTCCATAAGTCTTAGATTTTTCTCTCCCTCCCTCCCCCTTCCCTCCCTGAGGTGGCATGCAATTTCATATGGGTTCTACACATACATTTTTATTAAACACATTTTTAATTAGTCATGTTGCATAGAAAAATTAAAAATGAATGGGAGAAACCATGAGAAAAACCCAAACAAAACAAAACATAATAGAAAAGAAAATATTCTGCTTCATTCTGAGTTCCAGTTCCGTAGTTCTTTCTCTGGATGTGGATGGCATTTTGCCTCAAGAGTCCTTTGGGAATGTTTTAGGTCCTTGCATTGCTGTGAAGGGCTAAGTCTACCAGAAAAATTCCTCACATACTGTTGTTGTTACTGTGTACAATGTTCTCCTGGTTCTGTTTCTTTCACTTAGCATCATTTCATATAAGACCTTCCAGGTCTCTCTGAAATTTTCCTGGTCATCATTTAATAAACCTATTTTTCAATGAAAGTCAGACCCCTTCAAACTCGCTCAGCACAGAATGGGGCTCATTTAAATAATTGTCTGCTTTTAGGATAATGAAGTTCGGAGTGGAGTTGCTAGATAACTGCTATTAAAAGTCCTACTCTGATGCCTCATTAACATGTGGAGGTGAACTTAGACTCCATAGAATTCCATTTGAAAAAAAAAATATGTATTGAGGAATTATTATGTGCAGAGCATCATAAGGCAATGGAAATTTGATGGCAAACAATTGAACCATTCCCTTCATTCAAGGAGCTCATGACTGAGTGGAGGGGAGGGATACAAAATGTAAGCAGATACATACAAAAGATGTATAAAGTAATATATAATTAAAAGAGTAGTAACACCTGTTGGGGAGGGGAAGGCAGATTTCTAAAGGCCTCAAGTAGTAAAGGCACTTGGAGTTATACTTTGAAGGAAGCTAGGTATTCTAGGAGAGAGAGATGAGGAAGAGGTGCCTTTTAGATGTGGGAGATATCCATGCAAAATTATAAGGAAGCAATAGATGAAATGTTGTGGACATGGAGAAGCTAGCAGTTCAACTTGATTAGAGCAGAGTGTGTGTGAAAGAGAGCAATATGGAATAATACTGGAAAGATATGTGGGAGTTGTATTGTAGAGGGTTTTAAATGACAGGCTGAGGAGTCTTCATTTTATCTTAGACACAATAGGGAGCCTCTGAAGATTTCTGAGCAGGAAAGTGAGATGGTCAAATCTATATTTTGGAAATATAATAATAGTCACATTTTATAGCACTTTAAGATTTACAAGAAGCAGCTAGGTGGCTCAATGGATAGAATGCCGTGTCTGGAGTCAGACCTGAGTTCAAATCCAGCCTCAGACACTAGCTGTGTGACTTTGGGCAAATCACAACCTTTGTTTGCCTAGGAGACAACTAGAAGACTCGATGGATAGAGCAGTTACTAGTAACTAGACAATTACTAGCCCATGTGACACTGGGCAAGTCACTTAACCTCTGCTTGCTTTAATCCACTGGAGGAGGAATTGGTAAACCACTCCAGTAGCCTTGCCAAGACAACCCCATGGACAGTATGGTTCATAGAGTCACAATGAGTTGGATATGACTAAACAACACCACAAAGATTTACAAAGCGTTTTGCATAAAGTATCTCACTTGCTCTTCATAACAATGGTGAGGAGGTGCTATAATTATCCTCATTTTACAGGGGAGAAAATTGAGGCCCAGAGAATATAAATTTGGCAGCTATATGGATGATTGACTGAAGAAGGAAGACATTAGAGGCAGGTAGGGAGAACAATTAAAATATTTTTGCAAAAGTCAGGCAAGAGTTGACAAGGGCATGAATTGTTAAAGTAATTTATAAGTTGTGAGAAGGGGATAGAAGTGAGAGATATTGTAGAGGAAAGTTGACAAGACTTGGTAACTAATTGGAAAGGAAAAGATGATAAGGTTTCAAACCTGGGTGTTTGGATAGAAATCTTCAATAGAAATAAATTCATTTAGAGGAGGGATAGTTTGGGGAAGGAGTGGGCAATATAGTGGGTTCCATTTTGGTCATGGGCAGTTTGAAATTACTGTAGGATACATGGAGATGTCTATCAGGAAGCTGACAATGTAGAACTATAGACCAGATGGTTTTTATTGCTGTTGCTTGTCTTTTGTTCTCGAGGATGAGGACCAGTGACATCAGGAGGATTATGTCTTGACTTGTAAGCGAATTGGATTTAAGTGAGGAAGAGTTGTGTAAAGTCATCAGCCCTACTCTCTCCTCCAGTCATCTGAGTCCAGTGGCAAGACACAGGTCAGGGTAACTGGCAATGGCCAGATTGGAAGAGAGATTATACAGATGGATGATGAATGAATAGGAGGAGGAAAGGCAGACTAGAGGGAGGAAGGGAAAGGACGGTGGTCAATTTTGGAGGAAGCCCAGACTAAGTGGGTAGAACCAGGATAATGATCCAGCAAAGGAGACTGAAAAGAAATCATCAGAAAAATAGGAAAAACCAAGGGAGAGCAGTGTAAAAAGAAAGTCAAGGGATGATCAATGATGTGAAAAATTAAATAGAGTTTAAATAGAAAAAGGACTGAGAAAATAGCATTGGATTGAGCAGTTAAGAAGTTACTGGTAACCTTGGAGAGAGCAGTTTCAGATTCAGTAGAGTGGTGCCATGCAGAGTCCTCCAGAATCAAACAATTATTATTGGGAAAGATTGTGGAGCAAGAGATTGAGAAGCAAATGCAAGGGGAAGAGATGACAGCAATGGGTGTAAACGACCATTTTCAGAAGTTTTATCAATGAAAGAAAGATTATAGGAGATAAGGAACTTGAAGGGGGATAAAGAAAGTTTGAAAATTAAGGGGGCACGTCAAATTCCCAGAAAAGATAGGAAGGGATGGGTGAAAAACACAAGTGAAAAGGTTGACTTAGTCAATAATAAGGGCCAACTTATCCTCCATTCCTCAGCAACCGTAGCAAAGAAAGAGAGAAGTGGGGGTGACCTGAAGTATAGCGTAGGGGACAAAATGAATCACATGATAGATGTCCTCTATTTTCTCAATAAAATAGTAGCTGAGGTGCTTTACTGAGAAGAAAAAGGGAAGAGATATATCACAGGAGGCTTGAGTAAAGGTTTGTAGAGTGTGGTATATACTGTCTATCAGGGAATAAAGGGATCACCACCTGGGTTGGGCCCCTGGCTTGGAGAGGCAAGCTTTGACTTTACATTCTAGGCCACCTCCAGTTATGCCTCTATCCATTTTACCTGTACTCCCTACTCTTCCCCTCCGTTAGCTTCCCTTTATGTACTCGATTTAGAATTTTTAGATTTTAAACTTCCTGAGGTGGGAAAAAAAGCCTTTTTTACTTTTATTTGTTTCCCCAGTACTTAACACAGAACCTGGCTGCATAGTTTGTAGTTGAATCTGTTAACCACCTAAGACTATAAAGGGAATAAAACGAGACTAGAGTGGGATTGATGGGTTGGGAGGAATAGAGGAACTGGATATCATGGTAAGGATGAAAAAATAGGATTGGGAGGAAAGAAGCTGAGGGAGAAACTGAAATATAGAAGAGGGAGTAATTGGAAGGACAGGTTAGGAGAATTCTTAAAGCTATGCCAGTAGAATGAAAGCTCTGGCACATTCTATCAAGCTGAAAAGACTTCTAAGATGGACCTGGCGAAGGACTGTATGACTCGTTGAAGGATCATCTAAGTTCAGAGAGACATCACCATGTCATTTGTACATAAAGAACTTTTTGGTCCCAGAGACTCTTCGTCAGCCTACTAACTTATGTATTTAAATCAATGGATGGTATGCCCATACTGATGAAATTGTACGTCATTGAAATGTTGAGGTACAGAAGAAGAGAATTGCTTTTATACTATGACGATAGCCAATATATACTTACTTCAGCGTTACAAGGACCTGATTAAGGTCATTGACTAAGGACAATGACTGACAGAAGTGACAACTCTGTTATGACCTAGTCGATGGTTATTCAGTGGCAAACCTACTGATGAAGTGTTCCCAATTTAACTAGGCTGTTCCTTGGACAAAAGACTTCCTGGAGACATACTTGATGCTTTTTAATCAATCAAAAAACATTTATTAAGTATCACTATGTGTCAGGTACTGTGCTAAACTTTTTCAGCTTGGCAGAGGCATCCAGAGCTTGTGCTTCACTTGAAAAACCATTTATAAATTTATATAAAACCATTAAATATAGACATTTTTCAAATAAATAGAACACTTTCGAATCTGAAACTGTGGCATAAAAGAATGGGATTGCTGACATAAAGAGTCTTGGATTTACACTCAGAGCACCTAGGTTTGAATCTTGCCTCTGTTCTTTACTGTCTGAAATAATTTCAGGTAAGTCACTTCATCTCTATGGACCTCTGTTTTGTCATCTGTAAAATGAGGAAGTTGAGCTGGTTGATTTCTAAGGTCCCTTCAAGTTTTAACATTTTATGTTCCCATGATCCTATGTCTCCCTGTTGTTTAAGAAATAAAGTACCCTACCCAGTGGAGTTACATAGGGTGTCCCAAAAGTCTTAGTGTCATTTAAAGCTTTTAATATATTTAACAAGTAACAACTTTTAAAAAAATTGAAAATTGAATTATTTTTAAAATATTGATGTTTCTTATTAAAAGTCAACATAACCATCATCTTGTGATATATATTGCAGTAGTCAATTTTACACTTTGTAAAATCTTCCATCAGCTCTTACCTGCTGTCTTTTGTTTTTCAGGATGACCAATGAGGGTATCTTGACTTGCCTGTGAATTAGATTTAAGTGAGACAGAGTTGGGAAGTCCTCCACTTCACTCTCTCTCAGTCATCAAAGTTTTATGGTAGGACAAAAGTCAAGAGTATCAGTGGCAGCCTAGGATGCAGTGGATGACCTTGGCATCTTCAAGGTCTGATCAAGCTCTAAGCACTCAAGGTGCCTGCTTTAACTGCCTTTGTGGCCTGGTGGAACCAATTGTTCACATCTGCCCATTTCACTAGGCGAAGTCTTCCCATGCTTGGAGTATATACCCCCCTAACTCACCAACAAGTTTGAGGTCTGTTACTTACTCTCACCTTGGTTTAGCCTGCCAAGACAATTTACTGAGTTGTGGCCTCTGAGCATGCTACAGCTTGTTGGAGCTACAACTGAGAATAGGGCGAAGGTGCATGAGCAGCCTTGAAAAAGTCTTTAGCAAACCCTCACACCAGAGGTGTTAGTCCTTGAGCACTCCATACATCTCTGCTCCTGCTTAGTGAGTGATAGCATTACCTTTGTAATTCTAACCTTAAGTTCATCCAAAGAATGAGATTTGGCTGCACATATGACAGTTTTGACATGACCCAGTCTAAAGGAGATAGGTCAGGTGACTAAACTGACTAAGCAGGAGGACTTCCTGTACCAGTCCAAGGCAGAGAAAGTATCATCTAGAAACATACAATGCATATAGACAGAGTGCTTCACCTGGTTAAAATTAAAATAAAAATTATTTTAATAAAAATTTTATAAAAATAGAATACGTTTTATAAAAAATTTTTGTAATCATAAAAATTAAAACAAAAAATTGTTTAAAATTCATGACTAAGTGTCAATGAAATGTAAACAAACACTTTCAAATGATGTCATATCATATGTCATATCACTTATACCTCTGAAGTTATTAAAGCTAAACCTAAGATTTTTTAAGGGTACCTTAAACATTTGGACTAGATGGTCCTAGCTTTCATACTCTAAGACTAATAAAACAACTGATGTCACTCCCTTCTCTGGAGGAGGATGTTTTACCTATTTATTAGCTACACCCCTTCAATTTAGGGGCGACTTGTGAACTTTTCGACTGACATGTATTTCATGACGAGAAGTAGTTATGTTCAGTTTGGGGCACTTTCCCTGGCTCTTCCCTCATGCCCACAATGCTCTCACTAATCTTCACCTCCTGGCTTCATTCAAGTCCCCAGGTAAAATTTCTTCTTCAAGTACCCTTTCCCAACCCCTCTTAATTCTAATGCCTTCCTTCTGCTGATTATCCTGTATATAGCCTGTTTGTACGTTCTGTTTGCTTGTTGTCTACCTCATTAGATTGCATTGCCTTCAACAGCAAGGAATATCTTTCGTCTTTCGTAGTCTCCCCACAGTGCCTGGCACAATGTAGGCACTTAATAAATCCTGACCATTGTTCATTTCAGTGACCAATGGTTAGATGTCTCTCTGCCCTGCTTGAAAATGGAGCAAGGGGTTTAGGAGGCATAAAATTGAAAGAGGTGGCAGTTTGGGCTGTTTGGGGGAGAAAATAGCCTCCTTTAGCCATGGCAGATTTGCAGTTCCTAGGATGAAGTTCTCCTTGGTCAACGTAGCTTGAACTCTGCTAGACTCTGAATTAACATCAGTGCCAATGTGGAGGTAGCACAGAAGTATCAGACTGAGGACTGGCTTTCTCTAGAACATCCTTTTTCCAGTGACCAACAAATTCCATAATTTGAAGAACTCTTAAAAACTCATCTTTGCCCTAAAACTTTCCAAGACTGATTACAAGAGAGCTACATTGTTTAGCCACATTACTTAATTGAATGGTAGAAGGCACCTTTCCATGCTTTTGAATAACATGGTAGTGCCATGGTTAGAATATCAACCTGAACAGATCTTTCATCCACTTCTGTATGGTATTTAGTTATCAATATTGTGGGGCCTTCAGATCTCGGAACATGCCTAGATCTTCTAATGTGGAAGCATCCTACTCCATATTCTCCTATTATGTGGGTTGGAATAGGTTTCTTGGAATAGGTTTCTTTGACTGACTGTGTAGAAACTTCCAGACTGAAATAGTGACTCTCTCATTCCTGCCCACTCTTTTTTTTTTTTGCTTTCAGAAAGAGAAGATCAGGGATCACCTCCAGCAAGGCACCATGAACTGAACCAAGAAGGGGAGCATATCTTTTCCCTCTTCTTTCCTGTGGTCTAACAATATTTGTTTTGTTCTGTTTCATTGTCCTCGGTTTTTAGGTGAACTGGGAGTTCAAGCTGCTAAACCAAGATTCCAGGTGAGATACTGCAACGTGCTTGGCAGGGAAGTCCTAAGAAATGAGGGTGCTTAGATGCTAAGCCCAAAGAGGGTTTTGGACTTGGAACTGCAAATGTTCTAAATAGGAATCGGGTTAATTTATGAAACTGAAGAGAAATAAGCCCCACATGTTGGGGGAATAAATTTGTATATTTGTGATTGTACTTCTTCAAGTAAATATTCCTATGTAAAAGAGAAGTTAGTGGTTAAATGGAACTGGTGTACGGGCCGATCCCTGACTGGTGAGGGAACACTACTGGTGGAGTCTGGAATCGTTGTTAGAACCCAAGAATCCCGCCCCCCCCCTCCCAATCTTCTTGAAAGTACCAAGGATCCTGGAGGAAGGGGTTAAATGTAACATATCTGGTCTTCAGACTCTGGGCACCAATCTTACATCAGTGTGAACACTTACTTCCCTTCATGTACATTGTACTCCAACTAAACTAGGCTACTAATGATTCTTCATTCTAATTTCCCTCTACCTTTGTGCACCTGCATATGTGGACTTCCAAAGCTGAAATGGACTCCACCTACATTTCAGCCTGTTGAAAATTTTCTCTATTTTCATGACCCAGCTGAGGAATTCCTCAAGAATCATTCCCCAAATCTCTGCAGCAGCTATCAGGGATCTCTCCTGAAATTTCTCATATGTGTGTCTGTTCAACTCCTCCTATACATTTATCTCATTCTAACTCACATTTCAGTTGCTTGGATGGATTTCAACATATGAGGTAACAAGTTTTCTAGTTCAACCCATATTATAGTGGGAACGTACCCTGAAGTCACAGGTTATTGTTCAGTCCAGTGAGACTCTGTAATCCCATTTTGGGGTTTTCTTGGCAAAGATACTAGAGTGTCTTACCATTTCCTTCTCCAGCTAATAAGTTTTTAAGGCAGGATTTGAACCCGGTCTCCTGGACTCCGAGACTACCGCTCTAAGTAACTGTCCAAGGTCACACAGTAACGCAACTGGGATTTGGATCCGGGTCCTCCTCTTCGTTCTAGACCAAACCTAGTGCTCTTTCTACACCAGACTTTCTTCCCACTTATTGTTTGTGAAATTAAGTTTTGAATGATCGTCTCCTGCCCAGGGGCCACCGTCCTTTTATTCTCTAACATTTGAAGGCAGAATTGATGAAGTTCTATGAGGCATGAAGCCAGAATTTTGGTTTGAGCCCTCACTAGCTCCTGAGAGTGGGTACAATATGCTGCGCTTTGTCATCGGTATTCATCACCCTTCTCGAAAAAAGCGGTTTTCGAAGCACGTGGGCTTAAACTATCAAGCGTAAGAAACAAGAGCTCCGAGTGAGGGGTGTGCGGGAGAACCAGAGGTGGCATGCGGGGGCACAAGAGGTGGCATGCGGGGGCACAAGAGGTGGCATGCGGGGGCACAAGAGGTGGCGCGCGGGGGCGGAACTCCGTTCTCGCCAGCGGACGCCGGCTCTGCTTTCTCTCATTTCAAGCAGGACCCTTTCCTTCTCCCCCTTCCTTTGTGCATCAACGCCAGCCTTCTTTTCTGCGCCCGTCTCCAGCCCAAGACTCGATTCTAATCCCAAACTAGCCCGGCGTTCCTGCACATCCCGCCGGCCGCCTTTGGCCGCCGCCGCTAATCCTGGGGAAAGTAGAGAGTTCTCGCTCTGGAACTCGGATGGGGCAGGAGGCCTTGCACTGAGCATGTGCGAGCATGCACACTGGCCCGGACGGCTTTGGGGGACCCTTCACAGGTAACACGCTCGGCTCCCCGGGGCTGGAGGAGCGGCGTGCGGCGGCCCGCCTGCCCTAGGGATCCGCTCGGTGTCCGCGGCCCCCCGCAGCGCAGCGGCCGCGCCTGCCCTCAGGGGTGCGGGGGCTCCTCCGCGGGTCCGCGTGTGCTGGGCTGCTTGACGGCAGGGAGAGCCAATCAGGGCTAGCGGCCCGGGCTGCCATGTGACAGGCGAGGCGGCCCCTTTCCCCAGCGCGGCCAGAGAGACAGAGAGACGAGAGTGAGATTAGGAGCTCGAGCCATCGCCAGGAGTAGCCGCGGCGGCAGCAGCTGCGGTGGCCGAGGCGGCTGAGGCGCAGACCGGTCCAGGCTGCGGAGGCTCCGGGGGCAGACGGATCTGCATCCCCGCCCTCCTCTGTCCCCAGGACATCGCAAGGAGCCCGGCCGCTGCGGCGAGATCTGCAGGACAAGGCTGGACAAAGCAAGATGGCAGGGATCTTAGCCTGGTTCTGGAACGAGAGGTTCTGGCTTCCCCACAATGTCACCTGGGCAGATCTGAAGAACACCGAAGAAGCCACCTTCCCCCAGGCTGAAGATCTCTATCTCGCCTTCCCCTTGGCCTTCTTCATCTTCATGGTCAGGCTGGTCTTTGAAAGGTAAGAAGGGTTGGACGACTTCTTCCCCTCCCCCTGCGCGCGCGCACACACACACACACAGACACACACACAGACACACAGACACACAGACACACAGACACACACACACACAGACACACACACACAGACACACAGACACACACACACACACAGACTCACACACAGACACACAGACACACACACACACACACACACACACGTCTCTGCCTCTCTCCCGGTGCCTCCTTCCCCCTTCCTCCCTCTATCTCTTCCTTTCCCTCTTACACACACACACACCGCATACACGCACACACACATTCACACGCGCACCCGCTCCCCAGCACACATCCTGGTGCAGCTGCCGCCCTCCTTATGCAGACTCTGTAGAGCAAGGCATCTTCCTCTTTTTCCCCGCTCCCTGTCCCCCAGTGACCCCGGCATCCCAAAGCCTTTGTGTAGACAGCAGGAGAGTGCCTACTTAGCTGCGTTCCGATCTAAGGGAGGAGAGGTTCATACTTGCTCATCAGTTCGTTGACCCAAGGATGCCAAAAAAGGGACTCAGGTTCTTAAGGGAAGCGTAGGTTGTTATCTTTGGATCTTCTTGGTACTGCACCTTCTCTGTTTGAGGAGAGGGAACAAAAGGTGAAGAGCTGCTGATGGGGATATATTGGACTTAGCTCGGATAGGTTCTCACTGTTCCCCCTCCTGCCCAGCCCGGGCACCCTGTATGTTGCTTCAACTGTAGCACTAGGAGGCGGAATTTCATTGGGAATGCTTGGCTACTACGCGTCTAATTCTAATAAGTGGGACTAACGGACGGGAAGGGAGAAAAGAAAGGCACTTCAAATCATTTGATCCTGGTGTTGATTTTATGAACTTGCTTCCCTCACCCCCTTTCCCTAGTATTTCCATGCCTTTTGACCCCACTTGGCTTCTCAGTAGTCATATCTGTCACCCACGGTACCTACTGAATGTTAAATATGTTTCCATGTGGGATAGGTAGAGACTAATTTTGGAGGTCTCCAGCACTGCGCACCAATACTGAGAGAGGCTCCTTAAAAAGAGTAACTACCTTGGTAATGTTGAATTTCCAGATGGTCTGATAGACATAACTATTTTGAACTAAAATGCAAACTTAAACTCTATTTCATATTGATAGTGTTTGGGTATATTTTTACTTGTGATTTATCAAAACTAAACTTAGAACCTGTTTCATGTTTTAGTTCTTACTTCTAAGGTAGATTTTCCAGGTGATTCTTCTAAGATTACTGAAATATAGTGAGGTTCATAAAAGTGTGTTTTCAAGAGAGTAGAGAGATTTAAATTTCTTACATCACAGGTTAGTGACCTAAGATCTTTGATCCTTTGTGCCCACCACCTTTTAAAAAAAGACAGCTTTGTCGTGGTATCCTGGGATGTACTTTGAAAAAATTGATTAGGATGACACAATTTGTTATTCCAAAGTTGCCTATTCCATGAAAAATCTGTTGATGTGATGTTTGCAATTTGTATTTTCAAATAACCAAAATGATGCAGAATATGAGAACTGAGACAATTATCCAAAATAAGAGAATTGAAATACCTATTAAAATGATTTGGAATATTCTCTTTTTAAAATAATATGATTGAAATACACATAGTCCCAATAGGTGATGAAACACAACTGAAAATGTAGCTGTATTTACAGTTTATTGATTATGGCTTCAGAAATCAAATGTTTTTCAAGAAGATGAATGTATACCCACCTTAGTAATCTTTAAAAGAGACTACTGGATAAGCAAGGTTTGTCATAACAGCATGTGCTCACATTTGAGTAGTCAGCTACTCCATTTGTAGAAAGATGTGTGCTCTTATTTCTTGGAGAACAAAAGCGTGCCAACAAAACGACTTGAGTGCAGACATCTGCATGTTCTTGGCTTCTTCTCTGTACTGATTCCAGACTGTTCATTATGTGAAGAAAAAAAAAAGTAGCTTTTTTTAGGAGGTGGAAACAAGTCTTGTCCTTAAATGCAGTCCATTTTTGACATCTGGTAAAGTTGAAAACTAGAAATTCCTTTTTCCTCTACATGAACATGTTATTTATTTATTTTAAAGCACAAACTCATGATTTAATGTGTAACTTACAAAGGAGACAGCTATTTTCATCCATCAGTCACAGAAATTGGATCATATTGACATGTAGAGAAGCAGTTGGACTTCTTTTAGGCTGTTTTAAAAACATGCATTACATTAAATGGTCTGCCTTGAAGTCAAGGACTTCTCCGTTATGGCTTAAATTAGGAAGGTGATGATGTTCATGAATTCTGCTGTCCACAAAAAGAGAAACTGACTAGATGTTGTAAGGATTTGTACTTATGGTTTTTCCAGGAGTGGTGATGGGTTTGCAATGAAGCCATCTTTCACACTATTTCACCTGCTTCTTCTAGTGATGAAGGGCACCCATTGGCAGAATGAATAGATGGGGGAATTATTCATGGAGTCTGTTACTTCTTCCAACTCACCTTTACAATACTCAGACCTCTGACTATAACCTCAGTAGTAGCCTGCTTTATTTGATTGATGTAGCTTATCTAGTCTTTATTGTTAATATAGTTGCAATTTACTTTTATATAATAAATATGTTCTTGTAGAGCTGTATATGAATCTTTTGTAAATTGCAAGTTATTTTAAGTGTACTTATTGGAGCATACTACTTAAAGGGAATTTGACCTGAATCCTTTCATAATAGGAATAATTGCCATGTAATTTAGCATATTTTAGTAACAGATTTTTATATATTGAGTTTTAAAAGCAGAATATACTTATACATACACACAAAAACAAATAACTGCCTGGTTCTTTCTTATGAATTAGTGCCCAAAGCATACTGGATAAGGTAGAAAACATGAAATTGACTTTCTTCCCTTTGTAATATAAGTATATGAAGTACAATTTAAGTAATATATTTCTGGCAATGTATTTTTTCCCCATTCTTCAGTCTTACCTTGACATTTTTGAGTCTCTGCCATTGCAGGATTGAGAGTAAAGGTATCTGGCCTGGACATGGTTTCTTATGGCATGTAGCCATATGTGCTACAATATGTAGGCACAGCAGGGCTAGTTAAAAATGGAACCACGTACAGTCAATGAATTTTAACTGAAGCTCTGAATAACCTCATGCTTGTTAATTTGGAAACAACCTTTATGAAACTCTGATTTAGCTGGGTGCAATTGATTTCCAATATAGATGAAGGGAGTGATAAGAAGCCATTGTTAGTAAATGCATACTACCTGCATGACAGATTGAAATGTTTAGTTTTTTAAATTGTATGGCTCTTTCTAGAATAAAATTGGAATTGACGCTATAGGTTTGGTTTCATAATAATAGTATTGTTATGGTGGCTGTCAGTTTTGTGAATCCACTGGTTTGTTGGTTGATCATGATTTCAAGGGAAAGAGAGTCATGAAGGTTTAATAGCTACCTGAATTTTTGACTCTGGTACCACCACAGCTATGTTCTCTTACTGAAATCTTGGAATAGAGATAGAGGCCTGAATTGAAATTTCATTGATATAAAGAGGCTCCTGTCTAACAATGCAGTCTAATAACTTCTCTACTATACTGACCTCCCTGGCTTCCTTCAAGTCCCAACTAAAATCCCACCTTCCACAAGAAGCCTTCCCTAACCCCTTTTAATTCTAGTGCTTTCCTTTTAAAAAGTATTTCCTGTTTCTCCTATATATAGCTTGCTTTGTCTACACTTGTTTGCATGATGTCTTTCCCATCACATTGTAAACTCCTTGAGGGTAGGCTCACTGCCTTTTGCTTCTTTTCTCCTAGGTCTTCAAAGAGTACCTAGAACATAGAAGGCACTTAATAAGAGTCTATTGATTGATTGCTAAAACAGTTGCTCAGAACCCTAAGAAGCAAACGGACTTGGCCTGACTTACACAGTCAGTATGTGTCAGGGTAGAATTTGAACTCCTGTCTTTCAAGGCCAGCTCTCTATCCACCGCACCAAAAGAATATAAACTGGGGTCTGTAATCTAGGCTTAAAATGTTTTTTTGATAACTATATCACAATATAATTTGTCTTCATTGCAACCTTTTGTTTTATTTTAGGAATTTAAAAACATTCTTAGAAGGGGTCCATTGACTTCATCAGACTGCCAAAATGGTCCATTATACAAAAAAAGATGAAGAACCACATACTATTCCATGCTCCCTCTTATTTCTACTATATTATGAAGTCTAAATATCCATAATTGTGATTTCAAGAACTGCAAAACTACTCTTGGGAAGGGTAATTTCTTGAGTTACAGGGAACAAAAAGTATATCCCCAAACAGGTATTTTCACCTACATGAGTTTAGGGGTGAGGAGGCAGTAAGGAGAGAGAATTCATTAGATTGGAGGTCAGAGAACCTGGATTCTGGTTTAGACTCTGTCACTAATTAACTATGTGTTTAGGGAAAGTCAGCATCCCTCTGCCTTTTTATGTTCTTAATTTAGGAAATAGTTGCCTAATACTTAATACCATTGGCCCTTAATAGTTTTCAAATCTGTGTGTTTTAAATATTGGAATTTATCTTATCTCAAAAAAGTTATTACCTATTATTTCATGAAACTCAGGTTGAATGCCAGAGATTGTTGCTCATAAATGAGAAGCATTTGAGTGTGAGAATTTATAACAGGAACATGCTGGCCAATGATTTTGTCACTTTTATTTTTTAGCTACATCTTTGTTACTTTGTTTTAGGTAAACAAGATCAGTTTAAGCAAGCCTTTAGCAAGGTAGGGGAAAGCTACAGTATTTCTCAACAGTCACCAAATAAGAGCGTTTTCTGTCTTTTAGGCATTTCTCTCCGATTTCTTTACACCTCCTTCCTCCCTTGCCTTCATCTGTACTACTTTGAATACGGGGTAACAGGATGTCTGTTGACCAAGGAGCACATTTAGAAAGCTTTAGAATGTTAGAAATGGAAAGGATCTTAGAGAACATTGGACCCTAGCTATCTCTAGCTAGGTTGCACAGTAGATAGAGTGTTTAGCATGAAGTCAGGAAGACTTCTCTTCCTGAGTTCAAATCCTGTCTCAGACACTTACCATGTTACCCTGGGCAAGTCACTTAACCGTGTTTGCATCAGTTCCTCATATGTAAAATGAGTTAAAAAAGGAAATGATAAACCACTCCAGTATCTCTTCCAAGAAAACCCCAAATAGGGTAACAAAGAGTCGGATATGACTAAAAAAACTGAACAACCCTAGTTCTCTCCCACCTCCTCTTTAGTTCATTACCCCGTCTAGGTTATTCTTTAATCAATGATGAGTTCACATCAGGTTGACTAGCAGGTCACTCATACTATACATGTTCATTCAAAGTTAAGCCTTTCTTTTCTGCTTTATGCAATTAAGGGAGATGTCTACCTTTAACTTCTCACTGAGTTTCTGATCACTCTAGAATAAACTGTTTTGGAGCTTCAAATATAGGAAGAGAATAATCACAATTTTGGTTGATCCCTTTTTGGGATCCTTCTGGATTTACTTATGCTTTCCTGGGTCTCTCCAAGAAGGTACCACCATGGAGGCTTTTCTTCTGAAAGCCTTTTTTTTTTTTCCACTCTGTGCCCTCTGTGAACTGTTGATTACATACTGTTGATTAAGGGGGGTGGGGTCAAGAGGTATGTCGGCATTTAATTTAAAACAGGATTTTAGTGCAATTTGCATGAAATATTTTCTTATTTAGTAATACTCTGGACTGAAGATTAGTCTTGGTAAATGTGCATGATTAACTCATTAGATGATGGCATGACAAAGATTAAAGGTGTGGATAGATAGACACTTGCCAAACCCGAGTATTAATAGTCAGAAGGGGTTGCAGCAAAAAAACCCAAACATCACTGTGAGTTTCTGACAGGTTTAGGAAAAACAGATGTTGATGACTGTTTTGTTGAAAAGCAGCCTAAGAGCAGAAGATGGGTTCTGTTTATTTAAAGTTTAAGTAAATATGTTTTGTGTAGTTCATCAAAATAAGTCTTTCCTTTGACGCATGGATAGTTGTTATCTAGTTTGTAATAAGGTGACTATTTGGATGAATAGAATGCCATCTATTTGAATGAATATTATCTTAAACAGTAGACTGTTTAAGATATGGTTACATCATCAAAGATATGGTTACAAAAGACAGCTGGGTGGCACAGTGGATAGTCAAGAAGACTAGTTCAAATTCTACTTACTAATAAACTGGAGAAAGAAATGGAAAACCATTCATTGTTTCTGCCAAGAAAATTCCAAATGTGGTCACAGAGTCAGACACAACTAAAAGGACTGAACGGCAAAATGGTTACAGAAGAAGTTATTTAAAACTCTTCCAAAGGCTGTTTAGAAATGATGTATATTAATGAACAGTGAAATCATACCTGAAATTGCTTTAATATTTTACTTCTGAAAAGTTAAGAAATATGCCAGAAGCATGGGATTAGCTCTTTCCAGGTGAGTCCTAGAGGATCGGCTGCAATCTCTTCTAGGCTTCCAGGTTATCAAATCTCAGGAAACTCCACTATTGAAACTGTTAAGAGTTTTTACTTATTGTTGCTCAGTCATTTCAGTTGTGTTTGACTTCATGACCCCTTTTGAGGTTTTCTTGGCAAAGATTTTGGACGGGTTTGCCATTTTCTTCTCTGGCTCATTTTACAGGTGAGGAAACTGAGGCAAACAGGATTAAGTCACTTGCCCAGGGTCAGGAAACTAGTGTTTGAGGCTGGATATGATCTCAGATCTTCTTGACTCCAGCCCCAGCACTCTGTCCATCTGGCCACCTAGGTGCCCATTGTCAGTCTTATTGGCCTTACTTTCCTCAAATGTAAGAGGTGGTTGGACTGGAAGGCCTCTCAGTTCCATTTTACCCTTAATTGATGATCTTGTGATCCTAGAGAATGATCTAATACATTTAGAACTCTCAACCTCATGTGATGGATTTAAAAACAATTACTATTTTAAAATTCATTTACATATTATACATATTTACAGTCTCCCCCCATCAATCAAAACCAACAAAATTTCCACAGATATTACAACTCTTCTCACAAATGTGATACTTTGAAATTTTTTATTGTTTTCCCTTCATCCCTTTTATCTTCTTTTTAGCCCTTCTGGACTGTTATATTCCTGATATCTTTATACATTTAAAAAGCAACAGTAGAAGCAGCAAATAACATTTATAAGCCCTTTATATATATTCTTTAATTTGTCTCTTCTCCACAACAACTCTATGTGGTGTGCAGCACAAATGTTGCTGGTCCCATATTACAGAGTAACAAACAAATTCAGACAGATGTGCTTTTCCAGAGGACATGCGATAAGTAGCAGGGCTGAGTAGCCCAGGCCATTGACTGTAACCATTATACTCCACTGCAGTTCCAGATGGTGTCCTCAAGGCTGTGTTTTTTTTTTTTTTCTACTTCCTCTTTAACCCTTTCCTCTAATAAGACTCTATAAACCTTTTCTTTATGAAGTGCAAAGCACTTTAAACTGTAAAGTTCTGTATAAATATGGGCTGCCATTAACATTAATGCTTACAAGTAAATATTATTGATCATCATCATAGCACTTAGTAAGCTTTTAGACCCCCGAAAGGACTTTAGAGATTATCTGTTTTACTTATCTCATCTAGCAGATGAAGGAAGCAAAGTTCCCTAGAAGCTCAGTGACTCATCTGCGAAAATAAAACCTATTTTGTTGGGGACAGGGAATGAGACGGGGAGGGAATGTGAGAACGAAGGACAACTTACAGGAAAACATGTCCTTTCTATCCAAACTACACCCTCCCAGTAATCTTTCTCTTATAGAAATCTTTTGTGATAGTATTTTCAGAGGTGAAGCTGTTTTTCTTTTGAGAGCATTTTGAGGTAGAATCATTAATATTTTTAATTCCATCCTGGATACCATCATCTCCCAGCCTTTTCAGTTTTTTTGATGTTGTCTTCCCATTAGAATCTAATAAGCCTCTTGAAGTCAGAGACTATGTTTCTGCTTGCATTTGTATACCCGGAGCTTAGTACCGTACCCTGCACATAGTAAGTGCTTAAAAATGCTTGTTGACTTAATAAAACTCTTGTCAATTTGATGGTCAAAGATCCTAATTCTGGGGCATTGCTTTGGCTCTCCATTGCCACTTGGTGGCTTGTTTCTTGATAGCCTTTGTTTACCCCTATACAGAAATGCTCTTTGTCATTTTGTTCTAGTCACATGTCTATTCTGTTTCTGTATGAGCCTTTTTATTTCAAGTCATTTCTCATCAGAGATGTGAGTCCCGTGGCTTCCAAATAGGATTCATGGGATGCTTTGGAGTTCATGCTTTAGACTGTAGGTGATTTTATGTTAGGGAGTAAGATGGGGAGAGAAAGAATGAAAGGCTTGGGGAGAGGGAGAGGGAGAGGAAGAGGAAGAGGAGGAAAAAAAGAAGCACAAAGAGTGTAATTATTTTCACAAACAGGTCACAGAAGGAGTCGTCAGCAGACCTCAAGAAAAAAAAAAGTTTAGACTCCTGACTCATAGACCTCTCTTTTGAAAGGGCACTAACCACTAGCCAGGCCTTACTATTTCTGTTACGATCTGTGTTAGTGGAACATGACTTCACTAAAAACCGCTGGTTTCCTTTTCTAATTTTGACATTTTTTCATGTTGTGAACATATATTCTAGATCTCTGGGTGTTTGGTTTTTGCTGGTTTTTTTTGGTGGGAGTAGGTAGCATTATATCATCACATGACAAAATGATAAAGCAACAAATAAAAATTGATTCTGTTGGAGATGGGGAGGGGAGTAACTGCTATCTAGAACTGTGGCAGAGATGGTGGGAGAGAAGAGAGGGTACAGGAGCAAAGTGTACATGATATATGCTTGATAGCACACTACGCATTTTAGTTGCCCTTTTCAGGAAGGTACTTGAAACAAATATACTTAAATGTCCATTTATGAATATTGTGGCATTCACATTGCTAACAGAAAATTGCCATGTGTTGGAATAGTACATTGCCTTTTAGGAAATCACATTTCATATTTTTGCAGTATCTAGATGATTAAAGCATAAAGATTCCAGTACACAATCCATTTTAGCTAATCAAGCTGATAGGATAAAATCCTACTAATGACAGATTCAGAGTAGCTGAGACTACAGGTACTTCTTCCATCTGTCATTGATGAATAGGTCTGAGGAAGAACAGATTGGTTCCTCTCTGTCCTTGGTTTAATGAAAAATATGATAATATTCAGTAGAGGTTTAATTTTTATGTGTTTTAGAGAAATTTAAAACACGCATTTGCAAGTGATTTCACTTGAATGTTATTATAGGGAAACAGAAATATTAGCATTAGCAGACTCACATTATAGATTCTCTGTGAATAATGCCTGAAATGGTTATTTGTCTCAGTGTTCATTCACTCTATAAAATGATTTCCTATATAACATGTTCAGGAAAATAATTTTGCAAATACAACAGAGATTTTGTTAAGCATTTGCTGTATATAGAGTGCAGTGCTAGACCTTGGGAGATTTATGAAGTTTACATAGGGGATGGCTGCTGCCCTCATGGTACTTCTAGTCTAGTAGGGTCAAAGGATACAAATACAGATAACTCTATATACTATGATATTGCATGATGCATCATCATGATGGGAAGGAAGAGAACAGGTATTTATAGTCCTTGCTGGGTTCCAGGCACTGTGCTAAGGACTTTGCAAAGATTATTAGATTTGATCTTCATGACAATCCTGCCAGGTAGGATTATCCTTGTTGTATAGTTGAGGAAACTGAGGCAGACAGTAGTGAAGTGACTTGCCCAGTGTCATGCACCTAGTAAGTAACTGAGGCTAGATTTGACCTGAGGTATTCCTGACTTCAGGCCCATCATATTATTCACTATACCACCTAGCTGTCTTGTAGCTGAAGAGATCAGGACAGGCCTCTGGAGGAGGTGGTATTGCGCTGGACCTTCAGCAGTTGAACCCACTGATTCTAATTGAGTCTCATGGCGAGCAAGTGTTTAGAGAAATGAGGATGCAGCGCACATTTAGGTGGCAGAGAATAGTCTGATTTGGCTGAAGCTCAGAGTGTGTAAAAGGAATTATCTGAACAGAGTTCTCTTTTGGGGGGACTGGGAGTTAGAGATAATTTCTTTTTTTTACACTTCAGTCTTCATGCATCCATTCAATAAACATTTAAGTACCTAACTATGCTGGGGGAGGGGATAGTTAGGTGGTGCAGTGGATAGAAAACTGACCTTGGAATTAGGAACTCATCTCAAATAACTAGCTGGGCAAGTTACTTTACCCTGTTGGCCTCAGTTTCTTCATCTGTAAAATGAACTGGAGAAGAAAATGGCAAGCAACTCCAGTATCTTTGCCAAGAAAACCCCAAAGGGGGTCATGAAGAGTTAAAAATGACTAAACAAACGATAACATGCTCGATGACCCACCACAAAAATGAAACATCCCTATCCTTAAGGAAATTATGTTCCATGTGAGAGAAACAGCATGCCTGTAACCAAGCAAAATTTTGATGCAGACTTCCACTGATATGATGTTATTAATGAAGGGAACTACCTGGTGACAGAACATCCTTGTTCAATGCAATTTAGAAACTATTCTGCAGTTTGTTGTCTTAGAGAGTTGCCTGGGGGCATTGAGAGGTAAATGACTTCTTAATGTCACACAGTCAGCAATATGTCAGAATCAGGACACGAACCCAGTTCTCTGAAGCTGGTTCTCACATGTGACCCCTTGACTCATATTCTAAGTCATGTCAGTATGGCTTGGGCTTATTGGGATCAGAAGTGGACTCTTGATCTCTGCCTTGAAGGGAAGTCAGGGGTACCAAGAGGTGGAAGTGAAGAGGAAATACAGCATCCTAGGAATGGGATATATCCTATGTAAAGACATGAAGATGAAGCATTATGTGCAAGAAACAACAAATAGGCTCATTTGGCTGGAAGGTAGAAAGTAGGAAAGGGCCTCACATGCAATAAGCTCATAAAGTTGTCTCTAGTTGAAATGGAAAGGATTTTAAATGCCAAATAGAGGGGGTCTGTATGTGATTGTGTTCATTATTAGTAGGCAGCCACTTTTGGGGCATGGGAGCTATGGAGTTAGGTGTCTTCCAGGAATATCAGTTCTGTGCCTATGGAGAGGTTGGATTGGAAGATGACAGAGAGAGCCCAATCAGGAACGTCTTTATATAAAGCCTTTCTTGATTCAACAATTGTCAGTGTTCTCTCTTTCTCAAATTATTTTGCATTTATTGATTAGTGTAAATGTTGAATCTCTCAATAGACTATAAGCTCTTTAAGGACTGAGATTAAATCCTTTTTTTTTTCTTTCAATATCTCAAGTGCCTTACATTTAGTGGGCATCTAATGAGTATTAAATTATGAATGAATGAGAGTGAATGTGTATAATTGCTATGATCTATTCTCAAACTGTTTTTAAGATAAAATGTTATTTTTGCTGTCTTGTAACTGT
Organism: Bettongia penicillata ogilbyi; assembly: GCA_023548195.1. Classification (NCBI taxonomy): domain Eukaryota; kingdom Metazoa; phylum Chordata; class Mammalia; order Diprotodontia; family Potoroidae; genus Bettongia; species Bettongia penicillata. Next base: position 1,311,871 of record JAJHZJ010000174.1, read on the forward strand.
TATTCCAGAGCTTAGCTCAATGTCTTGTATGCAGTACCCACTTAATAAATGCTTATTAATTGATTTCTTTAATTTTTCCTTTCCTTTAATTCCTTTTCTTTTTTTGTGAATTTTCTTATTTATTTTTGTTTATTTTTCGATTTTGACATTCATTTGCACAAAATTTTGAGTTCCAATTTTCCTCCCCATCTCTCCCCTTCCCCTACCCCATAACACCTTGCATTCTGATTACCCTTTCCCTCAATATGCCCTTCTTTCTATTACATACCACCCTTCCCTTATCCTCATCTTCTCTATTTTCTTGCAGGGCAAGATAGATTTCTATATCCCATTGCCTGTATTTCTTATTTCCTAGTTATATACAATAACAATGCTCAACATTCGTTTCTAATACTTTGAATTCCAACTTCTCTCCCCACCCATCCCCACTGAGAAGGCAAGCAATTCAATACAGGCTATATATGTGTCATTTTGCAAAAAACTTCCATAATAGTCATGTTGTGTAAGACTAACTATATTTCCCTCCATCCTACCCTGTCCCGCCTTTATTCTGTTCTCTTATTTGACCTTGCCCCTTCCCAAAAGTGTTTACTTCTAATTACTCCCTTTTTCCATTTGTCCTCCCTTCTATTATCCCCCACACCCCTTTTCCCCACTACTTTCCTGCAGTGTAAGATAGATTTTCATACCAAATTTAGTGAGCATGTTATTCCCTCCTTAAGCCATATGTGAAGAGAGTAAGCTTCACTGTTTCCCTCTCACTTCCTCCCTTTTCTCCTTTATTGAAAAAAATATTTTTCTTATCTCTTTTATGAATTATAATTTGCCCCATTCCATTTCTCCCTTTCTCCTCCCAATGTATTCCTCTCTCATCCCTTAATTTAATTTTTTTTTGTAGATATCATCCCTTGTGATTCAACTCAACCTGTGCTCTCTGCCTATATATGTGTGTGTGCGTGTGTGTATAATCCCTCCACCTATCCAAATACTGAGAAAAGTCTCAAGAGTTACAAATATTATCTTTACATGTAGTAATGTAAACAGTTCAGCTTTAGAAAGTTCTTTATGATTTACCTTTCCTGTTTACCTTTTCATACTTTCCTTGATTCTTGCTTTTGAAAGTCAAATCTTTTCTTTAGTACTGGTCTTTTCATCAAGAATGCTTGAAAATTCTCTATATCATTGAATGACCATTTTTCCCTTGAAATATTATACTCAGTTTTTCTGTGTAGGTGATTCTTGGTTTTAATCCCAGTTCCTTTGACTTCTGAAATATCCTGTTCCAAGCCCTTCAATCCTTTAACGTAGAAGCTGCCAGGTCCTGTGTTATCCTGATTGTATTTCCACAATACTCGAATTGTTTCTCTCTAGCTGCTTGCAATATTTTCTCCTAAGCCTGTGGAATTTGGTCACAATATTCCTAGGAGTTTCTCTTTTCAGGTCTTTTTCAGGAGGTAATCAGTAGATCTTTCAGTATGTATTTTGCCCTCTGGTTCTAAACTCTCAAGGCAGTTTTCCTTGATAATTTCATGAAAGATGATGTCTAGGCTCTTTTTTTTGATCATTACTTTTAGGTAGTTCCATAATTTTTAAATTTTCTTTCCTAGATCTATTTTCCAGGTTAGTTGTTTTTCCAATGAGATATTTCACATTATCTTCTATTTTTTCATTCTTTTGGTTTTGTTTTGTAATTTCTTGGTTTATCATGTAGTCATTAGCTTCCCTCAGCTCCACTCTCATTTTTAAAGAACTATTTTCTTCAGTGAGCTTTTGAAACTCCTTTTGCATTTGGCTGATTCTGCCTTTTAAAGCCTTCTTCTCCTCATTGGCTTTTTAGATCTCTTTTTCCAATGGAGATAGCCTATTTTTAAAGGTGTTGTTTTCTTCAGCATTTTTTTGAGTCTCCTTTTAGCAAGTTGTTCACTCACTTTTCAAGCTCTTCCATGGCCTGAACCCATTGCATATTCATTTTGGAGGTACTGAATGCAGAAGCCTTGACTTCCTTTGGCAGTATGCTTGGTTCTTCCTCATCTGAAAGGATGGGAGGAAATACCTGTTCACCAAGAAAGTAACCTTCTAAGGTCTTATTTTTTTTCCCCTTTTTTGGGCATTTCCTTAGCCAGTTACTTGATTTTTGAATCTTTTGTCAAGAAGAGGGTAGTGGTGCTCCTCCTCACCCCAGGACCATGCTCGGGGCAAAGTTTCAGATCAACTGCTCAATTCCCTCAGGGGCTTTAAGCTGAGCCACTCCCAGGATAGAAGCTGCTGCCTGACTCGGTCACTGCCATGTAGCCCTGCTGTCCCACTGCTGCTGCTGCCGCCACCACTGCCTGGGGACCATGCTGAGGGGCACCTTGCTCCTCTCTTGCCCAGCTGGGAAGGCCCTCTCACTGACCTTTGAAGCTTTCTTTGGTGCTTGTGGGTTTAGGGATCTGAGACCCTCCCTGCTGGGGATTCTACCCTGGAGGCCTGTTATGGTCCTCTTCCTCCTGGTGCTGCATGTCCAGAGCTGGGCTCTTCTCATCTCAGGGTCCCCTGGGAAAGACCTTTCCTGTTGGCTTTCCAGGTTACCTTTGGTTCACTCTGTCGTTCTGTGGCTTCTGCTGCTCTAGAATTTGTTGAGAATCCTTTTTTACAGAGATTTTATGGGCTATGGGGGAAGTATGTGTGTCTTTCTACTCTGCCATCTTGGCTCTGCCCCTTCATTCTTTCTTATATATGTTATAGTTGCTAGAAGAGGGATAAAATGGGGCTTGAGGGAACCATGCAGATTTTTTCAATTTATTAAAATCTAAGGGTTAAAATTGATAGTATTCAGAGTTATCACTTTCAACAAGTCACTGTTTGCTCAATAGTCTACTTGATAGTCCTTTGATAAAATAGTTTGGTTCGAATTCAGGGCTCTAAACATCTTAATGGCTAAAGTATATTACCTGTTTGGGAAATAGTGTAATGAAGAGAAGTTGGCAGGGGAAAGTACTTAGTAATTCAGGGAACATAAAGAGTAGGATTAAATAAGTACATGTGTTGGGTGTTGGTACACCTCCCAGCTGGAGCATACCAATGGACTATTTTATATAAAAGCATAAATAGGGTTTAATTGATCCTTTCAGTCCACTGAACAGTTTCTTTCTGGACCCAATCAAAAGTATCATACCTCATAAAGAGATCCCAAGGTATAAATCATCTTGTTTATATATATTTAAAATTTCACGTCATAGTCCAATTAGTTTGATTAGTTAGGGATGGAGATGAATCCCTTCCTTACATTAGGATGGAGTAGCAATACAGAAAGCTTGAATGGGTGGTGAAACCAGTTTGTACTACAAGGGACTAAATACCCTATTCTTTTATGCCAAATTACTACAATGTTGGGTTTTATAGACTTATTGATCTTATAATTCCAGGAAAACCCTAATCCAAATTTTACCTCTCCAGTGAGAAATAACTTGCAGTAAAGTATGTCGTGGAGGAATGCTTGTAAGGTAATAAGTTCTGTTTGTATTCTTGGTCCTAGGGCTGGAGAATTTATTTGATTCTTTTGTAGAGTAAATATTTATAGTTTTAGTTAAATGCTATGGTCTATGAACCACTGCCCCTCTTTAGGAAAGAGAATAAATCTGACAGAGAACAGGAGGCTAGAAAGTCTTCCATCGAACAGACTAATTTCTGTCTTGATGACGGTTTTTTTTTTTTTGGCCATGCTATGTTTTTGTCTGGCGACAAGCAATGGGATAATGCCTAGAATCACTCACCTTGTGTTTAGTTATAGTAAGGTGAAAACTTCTTTGGAAAAGAGCTCTGTTCTTCAAATGAGAGTCATTTTCCAGGCCAGGGGGCTTCTCTTAGTGGGGTCTTGCTTCAGCCTCTGGTGCTCCTAGAGCCTCTTTCCTACTGAAGGCTTTGTATCTCTATTTCTCTAGTTTCCCATGCCCTTCACCCACTAGGTCAGGAGTTAGAGTTGTTATAGATCTAGAACACTTCCAGCCCTCCCTCCATCACTATCACCCAGGGACCGCTGCTCTTTTGAGATTCACTTGTCTATACCACCTAGTCCAAATAATTTTTGCTATGATGTACTGGTTTCCAGATAACTCTCCCTCCTTTTTCAAGGAGTTCTATTGAACAGTCTGGCTACTGATCCCAACTCCTGTCCTCATCTTATGGGATCTCAGTGGAGATGTTGATGTGTCCCCATAAACTCTCTGGCCTCCCAACTTATCAAACTTCTCAAGTCTCAAGACTTATAAATGCATCTACTGCAGCTAGCCATAGGGGTTTTGTTTTAGATTTTATCCCCGCTTGTAACAATGCTGCTTCAATGAATTTGAACTCTGAAATTCTCCACTGTATTTACAATTTCCAGTTCTGCCATCTTTCTTTTATCCTCAAAATTCATGAACCTAGTCTTCTTCCTCATTATAACCATTTAGTACATCTTGTTCCTCCTAGTCTGTCACCTCTGCTCTGGCCTCACTTTCTTCCCTTTATAGCCTTGACCCTGTGGTTAGCCCAATGTATCCACAAATTTTTCTCTACCCTTGACTCCCTTGCCCTACTTACTTTTCAGCCCTGATTAATAACCAGCTGTAGATCATGCCCAAGATCTGCCTTCTCTGCTCCTGATCTGTTTAATGATATTGGACCCTACTGATAGGGTTTACTACAAAATCATGTTATAGAATTTTAACTTGACTTTCATTGTTTCATGGTAAACATTTTGTTTTTACTTAGTTGACTCCTACTAATCTTAGCAGTTTTTCAAAACATCTCCTTCATTCCTCAAACCTCCCACACCTATTATGCCACTTTATCAGCAGATGTCCTCATCTTTTAGTTCACTGAGAAAAGAGGCCTTCTTTGTGATCTCCCTTCATTCCTTACTACGTAACTCAGAATCTCTCTTCATCTTTGGCTGTGTTGTCCTTTACTCCTGTTGATTTTTCCCCTTGGTAAAGCCAACTCCTTTACTTATATATACATTCCCATCTCCTATTGTAGTTTGCCCCATTCATTACTCATTCCTGCCCCATCCTTTAAAAAGTTCACATGTTAAGCTATAATCCTATAATATCTCTCTTTTCTTTTGATTCCAAACGCAGAGAGAATCCTCTCTACTTGCTATTTCTACTTTCTTTCTGATCATTTATTTCTGTCCCTTGCAGTCTGGCTTTTAATGTAGCACTTAATTGAGGCTGCTTTCTTCAGTGATACCTCGACCTTTTAATTTCTAAATCTAGTAACTTTTTTTCTTAGACCTTTTCCTCCTTGGCTTTGCTGCAGCTTTTGCTTCTGTTGACCTACAGTCTTTGACCTAGAAACTTTCTCAACTCATAACTTCCGTTGTGCCCTTTTTTCTATGTTCTCCTACTGCCTGTCCTCATTTTCCCTTGTTGAATCATCATATGTCCTTAGCCCCTTTAGCATAAGTGTTCCTAAGGGCTATATTTTGGACCCTTTTCTTTCTATTTAAATGATCTATATCTCTTGGGTATCTCATTAACTTTCATGAATTCAAGTGTCATTCTTATAATGGTGACTACAGAATCTACATAGTCAGAATTGATTTCTCCTGAACCCATTACATGAACCAGACAATTGCCTCTTGAATATTTTCTGCTTGATGTCCCACAGGATATCCACAACAGAACTCATTATCTTCCCCTTATTTCTGTTGAGGGCAGTACCATACTTCCAAAAGTCTAGCTTTATAACCTCCGAGTTATCCTTTACTCTTCCCACTCCCTCTCCTTGCTCCCTATCCAGTCAGTTGCCAAGTTTTATGGATTTTTACCTTGACAATGGCCCTCACCTCTGTCTTCTTCTCTGCTTATGTAATTACAAGATTGGTTATCGCCTCATACTTCTTACCTGGACCACTGTAAAAGCCAAATTTGTATCCCTGCTTTCTGTCTCTTATCTCTCCAAATGTTGTGTCCCCTATGACATCCTCTTCAGGCACAAGTCTGACCATGTCGCTCCCCTGCTCAAGTAACTACAAGGGCTTACCATTGCCTACGGGATAAAATGCAAACTCCTTAATCTGGCATTATAAGTCTCCCACAATCTGGCTTCCACCTAACTTTCCAACCTTGTTTCATGCTACTCTATTTTATGAAGTGTTTGAGCCAAGTCTCCTACACCTCTGTACATTTGCACAAGTAATTGTCCATAGTTATTGTGAACATTGTTGTCCTGGTTCTATTTACTTCATTTTGTATCAGTTCATATGTCTTCCCATGAAGACATATCTATATTTTTTCAAAATCATAGTTTCTTTTTATGTAGCAATATTTCATCACATTCACATAAAACAATTTTAACCATCAATTGAATTAGAAAAAATACTCTATTACGATGTCCGATACCTTGTATCTTTTAGTTCTACCTTGCTGTGTTTTAAATTGGAGGCATTTATTTCCAATGATGTGACAGAGAATATTTAAAAAACAAAGGGCTTTTCCTTTGTGTTGATTATTTCTAATTTATGCTTTTTATTACTTGTTTGTATATAGTTGTTTACATATCTCTCCCATTGGACTTTGAGCTTCTTGAGAACAAGGATTGTCTTTTGCCTTTCTTTGTATTCTCAGTGCTTAGCACAGTGCCTGACATATAATAGGTGCTTAATAAATGTTTATTAACTGACCAATAACGGAAATCTCCATATGCTTTTTGAAATCCAAAGAGGAGATGATACGATCATAAAGGAGGTGGCAGTGGAGTTGGGGCAGCTTGGTGGCACAGTGACCAGAGTGCTGGGTCTCAAGCCAGGAAGTTTCTTGTTGTTCATTGGTTTCAGTCCTCTCTGACTGTCTGTGACCCCATTTGGGGTTTTCTTGGCAAAGATACTAGAGGGGTTTGCCATTTCCTTCTCCAACTCATTTTACAGATGAGGAAACTGAGGCAAGCAGGGTTAAGTGACTTGCACACAGCTAGTAAGTATCTGAAGTCAGATATGAATTTAGGTCTTCCTGACTCCAGGCCCGGTACTCTACCCACTGTACCTCAGACATTTATTAGCTGCAACCCTGTGTGAGTCTCTTAACTCCTGTTTAACTCATCTTCTCCACCTATAAAATGGGGATAATGATAGCACCTGCCTCCCAGGGTTGTTGTGAAGATCACATGAGATAACAATGTAAATTTCCTGGCCGAGTGCTTGCACGTAGTAAGCTCTACATCGATGTTAGCAATTCTTATTGTTATTTGAAAGGATGGATGAGAATTCAAGAAGAGAAGCTAGGTGGTACAGTGGGTAGAGTGCCGTGCCTGGAGTCAGGAAGTCTTGAGTTTAAATCTGGCCCCAGACACTGGCAGTGTGACTCCAGGTAAGTCACTTCACCCTGTTGGACTCAGTTTCCTCATCTGTAAAAATGAGCTAGGGAAGGAAATGGCAAACCACTCCAGTATCTCTGCCAAGAAAATAGGGTCTCCCGCATTAGACTTGAGTCTCCTGAGAACAGGGACTGTTTTTAGCCTCCCTAGAGTTTAGCAACTCTTCTTAGAAGGAAGGAAACAAGCCTTTATTAAGTACCTAATATATTCTAGTGTGCTAAGTGCCGTACAAATATCTGATTTGTTCTTTCCAACAATACTGGGAGGTGAGTGCTATTATTATCCTCATTTTATCATTGAGGAAACTGAGGCAATCAGGTTAAGTGACTTGCCCAGGAATTTTTATTTTATTAGGGGGAAATGACATAAACAGATAGCTGTATAGATGGAAATTTAAGGGGTGGAGAGAGAGAGAGAGAAAGAGAGAGAGAGAGAGAGAGACAGAGAGAGAGAGAGAGAGACAGAGAGAGAGAGAGAGAGAGAGAGAGAGAGAGAGAGAGAGAGAGAGAGAAAGAGAGAGAAACTAAAAACTATGGTGTCAGGAAAGACTCCTTGTAGGAGGTAGTTGTTCCCCATCTCCACACTTTTAGATGGTCCTATTTAAAAGCTGTATTTAGTGCATTTTTCTGTGATCATTTTTCCTTAATTTTAAAAAAATCATAAAACTTTGTAGTTGAACTCTTTAACATATCTATTGAAATTTAAGCATCAACTGACTGAGTTTCATCAATCCAAGTCATATTTCTTCCCCTTAATGACAGTGCATTTGTACTGGGAATTTTCCAACCTTTGCTCAACAAGAAAAAAAAAAGGTGCTGATAATTTATCATATATGACAAAATTAGCATATTTAAAGACATTTACTTCTGAGAAAAGATTTGCGCCTGCTCTTCACTGTGGAGTCTTCTTCTGCTCTGGACCATTTAAGTGTAATTCCAAAATAAATTGCCATCTAAATAAAACTAGTAATTTTCAGGAACAGTTCACAGTATTTTCAAGCATGACATTTGTTTCAGGTTGCCTTTTAAATAGGAAAAGAAGAGAAAGATGAACATAGATGCCTTGAAATGATCTTATTCTTTTCAGTATCAAATGATTTTCCTGTGCTTCCATTTTTTTGTTCTGTTATAAATCTCTTTAAAATTATAAAGATTCTCTCCCTTTGTAAGCATTAATTTGAGCTTCTAAGAGCACGAACTAGTGAATGAATGAATAAATAAATGAATGAAAAAGCATTTATTAAACTCTTATGTGTACCAAGCACTGTATTACATGCTAAGCATATTAACAGGTAGTACTGTTCCGTTTGGAGCTTATGTTCTTTGTTTGTTTTTACAAAGAAATTATTTATTTATTTTTAATTGACAATGTTCGGTTCCACAAACTTTTGAGTTTTAATTTTTTTCCCCTCCCTCTCCTCTGCCCTCCCCAAGATGGCATGAAATCTGATATAGTCTCTACATATATGTTCATGTTAAACATTTTCACATTAGTCATGTTGTAAAGAAAAATTATAACCTATATAATGAACTACAAGAAAGAAGAAACAAAACCAGAGAGAAAGAACAAATAGTGTGCTTTGATCTACACTCAGAATTTGTAATTCTTTTTCTAGATATGGATAGTATTTTCCATCCTGAGCCCTTTGGAGTTGTCTTAGAACCTTGCACTGCTAGGAAGAGCAAAGTCGATCAAAGTTAGTCATCACACAATGTGCCTTGTAAATGTGTACAGTGTTCTGATTCTGTTCCCCTCACTCAGCATCAGTTCATATAAGTCCTTCCATGCCTCTCTGAAGTCTTTCTGTTCATTATTTCTTATAGCACAATAGTATTCCATTATATTCATATACCATAACTTTGTTCAACCATTCCCCAATGAATGGGCATCCCTTCAATTTCCAATTCTTTGCCACTACAAAAAGAGCTGCTATAAATATTTTTGTACATGTGGATTCTTTCCCCATTTGTATGATCCCTTTGGAATACAGCCCTAGAAGTGATATTGCTGGGTCAAAGGGTATGCACAGTTTTATAGCCCTCTGGGCATGGTTCAAAATTTGGAGCTTACATTCTTTTTTTTATTTATTTATTTTTTATTTATTTAGCTTTTTACATTCATTTTCACAAATTTTTGGGTTCCAAATTTTCTCCCCTTTTCTCCCCTCCCCCCACCCCAATACCCCAAGCAATCTAATTTTCCCTGTCTCCAATCTGTCCTCTCTTCTGTCATCCCTCCCTTCCCTTGTCTCTATCTTCTCTTTTCTTCTGTAGGGCCAGATGACTTTCTATTCCTCATTAACTGTATGTCTTCTTTCCTAGTTGCAACAACAATACTAAACAATTGTTCCTAAAACTTTGAGTTCCAAATTCTCCCCATCCCTCCCTCCCCACCCATTCCCTTTGGTACGGCAGGCAGTTCATTATAGGCCATATCTGTGTAGCTTTGCAAATGACCTTCCTGATAGTCGTGTTGTGTAAGACTAACTGAATTGCCATCCCTCCTAACCTGCCCCTCATTGTTTCTCTTTGATCCTGTCCCTCCCCAAGTGTTGACTTTCATTTACTCCCTCCTCCCTTTGCCCTCCCTTCCATCATCCCCCCCCAATATCTCCTTCTCCCCCGCTTTCTTATACTGTAAGATAGGTTTTCATACCAAAATGAGTGTGCATTTCACTCCTTCGTTTAGTCAAATGTGATGAGGGTAAACTTCTTGTTTGTTTGTTTGTTTTTTTTTCCTCAGCTCTCCTCTTTTTCCCTCCACTAAAAACATCTCCTACTTGCCTCTTAAATGATATATAGTTACCCCCTTCCATTTCCCCCTCTTTCCTTTCACTACATTTCTCTCTCACCATTAAACTTAATTTCTTTTAAGGTATGGTCCCATCCTATTCAGTTCAATCTGTGCTCTCTGTCTCTGCATGTGAATGCATGTGTGTATGTGTGTGCATGCGTGTACATGTGTATGTGTGGTCCCACCAACCACCCAGAAACTGAAAAGTTTTAAGAGTTAGAAATATTGTCCTTCCCTGTATGAATGCAAACAGTTCATTTCTGGTAAGTCCCTTAATACTTCTCCTTGCTGTTTACTTTTGCATGCTTCCTCTCATTCTTGTGTTTGAAAGTCAAATTTTCTTTTCAGCTCTGGTCTTTTCATTAAGAATGATTGAAAGTCCTCTGTTTCATTGAAAGACCATATTTTCCCTTGCAGTATTATACTCAGTTTAGCTGGGTAGGTGATTCTTGGTTTGAGTCCTAGTTCCTTTGCCTTCTGGAATATCCTATTCCACGCCCTTCGATCCCTTAATGTAGAAGCTGCTAGATCTTGGGTTATCCTGATTGTATTTCCACAGTACTGGAATTGTTTCTTTCTAGCTGCTTGCAAGATTTTTTCCTTGAGCTGGGAGTTCTGGAATTTGGCCACAATGTTCCTAGGAGTTTCTCTTTTTGGATCTCTTTCAGGTGGTGATCGATGGATTCTTTCAATACTTATTTTGCCCTCTGGTCCTAGAATGTCAGGGCAGTTTTCCTTGATAATTTCATGCAAGACGATGTCTAGGCTCTTTTTTTGATCATGGCTTTCAGGTAGTCCCATAATTTTTAAGTTGTCTCTCCTTGATCTATTTTCCAGGTCAGTTGTTTTTCCCATGAGATATTTCACATTCTCTTCCATTTTATCGTTCTTTTGGTTTTGTTTGGTGATTTCTTGGTTTCTCATAAAGTCATTAGACTCCATCTGTTCCATTCTAATTTTGAGAGAACTATTAAATTCAGTGAGCTTTTGAGCCTCTTTTTCCATTTGGCTCATTCTGCTTTTGAATGCATTCTTCTCCTCATTGGCTTTTTGAACCTCTTTTGCCAATTGAGTGAGCCTATTTTTCAAGGTGTTAATTTCCTCAGCATTTTTTTGGGTCTCCTTTACCAAGATATTGACCTTTTTTTCATACTCTTCTTGCATCTTTGTCATTTCTCTTCCCAGTCTTTCCTCCACCTGTCTAACTTGCTTTTCAAAATCCTTTTTAAGCTCTTCCAAGGCCTGAGCCCACCCAACACCCCCCTGGGGTGTCTGGGGTACTGAGGCCCCGCCCTCCACATCTTTCCCTGATGGGAAAAATACGTTCTCGTCCTCCCCATCAGATCCGAAGGTCGGGATCATTTGCATTTGTTGGAAAAAACTCTCTAAAGTCTTATTTTTCTTCCCCTTTCTAGGCATTTTCCCAGCCAGTTACTTGACTTCTGAGATTCCTTTCCACCCCCGCCTGGATCCGCCCAGCTAGTGCTTTGCCTCTGAGATTCAAATGCGCTTTCCCACGGCAAGCTTTAGTTCTGGCGCAGGGGTGGGGGCAGGGCCACCTCCTAATCTTGGGCCCTCAGGGGCTTTCTGCAGAGACTTTCAGGAACGAAGCGGGGCCGGGGTGGGGGGCCCCGCCTGCTGTGCTCAGCTCCCTTGGGGGTTTTATTCAGAGGCGTTCAGCAGTAGAGCAGGGTGGTGGCAGGGCCGTCTCCTCTGCTCGGCTCCCTCAGGTTGGAAAGACCTTCAGTATTGAAGATCCTACCTGCTGCTGGGGGATTCCTGAGTCCCGGGCTGTTGCCGCCTCAGCCGCCCGCCCACGCCTCTGCCTCCGCCGCTTCCTGCCCCCGTCTGTGCCGCCGCCGCTTCCTCCCGAGGGGGTCCGAGTCACGGAGATGCTCCGCTCCCCTCCCCTATCGCAGCTTTCTTTCTTACTGACCTGTAGCTTCTGTGGGCAGAGGGACTTTCCCGGCTGCCGGAGCTTCCCCCGGAGCTTTCCTCTCTGAAGTCTGCTCGGGTCAGCTTCTCTGGGGCCGCAGCCAGGGGTGGGGGTGGGGTCCGCTTTCCGGGGTGCGATGGACCCCAGGGATGGCTCTCCAGGGTTCAGTGGAACGGAAATCTCTTCCCCTATGTTTATGCACCCCCTGCAGAGATTCAGAATTTATGGGGATCTCCTTTTACCTCAATTCCATGGGTTGTGGGCTCGGAGCTCGTAAATGTGCGTCCTTCTACTCCGCCATCTTGGCTCCGCCCCTGGAGCTTACATTCTTAAGGGAGAAGATACAGGATTATTTTTTTTTCTTTTGGTAATGTTTTCAGACATATTTTTTTTCTTCAGGACTTATTTAACTGTGTTTTATTTTTTTCTTTGTATGTTATCTCACTATTATATTTCCTTTTTTATGCAGTATTGCTCTTCTCTAATTCATTTTTTAGAATATTGTTATTCCCCATTTAGCTCTTCATCTCTTATGCTTAGTTCTTTTATTGATTGCTTTATTTCATTGTGGTCTGTAAGAGATGTATTTAATATTTTTTCTGCTTTTCTCCTTTTATTTGAGTTTTATGCACTAACATACATCTTTTTGAAATATGATGTAATGCATGATGTGACTCTCTGCTTTTTTAATGTTAGACTTAATGATCTTCTGATTTTTTCAGGGCTTGTACTTTACCTAATTAAATTAGTCACTTCTTGTCTACCCTTCCCTTTCTTAACCGAATTAACCACTGCCCATTGACTCTGGAGATAGCAACCTATTCAATTGTTCATTGGATTTCTCGTCCCTCTGGTTCGCCTAAAGTCAGATGTATCTGTTCTTCTGCTACTTGTTGTCTAGTACTGTGGGCTTCTCATCTTGCTTGCAATCTACCAGGACTGTTCGCTTAACTAGAATCCAGGTCCTTGCCCCTTCTGACCAGCCTTACCCCATTGCTGCCCACATCCTGGTTCACTTGTAATTTGGTTGCTCACTATACCTTAAATGACATTAAAAAATCTGAGGAACTGTTCTAGCTTACACAGGTTTTTAAACCTTTATTTTTGTCTGTTGGAAGCCTAAATCATATGAGTACATATGTATAATATAGCTCTGAAACAAACCTACACTTCAAATAGAATTTTTTCATATAATGCTGTCTTATTTCTAACTGGCTATTCATTTATTTTAATTTAGAAAATTGACCTCAGTAATTGTTTCATGGCACAAGTACAGAACTAAAACTTCAGGAAGATTTACAAGTTACAAAAATTTCAGAACTTGGAATCAGTCAGGAATATGGCTTCAGACACTTATTAGCTGTGTGACACTGGACAAGTTACTTAACTGCTGTCTACCTCAGTTTCTTCATCTGTAAAATAGGGGCAATAGTAGAACTTAAGTCACAGAGTTGTTGCAAGCATAAAATGAGTTAGCATTTGTAAAACACTTTGCAAACATTAAAGTGCCATGTCATTATTAGCAATTATTAAGTATTAGAAGCACCATTTTAACAATTTGAAATTTTATTTTGTTCTATTTTAAGTATATGAAATCACAAACTTTTTAAAATTCTTTTGTTGAAATCTTTTGTTTTTACATCATCTATATTTCCCAGTATATACCTTTCCCTGCTCCCTGCCCCCAGACAAAACCTTATTTTAAAGCTAATCTTCCTCCCTATATCACAAAAGATTCAACGTTAGTCTGGGGCTTTTCTAAATTAAAGAATTTGTTAAGGTTATTGTGTTAAAACAGAAGAAACATACTAGTGCTTCCTTGATGTCAATACACGTTTTTACTCCGTTATTTTTGTTATCAGCAATGTTACAACAAATGAAACATAATAGGTATATAAGAGTTTCTACCTTTAGTAAGAAGTAATGAAATGTGGCTCTCTTTTCCTATCCTAATCTTACTTTATGAGAGGTTCCTAATTAAATCAGCTAGGTGGTCTACAGTCAACACTACCTGAGTTCAAATCTTACCTCAGATACTTACTAGCTGTGTGACCCTGGACAAATTCTATACCCTCTCTCAGTCTCAGTTGCCTCATCTGTATAATGGGGATAATAGTAGCATCTATCTCCCAGGATTGTTTTAAATATAATGGGATAATATTTTTAAAGGTTTCTAAATCTCAAAGCATTGCATAAAACTGTCATCATCATCACTTAGAATTTACCAAGTTAATATTTTTTTTTTTTGGTGAAAGAGAATAGTCAGTTTTGGTGAAAGAAAATAGTCCTTAGCTTCGTTTTTTCTTTTAATCTGAGTTAATATAGACCTCTCTAAACTTTATCACCTAAATTGCCTTTTATCTTTATTCAATGAAATCCATGTTTGGGATCAATAAAATGTCTTAATTATTTGTAAATGAGTGCTGTCCTTGAGTGTGTGTGTTTAGAGGGAGTGGAGGGTGATGCAGGCACTTGAATAGAGCAAAACCATTAAGAGTTAGAGAGAGGTACAATTTCTGACATGTTGACAAACATTTTTACTCAAGACTAGACAATTAAAATGATTATATAGCATAAGTTTCTGTAGAAGTTTGTGACTACTTTCCTTTCAGATGTGGGTATAATATTTTACTTATTTTGTGGAAGATATATGCTTAAACTGTCAGTTTAGTAAGCAAAAGCAATACTTTCCTCAAGTTCAAAGTTTAGCCGGTGTACTGAAATTGTATTTTTACTTCATAACAGTGATAAAGTAATAAGTTATCTACATTTATGTAACAATTATTACCTTCCTGGGATTTCCTTTTGAATAGTTGAAATTTTAAATATCTGGATGGTTAACATTATTGTAATATTTAATGAGATAATACAGTGCTTGGTAAACTGTAACATACTATATTAATACTAGCTAGTGTTGCTGTTATTACTACTACTATTATATCACTTAGAGTCCTTTTCCCATCAAAACATAATTTGAATTTAGTATTAAGAAAATTGGTTTTGCTGAAAGTATTTGTATAATCCTCTTTCAGAAATCTTGAATACTATGATACTTAGGTGGATTTTGTCAGTGTGGGTTCCTCTCCACCAGTCATAACCATCCCTTTAATTCTATTTGATTCTCATCTAAAATTTTCCATTATTCCTAGAAGTGTGCATTTCCCCCATCTCCTGCCCTCCATTTCCCCAAACTTAGAAGAGGTTTCTCTCTTTGGTTCTTTTTGTAACTTGGATGTATTGAAGATACGTGTAAGTTCTATCAGGCAGATCAAAGGTTGAACTGAAAGGAAGAAGAGGTTATACTGGAACCCTTGGGTTATCAGTCTATGTCTTCTTGCTGATGACCAGCCTACTTCTGTTTCCCATTTTACACGTCCTTGACAAATTTTCCATCATTTCTAGAAAGCATGTTATTGTGGGTAACATGCTGGAGCGTATTTAAACCTACTGTGTATCTTTACATTGTTCTTTGGGTTACTTGTAATTTAGTTACTTCTGAGACAGAGTGTTCCTTGATGGTTCAGCTAGATAGTATTCCTGAGAGAATATTATTACTCAACTGGATTATTGAAAACACTGAACAGTTTTCTAAATGTGATCTAGCTGTATTGGTTCCTTCACTAAATCTTGGGCTTAACTCACTGTTCATCTGCAACCTAAGTTAGTATTAACTCAATAGCATGTACCTCCAGCTGCATTTTATTGTCAGGCTAATACAAGACTTTTCTTATTAACTTTATTTTTTCCAATATGGATAATTATAATAATTTCTTATGCTTTCCCTTAGAGTTCACTGAGGAGGATTTATAGGCTCAATTCAATTAGTATAATAATTAGAAACATTTGGAGAACCTTGCCATTCATAACAATTTCCTTGATTCCTTCCTTCTGTGGCCATTTTTTCCTGATATGAATACCTTCAGTGAGTGTGTCATTTTATGTAAATAGTTATTAAAGTTGTTTCCATGGTTGTATAGTATTTTTCAAAAATTAAATTAAATTTTTTTTCACTTAGTATTTTCTCTTCCTCTCCTACTGAAAAAAATCATGGAATCATATATGTATATATAAATTAGGTATAACATATTTATTTCTGGAACTATATAATTTTATATATATATACATATATATTATATATATATACATGCATACATACACAACAACATAGACGTACACATATATACACATATACAATAGCCCCTTATTTGTTCTTAATCCCTTTTTATGTCTGGGAGCCTTTGGCAATCTAGAGACTGATACCTTTTCTGCAAAATGTATTTTGAGAGGCAGCTAGTTGACCTATTAGTTAGAGTGTTGGGCCCAGAGTCAGGAATATCTGAGTTCAGATCTAGCCACAAAATCTTACTGTGCAATCCTGTGCACGTCTCTTAACTCCTGTTTGCCTTATTTTCTTCATCTGTAAAATGGGGATAATAGCACCTACCTTCTACGGTTCAAGTGAGGATAAAATGAGATTATAATTGTAAAGTACTTAACACAGTGCCTGACACAGAATGTTAGCTATTATCATTATTAAATACTTGAAATGAAATTCATAGAAACACAAAGGAAACTACATATGTTGAAAGTCAGTTATCAAAATTTAAAAAAAAATAGTTCATGCATTGTAGCTTAAGAATCTCTGTATTAAAGTTGCATTATTCTTCTGAGTTAAATGCTCATTTAATAATTAATAGTAGATCCCAGGAATCTTATGTATTCTATATCTTTCCATGTAGATCACTGTGAAAATTGCCTGTGAAAGCCATCTGTTGCCTTTTTATATTTTCATCAATGACACCTTCAAGATATATGTATACTATTCTCATAGAAGGTAGATGGATTGATATTTTCATGTCTTCTTGGCTGGTTCTACAAAGTTATTTTGGTAAAAATTAACATCTGTATTCTTTTTCTTTCTCTTAGAATTGTTCCCTTTTTTATGTCTTGAATATTAATCCCAGAGTCAAATTTGTTGGCTCACACACGGATTTTTTTAGATATTTGGTCAGATCTAAGTATTCTTCCCAGATTCTTCTTCAATACAAAACTGCTGCTACTTCTTCACATGATAGAACAGAGACTGATTTCGCAGAAATTAAATGTCGTCATTATTTTGTAATTTTAATGCCAGTAGATCCCTATGAAGCATAAGCAGAAATACTCCAATTTGTATCTGTTATCTTCTTATTTCATATACAAATTCTGTCTCCATGTTTTGGCTTCTCTAGATATAATGCCATGTTCTCTGCAGGTTCATTTTTTTTTTGTCTGCTTTTCCATTTTTGTATGTAAAGCAGGGCGTAGGGGCAGCTAGGTTGTACAGGGGATAGAGCACTGGTCTTGGAATCAGGAAGACTCATTTTCTTGAGTTCAAATCTAAACTCAGACATTTAGTAACTGTGTGACCCTGGGCAAGTCACTTCACCCTGTTTGCCTCAGTTTCCTCATCTGTAAAAGTGAACTAGAGAAGGAAATGGTAATCCACTCAAGTATCTTTGCCAAGAAAATCCCAGATGAGATCACAAAGAATTAGACCTGACTGAAATGATTGAAATAACATGTAAAGGAGTGTTGCTTATCATCTTCTAAGCCTTCTCCTTCATAGCAGTTTTCAGACTCTGAACCAGTGTTATCCTTTGCTGTCATGTCTCTCTGCTTGGTAAACAGGTCAAGTGTTTGTGGTGTAAAACTGGAAATAATCTAAATGTCCATTACTGGAGACTGGCTGAATACATTTCAGCATATTAATATGTTGAAATATTAGGGACCATAAAATAAGATGCATGTAAGGAAATGTGAAAAGATAAAAAATGAATTATAACACATGAGCAGAACCACAGCTGTATATATTTTGAATTAAAAAGGCCAGGTTTGAATTACTTTTTCCCTGCCACTTGCAGCTTCTATGATGTTAAAAAAGTTGCTTACCTTCTCTGGGCCCTAGTTTCCTCAGTTGTAAAGTGAAGGGGTTGGAATAGGTGACTTAAAGTCTCTTTCAGTTATAAATATGTGTTTCCATAGGTACTTGAATATCAGGTACACCTGGAAAGGGATGCAGAGTAAAAATAGTTGTTTTGCCTATTTATAATTTGTTTTTACTCTTGTTAAATGCTTAGGGTTTTATGTGAATTTTTGCCCATTTTATGTTTATTTAGTTTTTTTTGTAATGATTATTAACTTATAGTAATTTTGGGGGAGAAACTGTTGGCAGAACAAAATTCTAGTATTTGAACATTTTTCTTGCGAGAACTTTTGCATTGGTTATCCATATTTACCTAATAAATGTAATAGAATAATTATCTTTACTTTTGTGCAGCTTTTCAGTTCTTGAATGTCACGCCCATGGGGCACAAGGTGTAGCAGGGCTTTGCTGAGCTAGAACGGCTTTGAGGATGAGTTCAGTGACAGACTACTGTGCTTGCTGTTCAAGGACCGATCTTCTAAGCTGAGTGCCTGCCTACCAGAATATTGGGCATTTGATAATGAATTAATTTTCTGAGCCACAAACATTCACAAAGTAGTAAAACATATAAAATATCACATATTGTCCTGGGTGGTCCCCACTCACTTCTGCAGTAACTGTGGCAAAGCAGAATGGGAGTGGGGGGTGCAGAGCAAAGATGGCACAGTTCTTAGATCATTTACAACATAAATTTAATTGTCATTACTTTTAATGTGCATTCTTTTGTTCAACCACTAAAAAGCTGACTTAGAGATTTTCTGATCTTTAGAATTACAGTCAGAACAGAACCACATCTAGTAAATGTAGTCCTAAGCCTGACTCTGTTAAAAACTTGAATAAAAGATTTTAGGAATGAACATTACTAAAAAAAAAAAGACTGTAAGACTGACTTGAACAATATTGAATGATGGTGGTTGGTGACTATTAATCAGAAACTGAAATTGCCTTCCTTTGGTTGATGTTGATCAAATTGGGAGTAATTAAGAAGAATGCTAATTACCTATTTGCTCACCTAGATTTAAATTATAGATTATAGCTGATTAGTTTGTTGGATTTGGAAATAAGCTCTGCAACATAGATAAATCTCAGTGTAACTGAATTTGTAATAGGAATTTATTCTCCAATGTTTGTGTGTTCTTGGAACTTAGATTTGCATTAAAGAGCATTGTTACAACACCGCATACACCTACTCTGCCTGTGACAAGCTCTTTAACAAAAATGCCTCCTTCCCACTGAGTTGCTAGGAGATATGCTTTTGGGGTGTGTGTGTGTGTATGTGTGTGTGTGTGTTAGTCCTATGAACAGACTGCCTTATGTTTTTCTGTGGTGTATAGTATATTCAAGTTGACTAATCAGTAATGTATGCTTCAAAGATTTGCAATCAGCCATATTTGCTTGAAAGATTTGCTTAAAGAAAAGTTTCTGTTTCTCGTTTATACAACCGCGTCTTGAACTATTTTTGATTAACTTAGCTGCAACAAACAAGCAGAGAACTGCTGTTGAATTTGCTAACCTTTTGGGCCTTTTGTTTCCCTAGCATTTTAAGTAACTCTTCCTGTGCTAAGGGAGGAGTCCTGTGTACCTTGTAGTCTGTATACATTTGAGAATTCTATCTACACTTTATCTTGAAATTGATTGAAATAAAAAGTGCCCTACAGATTTTTTTTGAATAGCCACAGATAAAATTATATTTTGTGTCCTTTTGTTGGTTTAATAGATTACAAATTTCATCAAGATGTGACAATGTGCTTAGCATAATGACTCATGAAATGGATGGACAACTGCTAATGATTAACCTTGATTTTGAAATCAAGGAAATAGTAATAACAATAAAGGGGAAGGAAGGAACAATGGACAAAAGAACTTAAAAAACCTGGAGGAATGTAATACTTCATTTCTAGGAGATATGAAAACTGAAAGATGGGGAATTTGGGAGAATTCATAGATAAACTAATCATGTATTTTGTCGAAGATCCTGTATTGCAGTGGTCCTATCACAGCTTGACATAGTTTTAATCTAACTTCTACATAATTCACTCCTTCCATAATTGCTTCAATGCCGAAACTATTTTCTTCCAAATGTAAAAAAGAGAAACTGTTATGTAACAAAAATAAGAACTCTGGTTATATGGAGTTCGTGACATTTATTTGCCACTTGTCAAATTTGCTGCTGCACAAATGAGTTAACTTCTTTGTAGCCTAGGCATAAATAATGAATCCATCCTCTACCTCATAGAGATATCAAGGGTATGATGAATATTAATAATTAGCCCTGTACTAATTGGAAACTGACCTTAGCTTCCTGTTGATTATAGATTTTATGCTATTAGGTAACTAGGGCCTTTTAAAAAGGATTCTTTGTATTTGTGAAAAACAGGTCTCTTATGCTGGACTTGCTAGTCAAGTCTTACCTCAGACTTTTACTAGTTGTGTGACCCAGCTCAAATCAGTTCATCTCTCTGACCGTCAGTTTCTTCTTCTGTAAAATGAGAAGGTTGGATTTCATGATCTGTACTAGCCTAGGTTAGCTAGGGGGTATAGTGGATAGAGAGTACTGGATCTGGGGTCTGGAACTCATCTTCCTGAGTTCAAATTTGGCCTCAAACACTTACTAGCTAAGTGACCCTGAGCAAATCACTTAGATTTGTTTGCCTCAGTTTCCTCACCTATAAATAGAGCAGGAAAAGGAGATGGCAAACCACTCCAGTATTTTTGTCAAGAATACCTCAAATGGGGTTGCAAAAGTTAGACTTGACTGAAAAAATGACTCAACGAACGTCCTTTCCAATTATGTATCTATGATCCTGTCTTCCTGTTCCAGAAAATTCTTTGCTCATATAAAAAAGAGGAATAGTATTTTAGCTGTGATCTATAGAAAGATCTATTGTCCTATCTTGAAAAATAGGGAGACAGGAAGGTGAGAGACTGATGTAAGGTACTATCCGATAGATAGGTAGATACATACATATATATGCATATACATACACATACACACATTATATATATATACGTATATATACACATATATACATATACATACATACATATATATGTACGTACGCACATAGGTGCATGAAGTTTGACTGCTTAAAGGGGAAGAAAATAGAGAAAAAGAATTAAATCAGCTTGTGAAGAGAGCAGGGAACTGAGCCTTTTCCAAGTGAACGGGTGGGTTGTTGAAAAGAATGGAAGAAGATAAAATCAGTGTGAAGGAACAGTTTTCCCATTAAAATATGAAGAGAAACATTGTTACAACAACTGCTCCTTAGATGAAAGGACTAGGGCAGAGAATCATGGTTCCCCAGATCATTTTCATGAAATTGTTTTTAGTTTGCAAGTTTAAAACTTGGTAATTCAAATAAGCAGAGGGCGTGGGAATATGAAGTGCTGGCTGCTGGTTTCATAACTGACCGAAAGGTAGATTCTTTGAGCTTTATTTCATAAAAGATAGAGAATTCCCCGATTGCCAAGAGGCACTGATTTGAAACAGTGAAGAACCCAGCAGGAGAGGCATGAAGGCAAGGCAGTTGACCAGAAGGTTTTGGCCGTTGTGTCTGTTGATTAGAAAAGGGAGAATTACTTTGGAGATTGGCTGTAGAAAAGACTGAGGACTTGATTGAAAGCATACTTTGCTTTAGTGTGGGCTAATGCCTTTCCGTATTATCTACACTTTGAAAGAAGTACCTGATTTCAGAAGTACCTGATTGCTCTTTTCTACTCCCTCTGGTCTTAGAGGGAAAACAGCGTAGAAAAGAGACAAATAGCGACTAGGCTGGGAACTGATTGGACCATAAAGGATCCTGTGGCATAGACCTTTGTTTGGCCAGAGCCCACATGAGGAGCTTTGTGCATTCCTGGCTTAAGGAAACTGCTTGTCACTATAAAACTTAGAAATTTCTCAGAGCCCTTGGAGGGGTGATTGTATGTTAAAAGAGATTGTCACCGTTTCATCAGTTCAAAAGGGAAGAGAAGCTTTTGCTGCTTTGCCTCACAGGAGAGACTTGAGGACCCGAAGGTAGTGGTTAGCAGAGACACGGTTTCATCTAGTGAAGGAATCAAGGATATCAGAGACTGCAGTTCATAGTTGCGAGTTGCCCTGAGCACGAGTTTTCCTCATTTGTATACCTTTCTGCTCAGTTTCTATAAGCGTGTATCCACTCTCCCCCAAGGACACTGTGTTTGGGTGGGACAGTGTGACCCAGGTTTATGTTTAGATGGTGACATATTAGTTATACTTCTCATTTGTCTTATATTAAGTAGCATGTCTTATTTTTGCCTTATCGTAAAACAAAGTTCATGTTTAGGAGATAATGATGTCATAGTGACTTTTTTTTTTTGTAAATGAGAAGTGTACCCCATGAGCTATAGTGCTGAGTAATGATGTGTCTCTCCCCTGCCGCCCCAAACTGGATTTCCTCTGGATTCCTGAAAGAGTTTGAGTTACAGCCATATGGTGGTCTTCCATTTCTAGGAACCGTAGGAATGTGAGTGTTAGCTGGGCTGAAGTAGCCATTCAAGAGAGCAAGATTATTGGCCATATGCTTATGCAGAGACTGTGCTCAGTTTCTTTAACCAGTCCTACTGTGGCCAGGAAAGGGCCATTGTAACAGGATTAACAGTTCTTGGTCTCTTTTGAAAATAATAGTGTTGTCCAGTGGTGCAATTATGTATGTTCTGTGGGTAAAAAGTTCTGGGCTTATAAGCTCAAGGATAGCAGATCTTGATTATTGAAGAGGGAGAAGATTCAGCATTAAAATGGAAACTGAAGGCATTTATTGAAATTAGAATACATGTAGAACATCTCAAAGAGTGGGGGGGGATCAACTTAATATTAGCTGCAAAGCCCTGTGTATGCAGTTATATATCATCAGTCATCTACCTGAACAAGGTACTCATTGCACTAGATTGCAAAAGTACATAATTTGTTAGCACCCTCTTGGGGAAAGATTGACTTCAATAAATTTGCAAGATAACTGCCACCCAGAAGAGTTCAGAGGTGTTTATTTTGTAGATTAGACTAACAAGGAACAGCTCAGCTTTGCTGTTGCTCCTTTTCCAAGAGAATGTAATACTCGCTACATGAAGCACTTTAATCTTAGAACGCTGTAGCGCTTACCAGGTGATCATGCTGAAAGTGTCTGTTTCTGCGGGGCGTGTCACTGACTCCAGAATGTCTGGGGGGTTTCTGAGTTGTTCTGATCTTAATGCTTGTGATTGAAAAGTCATCGATAATTGTGTTCACACTGGAGTGGAAATTGTTTTTCTTTATTGAATCAAGTAAATGAGTGTTCATCTATCCATTTTGTTGTCTGAGAGAATGGAAAGTGAAGGGAGAGAAAGGGGGTGAGGAAGAGGAGGAAGAGAGGAGAGAGTCAAGGAAAGGAGAGGAGAGGGGAGAGAGAGGAAGAGAGAGAGACAGAGAGAGAGACAGGGAGAGAGGGAGAGAGAGAGAAAGAGAGAGAGGGAGAGAGAGAAAGAGGGAGAGAGAGAAAGAGGGAGAGAGAAAGAGAGAGAGGGAGAGAGAGAGAGGGAGAGAGAGGGAGAGAGAGAGGAAGAGAGAGAGAGAGAGAGAGGGAGAGAGAGAGGAAGAGAGAGAGGGAGATAGATAGAGAGAGAGAGAGAGAGAGAGAGAGAGAGAGAGAGAGAGAGAGAGAGAGAGAGAGAGAGACTTGTTTAAGCAATATGGATTTCTCCTTTTGACCACTTGTTAAGTTCTTTTTCTTTCAAAAGTGGAAGAAATTGCAATTCTCAGGATACTGTTTTAATTATGTGTTAATTAAGTAAAAACTTCAGGAAATTCCCTAGTGCTGTTTTTTTTTAAATTACAGAATGAAGAGGTCTCTGTTTTATCTACAGGATTTTGTGGGTTCTTCATATTAATGCAGGGTCTTATTTGTAAATGTCTACACCTATGACTGCAGGTTGTTTTAGATTTTTGTAGCTTTTCATATCTACTCTACTTATTTGACATAATAAATGAAAATATTTTGCTCCTCACCACCTTTATTTTATTGATTTGTTTGATGATTTTCACTGAGAAGGCCAAACATGTTGGGAAAAACAAGTACCAACAGATTCTTCTGAATGCTGATCTGTTTTTGTACAGTTTCCTGGAATGTATCACTTCACAGAAAAGGGGATCATGGATCCTTCATTGGGAAGCCAGTTAACCTCATTGAGTTTCAGTTTTCCAGTCTGTTAGCTGGGGATGATGGTGGTTGTTCTGTCTACCCCCTAGATTTGTTGTATGAATAAACCCACATCAAATATGTGAAAGTGTACCCCCAGATGCTATGCAAATGTCATGTAAGGTATTCAGCATTATTTTGGTGACTGAAATTGTGTATAGCATTTCACTTTTAGTCAGGTGAAAGAATGCCCTAGGAAGTTGTTAGCTCATTGATCAAGTCTGCCTCCTGCCTCCCCACGCTCCCTGTGGCTCCCAGTAGGTAGACAGAGAGAACTTGGAGAAGTCACTGCCACCCCGTTTCTCTAGATGTCCAGGTGCTTTGGGTCACATGGACTGTGATGTGGCTGTTCTGTTCTTGACTGCCATCACCTGAGCAAGCCCCCAGCACTGCCTCTGTTTAGGCTATATTGTCTCCCTGTCTCTAGTTCTTTCTTTCTGGAATGGGTCGTAATGTCACTATTGATACACCTTTCATACACCTTCATAGGATTATACTGTGTTTAATCTGTGTTGCTTATATTTCCCTAATATGGTACAAAGACCATGCTAATATTTGTGAAGGTGATCTGTTCACATTGTTGATGTTCAGAGGGATAAAGAGTTTACTTGTTTAAAACTTTGGGTTTGTTTATGATGATAATATCTAAAGTATTCTTTTCAAATTTCATATGGCCTATTTTTGGCCACAATCCCAGGATTGTTATACTCAGTATCATTGGGCATTATGAAGGCAAAAAATGTTTTCTTTTGTCTTTATATCCCCTGGTCCTAATGCAGGAGTTCTTAGCCTGGGGCACTTGAACTTGATTTAAAAAAATATTTTGATAAGTGTATTTAATTGGTACTTGGTTTCCTTTGAAATTCCATGCGTTTTATTTTATAATTAGAAAACATTATTTGGAGAAGAGGGGTCCATGACATACCAAAAGGATAAGAACCATGTCCTCATGCCTTATACATTGCAGGCCTTTAATAAATATTTGCTAAATAGAGTTGAATTATCCTACACTTCTGAAGAAAGTTGGGCATATTTTGGACTATTTTTTTTTGTTTCACAATAGTGGCAACTGCTATGCATATGTATTTTTCATTTGATAAGGCATAGAGGGGGGACCAGAAATGTGTGGACTTTTAAAAATGCATTATAGAAACAAAATCAGCATAACACAAACAATTCAGGAAAAAACAAAGAATGCCATTTCCCCTATTCATTGTCCCTCTTTTACCCCTCAAATTTACTAGGTAGAGAAATAATTTTCCTTGAAATGTTAGATATTCTCATACTTGACATTTCAGGAAGAGCAAAGGATCCTGATGATTGTCTGAAGGGGAAGATTGCCTAGGAAACACTTCTTTGGTTTGGTCTTAGGCTTGAAGGCATTGGGTGGATAGAATCCAGCAATGAAAAGTTGTCCCCAAATTTAGGCAGAATTCAAAAGGAATCAGATTTAGTCAAATGGCCTAGGGAAATTGGGATAGAAAAGAATTAGAGATATATTTGGGTAGACTCTCCTTATTCTTTATTGCAAGTTAACAACACACTTTGGATAACTAATTGTATAGGAAGCAAAAGAAACCAGGATTTATAAAGATCACTTATTTTCATTTTATTTATTGTTCAGTCATTTTCACTTGTGTCAGCCTCTTCATAACCCCATTTGGGGTTTTCTTGGCAGAGATACTGGAGGGATTTGCCATTTCCTTCTCCAGCTCATTTTACAGATGAGAAACCTGAAGCAAACAGGGGTGGGTAAGTGACCTGCCTAGGGTCACACAACTTAGTAAGTATCTGACATCAGATTTGATTTGAAGCTGGGTGCTCCAGCCACTCTGCCGCCTAGCTGCATTTTCATTTTTAATGCTGGCTAAATGTATTATTATTTGAACTATCTCATTTAGGGCACATATTTTTCTGGGGGTGGATTTTGAGTAGAATTTGGAGGTATCTGGTGATATTTCCTCTAGTATGTGTTATTAAGGGTTCTGAAATGGGGCCACTGACTTGGGAGAGTTCTCTTTCAAAATGATTTTCAGGTTAAGGTGGATGATTTACCATGAGAGGAAGAAAAGTCCATTTATCCTTTGGATAGTCATTCTCTATGGAACTAAGTTATTGAAATCTGCATTGTAGCCACAGGGAGAAATGAAACCATCCCAGTTCTGGAAAAAGAAAGATCGCTTTCTTTTGAAGTTGTTTCCCCTCCTCCCGTCCCTAGTTTTTCCCCTTTTTTCCCCCCTCTGTTTGACAAGGCTGAGAATCTCAGAGAAGGGGGATGTTGGCAATGAGGACAGAAAAAATAAAAAGCATTTCCTCTTAGGTTTAAAGATTAACCATTATTTGGCCTTTGTAACAAAAGGTACATATTTATGTTACGGTCTTAACTTTTGTTACGTCTAACAAGCCTTGCCCAAAAGAACTTAGTGGTTTTCTTGGAAAGTACTCTGTAAACACTTGTGTTTGGCACTGTGTTGTCACTGGTCATGCCTCCTATACAAAGCCCTCTAGTTGCCTGAGACTGAAATTCATTTTAGCCCACAGTTATTAAATGCCTACTATGTGTCAAGCAATAGAAGAGTCTCTTCCATCATGGAATTAATTTCCATTGCATGCAGAAAACTAAATACAAAATATATGTGAAATAATTTCAAGGGATGGAACTCTAACATCTGAGAGTAAAGAAAAGTTTCTTATTGGATGTAGCATCTTCAGGGGAGTCTTGAAGAAATCTAATTCTAAGAAGTAGAGGTATGGTGGGAGAGTATTCCAGTCATGGAGTGGGGCGGCATTAAAGGGGGACAGCTTGGCTGGGATGGAGGGTTCCTGAAAGACCTTTGTGATCTCTGGGAAAGTTGGGCTAGAGGCAGATTATGAAGGATTTTGAATGCCAGAGGATTGTGGGGTTTATGCATATCTTTCCCCCGTCCCTTATCTAAATCAGCTCCAATATATCTGTCCCTCCTATAACTCCCGAGATATCACCTCTACTGTAAAATCTTTAATTGGTCAGAGAAGGGCTTCTTCATTCCCCTGACTGTATCTATGTCTGTATGTGTTATGTCTAATGACTACTGTCCTCTTCTCCTTCCCCAAATGTTTTTGTGCATTATATAATATATACTTTATATAAGTACTTTGGTCATGCTTTCAGTATGTTGATTTTGTTTTCAAAACTTAAAAAAAAACCCAACCAGTTGTCTGAAGCAATGTGGTCTGTTTAGAAGTGTGAATTAGCAAAAGTCATAGGTTGTGTTTCCATAATTTGTACTGTGCCCAAGACTGTTCTGCTCATTTGGACTCTCAGGAAGTGTGTTTCAGTAATGAGGCAGGTCTATCTTTCCATACAATTACTCTGTACAACAATAACTGTCTATAATTACAGAGGGAGGGAGTATAGTTCAGGAGATAAATTAAAGAGGCAGTAGATTAGTTGAAATTAAACTGATGGCTGCTTTTATTTTCCATTCTTGAGTTTCTCAGAAGTTACTAAATTCTGTGTGGAGATTGCTATTTACTATATTACTGGTTTTAGTCAAGAGGAACATCTTGACTTTTTGGAGGCTGTCTGAATTTGTAGAAGAGGTATCTTGTGCTCTTGGTGGAAAGTGATCTCTTTCTCTAAAACAGCTCTGTTCCCCTTGAACACATATATTTACCTTTATCTGTATTACTGTTGCTTGCCTGTGTGGGGATATTGGTACTTTAGAGTAAATAGCACCGAATGATAATATGATAAAAATAAAGAAACTTTACACCTATTCCACTGGTGAGAATGGATTCCTTTGGTAACTGCCAATCTCATGCTTTTTAAATTTTCTTGTTTCACAAAGCCCAGAATTGGATTAGTAGCTGTTACTGCATGTTTTTTCACCTTCTCTCTTCTTCAAGGGTCATTGAATTGCTTGAGATTTCTGAACTTCATCCTACCATGCATTTTTACAAAGATCATGACTAATGAATAGTCATGAAAGCCACACTGCAAAGAAGAGGAATGTTTTATTAGTCTGTGTGACTCTGACGTTGTAACAGCTTGTAGTAATACCCTTCATACACAGACCATATTTTAATCCTTTGTGAAGGTAGGTAAAACTTTTGCAAATGCAAAAAACAAACCGAAGTTTGGAAGTTGAAGGACTAGAAGTAAAAAGGATTGAAGAATTAAATGAATTGGTCGAGATCATATGACTGACTGTTGCCAGGAAGGCTGAGCATAGATACATACTTTTTGATACACTGCTAACCATCGTTGCCCCCAACACCCCTTCTTTGGAAGTGGTGATACAAAGGACAACAGTGTTAACAAAGTTGGCAAAAGGGTATTAGAAAGGAGGGAGGAATGTTTAGCAAGAGAGTATTACACATAAATGTACAACTCTGTATTCCTTACAATAGCACTGTCAGAGTACATTGGGCTCAGTTCTTGCATGTGAAGGATACTTCCAAGTGCAATCACATCTAGTAAACCCATTGTACAGTGTTAGTCTTTTGTCTGCCTTCTGTTGCTTTGGTTTGGAAAACTGAAGCAAAAATAAATCTAGGAAAAAACCAAATTGGCATATTTTATTGTCTTTTCCAATGATTATATTCAAATGTTACTTATACACATACAGTAGAACTTTCTGAGAGAATGATGTATTTGTGAGCCATCCGATTTTCTTTTAAGGTAGTGTTTCTTAACCCTGGTATATCAACAAATACCCTAGAATTCAGGGACTTCTCTTAAAAGGCTTTACAAAACTCTCATAAAGCAAAAGCCTTTTAATTTACCTAAACTTAAAGAAATTAACATATATCATGAAACTTAAAAAATTTTGTTTGAAGAGGGAGTTGCAAAAACAATGAAAAAATTATGGCAAATCCAAAAAGTTTGAGAATCATTGGATTCACATATTGAAAGGTGATCTAGAGCTGGAGTCCAAACTTCTTGGCACCAATGCCAGAGGTTGGTATTCATATCCATTCTGCCTGGCATTCTTCCCTGGCCCATCCCCAACACTACAGGAAATGAGCTCCAGACTTGCTGTTCCTATCATCACTACCACCCACTAATCTTGGCTCAAGAGTTGGCAGTACCTTTGGCTGTAGTTCTTACTCTCATTTGCTCTCCTCCATTCCCCGTTGGAGCCAGAAATTCCTGCATTTAGCTGCATTGCTGATATTGATCATTGTGACCTCATATTTTGGATTTTATTCATGTTTGCAGCATCATTAGGAGAACCTTCACCCTCCTAGTTATGGAGGAAAGGTTTTATTTTTCTTTCTTACATTCAGAATTTTAAAAAAAGTACAGTTTTTTTTTAAAGATCTAATTCAAAGTAATTCAACTTATTTCTCTTTGCAAGTTTGGAAACAAATTTAGGAAGATTGCTTCCTCCCACCCAGAAATTATTTAATATTTAGAGACCTGATTTGGAGTCAGAGAAACTGGATTTGAATCTGAGCTACATATTTGAGTTTTGTCAAGGTCTTTTCCCTCTTGGGCCTTAGTTTCATTACTCTTGTTTTGCGGTTAGTAATATTTAGCACTTCTATAGCACATTAAGGTCTACGAAACACTTTACAAATATTTTCCTATTGGAGCCTCACACCAACCCTGGTAGACAGTTCAGATGGTAGCCGAGGCAACGGAGGGCAAAGCAAGGCTAAAAGACTTGCTCATTTAGTAAGATCCTGAAGCAGGATTTGAATTAGGGTCTTCCTAACTCTAACTCTAGAACTTTATCCATTGTATCACCTTGTTGCTTTCATCTTTAAGAGGAAGGAGTTTGGAATAGATGAACTCAGATTTCTTTTCATCCGAAGTCCTATGAACTTGTCTTTCGTAGCAAAGGCAAGTAGGCATAAAAAAAATTGCTGTCAGTCCTGCTATAATGCTTGTTTTGTAAATCCAAGTTTGTTCCAATGAGATTTATATATTAGGAACACTGAGCATAACACAGTTTGAGTTTGCTTACGTACAATTTTGTCTACCAAGGCAGAAACTTAAAACTTCTACTTTAAAGACAACAACACAGTACCGCAACACTCATTTAATATCACAAGTTGGATGGGTTCTAGAGTTGTGGTCCACTGAGGTTCTTGTTCACTCATTAACTATTCATTTGCCAGCCTGGGTCTTTGGGAATGGAGACATAGTCAAGCACCAGTCTGAAACCATTGACACTTTTTTTGGTAGTATTTATGTATTCCTTAGCTATTTAGCACATGTAAAACCATTTAATTAGGTTCTTATCTTTTTTAATGTCATTAATTTGTTTTTGAGTATTGTGTCCCTAACCCCATTTTCCCCCTAAGTACTGTTTTTGTTTGATTTTTTCATAATTTGGTGATATTTAGAATTGTATATGTTGTGCAGTAGCAGAACTAACTGTATCTGAATGCTATTTCAGAATCCTTCCTTGAACACTTGACCTTGAAGTCACCATCATATCTCCTAGTGTTTTCCAGTTCTCATGTTTACCAGCTGTTCTTATGCCCCTACCCCAGATCAGCTTACAACCACTTCCTCAGCTAATAATAAAGTGACTTCTTTAGATTCTTCCATAGCATTCAGCAAATTTCTCCATAGGCAGAAATAGGAAAGTGGAAAGGAAGTTCCCTTTGGATGTATGAAGAGAACTTGATTTTTTAATTTTAAATAGCTAACTAGGAAGAACTTTGGCTGGCAATTAACTTTTCATATAATTTTTCAATTCTTAGTTGTATTGGTTAAGTACACTCCCACTCATCCCTTATTTAAATATAGAACATCATTTTTATTGATTTTACAGTAGAATACAGCTGTTTACTGTACACCAACAGCAGAAAAATTCCATTGTGGTTACAGGCAACTGTTTTTGATGTCTGTAAGTCAACTAGCTAAATGGTTGCTATTTAAATGGCAAAAGTCAGTCAGCAACATTTATCAAGAATTGATAATGTGCAAGGTACTACATACTTTGTTCCTGTTGTAGAAGGCACAAGATTTTTGCTCTATGTCTCTTGAAGCTTATGGTCTTAGGTGGGAAGGGAAGGCTTGAAAATCAGAGGGGAAACTTAAGCATCGCTCTGTTCACCTCTCATGGGTTGCATGCAACATCCATAAAGAGTCATTCACCTTCCTCAAGTCAGCAGGAGCCTACTCCCTCCAAGTCAACCCCCTCTACATGGGGCTACCTTGAACTGTTAGGAAGTTGGGTTATTATTGTTGCTGCTTTTTGCAAAACAAAGTAAAGCAAAACTAAACACGTTTATTGCCACCAAATCTGAATTTGCTTCTCTGTAACTACCACACATTCTTCCTGGAAGCAGAGAAGGAACTAGGAGGTATAAGGCTAACCTTACTTTTCTATGGCAGCCCTTCAGATATTTGAGGACCACTGTCATGTCCACCCATCTTCTTCTGGATAAAAATCCCCACTTCTTGCAACCAGTTCTTGGATGATGTGGTTGTTCTTGAGGTTCTTCATGATCTTTTTCTTTTTCTGGATGCTTTCCAGATTGTCACTGTCATTCTTAAAAAGTGACATCCAGAACAAAAAGCAATACTCCTGACAGAGACAGATCAAAGTATCCTTTTGCAAAATGATCACCTTTCTCATTTTGGATACTGTTTCACTTTTAATATAGTTTCTGGTCATATTATCTGTTTTGATTGCTATTTTACACTGTTGATCATTGATCTTGCTATCCACTATAACCCCTAGATCTTTTTCAGACACACTGATGTCTGTTTCATCAATTTTAACTTGTGAAATTAATTTTTTGAACTCAAATGTTGGATTATACATTTATTTCAATTAAATTTTTTCTTATTAGATTTTACCCATCATTATAGGTAGTCAATATCTTTTTGAATGTGGACTTTGTAATCTAACATGACAATTATCGATATCTTTGCTTTATTTATGAATAAAAATGACATTTGTGGATGCATCTTTTTTGATATAGCAGACATGCTCTAAAATATTCCAAAGAAACCCCTTACAAAATACATTTCATGAAAATAATTCAGTAAAAGATACCTAATAGAATGATGGTAATGGACGATTCATATTATTTTCCACTTTTTTAGTTTGTTATTTGTCAATAGAAAAGGACACATACTTTCATTTTAAAAATTTGGTACCCATATCCATTTCATGTGACCAGAGTTTTGTTGCCTTTCATTAGTTGTTTTGATTTACATTGTTGAATATTTCTTTTGATTCTGCTTTCTTCATTATATGGCCTTATTTTAATTCTTCATATTCACTGTTCTTCTAGTTCTGTAATATTACACTTATATAATCCAATTTGACCATCCACAATTATTAAGCACACATTTCCCCCTCTTTTTACTATCACAGATAGTGCTACTATAAAACTTTGAATACGTTAGGGATTTTTTTTCCCATAAGGTATAAATACAGTAGTGACATTCATGAATCAACAGAAATGTAATCTTTCATTTGCTAACTATACCATTTATGACTGCATGCAAGTCATTGGTAAAAATATAGATAAACAGTATGTGGTAATAGAAAGGTCTCTAAGATACTCTTACTCTAGTGCTATAAATGCTGTAGATCTATTAAATACTGGTCATAATATCTAGTCATTCAACCAAGGTCTGAATCCACTGTTCAGACTATTCTCACTATCTTGTTCATAAGTCAAAGTGCCTGTTTGATTCAAGTCATACTTGAAAAGCAGTACCCTTCTACAGATGAAGAGATGTGTCAGACAAAAATACAATAGTAAAATTAAAGGGAGAAGTAATATAAGGGACTTTGTCAAATGCTTTGATGAAATCTAGTCCAGCTCTTCATAGCATTCCCCTGAAGAAAGAGTCTTAAGAACATTTGAGAAGCAATACGTAGAGGTGTAATTTAATAGAATGCAGACAGACCACAAAAGCACAAAAGCTGATCAAGGGACAAGTAGTGCTGTGAATAGGAGGGAGGGACACCAGTTGTTTGGTTGATTAGATGCGTCCAACTCTTTGTGACCTCATTTGGAATTTTCTTGGAGTAGTGTTCCATTTTCCTCTCCAGCTCATTTTACAGGTGAGGAAACTGAGGACAGCAGGGTTAAGAGAACTGCCCAGGGTCACATGGCTCGAAGGTATCTGAGGCTGGATTTGAACTCAGGTCCTCTTGACTCCAGGGCCAGCATTCTAAACACTGCCAACTTACTGCTCCTAGGTATATCAGATAGGAACCCAAATACTGAGGTATTAGAATGGAGCTTGGTGATGAGAATCAGGCAAAATTCTAGTTACTGTAACTGGGTAATAGGTCTGAGTAGGATTAGAGTAGAAGTATCAGCTTTTTTCTCAGCTAACCATTCTCAGAATGGTTGATCTAGAGCTCAAAGGGCTTAGATATAAATGTCAAAGGGGTACATGGACTGAGGGCTACTGGTACAGATTACTACTTGTGGAGTTATCACAGTTGGGCAGGGTTAATTAGGGAAAACTTTTTACAGGAGAAAGTTATGAGCATCTTTTTAAAGAGAGGCAAGGCAAGGAAAGGATGGGCCGACCAGAAGAGGAGGATAAAAGCAAAAAAACCTGTAGTCTTATCTGTAAATCTACCTTCAGGGTATTTCATTTTTGTGTCAGGGCTTACAGGGTTGGACTCCATCAGGTATTTCTAATCTGATGGGAGACCAGCATTTGCAAATATCATTATGTTCTTGGAACTTTTTATTCGTATTGCTTTGATTTTGAATATCCCATGGTGATTGGCAACTTGGTACATTTGCTGTGAAAGACATGGATGTTATTTTCAGGAGTATTTGTAGAGTTGGTTCTCATGAATAAAATGTTCTCATTTGTAACGCTTTAATCAAGAAATGCAGGCTTGTACCTGTTATAGTCTGACTCTAGCCTCCAAATTACGTTGCAGTCAAAACTGATTTTAGTTTTTATTCATAAAGCAATATAAGCAGTAAAAGGAATATGTAAAAAAGATGCTAGTTCCTGGATCTAGAATTACTTGGCTTTTGGCTGCTTTGAATAATTTTTTTTATTAAGTACCAAGTAGCTTAACTCTAGACAAATCAACAGTAAATCACCCGAGTTTTAATTTCTTAAGAAGATCTTTGCTTAACTGAGGCCAGGGAGGCCAAGGTGAAAGTTGTATGATCTCATAGCTTAGCTTTTTTTCTTCAGTTCAGCACAAGTCCTTACCTTTGTCTTTTTACATATCTGTGTCAAGGCTGATACAGAGACAAATACAATCTCATGGTCACCCTTGGGAAATGTAGAGGGCAAGGAGTCAGAGAACACATCTGAATTGCTGCAGAGTCATGAAAGGAAGGATGGCAAAGAAAGAATGGGGGCCACTATCAACCTCCTTTGTCAGTTAAATTTCTGGAGTATTGCAATGAGGAGCTAAATTATTTCAGGTGGGTAAGCAGTCTGTACAAAGTCTTGGAGGTGGGTGATGGATTATCAAAATGCAAATGCAAAAGACTAGGTCATTTCTCTTTTGAAATTTAAAATCTAATTGAGGAAGAAGAAAAATGAAAGCTCTGGTGACTGTGAGTGAGGAGACAGATTCTAGTCCCAGGTCTACCCATTGTATGACCCAGGCAAGTTTACCCTTCTGTCCTTCAGTTTTCTGTTCTGGAAACTAATGATACCCTTACTTTATTTCTTCAAAAATCACTGATAGATCTTTAGTCACTGATGTTAACTTATGAGGAGAAAGAAGTTTAAGAAGTACCTTAAAGATTCCAGTCAAGATTTGAATTTTAAATGCTCTCAGGAGGCTAAGTGGAGCAATGGATAGAGCACTGTACCTCAAGTCAGGAAAACCTAAGTTCAAACCCAGACTCAGGTACTTACTCACTGGGTGAGTCACAACCTCTTTCTACCTCAATTTCCTAATTTGTCAAATGGGAGATGATAGTAGCACCCAGATTTCAACAGTGAGAATTAAATAGGAATATATGTATGTGGGTATAATATATCTCACTATGCCAACCTTAAAGCATTATGTAAAGACCAGCTATTATTATTATTTTTAATTGATTAGCAATTTGAATCCAATATAGGTTTCTCTTCCCATCCCTCTCAACAGTGCCAAATACCATCTCATTCTGTCCCTGCGTTCTGGCCTCTTCACCTTCCTAATAATGGACCAGGTCCTTTAAAGCAAGACCCTTACTTCCCACAACGTTCTCATGAAACCAAAGACAAATTCAAATAGAACAATTCTCAACTTTACTTGTTGGTTTCAGATTTTTAAAAACCTTAGTGTGAAAAAAATCAAACTGTGGAGTCATTGAGTCAAAGTTTCAAATTTGTGCATATCCTTATGTTAGTCTTTAGTTTTTGTCCTCAAAATTTTGAGATTCTTGCTTGGTTTTAGTGATGCTGTATTTTTTCAATTCTTCCCCTACTTATCCCATTTCTTCTTTTTTCTCTTTACTGATGGTTCTTCTTCTTGCCTCCTAATAGTGGAGAGCAAAGATCAATAATGAATTTCCCCCCTTAGACTTCATATAATCCTTTTGTTTTATGCCCCTCCTGTGTCTTTGTTTATTATTTTTGTTATAGTCTTTATTTGTACTGTCTTCTGACTCCATAGAATGTACATTCACCCATAGTAGAATGGTGCTCTGTTCAAAATAGGTGCCAAATAATTGCTGAATTGAATTGTGAGAGTCTATCAAGAATTTTAAGAATACTTTTTCTCCTTTATGTCCGTTAATTCCCGTGGTGACCCCATCTCCTCTCAAGCCCTTAATTGCATTCTCTACTAGGATAGATCTAAAATCTGTAGTTTTAACCCTGTCTTTTCATTTGTGCCTCTTTCTTGTATTTCTAAATGCTTTCTGTATATCCCTGCTTAGAGGTCTTAGCTATCAACTTAAGTTCAGTGCTATTCTAGATTGACCCCATCATCTTTTCTTCCATAGCTCTACTATCTGTAGTACTAGCTGCCTAATCATAAAAACATATTAAAAATATTCAGTTTTATATGAAATCCTATTGTTTCTTTCCTGAAAATGTCTCAGATTTACTCTTTCTTTTACTTTGCTATTGTTTTAACCCTGCACAGGACCTTATCACTTCATGTCATAACTAGCTATGTAATTGTGTTTGGGCAAGCCCCTCTGTGTCCTCTTCTTACCGTTCTCTTGATTGCTTTCATCATCATGCCTTTGCTTATGCCATCTTCCATGACTGGCATAGACTTCCATGCTCCCCACCTCTTCTTTTTCTGTCTATTGAAATCCTGTCTTTTTTTTATCAAGAGCTGTGTCAGGTCTTACTTCCTAATGTCCCCCTTTACCCTTCCAGTTAAAATACATATCTTCCTCTTTGAATTTCTCCTAGCACTTTGTCTGGACTTCTGCCTTATATTCTGACTTGCCTCCCAGTTTTTTTTCTTGCCTCCCAGTTTTTTTTTCTTTTGGTACGTCTTATCTTTCTCCTGGCTAATCCAATTCAACATATATTAAGTGCCTGCTTAATGATGTTAATAATACTAAGAAGACATTCTAAAGAATATAATTCTATGATTTCCTGCCTCCAGTTTTCTCATTTTTCATTTTTTTTATATGCTTCCTGATCAGTTTTTCTAAAATATATCTTACATCATGTCTCTCACTTTTTCAAGAGCCTGTACTGGCTCCCTACTTCCATTCTCCCTGTTTGGCTTCCAGAGTCTTTCATAATTTGATTCTACTTAACTTGTTTTCCTGCATCTCTCTCCCCACATGTATTATCCATATGTTTCAGTTACATCATCCTATTCATTGTCCCTGATAGATGCCATGCTGGTTTCTGCCCCTGTAATTTTGTTCATGTTATTTCCCTCAATTAATATGCTCTCCCTTGTACTGTCTCTCACATAAACAACCAGACTCTTCTATTTGCTCAACAATCTTTCTGCTTTCTTATCCCCAATAGTGAACTGTTCTAAATCTTTTCTTCTCTGTTCTCATCCTAAAAACACTCTTGATAATCTCCCACCTAGATTACCAACAAAACCTAGTAAGAAGCAATAAAAAGAAAAATTCCATTTAAAATAAATACAGACAATATAAAATACTTGGGTGTTTGCTTGTTAAGACAAGCCCAGGGAGTACAAGGGAGTACATGAAACACAATTAAAAAATACTTTTCACAGAAATAAAGACAAGTCTAAACAATGGGAGAAACGTTAATTGTTTGTGGATCAAGACTATCAAGGGAGTCAGTGGGGAAAAATGTGAAGGAAAGTGACTGAGCAGTTCCAGATTTCAAAGTCTATTACAAAGGGGTAATCACAAAAACAATCTGTTACTGGCTAAGAACTAGAATTATGGATCAGTGGAGTACATCAGGTACACAATACACAGTGGTAGATGACGATAGTAATCTAGTTTGATGAACCCAACCATACCAGCTTCAGTCACTACCCATTTTCTCCTCCTTAACATTGGTCACATTAAAAGTGCTACTCCTATTTTTCACTGAGCTGAATCCCTCTACCTCAAACCTTAATCACATTTTCCCCTGCGTCTTCCTCAGTTTTGTTGCAGCAATTATCCTTTCCCTTTCATGCTTCTTCACAAAGTCTCAGTACTTTATAGTCCAACTCATATTTGACCAAGAATCTCATTTACAGTGTCCCCAACAAGTGATCATCAAATATTTTCTTGAAGACTTCTTTTCAGGGGAGCTCACTTCTACCTGAAGCAGGTGATTATACTTTTGGATGACTTGAATTTGTCAGGTATTTTTCCTCTTCTCCTTGGGCTAACATCTGCTTTACTACAACTTCCAAAGATTGATCCTAATTCTGCCTTCAGAAACCAAACAGAGAGACTCTAGCTTCTTTTTCACTTAATAGCCCTTCAAACACTTGAAGACGGTTGCCAATATTTGCCATAAGCCTTATCTTCTTTATGCTAAACATCTGTATTTCTTTTAACTAGTCCCAGTTGTAGCATGGTCTTGAATTTTGTTATCATGTCAGCCTTCCTCTACATACTCTCTTGATGGTTAATGTTCTTAAAATGTAAAAATCTGAAATAAGTGCAATATTACAAAAATAGTCTAACTAAGGCAAAGAATGCCTTTAGTAGAACCATGGGCCTCTCATTGTTTTATGTTCTGAGCCCTATTCATCTCTCAGTGCAGCCTGAGATTGCATGAGCTTTTTTGACTTTGTTGAGATGTTGACTCATATTGAACTTATAGCCTACCACAACTCCCAAATCTTTCATACAACTATAGGCTAGCCATAACTCCTCCATCTTGTACTCTTTGATCTCTTACTCTCCATCAGCTCCTTTTCATCTGCTAAAAAAAAAAGGCTCTCCCTAATTCTTCTGCCCCATTTAGCTGTTGTATCATCTGTTTCTGTCTTCTGAATTGGTTTAAATTATCTTCTAAAATGACTGTTGATTTAGAAAATTCAGGATTTCTTAGAAGAAATTAGTTTTGAAGAAGAATTGATGAAAGGGAAGTTGAGGGATGAATGAGGGTATTTGTGTGGTGAGAGCCTATTTCAGTCTGGAGCAGTATGGAAATAGACAAGGAAATAACAGGAAAAATAAGGAGAAAGGGATTGTATTGGGTAGAGTTAGCTTTGTTTCATTGCTTCCTCCATTAGGGCTAAGCAGCTTTGCGGGAATGGGGAAATCAGAAGTAGGACCTACCAAGGGATGAATATAATAGGGGCAGGAAAGTTTGACTAAGTAAAGTAGCAGACTGTGGATTGATCAAGGCTGAGTTTGGAGGCAAATTAAGCAGTAGACTGGGAGTTATGGAATAGGAGAATAGGCTTCTACCAAGTGGTAACTTTCATCTCTATTTTTCTAATGTTCAAAACTTTTAAACATTACTTATGCACTTAGTGGGCGAAGGAAACAGTCATAATAACATTTCAATCAACATGAATAAGTGCCAACTATGTGTCCATGCCAAGGCGCTGGAACTGGAGACAATAAACTCTTTGCGGAGGATAATCCACATATAGGAAGAGGGTGAAAAGAGAGGGACCCTCATTCCCCTTCCTCTTTTACCTGTTGGAAACTTACTCTTTCTTCAAAGTCTAGTTCAAATAATAGAGCTTTCCCTCATCTTCCCCTGATGATGGATGTGCCCTTTGCCTTCAAACCACTTTATTCTTTTTTCTGGTACATCATATTTTGCAGAGAAATATAGTTATGTGTGTATTTGTGTTTGTTTTTTCTTGATTGTAATCTCTTTGCGATAGCGATCATATTTCAGTATTTTTTTAAGTGCTACAACTAGTAGTACTTACGTAAGTAAATAAAAGATATGTGATATCCACAGGCTAGGAAACTTCTGATGTGGAAACTTCTTTCATCATCACATATGTTAATCCTCTGTAGCTGAGTAGATAACATCTAAAAATTGTCTGAGGCACATTGAAGTTCAGTGATTTGCCCAGCATTTTATTCCTTGGAGCCCAAAACCCAAAGCTTCTTGACACTCTGT
This sequence comes from Bettongia penicillata ogilbyi, assembly GCA_023548195.1. Taxonomy (NCBI): domain Eukaryota; kingdom Metazoa; phylum Chordata; class Mammalia; order Diprotodontia; family Potoroidae; genus Bettongia; species Bettongia penicillata. The sequence goes on from JAJHZJ010000174.1 coordinate 1,351,518, forward strand.
CCAGCCCTCTTTTTCTACTATTGATTCATCAATCCAATAAGTATTTATTAAGTGCCTACTGTATGCTGATAATGTGCTAAAGTCCAGGAGATACAATTAATAAAAAGAAAGACAGTCTTTGTCCTCAAGGAGCTTACAGTCTAAAGGGGGAGAAAACACACAAAAGGAGGCAGAAACGGGGGGGTAAGAGGGCATCTTGTTCTGTGGAGTTGAAACCACTCAGGACAGCAGATGCAAAGAAGAGTGAGCTGAAAGTTCAGTTCCTGCTCTCTGTAAAGTAAGACATTGGGAGAATTGCGTTTTGTGTTTGTGATTTGTCCTTAGTTCTCAAAGAGGGTCATGACATCAGGGAGATGCTGACATGACTTGCAGTTGACTTTGATTTGAATGAGGAAGGTCTATGCAAAGTCACCAGCCTTACTTTCTCCTCCAGAGCCATCTGGGTCCAGTGGTCGATATTCATCAGGATGACTGGAGATGGCTCAGGATGCAGTGGGAGACCCTGGCCCTTTTAGGCTAAGGTCTTATCAGGTTCTCACTTTGAGTGAGGCAACGCACATTTAGCGAATAGGCCTCTTTAAGGAGGGAGGCAAGGGATAGCCCCTTTAATAAAAAAAAAAATCAAACTGGGAGGGGAAGACCATCAGGGTTTCTGGCCAGAAGAGAAATAGTTACTATTTGCATTCACTATGAGCAGGAGGTTCCAAAAAAATAATGGTTAAGTGGTGGTTGGGCAGGGCCAATAGGTCACTTGTCCCATTGTCCAACTCATGTCTACCCTCCAGCCCTTCAGTCAGAGGGGAAAGGAGGTTAAGAGAGGGGGTATCAAGCAAGGCTTCAGTTAGCATCATGCTGGTAAGATTAGAAGAGATAAGCTTTATCCTGGGAGGGGCATCATGTTATGATTTTAAATGGTTGGAATTTGATGAGAGAATGTGAGTCTTACTATTTTATAACTGTCTGTGCTTATTTTGGTGATATATTTTAATTTAGTGATTGTCTTGGAGAGTTGAAAAAAGGCTTTTTATTCAAAGGCCAAATGAATCATGCTCTTCTCCCCTCCTCTGCAGAAGAAAAGAGAAAGATTTTTGTCTTCATATTGTTTCTTCATTTGTAAAAGATTATATTTGTAAGAAGACAATCACAACATGTTTCAAAGGACTTAAATAAAGAGAAATTAATAGAACAATTCTAAAGCATTTTTATCTGAAAATCCCACAGAAACAATGAGTAATGAATATATTAGCATTCACATTTGATCTTAATACCCTGCACAGTATTTGGATGCTAGACCAAGGAGTGGCTGAATCCTTGGCATCGTGACTTTGGGGGAAAAATAGACTTTTTTTCTTATCTGTAATTCACTGAAATCTCTTTTCAGAGAATAAGGTGAAAAAATGTTTGTGTGTTCACCTGTGGTGTCTCATATTACTCTAATGCATTCTCTCTTTATCACCATAGTTTGTCCTTTTTTGAAAGGTGAAATCTTTCTCTTTCTTCAAAGTCTAACTTATATACCATGTTCTCCATGGAACTTTCACTGATTCTCCCAGTTGAAGGTCATGTCTTTCTCCTGAAATGTGACTAGAGCAGCCCGAACCATTCTCTAAAGCATGCTGTACTTATTTTTGTACTTTCTCATAATAGTAACATAAGGCCAGAACTGTGTTGGTATTCATCTTTTCAGCTACATCATCTAGCACAATGCCTCTTGGCATGTATTAGGTGCTTCATAAATGCATAAGGGTTTGTAGTTTGTTGAATGGTTTAGTAGCTGGACATAGCTTCCCAGAAAATTAGAATAAGAATAATAAGATTAATTATTGATAAATACATTAATATATAGTTAATTTATATTAATGTATATGATTGATCATTATTTGAATAAAAAAGCACCAGTCTAGATTACAGAGGTTTTCTTATACCCTTTGTCCATAGAGTTGCACAGAGAACCAAGAAATGCAGATATTGGTTTCAATGACTACTATTCTTTTCTGAAACTCTTTACTTTGATGAGAAAAGTTAAATTCTTTTTTATTTAAGCACACGACATTAGGCATAGATTTTTTTTCCATGTAAAATATACAGCCAGACCTCCATGCCTCTGTTGTCAGCTCATTGAAGACATCCTTGTTTCTGGTATCTTTTATTCAAAAGAACATGCTTTTCTATCTTTTTTTAAAGGACACAAAAATACTTTAGACAGAAGGCTTCATAGTCTCTCACATAGACCTTTTATTATTACATTGCTAGCTTATTATATTATGATTAACAAAGCTCATGGGGCTTGTTAGGGAGATATTTTAAGAGTTGGCGAAATTTGGAGACTAAATGATAAAATATAATGAATTTTGATAACTTTTTAGGGAGAAATGAATTATAAATCACATGGCCAGCTTGGATTTTAAAAATTAATTTATGAATTAAGTTTTTTTAAGCTTATTGTCTTTTATTATTTAATGCTGGTTGTCACATATAATTTTTTCTGTGGATGGTAAAAACCATAGAAGTAGGCTCAGTCCTTGCTGATAACATCACAATCTGTTTCTGGCTATCTATATTCAAACCTCAAGAAAGGAGTTGAAAAACTTTGGAAGTACTTGTATGATGAAGAAGTTATGTCTGCTGTGATCTGTCAAAGTGGTTGAAATTCAGAGATGACTAGTCAGGAAATGAGGATTTTCGCAGAAGTGAGTTGTGAGGAAGCATTTAAGAAAAGTGCAGCCGAGGGATGAATGAGGGTGGTTGTATGGTGAAAGGCTGTTCTAATCTGTGGAGGTATGGAACCAGAGGAGAGAATAACGAAGAAAAAGCAGAAAAGGTTCCTTGGGAGACTATCATATTGTGTACCTTCATCAAAGCCTAGTGTCACTGTGGTCATTCTGTTTTCTCAAAAAGCTATGCTAGCAGAGCATAAACCAATGTACTAGAGGCCTGTTCCCATACAACAGGATCATTTCACAAACATCAATTCCACAATTAGTTGTAAAGCATTTACTACATAGAAAGCACTTACATTGTAAGAGGCAGTTTGTGGTACAGTGGACAGAGCCCTGAGCCTGGAGTCAGGAAGACCTGAATTCAAATAGGTCTTCAGATACTAGTGGTACGACCCAGAACAAGTCATTTAACCTCTCTTTGTTTCAGTTTCCTCAGCTGTGAAAAGGGGATAATAATTGCACCTACCTCACAGTATTGTAAGAATGAAATAAAATAACATTTGTGAAAAGTGCCTCGCACAGTGCCTGCCACATACTGGGTACTGGCCAGCAATTGTTATTATCTAAGTATGAATTAGCCAAATTCAGAGAGATTCAAAAGTCTGGTTTACCCAAGAAGTTTGAAAAGTTGATTTATCCATTTTTATTTTATTTTATTATTTCCTTAGCAACTTATAAAAGCACCTGCTAAGGCATAGGGAGGTTTACATCTGTATCCATAGGAGTATCCACAGTTAGGCAATCATAGATGTTTTAAAGTATGATAATGTTAAAGAATCTTATCTTAGTCCCTTGTATTCCCATTTTTCTGAGAGAATAAAACAGTTTGAGATGATTGTAGTTAGAACAAATCCCTCCCCTCATTTTTCTCTTTAAGGGGAAGTTAGGTTGACAGACACAACTATATCATGTCATCCTCAGGCAGGCACATATTATCCATTTAATTTTTTTAGTGTTTCAAGATGCCCTCCATTCAGAGAATTCTGTTTTTTTTTAAAATAATGCTAAGTAAGGTACCTTAATGTTTGAATGTAAAGAAATTTTAATTAACTTTTGTGCATGAACTTTTTAAAAAAAGTACAAGTTTAGGGTTGTGCTTCCAAAACTTAATATTATGAGAGCCTAGGGTGTCATACTCTTATGCTGGCATGTCTATCTATCTCTTTATACATAGTGTTCGGAAGTCTTATTACAGTTTTAAGTTAGCAAAGCTGTATATATGATCTGATTGCATTATTACACATGTTGTTTCTCCATCTAGAGTGCAGACTATTTAAGGAAGTATTGTGGCATAATAGAAGGACTTTGATTCGGAGACAGAGGAACCGAGTCCAAACCTTGCCTCTGACAGCACTACCCATGTGACCTCAGGCAAACCACTTAGCTTCCTGTAAAATCAGGAAACACTTTAAAGCTTAGGGATTAGACTAGACAGCCTCTGAAGTGCCTTCCAGCTCTAGAACATCATCCCAGGATAGGGTATACATATGGGTATAGAGGTGTAGGGAATGTGGTAGAGTGGATAACAAGATCTGGGGACCTAGTTTCTTATCTGAGTTCTGTCAGTTACTGACTAGGTTGTGTTGGGTAAGCCATTGGCCTTTGCTCATCCTGGAACACCCTATATGTGAACATCTGTAGAATACTCTATATGCAAAATATGAGGGGCTTAGAATAAATGACCTCTCAGCTTCTTTCTAACCCTAAAATCTTAAGATTATATAAGTAATTTCATTTTCTCCTCTGCTAAATTAGGGAATTGAACTAGATCATTTATTAATCTTAAAATATGCATTTTTGAATAGGTGACTTTTGCACACACGTATATATGTCTACATATATGTTTATAGATGTAGCTACATGTTTAACTAATGTCAGAGATTAACACTTTTTAATCTATATTGTTTCTGATAATTTTACTACTCTGTGTCATTTATACAAGTTCATACACTACAGAAAATCCAACGGTGTGTATTTATTGTCTCCTGACGGCTCCATGTATGACCCAGATATAAAAGAAAGGACCCTGAAGAGGTTTCTCAGTCTCCTTCCAGTAACACATCACAACAGATTTCAGACCAGCCAACAGTCACTTGGTGCTGAAGGCTGGAGGCTTGCGACATGATACGGAAGCGATTGCTTAAGCAGAGTAGCAACTAACGAGGCCATTCACATAGTAGAAAAAAGGAATGGTGGTGGACATCTGCATTATGACTCAGAAGAATTTCCATGTGCTTCTGGAAAAGAGGCAGGCACTTCTCCTTCTATAGTGTTCTCTACTTCCATCCACCTTCCACACCTCTCCCTCCTCAAGAATGTGAACGATAAGCCTCTTCTGTTCTTTTCCCCACCTCTTTTCTCTTTAAACTTCACATTTTCCCTGTTGGGCAGATTGATTTGTTCTCCCATATCCCCTCCAGATATCTTGCAAGCTTGTGACTGTATAGATGCCCAGCATTTGAGTAGTTGACATTTGTAAAAGTTCTTCTTGACCTGACTTTATCACATCATCTGAATTAACTGGTTACTTTTTTATACCAGGGGCGACTAACTAGGTAGCACGGTGGATAGAGTGCTGACCCTGAAGTCATAAAGACTCATATTTCTGAGATCAAATTTGGCCTCACATATTTACTAGTTGTGTGACCTTGGGCAAGTTCCTTCATCTTGTTTGCCTCAGTTTCCTCATCTGTAAAATGAGCTGGAGATGGAAATGGCAAACTATTCCAGTCTCTGCCAAGAAAACCCCAAAAGGGTTGTTGAAAAGTGGGACATGACTGAAAAACAACTGAATAGTAACAGTTTAATATCACTGTCTCAATAGAAGTCATGTAATAATCCCTGTGTAGAGAAGAAATCAACGACTCATGAAAATATCAACATGTTAAAAGATTTTTCAATCTAAGTTTTGGGAAAATTGCCTTTTAAAAAATTTCTCTGTAGAACCAGACACAATTTCTAGACCAAAGGGGAAAGGAAAGGAGAACAGATTATAGGTGTGCCATTTTTTTTCTTGTGATGTCCTAGAATCCTGAAAAAAAATGTTTGAAAGTATTTTTTGGCAGATTACCTGCTTAAAGGCTATGTGGATTGCAGATCATGAGATTTTTATAATTATTTCCTCTTCTCAAAATGTTTTGAGGTGAATTTTATCATTATTATTATTGGGCAGAGAAAGTTCTATGAATAATGTTTGTCATGAGAATCTTATTTCCCTTTCCCACATCTTCCAACGACTGTTGTATGTGCATTGCCTCTGATTTTGCTTGATTTTTCAAGATTAAGTGGATACATAACTTATTTTTATAGCATTGTACTTAGAATCTACTAGTAGATTCTAGATGGGACAAGAAATGGCTGGCTGGGGCCAGGCCTAGGCAAGTTACATGTCTTTCAATGTCCAGTGAGGTATATTGCCTTGTATATTGTCTGGCAAGACCATTACAATGGCAACACAGATAGCCAGTGTTGGGCTCAGGATGACCTGGATCCAGATCCCATCTCAAGTTTGTTAAGTAAGTGACCCTAGGAAAATCCCTCCTCCTCTCTTATCTAGAAAAAAAGGGCTAATAATCTCACCTATCTCACAGGATTCTTGTGAGGCACAAATGAGGATACTATATGTAAACACTATGAAAATCATGAAGTGCCATGTGAAAGTCAGACTTATCCCCCTTTATGGAGTCCACAGCAAGAGGTGAAGGCTCCTGTCTGGACCATATTGTGGGAAGAACTGTGCATGCCCTTCAAGGCAAAGAATGGTTTTTGCAAACTGGGCTTAGCAATGCTTTTGAAACAGTCGAGACAGAATGGCTCAGGAGCATCAGTTTCTCCATTCCTATTTTAGCCTAATTTGGTTCAGTGGCTCTTGAACCACAATTTCCTACCTCCATCAGATGTGATTTGACCCCTGGTGGAAATGCCTTTTCCTGGATTAGACTGTTATAGTCACAGACTTTTTGGAGCTGGTAGGACCTTAAGTGCTTTAGACCATCCCTCTTATTTTAGACTTGAGGAAGCTGAGGTCCAGAGACATTAAATGACATGTCTGAGGTTATACAGGGGCAGAGCTAACCCCACAACCCAAGGCTCCTGACTCAGTCTAGTGCTCTTCCTATTACAGCACATTGAGAACAAGAGTTCCCTGATTTTATAATGGACACTCTATGAAAAAATGGTTATTATGTATTTTCCTAAGAGTGCTATCATTTATAGTCTCTTAAATAATGTTCTTAACCTGTTCATGGATAGATTTTTAGGGGTCTGTGAACTTGGATGGGGAAAAAAAAAGATTATATCTTTATTTTCACTGACCTCTGAGATTTAGCATTTCCTTTAATTATCAACATAGGCAAAAAAATATTATTGTGACAAAAGAGTTCATAGGTTTCAGCAGACTACACAAGGAGTCTCTGACTTTTTTTTTAAAAAGGTCAACAATTCCTGCAGTGAAAGCTTCGTGATGAAGTTAAAATTATATTTCTGAAAGGGACAGTGAGTAGATAATTTTCAGATTTAAACACTTTCTCTTTGAATGACATTTAAAGTTCATTCATTTAGGTATTTCAGTACATGCTTCATGTGATTATTTTTGAGCAATGAGGAAAGCATATTTTATAATTTGTTCATAGTGAAGCAAAAATGTGATGTTAAAAATACAACATTCTAAAAATTTTATTGTTTCCATTAATATTTCAAATCCAGAGCTGGAAAAAACATTGCACCTTTGACATAAACAAGAAAGTGGCTCTTTCCATCACCATCCTATTTTCAATTTGTGAGAAATCCCCAAGTTGCCTTTGAAAAGGGATGATACTCATTGTACAAATATGAGAGTTCAAGTACAGGTCTTATTCCACATTCCTCAAAGTCAGCACTTTTATGCTCAAAGCTGGAAGTCCATATTAGGAGGTTTATACAGGAAATGATGGCCCCTTGGATGCTATTGCCAAGTGCTTGGGAAAAATAAAATTTCTAGCTTTGCCTCTAGAGAATATCACTTGTAGGGATCCCTTCTCAAAAGGGAAAGTATTGGCACTGCTTTATAGCCAGAATGAACAAGTAATTCTAGAAGAAATAGTTAGAACATTACTAGCAACTGGAAGGAATGCAGTACCTCATAAGGGCCCCCAAATGGTAGGTTCCAGCTTACTGAAAACCAGGTTACTATTTTTAAAACCCCAAGTTTTGCCAGGAAGATAATCTGAAATGAGGGTAATTTTGTAGAGAAATTGTTTGCATTATAGCTGACATTTATCTTTAGCTTTCTGGGATCCCATCCCCAGTGACTTTTCTGGAGAATCACCAGCCCATAGAGGAATCTGTCTGTTGACAACAAAAACAGCTAAAATAAAATAAAGAAGTTACACTCACTATTTTTGACCCTATCCAAATGGAACTGGAACTTGAGGATTCAGCAAAAGTTTGTGTTGACAGCTTAATATCAATCTTGAAATTTTGGACAACGGATCAAGTTTTAATTTTCAGTGGTCTGTCCCCCCTTTTGTTGGAGTAATTTGCAGATTATTCAAAACTGTCTGTATTTTCTTTGGCTAGAATAATTGCATTGTAATGTAGTAGAGTTAAAAGTATATAGTGTAATATATAGTATAGTAGTATCGGTAGAATGTAAAGCTAGAGAGTCACAACATTCCTTCCTTCCACCCCAATAGTGTGGAGGAGAGTCACCATTTATTTATTTATTTCCCTTCATCCATCCTAGAAAGTACAGTATTCATAGTGGAAATAGTGCTTGAATTAATTAAAACTCTGGGTTTGCTGTAAAGGTTCATAATCACAGACAACATCATCTAGTTTCTCTAAACCCCACTCTGTAAACTGGTGATAATAAAACTTCCACTACCGATCTCCCAGGGTTATTGTGAGGAAAATACTTTGTCAACCTGAAAGCATTATATGAATTTTAATTGTTGTTATTATATATTATATAAAAAAGAAGAATAAGACAAGGTGCCTGCCATCTCAGATGGTAGCAGGAAGGAGTTTAGAGATCTTCTGGCCCAATGAAATTCTTTTTTTTTCCTACCTATTTCTAATACATCAAGAAGTTAGCACTTTATAATGTAGGCCATTCTATTTTTGAACCATTCATATTGTTAGAAAATACTTCCTCATCCTGGACAGAATTTGGCTCACTATAACTTTTTTCCATTTGCACCTAATTCTATTGAATGCTACTTTTTAAAAAAATATATATACTTTTAAAAAATTCAAGATGTAGTTCTTTTCTCCCAAGTGAAAACCAAAGGCTTCTATAGCATTACTTGATGCTGGCCTTACACACACACACACACACACACACACACACACACACACAAACGTAAATAATGCATACGTATGCATGCATATATAATGCTAACTGTTGCCTTAGTGTGATTGGATCAATAGTGATCTCGATGTTAACATTTTTGGGAAAAAAACATAGAATTCATTTTGAAAGGTTTCTCACCCCTCACAACGTGCAACATGCCACATTTAAGCCTGGACTCAAGCGTATTTCAGATTCATCATGTCAGGTTTATAACAGGAACAATAATACATAGTTTGGGGGTCCCCATTACCAGATATGGTAAGCTTCTGGAGCAGCGAGTGATGTGACGACAGTGGTGTTTGAGGAATGTTATTCTCTTTGAAGACAAGAGTTCATAGGAACTTTGATTGTAGAAGTAGAAACTTTGCAAACAGGGTTGTAAGAATTTTTTCATCATGTTGTTTCCCTACACTTTAATGAAATTTAGGAAGAAAGAAGTGGAAAACTTTTATTTTGGTTGGTATAAAAAGACAACAACTTCAAATGGCATGGGAGACAAGGGGACTCTTTTGATTTATTCAAGAACTGAAGAAAACCATTATTCTTTGTTCCAATTTTTGCATATCTATTTTAGGATGATTCAGGACTTGAGGAAGATGTCATGATTTAATAGTTCTTAATTACTTGGTAGCAGCTAACTTCTAGGGCAGTGTTTTTTTCAATCTGCCATGCTTGCTACCATTTATTCAACGTGTGTTTATCACATTCCTTGTGACTAGGAGAAAAAAAACCATAAAAGCTCTTTAGCACCCTAAAACTGAAATGTGAGACCTGAGTTATGCAGCTATATACCAAAAAAAGATCATTTTTATGAATGGTTTTGGAATAAGCATATTTAATACTTTTAAATTACTTAACCATTTAAAGTACATCAAAGAATAAATATAATCATCTACATGCACATTAAAACCTTTCCGTTATTTCCACATGAGAATGAGGCTTCTATTTGAGAGCCTTTAATCCTTTATGTAGGTCATTAATGTCTGTGACTTTTCCTCATTTTTCTTGTCTTTCCCCTCATGTGATGTCTTATAAAATGATACTTCCATGCTTTCAAGATTGTTTGTTTTCAGTACAGATTTCATTGATGAGTAATTAACCTAGTCAAACTGCCCTTCCCAATTTCTCTTTGTGAGTGCCATTTCAACTTCCTTACAGAGTGTATTGGGGCTGAGGGGGTCAAGTCCAAATTGAATGGCTCCCCTCTTATTGATGATGAAAAGGGCTCCTTATAGAAATGCTGCCATGTCTTTTTCGTTTTCAGTCTGTTTGTTGTCTTTGTGCCAGTTTCATCTTTGAATGCATTTGCAATGAGGTGGCTGAACTTGGTTCCATGCCAAGCTGTCTAATTTTTGCTTTTGCTGCTTTTCTCTCTTTGCTGAAGCCATATTGCTTATTCTTTTCCACCAGCTTCAGTCAAGTCAACAAGTCAGCAAGCTTTTATTTAGTGCTTTCTTTGTGCCAGACATTGTCCTAAATGCTGGAAACACAAACATGGGCAGAAAGAAAGACAGTCCCAACCCTCAATGAATTCACATTCTAATTGGGTGGGGTGAGATAACTAACACATTACAGGGAGCTGAAAAGTGGGGAGCAATGGGAAGTTCAAAGTCAGGAGCAGAGCCCATAGAGAAGTGAATGAGGGAGGAGGGCTGGCTCTGGGACTTCCTCAGAGTGGAGGTTCTGGGGGTACTTGCCAAACCTTGTTGAACAGAGGAAGAGGTCACAGGGTAGGAGGCTATTCCAGGAGACAAAGCTGCTGGGAGAATCGTAGAGAAGTCTGCAAAGTTAGAAAAGGAGCCAGGAAGGGAATGAAGGAGCGCTGTTTTTGGTAATGTTTTCCACAGTGTAGTGAATCATTTTGTACTTCAGAATATCTGTATTTAACTTTTCTTGGGTTATGTCATGTGTAGTGTCCATCTGCCTCAATGGTGAATTTGAAGTCAGAGGTTGTGTTTTAATTCTTATGTATGTACTAGGTACTCAGTAACTATTTTTTAATTAGGTGGCAACTTAATTACTCCTCATATCTTGAAATCCTTTTTTATTTTTCTTGTTCATTCATTAATCTGCCTAGAGAGGCAGACTCAAATAGTCTGGTGGGCAAGGACCAATGCGTAGATAGGCTAAAAAAATTAAGTAGAATCTTATATCATCAATTATGTACTAATCTCTGATGGTATTCTATCCTTTTATCAGGGAGAATGTGAAAGTCCCCACTGTATATTTTTAAAGCAGAGATTCTTTACCTGGGATCATCCATGGATCCCTAAAGCGTCCATGGAAAGATTTCAGGGGCTCTGAGTAGTTGGATGGAAACAAATTGCATCTTTATTTCACTAACTTCTAATAAAAAATATGCATTTCTTTCAATTATTTAAGTATATTATTCTGAAAAGGGCTCCAAAAATTTTCCCAGACTGCCAGAGGAGTACATGACACAAAAAAGAACCCCTACTATAAAGACACCTACTTTTTAATAAAAAAGAAAAAAATGCCAATAGAAATTTTTTACACATTTTAAATTACAAATATATATATCTATAATAATAAATATGAATAATTTAGAAAAGGTCTCATTTCCCCCCTTGAACTTGAAGAAAAAGAAGTCTAGTTTCTTTATTATATGGAATCATAAGAATTATATTACATGTTTTCTATAGTTTATGTTGTCAAATTGGAAAGAATGTTTTGATTTATTTTTGGAAAGAATATGAAGGGATGAATTTAGAAATCAAAATGTCTGCAAAATAGTGATACCCACCCACAAGCAAGAGTCAGAGAGAGAGACTGTAGCCGTAATTTTGAAGCAATGATTGAAATTGTCCAGGTGGGCCTGACATCATAAACACAGTACTTAAGCTGTACAACCTCCAGCAGTATTTGTGATTCACATAAAATGTATATAGATTGTCAGTTTGATTCATTGCCTCATTAACTCATTTATTCATTCATTGATTTCTCAAACATTTACTGATATTGTAAGGAGGCCACTTTGTTTGGGAATTGGTAGAACTTATATTCCAGTCTCAGAAGGTTTTCATTGACTTTTTTACATGTTTTTGGGGAAGTTATTTAAATTCTCTGTGGTTCCTTTACTGTCAAAGGCACAGTGATCTTTTCTTGGTCTATCACACAGAAATATTGTGAGGCTCTCACAGGACAAATAAGTAAGACAGTTTTGAAATGACTCAAGACACTATAAAAACCACAAATAGCTCTCATTAATTTAATTGTTTTATAACTTTATATGCTCTGAAGTGCATAACATTATAATGTATATATTCATACAATCATAATAACAGTGATGATAATAATTGGTAAAAATAACTGCATATTACTGAATAGCACTGAACCTATCATTGGTGATGGAACTGCTTGGTTAATGGCTTTGTGTTAAAAATGAAGAACATGCACTTAAATTATTTCTGGTTACATTTTATAAAGACAGATGAAAGGTGAGGGGTTACTATGTAAAAACTAGTAAATCATATTGGTAGGACCAAGTTGAAAAGAATTTATGATGTGGTTAGGGAGTACCCTGAGCCTTTTCGAGGTCAGGAACCTTGAAAGATCACTCATCTCCAGCTGGAAAAACACAAAGACCTAAATTAAAAATTGAGCAGCCTTCAGAAATCTTTAGACTATAAGGAGCTACACTGAACATACTGTTCTCAAATGGAAATATGATTTTTGTAATATTTTGAAAGAGCCTTCCAGATGTATAAAAAATAATGGAGCTTATGTAAGTTGTTAACACTGTTCCTTAGGCCCATCCATCTTTTTGGTTATGTAGCTATTTTATTTGGTTGCTATATATTATCTTCATGACTTTTAGACCAGACTGTGATTAATTTATGTGTATGTGCTTTGACTAATGCAAGGACTTGAGCGCTAATTCTGAGGCCCATTTTTAGTGAATTAGCCTAGTTTAACCTTGCAGGTTAAGCAATACTATATGAATATTTCTTATTAGTGGGCAACTGAATGAAATTGATTCTGAGCTATCCAAAAAGATAATGATGATGATGGTGATGATGATGAAGGAAATTATGACTATGGTTGTTGAAATTTATACGGTGGCATAATGGAAAAAAAAATTGGTTTGCTAATCCTAAAATGTGGATTTTTATGGAGGTCCTAAAGTTGACCAGCTATTGAATCTTAGCAGAGTAGTAAACTTTGTTGTGTCCAAATTTGTAAAAACTCTCAATTGAAGTGTAGCTTGACAGCTCTGTATGGGTTTTCTAGTCAGGGTACAGCCAATACTTAGGTGACAGGAAATACTTTGCTACATCCTGTTGAAGCGGCTGTGGCCTAGGGGCCTTGAAGACAAATTAAGTAATTTTGCCAAGTTGATGTCCTTAACAACAAGGCATATTTTCTATTGTCAGTGCCCATCTGATTTTTAAAAATAAATTTCTTTTTAATGTCTGACTGTTAATAAACTTGCTTCACCATTGACAGACACTTTCATATATAAGGATATTCACATACCTCAAGAACCATCAGAAATTATTACAATTCCCCTTAGATCTATAGATTCCACTGCTATACATATCCTTACATGAGGAAAGGCTCCATGTTCAGCAGGTGGAGAATGAGAAACAAAAAAATGCCCATTTATTGGGGAATGGAGAAATAATTTGTGTTACATAGAAATGATTCTCCCCAGTTTACTTTTTCCCTATTAATTTTAATTGCATTCGTTTTGCTTGTCCAAGTGCTTTAAATTGCCTATAAAAATTGTCTATTTTATCTTAAATGATCCTCTCTATCCCTTTTTTGGGCACAAATTCTAACTATTTAGACTGTAAAAAGAATTTCCTTACTTGTTCCTTTCATTTCTTAAGGATGAGATCTTTTGTATCTAAGTCATACATCTATTTGGAACTTATCTTACTATGCAGTATGAGATGTTGACTTAAATTTAATTTCTGCTAAACTACTTTGGAGATTTAGAAGCATTCTTGATTGAATAGTGAGTCCTTACCCCAGAAAATGTGGTTTGCAGGCTTAATAAATACTGTTAATATCGATCATTTTCTTATATACGTTGTGTACTTAATCTGCTTCACTAATTAAGCATTCTATTTTTTAACTAGTACCAAATATTATCTTGGTATACTTTGAAATATGGTACTGCTAGATCCCCTTCTTTCCCACTTTTTTTCAATATTCCCTTGGAGATTCTTCACCTTTTGTTATTCAGATGAATTTCATTGTAACTTTCTCTAGCTTCATAAATAATCTTTCAGTAGTGTGATACACTGAACAAGTAAATTAACGTATGTAGTGTTATCATTTTATTATACTGGCATTGAATGATCATGAGCAATTAATATTTCCCTAGTTATTTTTGTCTATCTATATTGTTATCAAGAGTTTTGTAGCTGTACAAGCTCTCATTTCATAGCTGAGCAAACCTGGGACCCAGAGAAGTTAAGAAATTTGGCCTAGAGCCAATATCAAGAGCTCTCAAGTCCTATTCTGCTTTTTTTCACTGCATCACAGCTCTGAGTGCAAATATAAACAAATCTTTCTACTTTGCCACATTGTGTCTTGATGCTCCATAAATTGTTACTTGATAATATGAAATGATTTTATTAATTTTCCTAGAAGGAGAGAAACAAATGAAAGACTATTTCTAAAGAAAGAAGGAAAAAATATTTTCTTACCTCCTAGGGAATCACCAGTTCCAATGAAGAAAGCCTTTTTTTAATTGGAAAACCTGGTCCCAATAGAGAGAAATGAAGAACATCATAAATGACCTTTGGTGGAATGGGGTTTGTAGAGGAAGTTGAAACCCTGACAAAAAAATAAATTGAGATAAATAAAATTACTTTTATAAATGCTTTTATTAATCTTAGAGTTGCATATGGAAGACCTGAAAGGGAGGCAGATTTAGATGAAATATGAAGAAAAATTTCATAACAAACTTGAAAACTATGGGGTGCCTTGAAGAGGCTGTATATTTTTTTGTCATGATTCTTGGAGAAAGGCTTCATCCAAGGGGTTGAAAATTGGGTTTGATGACTTTTAGTCCCTTTGAACTTCACAATTATGATTGTAAAGAATGTATGTGAACAGTCAGCATTTAAGTGTTAACTTAAAACTGCACTAAAACTTTTGGAACCATTTGTATGTCTAAGAAAATATGTGTGTGTGGCTCCACATGTGCCCATAAATATTGTTTTTATGTTGTTTTAGTCCTGCCTAGTTCTATGTGTCCTCACTTCGGGTTTTCTTGGCAATGATAAAGGAGTGGTTGGCCATTTCATTCTCCAGCTCATTTTACAGATGAGGAACTGAGGCAAACAGGGTTAAGTGACTTTCCCAAGGTCACACAGCTATTAATTGTCTGAAGCTGGATTTGAAGTCAGGAAGATGAATCTTCCTGACTCCAGACCCAATGCTATATCTACTGCACCCCCTAGCTGCCTCCCCATAAATATATAGCACTATTAATACTAGTATTTTATGCTATCCTATACAAGGGCAGCGAGGTGGCACAGTAGATAGAGTGCTGGTCCTGGAGTCAGGAAGACTTATCTTCATGAATTCAAATCTAGCTTCAGGTACTTACTAGCTGTGTGACTCTAGGCAAGTCTCTTGCCTCAGTGTCCACATGTATAAAATGAGCTGAAGAAGGAAATGGCAAATCACTCCTGTGCCTTTGCAAGAAAACCCCAAATGGGGTCATGAAGAGTCAGACATGATAGAAAAATGAATAACCACACTATTCTATACATACTAATGCTCTATGCTATATTACTACTGCTATATACAGTCATAGATATACTAATACTACATGAATGATGTTGTTTTTAATATTAGAGATTAGATGACACCTTGAATTCCTGAAATGTAGTCATGTTTTTTGGCTGAGGTAAATACTTTATTTTGGTAAAGTCTAGAATTGAGATTAGAAAGATATGCTTGTGCTTTTCTGACAATTTCCTTCATAGGGAAATATTTTTGGTGACTCTTTACTTTTAATTATGCCTAATTACTAAGTCCTTCTGTGAAGGTCTTAAAATAAGTACTTGGTACAAGTGTATTTCACTCAGGAGGCTTAAGCTCCTTAAGTAGATAACTTGGGTGGTTCAATATATTGTGAAGCTTTAAATAGGAAAAAAAGGCTCTTCAGATTCTTTCCTGTATTTGCTCCAGCTACAATATCATTTCTTATAGACAGATTTGACTCTTTCTAATGAGTGTCTACATGAAAAGATTATGAAGTCCAATAGCATTATTTCCAGCTAATGTGGGTTCCTAATGATGTAACTGGGGGGTAGAGGGATTAGTATTATAAGTTAAGAGGATATTAATCCTCTTAACAATTAACATGGACCTGGTTTGTGCATTGTTCCAGTGTGGCAGAATTCCATCAAGGAAATGAGATGTGCCTTATGGTGAAGTGTGTGCATGTGCCTGAAACATCGCATTCTAACTTTCTTCTTCCATTTGCCTTTACTGAGTAACCAATATTTAGGCTTTCCCAGTCTCAAAATCTTTTTATCATGTCCTTGTTCTGCATCTGGATGCTGTGAGAGTTCATGCTGTCATGAAGTCACCGACTATCTGCCTTCCTTCATATTCCCTTTTTGGAGTGCTAGCATGATTTAGAATTCCAAAGCTGTTTTTATAATATGACAAACAGTATTCAGACTGAGCAAAAGATCAAGATAGCACTTAATAAAGTCAACTTCAGCCAACTTCTTTATTTTTTGTTATATTAATTTATTTTTTTCTGTAAGATCTCATTTTAAATACTAAATGGTAAACTCTTTGGAATGCCATCTAAGAAACTGTCACCTACACAGGGCAATTAGTGAAATGTTGCCTGAATGGTGATGATAAGCAATAGTCAATAAATATTTATTAAGGGCCCATTATGTGCTAGGCACTTTGTCAAGCCCTATGGATACAAAAAGAGACAAAAGAGAATTCTGTCCCTCAAGAAGCTCTTAATCTAATGAGAGAGGCAACAAACAGACACAGTAAATTCTTTATCAGAGTCTGTGCTGCAATATGAAAATGAATATGTAGTCATGCAATATCCCTTGCCCTCAAGGAGCTTACCTTCTACTAGGAGGGATACAACATGTGTGCAAGTAAGTAAATATAAAATCATACCATGTAATTTCAAGAATGACAGAGGACTGATAACTGGGAGGAATTAGGAAAGGCCCAAGGGAAGCTAGGAATTCTAAGAGATGGAGATAAGGAAGGAGGAGGAATACTTGTACAGATGGATGGAGCTGGGGGATGAAAAATTGTGTACCAGGAACAGTTAGCAGGCCAATCTGACTTAGAGTAGAGTACGTGAAGGACAATAATAAGAAATGAGAATGGAAAGTGGAAAAGGAGGTTGGAGTCATAATATGGAGTGATTTAAGTAATAGACTAGGAATTTTGTATTTGATCCCAAAAGTATTAGAGAATCACTGGAGATTTTTTTTTTGTAGCAGATGACTTGGTCAGTTTTAGGAACATCAGTTTGGCAGCTCTGTGAAGACTGGATTGGACAGGGGAAATAAATTTAATCTTTCTCCTGTATCACCAAGGCAATATTGACAGCACCAGGGCAACTATGAATATGCCAGTATAGTTCTGAATTGCAAAGTATAACAGATTGTTCATATAGAAGGTGGAAGGAAAACATTTATTCAGACACCAGGAAGCCAAATCTCAACCCTAGGACACCAAATCCATCATAGCAACCAAGAAGTCAATATACATTATCACTGCAGGGGACAAAGACATGCTGCCAGGGCCTTCCCACAAGCAAACACTCATAAGACTGGAAGTGCCTGCTTGCAGCCTCTCTCCTCCTCCCTCACCGCTGTCACCAACTTCTTCCCAGTTCTGCTCCAGCCCTCCTATTCCACCCATTCAGCAAGCTTCTCCCATTACATGTGACTTAGGCTTCTGTGTGATTTAAGCAGGTCACATGGGCTTATTAATGAATGGGAAAGATCTTCCCATTTAAATCGCCATTACATTTCATGTACTTATGAAATGAGAAGAATGCCAATACAGTAATCATTACCTTTTATAAGTCTTGGAAGTTTTCAAAGAGATTTACACACACGTTATCTCATTTTGACCTTCAGAACAATCCTTTGGAGTAGATGCTATTGTTATTTCCTTTTTACAGTTGAAGAAACTGAAGTTGACATTAAGTGACTTGCCCAGAGTTGCATACCAAGTGCGTGTCTGAGACTGATTTATATCTGAACTTATATCTTCCTGACTCCAACTCTAGCATCATATCTACTGCACCGCTTAGTTGTCATCTGGCTAACAGGATTGTTGTGTTGATCAAATGAGAAAATGAAATTATTAGTAATGATAGGTCTTTGAAAAAAAGAAAACTCTATATGATTATAAAGCATTTATACTTACTAACATATCCACTATTTGGTGTATGTATATATTCTCTATCTTTATGAGCCATCTTTATACCAATTATGCTCAGCTGAAGGCATTGTTAGGCATAAGCAGCTTTTGGAAACAATATTCAGCAATGGGCCACATCTTACCATCTAACAATTGAAATTTGCAGAAAGTATAAGATCCCTTGGACTTATTATTTGTTGATTATGAAAAAGTATTTAATACAGTAGAAAAAAATAGTATCTTATGGGCTTTTTCCCCCAAATGTATTCATTTGTTTTCAGTTTCAACAATCTCTTCCATAAGACCTTATAGGACCTTTTACTTATGTACCATCCATACATCAGGATCACTCATGATTCCTCAGAAGAGGTAACAACAGAACCAGCCTTCTGACAGTAACTATCAGGGGAGGAAGAAAATGAGATGTCTGGTCACCAAAGTTATTCATGACTGTGAATGGGAGGAGATCCAGTGCCGGATTATTTGTGGATGGTGGAGTCTTTTGGTTAGTCTTGTTTGCAGATGACATTGTGCTGACTGTAATCAACTCCAGGACATCACAACCTTAAAACCCTAGATGGGATCACAAAGAGTTGGACAGGATTTAAATGATCCAACAATTTTATATGTCAAAGGTGAAAAGATGGGTTGATTACTTGGCAAGAATAAAGATAATAAAGGATAGTAAGCTCCACTGCTATCCTCTTGATTTTAAGCAAAAGTGAGGAAGGCCTCCACTGCAGCCTGTTGGGTGGACTTTCTCTGGTGAACTTTGGGGAGAACATGAATGAGAATTGTCCGGGAGGGACAAGCAATGATGGGCTGCAATCTGTACTATTGGAGGGAAATCTTGAATCTTTGAGATCACTGTTTTGCGTATGTGCATATAAGTGTGTGCATGTAGATATGTATGCTATACTAGACACAAATACAACTTGTGAAAAACATACAACTCAGTACAAATACAAAATATTATTATTAAGTAAAGCTTTGGATGCTCTCAATATATCGATCTGACTGCTAATTATCATTTGGTAGAATTGGTTCCCAGAGAAACCTGCCAAGATTTTAAGTTTTTGCTGGTAGAAAGGAGTTCATTTTTCTATTGTTAGCATCTTTTAAAAATTCTTCACATTCACTGAAAGAGTGAAGAGATCTGGGAAATTCTTTTTTCTTATTCTACCTCTCTTATGTAGCCATGATTTATCATGCAGTAAAACTCATGATAGTATCAGGATGTAACATTACCCTTGGGATGTTCCACTACTCTGAGAGACTATTGGAAATCTTTGTCAAACAATCTTTTGGAAATTGTTGAATGCCCTGAAATTTTACACATACAAAAAAATACATATATGATTTTAGATCCTTGCAGAGACAGGGACATGCTGCAGATCCAGTTAAACTGAAGAATAAGAAATACTGCATGGAATAATACTACAAGTCAGCATTTATAAATTTCTGTAAGTTTTTCAAAGTGCTTTACATATACCAACTCTTGAAATAATATATATACAATTAGAAATCTTGACAAACAGAATTGAAATAGTATTCTATTAAATTCCATGTCAAGAGTTATTAGAAGATTATGCCAGGAAGCTCAGCATGTGATTTTTGAAAGAATTCTTATCTGGTGTCACTGTCACATCAATCTTCATACCAATTAAAGGTCCACAAAAGAGTGGGATTTAAATTGAAAATTTAAAGTAAAATAAAATTTTAAATATTTAAAATATTATGTCTAACACTTTAATACTGACCAATTTCATCAGCATTCCCTAATTAGTTTCAGATTGTAGGACAAGCCTTCTATGCATACACACACATATGTGTACACACACACACATATAGTCATGTCTTCCTGGTGATCATATTTGATGATTGATGTAAGGGCGATGGGACAAATCATAGAGTGTGTGTCTGTGTGTCTGTGTGTGTAGGCTGTGACATGTTACAATGAGGATTTTCCTGCAAGCAGTGGCATCAAGAGCCAAACATAAAGGACCAATAGAATCAACAACAATAACACTTCTGATACTTTTCCAAACAGAAAGAAGGAAACAAGGTGGGAGGAGGGTTTGGTTTTACTCAGATGTATTTTTTCCCCAAGATCATAATTGTCTTTTGTCATTTTATATTACTTTGGGCAAAACTATACAAATTATAGGGGGATATAAACTGGGATCCAGAAAAGTGACAAATGTAATTAAAATTATATAAAACCAAGTTACTAGGCAAAGGTTAAGGGAAGAAAGGATATTTACTCTGGAAAAGAGAAATGCTTTCTATGCATTTAGTTATGAAAAGAATGTTGACCTCACAGTTTCTGTGGGTGACTAAAAAAAGGAAATCTATTTCAAGTTCAGCATGAAAGATTCTTTGAGATTGATGAAATGCTAGAAGAGGTCAATAAAGAAGGTTTCAGAATTGCTTATAGAATTTTTAAAAAGGACAGTGTTTCTTGGAGGCAGGAGACTGAGGCAGGTGTTCCTGGTAGGCATCTGCAATGGAATGTTTTTTCATTATCTCTTAATGTATCTGTGATTCAGACTTTTTTTTTAACCTTGTTCTCCCAATTCAGCTTTCTGGGCTTCCATTAACTTTGGTGCTACTTGATCCATGAAGTCTGTTTTTATTTTAGTCAGTTTTCTGGGAGCAAAATTGTTTTTCCTTCCCTGAGGAAATAATGAGAGGAAGCATTTAGATAGTGTTTGGGGCAGCTAGAATGGACCTAGAGTTAAGAAGAGCTGAGTTCAAATGTGACCTCAGACACTAGCTATGTGACCCTGGGCAAGTCACTTAACTGTTTGCCTCAGCTTCTTCATCTGTAAAATGAGCTGGAGAAGGAATGGCAAACCACTCAAGTATCTCTGACAGGAAAACGAACAAGACTCAAAAACAGCTTAACGACAACAAATACGATATTTTGAGGTTTGCAAAGTGCTTTTAAAAATCCTCTCCTTTCATTCTTACAACAATCCTCGGTAATAGGTGCTATTATTTTCCCCATTTTTACGGATGATGAAACTGAGACAGACTGGAGGTAAAATGACTTACCGAGGGTCACACAGTGTCTAAGAAGAAAGGATTTGAACTCAGGACTTCCTCACTCCAGTCCCACACTTTATACACTATTTCAACTCACTGCTGATTCAGATTTCATTTCATGACCTTTAAGGCATACAATGTACAACTATCATGTCTAATTTACAGATAAAGAAGCAGAAGCTATGAGGTTTTTTTCCCAAGGTGTGGCTTCTATTACTATGATATGTTCCTTATTTTTCTTGTTTTCTTAAACAAAATAATCTTATAGGTATATTGAAATAGTCTAATATTTCATGATATTGCCATTGGCTGGAATTACATTCCTGGAAGTGTGATGAAAACTTTTCTCTCTTTTGTTCCTTTTTGTTCCACACATTAGCTTTTTCTTTTATTTTAAATTAATTTACTTGTTTTCAGTTTTCTACAGTTACTTCCATATATCTTAGATTTTCTCCCCCTCTCTCCCTTCTCCTTCTCCCTTCTTTCCCTCTCTTTCCCTGAGATAATGTGCAATCTTGTATAGGTTCTACACATACATTCTTATTAAACATATTTTCACTTTAGTCATGTTTGATAGAATAATTAAAATGAATGGGAGAAATCATGAAAAAAACCAAACCAAAACATAACACAAGAGAAAATGATCTGCTTCAGTCTGTGTTCCAGTTCCATAGTTCTTTTTCTGGATGTGGAAGGCATTTTGCCTAAAGAGTCCATTGGGAATTTTTTAGGTGCTTGCATTGCTATGAAGGACTAAATCTACCAGAAAAATTCCTTGTATACTGTGGTGTTGCTATGTACAAAGTTCTTCTGGTTCGGCTCCTTTTACTCAGCATCAGTTCACATAAGTCTTTCCAGGTTTTTCTGAAGTCTTCCTGTTCATCATTCCTTATAGCACAATAGTATTTCCTTACATTCATATATCACAACTTGTTCAGCCATTCCCCAACTAATGGGCACCCCCTCGATTTCTAGTTCTTGGCCACCACAAAGAGACCTGCCATAAATATTTTTTTACATGTGTCACCCTTTCCTATTTTTAGGATCTCTTGGGGATACAGTCCTAGAAGCTATATTTCTGGGTCAAAGGGCATGCACATTTTTGTAGTCCTTTGGGCATAGTTCCAAATTGCTCTCCAGAATGGTTGGATCAGCTCACAGCTCCACCAACAATGAATTAGTGTTCCAACTCTCCTACATCCTCTCCAACATTTATCGTCTTCCTGTTTTGTCATGTTAACTAATCTGACAGGCGTGATGTGGTACCTCAGAGATGTTTTGATTTGCATCTCTCTAATCAATAGCGATTTAGGGCATTTCTATTGGCTTTTTCTCTACCCCTTTGTATCTACCCATGATGGCTTCCTTTGCTTGAAGGGTTTTGAAAGATGAGCTCAGGGGTGGGGAACCTGGGGTTTTTTGCCCTTTAGGTCCTTGGGTGCAGCCTTTTGACTGAGTCCATGTTTCATAGAACAAATCCTTTTTATTAAAGGTATGTTTGGATTCAGTCAAATGGCCACACTTGAGGACCTAGAGGGCAATAGGTGGCCTTGAGGCTGAGTTCTCCACCCCTGGACTAGTTTGTTTTCATTGGGTTTCAGACGTTTTCAGAAAAACATGGTCAGAATTATATGAAGTGATGCAAAATGGAATGAACAGAACCAGGAGAACATTGCACATAGCAACAACAGTGTTACAGTGATGAATCTGGAGGACTTAGCTACACTGATGAATACAGGATCCAAGACAGTCTGAAGGTCTCATGATGAAAAATGCTATCCACCTCCAGAGAGAAAACTAATGAATTCTGAGTGCCAGTGGAAGTATGTTTTTTCACTTTATTTTTCCTGTTTTTCTAACATACGTTTTGCATGATTTCACATGTATAATTGATATCATATTGCTTGCCATCTTGGGCTGCTAGGTGGTATGGTGGAGAGAGTCCTGGACTGAAACCAGGAAAATCCATCTTCAAATCTGATCTCAGACATTTGTTTACTAGTTTGTGATCCTGGGCAAGTCACTTAGCCCCTATTGTTTCAGTTCCTCATCTGTAAAATAAACTGAAAAAGGGAATAGCAAACTACTACAGTATCTTTGTCAAGAAAATCCCAAATAAGGTAACAAGGAGTCAGATACAACTAAAAACTGACTGAACAACAAAAGTTTACCTTCTTAATATTTGGGATAGGGATGGAAGGGAGAGAGGGAGAAAATGTAGAACCCAGAATTTTAAAATAAATGTTAAAAATATTCTAAAATGAAATTATAGAAAGAAGGGACTCTCTTTGCCTTTCTTGCATTCCTAGTGCTTAGCACAGTGCCTGGCATGTGGTAGGTGCTTAATAGATGCTTATTGACTGACTAAAAAAATCAGTCTCCTCCATCTTGTGCCCAATGCTAATTAAAAAGAGAAATTTATGAACAAATGTTATTATTTGAGCAATGTGTACTTTTTCACGGGTCATTTAGGCATTTTCAAAGAGACATGTGTCACCAGAAGACTAGCTACCACTGCTGAAAAACAATCAGGAAACTATGTAGTTGCAGGAAGTTTTGTGACTTTTTTAGAAAATGTATTTCTGAACACTGTCTATGTTCTGAAAAGTTTTTATAAGACTAACAGACATCCTAATTTGGTGAAGTTTGTTAATGAATTAAGTATTCTGAAATTCATGTAAGGTCCTGGGATCACAGATTTAGAGCTGTAAGAGACCTTAGAGGTCATCTAGTCTACCCTGTTTCTTTTACAATTTAGGAAACTGAGGTCCACAAGGATGGCTTGCCCAATGTCACACAAGTAGTAAGTGACAGCATTTTTTTCTACTGTACCATGCTGCCTTTCAAAGTTAAAAAAAAAGAGTGGCTTGATTTATAGCATTTAGTCCACAAGCATTTATTAAGTCCCTATTATGTACTCAGTGCTGTCCAAGGTGCTGAGGATACAAAGGCATGCACCCCCTCTCCCCCCAAAAAACCAAACAGCCCAAAAACAAACCTGTTCCTGGCCTCAGGGAACTGTTGCTTCCCTAAAGCCAAACACTTGGCGATTAAAATGTCACTGTCTTAGAGCTTCAAAGGTGTTATACATTTAGCTCTTCATAGAACACAAGACATGTTGGAAAGACAACCTTTTTTCCTCTAATTCTTTCATCTTTTGATATCTTCAGTGAAAGTTCATTCTGCAAGGAAATTGCAATGTTCTGTTTCTAGGAAATTATAGAATTATCCCTGAGGGATTGAATTACTTCCATGAGTGTTACCTGAACAATTCACCCAAAGGACCAGGGAGGACCCTAGAATAAAAAATTGTAGCTAGAAACATTTTGCATAGAAGTTTTTCTCCATTGGATCTGCATTATGTATATATTTCAGTACTCGGAGGGATCTGTGATCTTATCACAGAATGAGTATACCTTAGGCACTATATAAGAACTTTAAAAGTATTAATTATATAACAAGATTTATTGTTTCTTCTGCTTAGAATCCTATTCAAAGTGAAATATTAAGGAGAACTTGGAGCAAATTATTCCCTGGTGGTGTTATTTCAGTAGAAATGTCATCTTTTCCAGATGACGTCAAATACTTCATAAGCACTGGAATAAGCTACTCCTCCCCCATCACCCTTGGGGTTTTCTCTCTACGTCTAGAAATGTTGAGAGAAAACTGTTTCTTCATGCCCCAGGAACAAATTGAATGTGTGTGAGATAGAAAAGTGGGAGTAAATGGAAAAATGGGTCCCTGTGGTCCATTGTTTTAGTTCTGAGGGAGCTATAGATAAGGTTTTAATTCTACTGAGGAATCAAATGATACTATTAACAGTAGTAGATATTTGTCCCCTACCCCCACCCATACCCCACCCCCTTTTCCAGAAGGCAAGGAAATCTCTAGGACAAAGTTGTTTTAATCTTTGATCAAATGATTAATTTTGCAGAAATTCATTTTGCTTCCCTTTGGAGAATATACAGGAGCAATTGTTTGAAGCTATCATTATGAGAGTTACACAGGTTTCAGAGAAATGGGTTGGTAATGTTATAAATGTTTACTTGGCTAGAGGTGATGGGACTAGCACCACCATAGTATGTAGATGTGAACTTCCAGTTACCTATCCCTCACTTCCTCCATTCTTCTGTGGTGTCATCTCCTATGGTGTCATCTCCTGTGGGAAGCCTTTTTTCATTCTTGTAGTTGTCAGTTGCCTCTCTCTTCTCAATTTATCTTTTCTTTGCATATCTGTTTGCATGTTGTTCTATAACCTACTCCCACTTTCCCCAGTAGAATGTAAGCTTCTTGGTGACAGGACCTGCTTTTCATTTTCATCTTTGTATCTCCAGTACCTAGCACAGAGACTTGCCATGTAGATTAAATGTTTTGTTGAGCTGCAGTTGTCAATATCATTAATTATATGAGCTATATCTTTGAGGAACCACAGAGTGAATTATATGTGTGTCTCATTGTTATGGAACTTTGGAGGGTGCTTTTTGTTCTTTTGGTTGTTGTTTTTTTGTTTGTTTTGTTTTGTTTTGTTTTTTGACCAGGCAGTTGGGGTTAAGTGACTTGCCCAGGTTCACACAGCTAATCTCAGGTGTCTGAGGCTATGTTTGAATACAGGTCCTCCTGCCTCCAGGGCTGGTGTTCTATCTACTGCGCCACCTAGCTGCCTTGTTATGAAATTTTTTAATCATAGTGGGGATGCCCATCTGGTAGGTCTTACGATACAAAGTCAAGAAATTTAAGGGCTTCTTGGAAATTTTCCTTTGTTGGAGAACTATAGAGATAAAATGAATAAACACTATTTTGTAATTACCATATATAAATATATGTATGTATAAATATACATGTGGACATATACATATATGTAGAAATATACATATGTATGTATACATATATGTATAGGTATACATATGTATATATATTTGTGGAACTGTAAACATAAAATTAGGTGATTTATGAGGAAAAATTGAATATTATAACTGGGCTGCATTCAGTGTACCTACAGGAAAATATAATGTCAATTCTTTATCTTTTTCAGATTCATAGCCAAACCATGTGCCTTGGGACTTAACATCCAGGCCAATGGACCACAGAAAGCCCAGCCTAATGCCATTCTGGAAAAGGTCTTCACTGCAATTACAAAGGTATGTCACAATTGCCAAATCCATCAATTAACAGGTTTTCATTGCTTCCCTTCCATATGATCAGTGCTGTGCTAGACAAATACGTTGTCCAGAAGCATTACTTAAATTGGCAAAATATAAATTAGCAGAGGAGAATTAATGCTTAGACCAAAAAGGTTAGGAAATTAACAAGTATGTGAAAGGTTAGGTGCCTATTAGTCCATCCTCAGAGTGTAGGAAAACCAACGTGCTCACTCATCCTTGAATAATCCTGCTTTGTCAGTGGTGAATCATTCTGTTCCTCTTTTTATTTCATGGGAAATCTAGGAAGAGGTATGAAACCTGTGTTGTTCGGTACTCGTTCGTATGTGTCAGAGGGGAGGCAGAGTATATAATTTGTTCTTGTGTGGAAAAGCTACATTGGTGCTGATAGCAGTGTCCATTCTTGGGCTTCTCAAAAACAGTCAAGGAGAGTAAACATCAATTACAGAAAAATCAAGGATGGTAAAAATAAAGGAATATAAAGCATGGCAGGGTAACCAGGGTATGGCAAAAAGATGAAGCTGCGCATAGAAGCAACATGAGGCAAGTGACAAAAATATAGAGGTTGTAGTTCTATCAATAAGCATTTGTTAAGTACCCACTGTGTGTAAGGCATTGGACTAGATGATGATGATACAAATATAGAAATAAAATAGTCTCTGCCTTGAAAAAGCTTATATGCTATTGAAGGAGACAATATGTTGATATATAAATATATGCAAAATATTTGCAAAATAAATACAAGTTAATAAATACAAGGCACTAACAACTGAGAGGATCAGAAAAAAATAAAATTCATGAATGGGAAGGATCTTTCTGAGAACAAATGAGAAAGGGAGCTTGAAGTACTCAATGCTATTGAAAAAAAACCATAACAGGGAAGGTCCTTAGGAGCTACCTAAAGTGGATGTACTAGTCATATATAAGCAGAGAGAAATTAAAGATTCACAAAATCTCACAGCTGGAGGTAATCTCAGAAGCCATCTCGGGCAGCCTATACCTGATCCAGAATCTTTCCTACAATTTCCCCCATGTGATCATCCATTATCTCTCCTGGAAGATCTTGAGTGAGGCAGAACTTACTTCTTTTGGAGGCAACGCATGCCACTTCTGCACAGCTTCATGGAAGTTTTCCCTTACATTACCTCTTCCACACATGACTCCTATCACTGTCCTTTAAAGTTAAAAAAAACATATCTACTTCCTGGTCCACATTTCAGCTCTTCAATTTCTTGGAGACAATAATAGGAAGTTTTTCTTTCTTTGGACTTTCCATAGCAGTTTGTTTATGCCCTTTTTGCATGCTTAATCAAATAGTAATTTGCATTATAGTTATTTGTATGTCATTATTTTATGAGATTGTGAGCTCCATGAGGCCAGAGGCTATCTTATTTAATTTTAATGCCCCATCTTAGTTCTTAGTATACTCTGACTAAATGAACTAAAATTATTTGTTGAGAAGGACTGTTATATTTTCTCTAGGTAACATTGTATTTTCAGATACTTAGCTTCCTCATTTTTGCCTTTATTTTGTGGGACTTAATGCAGACTGTTTAGTCAGATATTGACAATCTAGCAAATTTCACTCCTAACTTGATATTTGTAGTTACTGATTATTTGAATTGATTATTCTCATATTCACATTAAAGTCTAAGTACCTGATAAGAATTTCTTAGATGATTCTACTAAAGTATAAAGACCATTTTCCTAATGGGAAACCATTGAGTATTTCCAGAATTTTCCCCTGGGGGAAAAAGAGATTGAATGAATGAAAAAGCAAAAAAAAAGTTCTTGTAGCTTGTGGGGGTCATTGTAGCCTTTTCTAAATTACAATCTATAAAAGCATCTTTATTACAAAAAGAGAAACTTGTATATTCTTTTGCATTTGCAGAGTTGAAGATTTAACCTTGTGTGTTTATATGGTATGTTAAATTGGCTAAGAAAAATACATATTTTTTTCACTGAAACAGATATATCAAGGGCACTGCTAGGCTCCTTTTAAAATGTGATCATAGCACATTTAAATTCACTTTATGTAAGGAATTATATGTGTATCAAGAATATACTATTCCAAAAGGACAATATCATATTTTCTATATGCCTGTATTCCTATAGGAATCATGCAAAAGAGATTTTATTTCTTTTGCCTTACATTTACCACAGTTACCAGAATAATTTCTAATACAAAGGTAGTAAAGAGATTTTGCAGCTGGGTTGGCTGCTCTAGAGAATATTTGCTCTCAGCTAATTTCAGTGATTATGTTTCACTCAGTTTCCAAGGTGACTCCTTTTGAAATTGTCATAGGCTTTACAAAAACAGCCTTACATTTTAAATATTCCAATAATCAGGAAAAGTTGAGACTTCTCTTTCTTAAATCCTTCTGAGTCCTCCCATTTGTAAAAAAAAAAATAAACAGGTTAGATGAAGAAAGAAATCTGGGGAAGAGAACGACTTCAAGACTCATGGAGAAAGTTTGAGGTGTTAAGCATGAAAACTGCTACACATGATGAAAAATCTCATCAAGTCTAGTGACCTCTCTTTTTTATGAAACTTATTTATTTTTAGTTTTCAATGATCATTTCCACAAGATTTTGAGTTCCAAATTTTCTCCCCATCTCTCCCCTCCCCTCCCCTATAACCCCTTGCATTCTGATTACCCCTTCCCCAATCTTCCCTCCCTTCTATCACACCCCTCCCTTCCCTTATCCCCATCTTCTCTTTTTTCTTGTAGGGCAAGACAGATTTCTGTACCCCATTTCTATATTTCTTATTTTCCAGTGACATTTCTCAACATTCGTTTCTAAAACTTTGAGTTCCAGCTTCTCTCCCTTCCTCCCTCCTATTCCCACTGAGAAGGCAAGCAATTCAGTATAGGCCAGGCATGTGTAGTCATGCAAAAGACTTCCATAATAATCATGTTGTGAAAGACTAACTATACTTCCCTCCATCCTATTCTTCCCCTCATTTATTCTATTCTCTCTGTTAACTTTGTCCCTCCCCAAAAGTGTTTACTTCTAATTATTCCCTCCTCCAATTTGCCCTCCCTTCTATCATCCTCCTCCCACACCTCACTTATCCTCTTCTCCTTTACTTTCCTGTAGTGTAAGATAGATTTTCATACTATTTGAATATGCATGTTATTCCCTCCTTAAGCCAAATATGATGACAATAAGCTTCACTTTTTCCCTCTCATCTCCCCTCTTTTTCCCTCTATTGAAAAAGCTTTTTCTTACCTCTTTTGTGAGAGATAATTTGCCCCATCCCATTTCTTTTTTTCTCCTCCTAATATATTCCTCTCTCACCCCTTAATTTTATTTATTTAGATATCATCCCTTCCTATTTAACTCACCCTGTGCCCTCTTTCTATGTGTATGGATATGATCCCTCCAACTACCCAAATATGGAGAAAAATTTCAAGAATTACAAATATTATCTTTTCATGTAGGAATTTAAACAGTTCAACTTTAGTAAGTCCCTTATAATTTTTCTTTCCTGTTTACTTTTTCATGTTTCTCTTAATTCTTATGTTTGAAAGTCAGATTTTCTATTCAGCTCTGGTCTTTTCATCAAGAATGCTTGAAAATCCTCTGTTTCATTGAATGGCCATTTTTCCCCCTGAAGTATTATACTCAGTTTTGCTGGGTAGGTGATTCTTGGTTTTTAATATTAGTTCCTTTGACTTCTGGAATATCATATTCCAAGCCGTTCAGTCCCTTAATGTAGAAACTGCTAGATCTTATGTTATCCTGATTGTATTTCCACAATACTCCAGTTGTTTCTTTCTGGATGCTTGCAATATTTTCTCCTTGACCTAGGAACTCTGAAATTGGCTCTCAATATTCCTGGGATTTTTTCCTTTTAGTATATCTTTCAGGAGGTGATTGATGGATTCTTTCAATATTGATTTTACCCTCTGGTTCTAGAATATCAGGGCAGTTTTCCTTGATAATTTCATGAAAGATGATGTCTAGGCTCTTTTTTTGATCATGGCTTTCATGTAGTCCCATAATTTTTAAATTGTCTTTCCTGGATGTATTTTTCAGGTCAGTTGTTTTTCCAATGAGATATTTCATATTAGCTTCTATTTTTTCATTCATTTGGCTTTATTTTGTAATTTCTTGGTTTCTCATAAGATCTTTAGCCATTCTTATTTTTAAAGAACTATTTTCTTCAGTGGGTTTTTGAACCTCCTTTTCCATTTAGATAATTCTGCTTTTTAAAGCATTCTTCTCCTCATTGGCTTTTTGGGTTGGTCTATTTTTAAAGGTGTTATTTTCTTCAGCATTTTTTTGGGTCTCCTTTAGCAGGCTGTTGACTTGCTTTTCATGATTTTCTTGCATTGCTCTCATTTCTCTTCCCAATTTTTCTTCTACTTCTCTTACCTGATTTTCAAAATTCTTTTTGAGCTCTTCCATAGCCTGAGACATTTTTTTTGGAGGTTTTGGATGTAAAAGTCTTGTCTTTGATGTCTTTGCCTGATGGTATACTTTGTTCTTCCTCATCCTGAAAGGATGGAAGAAAATACCTGTTCACCAAGACAGTAATCTTCTATAGTCTTATTTTTCCCTTTTTTGGGCATTTTCCCAGCCAGTTACTTGACTTTTGAGTCCTTTGTCAAGTGGAGGGTATACTCTAGGGACCTGTAAATTCTCAGTTCCTCCAAGGTGGCACTATCAAGGGAGAGGAATTTGCTCCTCTCTTGCACTGCTCTCTGGTCTGGGAGCGACCACAAGCTTTTTTGCCCAGGATCTCTAAGTAGGATTCCCTGTCCAGAGCCTCCACTAGCTCCACCAGCCAGTGCTCCTCTTTACCACAGGACTGCTACTCAGGATGGCTCAATTCCCCCAGGGTCTTTAGGTCAAGAACTCTAAAAATGGATGCTGCTGCATCAGTAACTGCCACAGCCCTGGGGCCAGGGCCAGACTGTATTCCCTTCTCACCCAGGTGAATGAACTTTCTCACCAGCCTTTGAAGCTGTCTTTGGCATTTGTGGGTCAAGAAATCTGGGAGCTACAATTGCTGCCTGGGATTCTGTGCCCTGAAGCCTACTCCAGTCCTGTACATGCTGCACCATGCAGCCAAGTCTGGGCTGCACTCTGCTCCGAGCTGGTGGGATAAACTTTTCCTGTTGGCCTTCCAGGCAGTCTTGGGCTGGAAATCTCTTTCATTCTGTCATTTTGTGGCTTCTGATGTTCTAGAATTTGTTTAGAGTCATTTTTACAGGTATTTTATGAGCTATGAGAGGAAAGCTATAGCAGGTTGGTCTTTCTACTCTGCCAACTTGGCTCCACCCCCTTGCCTGTCTTTTGATAGTGGCAATATTTTGTGGAAGGAATTTGGGAGGGGTCAACCACAAAAATTTTGTAATGTTTTGTTTCTCCTTCCTTTAGTAGACAAAAGTTTAATACATCACTAGATTCTTTTAAAAACTCATCATGGATTCTTTACTGGCCAGTGGAAAAGCAGGTGGGAGAAACTGTAATACAATATGCATAAATTCATTTAAGTTTGACAGGCATTTATTAAATTTTTGCGTATAGTAAGTACTTGGAAGAATGCTTTATCATTCATTCAGCAGGCAGTTATTGATGTACTGTAGGTCAGGAGAAAGATGGAAGCTGGATATGAAAATCTAGGAGTCATTTGCAGAGAAACAAATTGCACAGGAAAAGTAGTATATAGAATATCATCCCGGAAATGTATGACTAAAAAAGGGGGTGGTATGGTCATCCAGTCAGAATGAAAAATAGCTGACATACATCTCATGTGTTCTTTTTGTTATCTGTGAAATATCAAGAAATCTAGAGGAAGACCCCACAGAATGTGGGGTAGATACCTTGGAAAGTGGTGAAAAGCTGTGGACTAGAGTTGAATATACTATATACTTAGGTGGATTGCAAACTGTACTAATAGATAGAGTCAACAAATTATTGAAATATAGATGAATTTATCCCTATCCATGAGTTTACTTAAACCTTTCTTAAGCCAGTTTGTATGTTCAACCTGTGCCTGTCCTCTCCAGACTAAGAAATTCCATTTCTACTGCTATGAGATAAGAATTTCCATACCATTTTAGGCTTATGGCATATCTAACACAGTACTCTGTTGCTAGTGGAGGCCACAAGGGATGTTGTCTGGGAGGAGATGGTTATCCTCGCAGTCATCATCCTCAAGAGCTACTTTTGTTAGGTATTTATGACTTTGCTGCTCCAAAATTTGACTGAACATCCCTTTAAAAGCTTAGCTTTTTTGCTTACTTTTTTTGCTTACTTTCTATACAACTCCTTAGAGGTAATAGAAATTTTGAGGTTTCTTTTTTAAATATTCCAAGCTTGTTTCACTTAAATTTCCAAGGATTTAAGGAAATATCCTGGGATTTTTGGGATATGGTAAGTTTATATTATCCAGGCCATCCATGACTATAAATCTTTCCATTACTTATCCTTTTATTTTGCTCTCATAGAGCAGCCATACCTTCTTATATCTCAGTCTTTTTAATTGCCCTTTTATCAATCTTCTCTAATTTCTATTTATCTTTCTTTGGCTGTGGCAACTAAAAATTGCATGTGGTATTGCAAAAGAGGAGAATTTTTTCTGTTTTGTTTTCGGTACCTTTGCTTAAGCTGTTAATTTTGTGTACAAGAGGTGGCTATATAGAATTTATTTAGCACTTTTAAGGTTGTAAAATGTTTTATGTGTTATCTAATTTGATTATCACAAGTCTGTGAGGTAGGTACAATTATTATGCCCTTTAAACAAATAGGAAAACTGAGGCTGAGAAGAGTTAATTAAACTGGTAAGTGTCTGAGGCAGGATTCCAGCTTAAGTCTTTATGACTCGGGCCCTCTAATAACAGAACCACCCACCCGAACACAGCTCTACCTAAGCCATGACCCTGGCCAGTTGCAGTGAAAGGGGCCTTGCTGGCCTGCTTCCCCACGTTAGTCCCAGCCTGCAGAGTCTGAGGGGGCTCCAGAGTCAACAGCGTCAAGGCTGCAGGGCCCAGCGAGCAGCCACCTGGGTAGTATTATACAGTTTGAGTTTGTTTTTGTCTTTAGATACCTAACCTTATCCTTACCCACATTAAAATTCACCTCTCCCTTTTTTTGCCCTCTTGTGAGCTCTTTCTCTAATCTATCCCTATTGGCTAAGTCTTTTCTTTTTTGCCACCCAAAAGAATTCAGTGGCATTAGATATGGTAGTGAGATCTATAATTTGTACTAGAGAAAAGAACCAAATAGTAATAATAGCTTTTGATTTGTTTTTCCTAAGCACTGTCCCATTTACTGTTTCATTTTGTCCTTGTGGCACGTTCTGAAATTGTGAAATAGAATAGTTATTATCATGTACATTTACAAGATGGGAAAATTGAGACAAAGACAACCTGTATACCCAGTGCTCCTTAGTGCTAGAGTTGATATGAGAAGCAATGTCTTTTATCTTCAGCCTACTCTAGTTGATGTATTCTCCCCCTTTCTAATCTGAAAAAAGAGAAAAGAAATGAAATTATCTTTTATAAGTTTCTGAATTGAAAATATCCTGAGAAAAATGTCATCCTTCTTCTAAGTGTGATTTTATTGTCCCAGAATCATATCAACAGAAATCACGAGTACATGCCTCTGATGTTGCATAAAAGGATATGGTGCAATATAGGTAAATATGATATAGGTTGTATTAATGTATATCACAAGTTTAAGAAGCGCTGAAACTCACAATGTCCATTGTTTCCCCAGTTTGATGGTAATTGTTAAGGACACAGGAGAATGCAGGATATGTTGGGAATAGGGAGAAATCAAGTTTCATTGGATTTGAATACATGGAAAGGATTAGTAAAATATTGTAAGGTATTTTGGAGACATACTTTGAAGGACCTTAAATGCTGGGCAATGGTTTAACCCTTACTAGAGGGGCAATGGAGAGCACTTGTACTATTTTGTTGTCTGTTCATCCATCCATCCATTCATTGGGTTAGAGTCTGCTTCTTAGGATTAGAGTCAGTAGGAGGAAAGTGTGACCCAGTCTTATTTTTATTTTAAGGGAAGCTGAACTTCGAGCTTTTTTGCTTAAAAATTGTTTTTACTAACAATTTTATGATGAAGTTTTCTTCTAAGGTGTGCATATAAATCTAAGTAAATGGCTAATAAATGATCAAATTAGCTCAGAGGACTGTATGAAGTTGAAAAATGGATTGATAATAATTTCCTGATGCTTTGTTTTATAGCATCCAGATGAGAAGAGATTGGAAGGTCTTTCCAAGCAGTTAGACTGGGATGTTCGCAGTATCCAGCGCTGGTTTCGACAGAGACGCAACCAGGAGAAGCCTAGCACTCTTACTAGGTTCTGTGAGAGCATGTAAGTAGTTCTTCTTCCATGATGCTCTGGAATATATTTCTTAGGGGAATTTTAAAAAACCTATTCCTTCACCTTCTAAGGATCCTCCCTAAATTCATACTTAAATTCAGTTCAATCTGACAAATTTTATTAAACACCTACTATATGCAATGCACAAGTGTTCAAGTAATAGGTTCACTCCATTTATAGCAACTTTCTAGAAAGAAAAGACATCCATTAAGTATTAAGGACCAATCTGGAAAAAATATAAGCTAGAATATGTTGGAAGAACGTCTAAGCTGAACATTGGAAGCCTTGAATCGGTGGTTAGGTACTTTTAATAAGTGTTGGTTGATTAATTAATGAAGTGACTCACAACAGAGGAAAGTGATTAATTCTCTGGTTGTCTATACCTTGAAATAGAGTGGATTAATTTTTTTTGAGAAAGGAAGGCAGTGATAAACTAAATAACCTTACATTACCTAGTGTAGAGAAGAGGACAAAAATTCTGATTGTCAGTTATGAGATGTTGGAGCCTAATAAATATCACTGGAAGTTGTAGCATCCTGTTCTCTGGAGAGTTAGTCTGGAGGAAGAGCTAGCCATCTTTCCGGGATAGGTTAAGTTTGATATTGCCAGGAGGTGTGGATGGGCTGTCTGGCTTTTAAAGGTCCCCTTTGGCTTCGTGATTTTTATGATAAGCTCATATCCAAGAAACTATTATCTCACAGAAAATATAGAAATGAGAGAAGTGTTAAGGCATCCAGTCTCTTCACTGATAAGAAAAAGATTTCAGCCTAGAGTAAAGGTACCACGTTTAGTTATTAACTGCAGAGAAGTTTGTTGCATTCCCGGGGGATATTGCAGTTTTATTCTAACAATTCTCTTTGGGGAACTTTTCCTCCATACTTGATAATTTGAACAATAGTGCTATCACTTCCAACTCTAGTTAAAGAGAAGTCCTTTCTATTCTGAGTCTGAGATGCCTTTTCATACTGACAGGTTTTTGCGCTCCAAGGTTTGGCTTTCAATTATGCCAGGAAACTTATCTCAGCAGTTGAAATCTAATGCTTCAAGTGAAATTTAATTTTAAGAAAAAATGAATGAGAGGCACATTAATATAAAAATGGACTTCTAGGGCTGAAACCATAGACTACTTCTTATCTTTTTTCTTAGTATATACGTTGTTTATTTTTCTCAATTACATGTAAACAAAAACTTTTTAATGTTCATTTTTTAAGGTTTTGAGTTTCAAATTCTCTCCCTCTTTCCTCTAACCCCTCCTTGGGAAGGCAAAAAATTTGATAATAATTATATATGTGCAGAGTCATTCAAACGATTTTCACATTTACCGTAGTGCAAAAGAAAACACAGACAAAAAAACCCCTCAAACCCAAGAATAATAAATGAAGTTTAAAAAAGTATACTTCAATCTGTATTCAGACTCCATCAATTCATTATCTGGAAGTGGATAGCATTGTTCATCATAAGTCCTTCAGATCATTG
This sequence comes from Bettongia penicillata ogilbyi, assembly GCA_023548195.1. Lineage (NCBI taxonomy): Eukaryota > Metazoa > Chordata > Mammalia > Diprotodontia > Potoroidae > Bettongia > Bettongia penicillata. Next base: position 1,388,019 of record JAJHZJ010000174.1, read on the forward strand.
TGTTGCTAAGAATAGCTAAGCTATCCAGAGTTAATCATTCTACAATATTGCTATTACTGTATATAGTGTTCTCCTGGTCCTACTCATTTCACTTTGCATCAATTCATGTCAGTCTTTCTAGGTTTTTCTGAAAGTGTCATGCTCATCATTTCTTATAGCACAGTAATATTCCATTATATACCAGTTTGTTCATCCTTTCCCCAGTTGATGGGCATCACCTCAATTTCTAATTCTTTGCCAACACAAAAAGAACTTCTATAAACATTTTTGAATATTTTGTTCTTTCCCTTTTTCTCTGATCTCCTCAGATTCCTTCCTGTCTTGAGAAGTTTGGAAGGGTCTCTGAGAAGTCAAAATGGATAGAAGATCCAGAAAAACGACATAATAAATATAATACCCAGAATCCTTCTTGTGATTAGAGTTAGGGGTCGTTTAATTGTCAAGGGAGGGTTTGTATATCTCAGCTGTTGATCAAACTCAAGAACTCCTTGCCTGTCCTCCTCCTTCCCCCACCTTCACCCCGCTCACCCCAACATGATGCAGACTCAGGAAGTTCTGCTTTCTACTTAAGTCTTTAGAAACTAGAGTGTCTACTGGCATTATCACACTAATGCTATATTTAGATTATTTGGGGTTGGTCTTGTGTACTTGAATATATATCGTTTCTTCTTATTGCTTTTATGTGTTCCCTCCCTTTCTCCTAACTTTTAGCTTCCTTGAGTATATAGACTCTGTGCACCTTGTTTTTTCTGGCTATTAAAATATTTACACTCTGCCTCCCAACCTGTTGTTTCCCTTATCAGATCTCCATATCTGCTAGAACCCACATAGCCCTTTGTCCATCACTTCCTTTTACACTCTTATTCCTATCCAGAGAACTCCAGTCATGGGATCATAGATCCAAAGCTGACCGGACTAGTCCAGCTGAGGGACTCGGGGAGGTTATGACTTTCCCAGGGTCACCTAGGATGTAAGCATCAGAGGAAGTATTTGAACCCAAATTCTCTGATTCCAGAACCAGTGATCTTTTCTCAGTTTCATGTCCCTTGTTTTGTCCTAGTCAACTTCTTTATTACTCTCTCCTCCTGTGTTCCATGACACCTCCCACTCATTCTCAAGCTTTTAAATGATACCCTGATATCCTTTGATACTCTCTTCTATGGGAACCTTGGTTTTTCCCAGGACCTTAAACAAGTTATCAGCAGTGATCCGCTATCTTCTCCTTACCTTTCCATTGTCATTTCTAGCTCTCTCATGATACCGCTCCTTTTAATTTTAAATTTCTGCTGCCTGGTTATGCTATTATCTATCATGCTTTAAGAACATTCTGGACTCAAGTACCTTGTATGTGTATGTGTACGTGTGTGTTTACATATAAAATATAAAATGTATGTATATATATATGTACGTGTGTATACACATACACACATATACACACACACATACATAAATATTTTCTCTCTGTTCCTGTGAAGATTCTGGTTATTTCATCATTTGTGTTGATGATTCATCAAACATCTGAATCTCAAAGGACCTTCCCTTCCTGGATTCCATTGAATGTACCCATCCTAGCTTTTGTCATTAATTAGTCAATCAACATATTTATTGAGCACCTTTGGTATACAGGGTACTATACTGAGGGTGCCAGAGAAACAAAGAAGTAAGTACATGGTTCCAATCCTTAAGGAACTTAATTAATATAATTTAAGAGATAAGACATACCACAACATGTAAGGTTATTGCTAACAAAATATAAGGCAGCAGTAATAGGGACAATAAAGGTTGTAAAGAATCCAGAGGAGGGAGAAAGCAATGTGGGCTGGGTATGGGAATGATCAGTGTTACATTCTCCCAAACCTTCAAGGTTCACCTCAAGTCCTTTATTTTTCTCTGAAACTATATTTATCCTTCCTCCAAACCCTCTTTTCTAGAACACTCACTTGACAGTGAATCATATATATACTGCCTTATCTGGTTAACTTTTCCTTTTATATGTTCTTCCTCTTGAAATTAGTGACTATGTCTTCTTCAACCATCACTCATAGAATCTAAAGCTATACTCTTCAGTAGTGTGTGCCTATGAATTTTGACAATGAGTGAATTTTCAAATTTTTGAGGAAGAATGTGGTGGACAAAGATTGATATACTCCATTCCCTTCCCCCATACCCAGTTTTGCTGTGTGCCAGCTGACTCCTTGTGCCAGTCTAATAACATAACTCCCTACTTAAGCTACTTCTAAGTTAAAAAGGAGGTATCAACTGTTGGGAAGTAGTGCGAAAGGCCGAAATGTAGGTGTGGCTGGGTGACACAGTGAATAAAGCTGACCTGGAGTCAGGAATATCTGCTGACCCTGGAGTCAGGAATATCTGAGTTCAAATCCTGCCTCAGACACTTGATACTTACTGTGTGACCTTGGGCAAGTTACTTAACTCTGATTGCCTTGCCATCCCCTTCCAAAAAAAAAAAAAAGGCAAAAGTATAAAAAGTAAAGACATGGAGTTGAATAGGTTAATGAAAGAGGGGGATAATATGATAGCATAGAGAGGAGAGTGAGTATGACCAGTAACCATTTAATAATAATATTCTTGGCATTAAGTATTTCCTTATCTTAGGAATGGACCAAGAGCTCACAGAATCGGTGACTTCTCTTAAGTTGCTCTAGTGATTGTGTTAGTGGCCATTCAAATACAAATTGTGGGTGAAGAAATTGAAATCAAGTAAAAAAGGTTAGCATTTTTGTCCTTTCCAGTAAACAAACATAAATTTATGATAAAAAGGGAAATTGAATATGTCTTTCAGTAGTCCTCCAGCAGAAGCAAGTTTGTGTGTGTGTATGTGTGTGTGAGTGTGTGTGTGTGTGTTTTCTATTCAACTCAATAATGATTTATTAAATGCTGGAAATGATTGCTGACCTGCCCTGGCATTGGTACCCTGTTGCAGATGAACATAGCAGAAGTTTTTCAATGAGCAATGTGCTGAGACGTTGATGAGATGCATTTTTTTTACTTCCTGCCTACTCTCACTCATTCATAGCCTTGTCAATTTTGATGCATATTCTTTTACAAATGCTCTCATCCTTTTTGACAACTGAAATAGAGATTTTTTTCAAAGGGGTAAAAGGAGGAATGTATGAAACTGAAGGAGTACATAGGAGAAATTTTAGATGAGTAAAAATGAAGGATGCTGGTTGGTAGAGAAACTGCCTTCAGACTGCCAAACTTTTGACATCTTTCTCCACTGATTATGTTACAGAATTGATGTTAAGGCTAAATAGTAAGAAGCAAAGCCAAAGTCTCAGATGAGGAAGCCACCTCCTTCTTTGCATCATATTTTTGCTTACTATTTTTGGTAGCCTTTTATGTTATAAATACAAATAGAGTAGCTAAGTTGTGCAGTGGATAGAGTGCTGGTGTAGAGTCAGGAAAACTCATCTTCCTGAGTTCAGATCTGGCTTCAGACCCTTACTAGCTGTGTGACCCTGGGCAAGTCATTTAACCTCAATTTCAATTCCCTTGTCTATAAAGCTGAAATAGTAGTAACAACCACCTCAAAGTACTGGTGTGAGAATCAAATGAGATAATATATATAAAGCATTTTGTGAAGTGCTATATAAATATTTAATATTGTTATTTTTAGGCTAGAAGAGACCTTAGAAACGTCTAAACCAACTCCCTCATTTTTTCTGAAGTTTTATGTTATGTTTGTTGTCTTTTATGTTATAAGTTAGTAGGTGATGCAGGGTAGAATTTACATTCAAGCTGTTTGAAGGGAGAAATCTTTCCATGTAACATTCTAACATTTAGGACAAAACCATGTTATATGACTCTGAATAGCACAGCTTTACTTAATACCAAGCATTGATTCAAGGAAATATTAGAAGAAAATATTTTGAATTTCAGCTAGACAGAGTCTGAGCTGGATTGCATCTGAGCGCCTTCATGGAGGCAAAATGGAACTTAAATACAGAAAAGAGTATAGAAGGGATCTAGGGTGTGGTCTGGTAGTCCAGGGTGATGGGAGGAGGGGTTTAGGAAGGGTCTTGAGAAGTGTATTCTCATAAGTATTTCACTTTATGGTAATTGAGAGTTACCCTAGTTAGAATTACTAATAGGAATTATCCCTTTAGAATAGTAAATACCCTATTAGATTACTAATAGTAATTAGTGCAGGTGAGTAGAATTTTTTTAAAGGGAGAAATCTGAGTCAGAATTAGCTTGCAAGACTGGTGTTTGACTTTTCCATTTTTCTCTAGGTTATGATTTTTGGGGATCAACAAAAGGAACTTAATTGTTGTCATTTCTAACATATTTTCTTGCTGTCTATTTGTTAAGGAAAAGGAAGAATGTAGGAGGTAATATGTAAGTGGATTGATCAAGGTAAAATATTTCATTCACAATAATAAGGTACTTTTTATATAGCATTTTGATTTTTCTATATGTGCTATTTCATTTGATCTTTGATTCAATCTGCCTCTGTTTCTCCATGCCAGTCAGTCAAAAAGCATTTATTAAGTATTTACTATGTGCCCACATGGTATTAAACCCTGGGAGTACAAATAAAAGCAAAAAGAAGACAGTCCCTGTCTTTAGGAAATTTGCAATTTAAATGGAGAAGATATTACATAAAAGGAAGCTGAAGAGGGGCAGGGTTGGGTTAAAGTGGGAGAAAGATGCCTCATGGCAGAGAAATCTAGAGGAGAACAACCTGATGGGAAATGAAGATCTGGCTGGCCTGGCTACCCTTCTTAACTAAAGGTTGTAGGAGGAGTCAACTACCCTCCAATCAGAGGGATTATGGTTCTCCATACTTCTTGCCCCAAAGCATGGAATAATTTAAATATGTTACACGGATGCTTTTTTGGTTTTGTTTTGTATCTGTAATTTCTGGATATACATTCTTCCTGTGCTTGCCTTCCTCACCCAGCCTCCCCCACAGCAAAGAAAGGAAGTTGGGTAGAAACACATAGGGTAGCTAAGTGGTGCAGTGGATAGAGTGCTGGTGTGGAGTCAGGAAAACTCAACTTCCTGAGTCCAGATATGGCCTCAGGCCCTTACTAGCTGTGTGACCCTGGGCAAGTCATTTAACCTCAATTTCAATTCCCTTGTCTATAAAGCTGGAATAGTAGTAACAATCACTGTTGTGTACTGGTGTGAGAATCAAATGAGATAATATATATATATATAACATTTTGTAAAGTGCTATATAAATATTTAATATTGTTATTATTAGACTAGAAGAGACCTTAGAAACATCTAAACCAACTCCCTCATTTTTTCTTAAGTCCAGAATGTAAGTGACTTTGTTCAATATGGCACACAGATAAGTGGATAGCAGGGCCAGGATTTGAACATAGATATTCTGACACAAAATATATTGATTTTTGCTCACTGCTTTTCTTGTTCATAATTAAAAGATCAAGAGGTTGTAGTTGGGATTGTATAAGTGCTTAGCAGAATCCCTAATATAGAGTAGTCACTACTATATAAATATTCCCTTCACCCCCCTCCTTTACCCTCTCCTCTCCTCTTCGTCACTTAGAACAGGAAGGGAGATTAAAAGTAACTGAGCCCAACCCCAGCCCCCATCATTTATCAGGTGAGGAAACTGAGGCCCAAAAATTTTTAAGTGATTTTTTTTTCAGCTACACAGCTAATAATAAGTTACTGAGGTAGGATTTGAATTCAGGTCTTCCTAACTCTAAATCCAATATTCTACCCACTACTTTGAGTTACATGGAATGACTGTATTAAGGAACAGATCAATGATGTCAAAAATGATTTTTTTTATTTATTTAACTTTTTACATTCATTTTCACAAAATTTTGGGTTCCAAATTTTCTCCCCTTTTATCCCCTCCCCCCACCCCAATACCCCAAGCAATCTAATTTACCCTATCTCCAATCTGCCTTCTCTTCTGTCATCCCTCCCTTCTCTTGTCTCCATTTTCTCTTTTCTCCTGTAGGGCCAGATGACTTTCTATTCCTCATTAACTGTATGTCTTCTTTCCTAGTAGCAACAACAATACTAAACAGTTGTTCCTAAAACTTTGAGTTCCAAATTCTCCCCATCCCTCCCTCCCCACCCATTCCCTTTGGGAAGGCAGGCAATTCAATATAGGCCCTATCTGTGTAGTTTTGCAAATGACTTTGATAATAGTCATGTTATGTAAGACTAACTCTATTTCCCTCCATCCTATCCTGTCCCCCATTGTTTCTATTCTGTCTTTTGATTCTGTCCCTCCCCAAGAGTGTTGACTTCAAATTGCTCCCTCCTCCCATTGCCCTCCCTTCCATCATCCCCCCCCACTTGCTTATCTCCTTCTCCCCCACTTTCCTGTATTGTAAGATCGGTTTTCATACCAAAATGAGTGTGCATTTTATTCCTTCCTTTAGTCGAATGTGATGAGGGTAAACTTCATGGTTTTTTTTTTCTCAGCTCTCCTCTTTGTCCCTCCGCTAAAAAGTCTCCTACTTGCCTCTTAAATGACATATAATTACCCCATTCCATTTCACCCTCTTTCCTCCCACTCCCTTTCTCTCTCACCATTTACCTTAATTTCTTTTAAGATATGATCCCATCCTATTCAATTCACTCTGTGCTCTCTGTCTCTGTATGTGTGTGCATGTGTGTATGTGTGTGTGCGTGCATACGTGTACGTGTGTGTGTGTGTGGTCCCACCAACTACCCAGATACTGAAAAGTTTTAAGAGTTACAAATATTGTCTTTCCATGTAGGAATGTAAACAGTTCACTTCTGGTAAGTCCCTTAAGACTTCTCTTTGCTGTTTACTTTTTCATGCTTCTTCTCATTCTTGTGTTTGAAAGTCAAATTTTCTTTTCAGCTCTGGTCTTTTCTTCAAGAATGATTGAAAGTCCTCTGTTTCATTGAAAGACCATATTTTCCCCTGAAGTATTATACTCAGTTTAGCTGGGTGGGTGATTCTTGGTTTGAGTCCTAGTTCCTTTGACTTCTGGAATATCCTATTCCATGCCCTTCGATCCCTTAATGTAAAAGCTGCTAGATCTTGAGTTATCCTGATTGTATTTCCACAGTACTGGAATTGTTTCTTTCTAGCTGCTTGCAAGATTTTCTCTTTGAGCTGGGAGTTCTGGAATTTGGCCACAATGTTCCTAGGAGTTTCTCTTTTTGGATCTCCTTCAGGTGGTGATCGATGGATTCTTTCAATGCTTATTTTGCCCTCTGGTTGTAGAATATCAGGGCAGTTTTCCTCAATAATTTCATGGAAGATGATATCTAGGCTCTTTTTTTGATCATGACTTTCAGGTAGTCCCATAATTTTTAAATTGTCTCTCCTGGATCTATTTTCCAGGTCAGTTGTTTTTCCCATGAGATATTTCACATTCTCTTCCATTTTTTCATTCTTTTGGTTTTGTTTGGTGATTTCTTGGTTTCTCGTAAAGTCATTAGACTCCATCTGTTCCATTATAATTTTGAGAGAGCTATTCTCTTCAGTGAGCTTTTGAACCTCTTTTTCCATTTGGCAAATTCTGCTTTTGAAAGCATTCTTCTCCTCATTGGCTTTTTGAACCTCTTTTGCCAATTGAGTGAGCCTATTCTTCAAGGTGTTATTTTCTTCAGCATTTTTTTGGGTCTCCTTTACCAAAGTATTGACCCGTTTTTCATACTTTTCTTGCATCTCTCTCATTTCTCTTCCCAGTTTTTCCTCCACCTGTCTAACTTGCTTTTCAAAATCCTTTTTGAGCTCTTCCAAGGCCTGAGCCCACCCGACATCCTGCTGGGATGTCTGGGGTACCGAGGCCCCGCCCTCAACGTCTTTCCCTGATGGCAAGAATATGTCCTCGTCATCAGATCCTAAAGTCAGGATCATTTGCATCTGTTCAAAAAAACTCTCTATAGTCTTATTTTTCTTCCCTTTTCTAGGCATTTTCCCAGCCAGTTACTTGACTTCTGAGATTCCTGTCCACCCCCGCCTAGATCCACCCAGTTAGTGCTTGGGGTCTGAGATTCAAATGGGCTTTCCATCGCAGGCACGGCTGCTAATCAATGTGAGCTTTAGTTCTGGTGCTGGGGTGGGGGCAGGGCCGCCTCCCAGACTCAGCTCCCTCAGGGGCTTTATGCAGAGACCTTCAGGAATGGAGGGGGAGGCGGGGGGGGGCACCTCCCAGGCTCAGTTCCCTCAGGGGCTTTATGCAGAGGCCTTCAGTAATGGAGTGGGTGGGGCAGGGCCGTCTCCCAGGCTCAGCTCCCTCAGGTTGTTTATGCAGAGACTTTCAGTAATGAAGATCCTGCCTGCTGCTGGGGGAGTCCCGGGCCACCGCCACAGCTGCTGCCTCGGCTGCCGCAGCCCCCACCTCTGCCGCGCCGCTTCCTCCCAAGGGGGCCCGAGTCACGGAGACACTCCGCTCCCCTCCTCCAGCCCAGTTGTCTCTCTCACTGACCTGTAGAGTCTGTGTGCGGAGGGACCTTTCCGGTCGCCGGAGCTTCCGTCCCTAAAGCCTGCTCGGATCAGCTCCTCTCGGGCCGGCCAGGGCAGCGCTGGGGTGGGGTCCGCTTTCCAGGGCGCGATGGACCCTGGGGATGGCTCTCCAGGGCTCTCTGGAACGGAAATCTCTTCCACTCTGTTTCTGCACACCTTTCAGTGGTCCAGAATTTATGGGGATCTCTTTTTACATTAATTCTATGGGCTGTGGGGTTCGGAGCTCGTAAACGTACGTCTTTCTACTCCGCCATCTTGACTCCGCCCCCATCACAGGAGTCATCAAAAGTGATTTTAAGAGAAACGTAAGACAATACATGTGAAGGAAACAGCAGAACTAGAACAACATTGTATATGGTGACTACAGTGGCTATCAAATAATAAACAAAAAGATCTCTCAAAGGAATTTGGCCTTCAGGCAATTTGGCTCTTGGAGAATAAAGAATAAAATATGTCTCCCTTCCCTCAAGGGAGGCACAGGGACCCAGAGAGCAATATGATGCATACATTTTCAGTAATAGTCACTAATATTATATCGCTCAGTCATTTCAGTCATGTCTGACTTTTTTTTTTTTACCCTATTTGGGGTTTTCTTGACAAAGACAGTGGGAGTGGTTTGCCATTTCCTTCTCCATCTCCTTTTACAGATGAGCAAATAGGGTTAAGTGACTTGCCCAGGGCCCCACAGCCAGTAAGGGTCTAAGGCCAGATTTGAACTGGCATCTTCTGGACTGTCGGATCAGTGTTCTATTCACTGTGCCACCTATGATCTAATTTACTTTTCTTGCATTATATTTGCTGTGATGGAGAATGCTTTCTTCTCCTGAGATGCTGATATTTTATGGGTCAGATGATACATATACACACATATGTATTTGTGTAAATGCACATTTGTGTATATAATTTTATGCATGCATGCACATATGTATTTATATATATATATATAAAATATGTATAAAAATCACTTCACTAATCTTAAAATATTTGAATCCTAGCAAAATATGCTAGTTATTGTTACCTTTATTTTGTTTTTGGAAGGGATGGAGAAGAGAGTTCTTTCTAAAAGAAAAATCAGTACATTCTCTCTAAAGGATCCTTTTGGTCACAGGGTTGTCTTCTTGGGCTGCCATAGGAAAAAAATATTGACTCATTTGGTATTAAGAACTTCAGAGTCTTCAGAACACTACTATGTGATTGGAAAGACTAGGATATGGACACGTCTTGCTTAGATCTGGAGGGGAAGTGGACTGAAGAAACAGCCCCTGTGAAACAAAGTTGCAGGAGAGACAATGCCTGCAAAGCAGAGACTTCCAATTTGCATAAAAGATATTGACTACACAGGATTGCCTTTGAGAGGTAAGAGTTAGCAACAAAGCCTGATGATTACTGTTGACAGTTTAGCTAAGGCGTTTCTGTTTAATGGGTGAGAAAGTTTTCAGATCCTAAAGTTAGAGGTTAGAGGGTTTCATCAACTTTATTGGGCAGATGTACATCACAATTCAAGTAGAAGCAGCTCTTTTCTTAGTCTGAGCTTTTGGTACCACTCTGTAGCTTACACATTCTCTCTCTCTCTCTCTCTCTCTCTCTCTCTCTCTCTCTCTCTCTCTTTCTCTCTCTCTCTCTCTCCCCTTCACCCTCCACTCTCACCCCCATAATCCAAGAAAAACCAATTTTAGACTATTGAGGGTAAGCTGCTCTATAGGTTACTTTCTTGGCTATTTGCTGCTTGGTACCTGGCTCTCCATCCTTTCCCATTTTCTCCAAATTCTTTCTCTCTCTCCCCCCTCCTCCTTTATGCCTGGGTTTCAGGGTGATGGTTAGCAGGTAGCAGCTAATTTGTATTAGGTTTCCTACTGGTCCCCCACACTTCCGTAATCAAAATTTGGCCACACCACCTGTGAAATTAATGAGTTAAAGCCTCGGTTAGTGAAACCTCCCAAACCATACTAAATTAAATGGAATAACTTGAATGTTACTGTTAGGCATTTTTGTTAAACACAACTATTGATCTGCCATGTTTAGACATGATTACCAGCAGTTTGGGGTGTTGGTAGACTTTTAGGGTGAGCAACAAGTTGTCAAGTCATTCCAAAATTTTCAAGATAATGAAAATATTTTCTGACTGGATCTGTTAAATATCAGATGTATTTTGGACATTGCAAATAGAAGCAACTGATTGAGAATTATCTCAGAAGACCCTTCTGCTTTGCCCCATGTTAAGTGAGTTCGTGAGTAAGGGAACTCATGGCAATAATTTAGTCCAACAACTTTAATGTTAATGCAAGTTATTATGATGCTACTGACTGTGTATAGCATCGTAATGATGTGGGGAGGCTAAAATGTCTTAGAAAAACTTGATTTTTAATTTGAAAGTTTTATGTAGCACATGTATATGTATGTATGCATAATATATATCACAGGTCTGAAAAAACATATGCAGATGTAAAAATGTTTTATATATACATGTCTGTATCTGTGCCTGTAGCTATAAATATATACACATCATGATAATTTTTAGTGGTAGTATTGCTGCTGACCTGACTTTAGGGGAAATTGAAAGTTTATTACAATTACTAAGCAAGAAAAACTTGTCTTTGCCATTCTCCCACCTCTTTTACTGAATTCTAATATTTCTCTCTTTTCCCTTGGACATCTCCTGTCCTCATATGGTCAACAAGCTTTCGGTGATCAGAGCACATCTATAGATCCCACTTAGACCTACCCTCTTGCTCCAGACATTTCCCCTTCTTCTCTCTGTCAAATCAATTTCATAGCAACTTTACTTGATCATCCAATTAAAGTAAAATATCTAGAAAGAATTATGACACACATATTACTCACAAGTCTTTAAAGTTTTCAAAAAAGAATCCTACAGAGTAGGTAATGTGAATTTTTGTTTTTCAGTCATTTCAGTCATATCCACCTCTTCATGAATGCATCTGGTGTTTTCTTGGCAAAGCAACAAGATATGTGTAACAAAGGTATTTGTTACCATCATGGAGGCTGACTAATACGGAGTCCAAATGAAGGGGAGAGTCTGAAAAAATTATGAAGTTTACCTTTTGCTTGCCTTTGCTGATGACATTGAACTGATTGCATTATGCCCCAGAAAAGTGCAGGTGATCTTAAAGGAAAGTCAAAATCACTCAAAAGAGCTTATCCACACAGGAAAAACCAAGTGGAGAAGAATATGTGTTGTCCAGACTATCACCGGGGATGAGTCTGTAGAACTGGTCCATTAGTACGTATCTTGGGCAGGCATAGTCAATAGACAATGAGTTGTAAGTTGAAGAGGAGAAGGCATGTGAATTAGCTTGACTCTAGGACAGTGTGCAATAGTTTAAATATCCTCAAACTTTCCCCAGAAACAAAAATCCATCTTATAACAGCAAAATTCCTCCACTGAGGCTTAGAATTCCAAAATCTGTGATAAATTCAAGTTGAAAACTACCTTAGAGTTCTTGAGAGACGAATAATTGTGAGAGCAGGCGGCAACACATAAGTAATATGAGGGAAAAAAGATGCATCGGTTGTATAATAAGAGAAGAGGTCACTGATGGGTAGACCACCAACTTATTGGCCAAAGAACAAGAGGAAACACTTTAGTACACTGTGTATATACCTGTGAAGGACTGTAGACAGAAATGGATAATAGTCACATGGGATGAGTGGAAATAGATGAATTGTGATCTGCTTTCTTGAGTGAGTACCCACAGTGATGTGATCATGGGTTCCTCAATATATTGGAGACAAGGATGATATTCTATCACCAAGGATCCTCTGATTTTCTCTTTTATTTTTGTGTACATTGGATTTGGATTGGGGGAAGGTAGTACAGGGACTCTTGTGTATATATTTTGGTCCTGGTTTATTGGTCCCTTTTAATATAACCTTCATTAATCTACAAAATTTTCTTCACAATTTACTAAAGGACAGGGACTCCCACAGAATTAGCTAGTCACTAATAGCAAAATTAATTAGATCTAAATCGCATAGCATTTCTGTCTTTGTCCAGCAAAAGATGCTAATTCTTAGAGCCAGGGATTTTTTAGTGAAGTTCCATGTGTATATTTAAGAAAGAGAAAAGGGATAGGGAGTCAGTTTCTAAACAATTGAAAAATTGTTTCTATTTAACATTTCCTTTCTTTTCTAATTCTGTTTTAAAGTTTAAATACCATTTCATAAGTAAGCCCCATAGTTGGAAAATTCCTACTTTTTCATAGTTTACTTGGATGCCAACGAAGGATTGGCTGAAGTCTTGAGTGCTCTCTTGACTAGATGAAGAGGTACAAGTGACATGGTAGTGCAGTTAGATGGATTTGGAACTGGTTGAATGGTTGTTCTTAATGACTAATCATTAATTGTTTAATTTCAGTTAAATTCAACAAACGTTTATTAAGCATGTACTATGTGTAAGGTGGGCATCTAGGTGGCACAATGAATGGAGTGCTAGGCTTGGAGTCAGGAAGACTCATCTTCCTAGTTTAAATCTGGCCTCAGACTCTTATTAGCTGTGTGACCCTGGGCAAGTCACTTAACCCTGTTTGCCTGTTTCCTCATCTGTAAAATAAGCTGGAGAAGGAAATGACAAATCACTTTTTCTAGAAAACCCCAAATGGGTTCACAAAGAGTTAGACATGACTGAGCATGACTGAACAACAGTGTGTAAGGCTTTGAAGATAGCAAGACAAAAATGAAACAGTCCTTTCCCTGAAGTAGCTTACATTTTTAGTTGGGTGGGGTGATATACCATGTACATAAATTATATACATCACGTGTAGATATATACACACAAACATGTATTTATGTGTACATATGCATTGATACTATAGCCACTATACATATTTACTTATCTATATAAATATGTATATATTAAATTATGTATACCTACATACGTATATGTATTATACATGTATGCGTATCTAAATGTATATATAAGCACAAAAAATAATTTCAATAAGGAGTACTAACACCTGTGGAGAACAGGAAGGACCTCATATTAGAGATAATACTAATCTGTATTTAGAATAAAGGTAGGAGCACCTTGCCAGTTTGGAAGGGGTTCCCTAGTAGAGGGTCTTGGGGTCTGTGCCTGTGTTCTTTAATATTTTTATCAGCTATATGGTTAAAGGAATATTTGGCATGCTTTTCAGATTTGCAGATGACACAGAGCTGGAAGGTTTAGCTTACATACTGGATGACAGAGTGAGGATACAAAAAAGACCTATATGCTCTGGAACACTAGAATAGAAACTAATAAGAAATTTAAAAGGGACAAATATAAAGCCTTGGACTGGGGAAAAAATCAGCTTCGTAAGTTTTAGATGACAAGGGCATGCTGCTAAATGTTTAGCAACCAGCTCTCCAGGAAAAAGACAATCAACCAAAAAACAAATTCAAGACACACTTTGGAGTTTAACCTGCATTGTTAGCATTTTCTCCATGATTTTCTCATGTCTGGACAATTAATGAAGCCATGATGTGTAGCATTTGCCCCTTTCTGAGATCTAAATGCTCACATTGAAAATGGAACCACAGGGTCGCAGGAGTTAGTTTGAGCTCAACACCCTCTGGATAGGATAGACAGGGGTAAATAGAGTTCATCTGTTAAGGAGCTTGGGTTTTGATTTATTGTAGACTTAACAGATTAATAATAGCAACCAGTGATGCTAATTTTGTTTCTAGATGCATTGAGTGTCATCGTGGTTAAGATCAGGGAGATGGGACATAGTCTTTCTCTACCTTCCTCTAGCTGGACCACATCTGGTATGTTGTGTTCAGTTATGGACACATTTTTAGAAAATCTTTGTATATCAAAATATCATGTTTGTTGATGATTGGTAAGTTCACAATAAAGGAAGTATTTCCAAAAACAATATTGAAAAGCTAGAAAGTGCCCAGAGAAAGAGCAATAAATATAGGGAAGGGCCATGAGATCATGCCATGTGAGCATCAGCTGACAGAATTAGGTCTGGTCAAAATAGAGAAAAGTATACTTAGGAGGGGACAGGAATTCTGGGAGGCAGCATTAGACAGTAGAAAGATAAATTAAGTGCTATGTAAATGCTTTGCTGTTGTCCAGTTGCTTCAGTCTCATCTGGCTCTTCATGACCCTATTTTGTTTTTGGGGTTTTTTGGCACGTATACTAGAGTGATTTGCCATTTCCTTCTCCAGATCCTTTTACATATGAGGAAACTGAGGCAAATAGGATTAAGTGCCCTGCCCAGAGTCACAAAGCTGGTAAACATCTAAGGCTAGATTTAAACTCAGTCTTCCTGACTCCAGGGCCAATATCCATTGTATCTATTATTCTACTTAGATGCCGCTTCAATGTTAGTTATGGTTATTGTTTTGGTAACTAGTCCCTCTTAATTTCCTGGGGAGTAATTTTTATCATCTGTAGAATGCAGGGATTGGGCTAGCTGACCCCTAAGGTTCCTTGTAGCCCTAAATGTGTGATCCGCAGATCCTAAGTTTCTGAAGGACTCTTATGGGGAAGAAGGGTTAGATTTGTTCTCTTTGGTGCTAAGCGCTGGAAGTAGGACTGAGTGTTGGAAATTACAGAGAGATAGATTTAAGCTTGATGCAGGAAAGTCTCAGTACTGATCAGAACAGTGTCATTCATTTCCTTGAAGGCAGTGGCTTCTCCACACCAGAGGGCTTTGGAAGCTAGGCACGTTAGTTAGTCTGCTTGTAGAGAAGATCCTTGTTCAGACAGAGATTGGAACTGATGGTCTCAGGACACGTAAGTCTGGAATTCTGTGATTCATATTTCTCTTACCTTGTGTGTTACCTGTGGCACCTAAGTGGTCCGATGGATAGAACACCATGCCTGCAGTCAGAAACACTTGATTTCAAATCCAGCCTCAGACACTTACTAGCTGTTGGGTCAGTTACTTAACCTTTTTCAGGCTTAGTTTCCTCAATTGTGAAATGGAGATAATAGTAACACCTACATTGTTGCTGTGAAATACTATTTATAAAATGCTTAACACAGTGCCTGGAACCCAGTAAGTACTTATTAAATCATTCCTCCTTCCCTTCCTCCTTCCCTTCCTTCCTTCCTTCCTTCCTTCCTTCCTTCCTTCCTTCCTTCCTTCCTTCCTTCCTTCCTTCCATCAGTGCCCTCTCTATCTAGGCTGGCTTTCAATTTCTTCTGATTTCCTCAATATAAACAAGTGTGGGGGATGCTGACCCGGGTCCGGGTCCTTCAGGTGACACTCTCTCAGTGGGCTTCTGCTTCGGAGGTCTCCGGATTTCCCTCCCCGGGGGACTCGGCGGAGGGACTCAGTCAGACACTTCTTCAGGAGGCATATACTTTATTAAGTGCAGAGGAATCCCCCCGAACAGCTAAGGGCGTTGGTTTAAGTAGGGTACTAGTTCTGGGTAGCCACCCCGATCCACCCCGAGGGCGAGGCTTTCATTTCATTGGAGCGAGCCCCTCCAGACCAAACCAAAAAAGGGCACGACTCCCTATCCCGGGTCGTGTCCCCTTCTGGTTGGTTGGTGGCTGCTTAGTCTCAGACCAGGAAGTCTTTCTAGTGCTGAGCTGGCAGAGCCACGTCAGCAGGTCAGGACTTCCTAGTACTCTCTTCCCCCCAGGAAGGGCGTTGGTCCATTGTGCCCCTGACAGGATGGTACACTGTGTTATTTTTCTTAGGATCATCACTCCCTTGGGGACACTAGTAACTTGGAAAAGTAACAAGGGTGATAGTACCAGGAGCTATTTCTTTTGTGGAAAACATACAGCACACTAAATTGAATTGTAAGAGCATCTTAGGATATTAGAGCACAAAGAAGAAATGTTAGAAAGGAAGTAATCCCCTCTGCAATTCCTTAGTAATAAAGTAACTTGCTAATGGCAAGTTATCATCTATTTATAATGAACAGCAAATAGAATCTTAGACTCATATTCACTCCCCAGTAGACCCATAGACACAGACTTGAAGACATAGAAATTAACAACATTAAAGAAATTTAAAATAACAGCAACAACAAAATTACTCTGGACTAAAAGCAAAAAACCTTCCTTTCCTTTGTAAACAGTTAGAATCCAGTCCTTCTCCAGTAGCATTATTTCTCTTTATTCCAATACAATCATTTTCTTTCTGGTAGAAATGTGTATATTCATATAATCATTCATTTTCTCTAGATATTAAAATAATTTGCATATTTAATTTTCTTTTCCTTTCTTTTTATGTTTTTTAGAAAAGTTGTGGAAGTCTCTTTTAAAACAACAGATTATTTTTTAATGTGATTTAATTATGAGCTTTCCTAATTCAGTCAACAAGCATTTATTAATTACTATGTACCAGGTACTTTACTGAACATTGAGGATACAAAGAAAAATCAAGGATGTTCCCTGCCTTCAAGGATCTTACATTGTAATGGTGGATGGAACGGGTGTATCAAAGAGGTTTGTTCAAGATAACTTGCAGAATAAATACAAGGTAACTTTGGAAGGGAAGGCTTTAGTCATTGGAAAGGATGGAAGTGTGTGTGTGTGTGTGTGTGTGTGTGTGTGTGTGTGTGTGTTCATTCTTCGTTGCCGAGGAAGACCACGCCATCAGAGAAATGATGACATGACTTACACTTGACTTTGTTTTGAGTGAGGGAGGGCTGTGCAGGTCACCAGCCTCACTTCTCCTCCAGAGCCATCTGGATCCAGTGACCATATATTCATCAGGATGACTGGAGGAGATGATCCAGGATGAGTCAGTCGGTTTTAAGTGACTTACCCAAGGTCACACAGCTAGTGAGTGTCAGGTATCTGAGGTTAGATTTGAACTCAGGTCCTCATGACTCCTGTACTGGTGCTTTATCTGCTGTACCACCTAGCTGCCCCAAAGGATGGAAATAGCCTTTGGTGGAAGGTGATGTATTCATGAGTCTGAGTCTTGAAGGAAAATCAGAAATGCCAATAGGTAGAACTAAGAAAGGAGAGTATCCCAGGCATTTGGGACAGGAAGTGTTAAGGAATACAAAAAAATGGAGTAAGTGGTCATTCTGTATCTATTTTGTTTCTAGGAACATTTGTCATTATTTATTCCTTTAATTGTTTCCAACTCTTTGTGACCCTGTTTGGGGTTTTCTTGGCAAAGACACTGCAGTGGTTTGCCATTTCTTTCTCCAGCTCATTTAACAGATGAGCAAACTGAGGCAGACAGGGTTAAGTGACTTGTCCAGGGTCTGAGTATCTGAGTTCAGATTTATACTCAGGGAGTTGAGTCTGTGCACTCCTTCTCTGCATTTATGAGCTTTTATTTATTTATTTTTACTAACTTCCCATTTCAACCTCTCTTTGTTTTCTACTGTCCCTTTCCCCATATCTTTTCTGTATAATGTTTCTTTGTTCCTTTAGAATGATTTTGTATGCTGCCAAGATAAAAAAAAGTACCATAAGTATCTTGGAGTTACTAAATTTCATATAAAATGTGTGTGAAGACATTGCTTTAGCACTTGTTGCAGCATTTTTATTGTTTTGAAATTTGAACAAGAGCTGCGGTATACCAGTATAAGAGAAGGATTCTTTCCTTGACATGAAGATTTTGCTTAATAAGAATTTTCTTTGCTTCAAATGCATGTTATTATTGTGTCACTTGTGTTTCTTCCTCATTGCCCCCTTTGGGTGGAAGGGAACCACAGAGCATGGGCTGTTTGAAAGCAGGAGAAACTCTGCCTTTTTCTTGGAAACCAGATACAAGGCTTTGGTAAGATCCACTTTATGGAGGTGAATTGGGGACGTGATTGAAAGGAAATTGTTGGCAAAGATTGAACTGTGTAGAATTTATTGTCACCTGCAGTTGTGAAATCTAACTGACAATGCTACCAGGAGTTGAATACCATGGTCCTCTATCTGCAGGTATGCAGAATGTGCACTCTACCCTGGAGGCATTGGCCCTTTCCTAGTTCATTACGACTTGTATCTTGGAAAGTCACTGCAGGTGGATGATGCCTCGAAGGCCTAGGATTGTAGAGAAGAGAGAACGTTGGGTTGCATTCAAGCAATGGTTTCATGCTTTCAGTGTTTCCCAAGATGCTCCCTTACAGAAAAATACATCCTTTTTTTAAAAAAAATACAACTATTCTGCCAATGTTATATGACAACTCAAAGAACAACATGCCTTCCAAAGAATTAAAGTTGTGAGTTACTCAAAAGACAATGGTAAGATGAATTGCAGTCTTTAGCAAGGTGCAGCGTATTATCAGTAATGGCTTATGTGTAAGAAATGGCATAAAAATATTATCCCATACTAAAAAATTATCTTACTGAGTCAGAAAACATAATAACATGGTTCATTTGGAAGAGTAGGGAGTCATAAACTTCAAGAAAACCAGGGAAAAAAGATGTGAGAGAATTAGATTCAGTAGTATCAGACCTTAAACCATATTATAAGGTCAGAACAGTATTTAATTGTAAAATGGCTAATTTTGATTACTTTAAATTAAAGTTTTCCAGTATAAATAAAACCTAGATAGCCAAGAATAGAGGGAATGCAGAAGATGGGGGGAAACTCTCACAGACAATCTCACAGATAGAATGTGATGTAGGCAATGATGACCTAGTAGATTTTTAAAAATATGGAAAGACTTGGACTTATGAAGGAAGGTGCCATCCACCATCACAGAAACAGATGACAATGGAAATAAGCATAATACAGTCTTACATATATGTTTCTGAGTGCATGCATGTATATATACACATATATGTTTATGGATATCTATGTATATTGATTTATATATGTATACGTATGTGTATGTATATATGTATGCGTATATGTCCATCTGTGTTTAATTGTAGCCTTAAGGGGAGGGATAGAAAGGAAGGGTAAAAAGTAAGGTAAAAAATAAACAGCAGGGAACAAAACATACAAGGAAGCAAAGAAAACATGGACAGCTTTGAGAATAATGTGTAGTATTCATTATATAGGTCTTCTTGAAATGGAGACTTATTGCTCTATATTGAATCCTCTCTTTTTTTTGTGGTGTACATGGCAATGTTTTTCTTTTCTTTTCTTATTTTGTATATAAGATGAAAATAAATAAAAAAACTAAAACAAAACCCAATTATCATCCTGTGCCTGTGTAATGAGAAGAGCTGGTAGAATGAGGAATAGATTGAGACCTAGTCTTGCTAATGTTAGAAGAGACATAGAAGGGGTTTTTAACATTTCTTATGTCATGGATTCCTTTGGCAATCTGGTGAAAACTATGGAAACTTAGAAAATTTTAATGCATAAAATAAAATATGAAACAGTCAGGTGACATAGTGATTAGGGTGTTAAACTTGGAGTCAGGATGACCTGAATTCAAATTCAGCCTCAGATACTTAGCAGCTGTGAGACCCTGGGCAAGTCACTCTGTCTAAGTTTCTTCACCAGAGTTGTGAGGATCAAACGAGATGATATTTGTGAAGCGCTTTGCAAAACCTTAAAGCACTACACAATGTTAACAATTACTCTTATTATAAAATACGCAATTACAAAGAAAATCAGTTGTATCAAAATTCAGGTACAAAATATTTTTTAAAGTTCCCAGATCCCAGATCCCAGATTAAGAACCTTTGACTTAGAGGAAGTATATTGGGTAACTCCTCTGTGGAAAATATATGGGACATAAAATAAGAGTTGTCGATGGGTTAACCTGTACTGGTCAAAAAGAATTCTAAGGCTGATAAAATCATAAATCCAACTTGAGTTTGGCAACTTGAGTTTTGATAATATGTCTCTACAGTTTTCAGAATAAAGGAATCTTCAGGGTACAAGGTCATCCACTTCCCAGGAGAGTAGTAAGTGATAGGATGAGTCTGCAACTTTCCTTTTTCTTATGTGAGTTCCCAAATCTGTATCTCATGTCTGCTATCCTCTTGTCTCATGGAGACTTGGAACAACATTTTGTGAGTAAGTACACATAAATACACTTATAATCGCATATGTGCACAGTGTGTGTATACATATATACATGTATCTTTAGATATTTGTGTATATACATGTATTGTGTGTTCATTCACACACGTGTATACATATGCATGTGCACACATACATATATGTATATATACATACATATATACATGCAAATATATATATGACTTATGTACACATTCTCTGTAGAGACAGTAACAGACTGTATAGAGTAGTATAGACAGCCTTGAAACCAGAAAACCCTCGTTTCAGGTCCTGACTTTGACCTGTACCGATTGTGTAAATTTGGGCAAGACCCTTAACTTCTCAGTGCTCTAAACACCTCTCTAAAATTATAAATTTCAGAGAAGTTGATAACCCTCATTGGCAGAGGGAGTTTCCTCTATCTGGGAGTTTCTTAGACTATGAAATTTCTAGCCCAGTCCCTACTCCATATACAGATAGAGAAATATGGCTATAACTGTATGCATATACACACATATACATGTATACATATGTATATATATGAATACACATGTATTCATAGACATACACATAGATGCATATATAATATATATCCACATACATATAATAAATTACAAAGTGCTGAATCAATTTATTGCAGATCTGGCCAAAATCTGAACATTTTATTGTCTTTGGAACTGAGTTTAAAGATAAAAGACAAATAGAGGTGGTACAGTGTTGGAAGAATATGGAGGAAACAAGTGACATATTAACAGGATATGGTTAGAACAGGTAGATTAGGAGCAGAGCTTCCCATGGGAAAAAGTTTCTCATAGGCCATCAGGATAGAAATATTTAGCCTTGTTGTTTAGTCTTGTATAACTGTTCATGACCCCATGGACCATACTGTCCATGGAGTTATCTTGGTAAAGATACTAGAAGTTCATTTCCTTCTCTGGTGGATCGAGGCAGACAGAAGTTAAAGAGCTTGCCCAGGAGCATACAACTAATAACTCTCTGAGGCTGAATTTGAACTCAGGTTTCCCTGATTCCAAGCTTAGCCCTCTATCCACTGAGCCACCTAACTTATCCTGATCTTAATATTTAGCCTACCCATAGGCTATTTTGACTACCTTTTCAGTTGCTTCAATAACTGTCTCTTACTCATATGTCTTGGATGGATGGTTGAGACTGAGGATTTTAAGATATTCTGGAAATCATCTCCTCTACTGGCCTTGGATGTGGGGAGTCAGGCAGCTGAATGTAGTCCTTTCTATTGCAGATTTTTTTGCCTCACTAGGGATTAGGCAGAGTATCTTATTGTTGATAATGGTTTTCATTTCATGGATGGCTACCTTCATGAGTCAGGTCATAGGCTAAAACCTAGCTGTTAAGATGAATTGGGCTTTAAATTTTGGGGCAGTTACCTACCATGAAGATGTGATTCATTAACTGCTTATTTGCGATATTTTTGGCTTAAAAAAACAGCCCAAGAAAAAAAAAAGCAAAGCCCAAACCAAAAAACTTTGCCATAAGATTTGTGTGTAAAAGGAAATGTGCTTGGAAATGTGATGCTAAAACAAAGGAGCAGAAATAGTTTGGGTCAAGTAAGAGGAAACACAGACTTACATTAGGAAAGTGGTTTAGGAAACAGAAGGATAGCATCCTTGGTTTGGGGCTATTTTTGCAGTAGATGCTGCAGTGGATTGCTGTTGTCTGCTTACTAAGGATAAAAGTAATCATCTTCTAATTTTGGTACCTGGAAAAAAGCCCTAATTGCCCCATCTTAATTCTTGGTCTGGACTAACTGACTTTTCCTTAAAGACTTTTATTGAGGGGTAAGCCAGTTACCGTAAGTAAGAAATGCTTTGCAAACAACAGAGGAATGATCTACAGACGCGTGTGAAATATTTGTTCATCAGAGAGACAGAAATGCAAGAAAGCACCAAATTATTGGTTTTAGAAAACTTATAACCAGATTGGCAATGCATCAACGTCATCTGCCAGTTCCTAAAAAGTGCTTCATTATATAAAACTTTATTTGTAAAATTCACTATGTTGCTATTTTCCTAATAGAAAAGTCATTCTACTTACAAAATTGTCGCCAGGTCTGTCCTTTGCTATCAGTTTCATAATCACTTTTTATCTGATGTTTGCCAACCTTAAAAACAGTATTGTAAATTTGCTTTGGGTTGTCTAATTTAGTAGGAAAAAAAGACTGTCCAATTCCCTTTTGTTTTTATGCTAGTGGGCTTTATGCTAATTTGCTTGGAATTTTTATGTAATTGCAAATATGATTCTGAGTTTTGTGATTTAGAAAAGACTGTATTGCAAAATATACAAGTAAATGTTAAAATCCTTCTTGTTCCAGTTCATAATAATTACTTGAAGGGTCATTATTGACACTTTTCCTGTAGTCATAGTACTACATTATCTCCTGATCTTTCTTTAATATCCCTAGCTACCTGTATATTCCCTCCCCAAATTGCTTTTTTTTGGTCTTGTATATATATTGTGTGTCCTTACATATGTTCACTTTTGTCCCTCCCATTAGAATATACCCTCAACTTACTTCCATTCTAATAAGGAAGACAATGGGAATATATGTCTTTGTATACTCTAGGCTTTAGCCCATTCCATAGCTCAGAGTAAATGCTTAATGAGTGTTTGTTGATTGAACATAAAAAAGTACCAAATCCTTTTAGTACAAGTCCAGGTACTTTTTAAAATTTTAAATATTTACCTCCTCGAATTCCTTTCCATATATTTTCCCATCCTATTCCATTTTCTCTTCCCTAGGTTCTAAAACCTTAATAGTGATCCTATTCCCTATCACATTGAATACTTTCTTCTGTGCCTGAACTTCAAGACCCTTTTCAAGTTGTCTCCCCCCCTACCTATTGCTACTCCTTCATAATTGTCAGGCTGATCTGGTTAGGTAATTCTTTTTGCATGCATAGTATTAAGCAATTTGGCACTTAGAACTTTGGAAAAATTCCATCATCTCTTTGGGACTCAATTTTCCCATTTGTGCAATGAAAGCCTTAGCCTAGTTGCTTTCCATGGTTGCTGAATAAGTTGCTGAACTAAAGCCACTTCTGTCATTCTCTCCTAATCACCTATGTTGCTCTCACTTGTCAGTCAAGCCCCACTTCCTCTGAAAAGCCTTTCTCAATTACTCCAGCTTACAGTCATCACTTCAGACTGTTAAAACTCTAAGAGTCCTCAGAGATTATATTATTCAATGCCTTCATTTTACAGAAAAGTGACAAATGGATTCCTTCTTTGAATTCCTATTACGCTACATGGTATTACCAGTTTAGCGCTTAATGATTTACTTTATACTGTATTTTTTAATTGTTTCATATGTACTATATAAATGTTTTCCTAACTAGAACATATAGTTCTTTAAGTAAGGAAACTTATTTTATATTTATGTGTCCTCCATGGTACCCGTCATGCTGTTGGATACAAAATAGACAATACTAAAGACTTCTGTATTGATAAGAAAGTCCAGAGTAATTGATTTCCTTATGGGAAGAGAAACATTTATTGTTTCTGATGCCTCTAAATGCTTTAAGGACCTTGTCTGCTGAATGGAGACTGTGTGTCTGAAAGCAGTTGATAACATGTCATGGGACTATTCCCAAGCCTAATGACATGTTCACTAGAATAACTTTATTTAACCTATGTTAGACCTCCAACTTTCTGCCTTGATTAGATAATGTGGCACTTTGACTGTCTAGGCACTTGACTGGCTGGGTTTGGGAGAAGAGTTCCCCAAGTCTAATTGTGTACTTCATTATTTCAGGGGCCCATGATTTCATCATTATGGGTGACTTCTCCATGTTCAAAACCCCTTTTCTCTTTGAGAGGAAGCACGTTATAGTTGGTAGACTCTGGCATGAGTACCAGTCCTGCTTCTGACATGTACAGGACAAGTCATATAAACTCTCAGTGTTTTAGCCAACTTTCCAAGATCATAACTTAAGGAAGTACTTTACTGGGAGTTCCCCACTATAATAAAATCACAGGTTCAGTGTGCATCTGTATCTCTGTCATCCATAGCCCCATCTGTATTCATAACCCCACCTGTATTTCTATCTGTATCCTTCTTAGGTATATAATAAATGTTTATTGAATTGGATTATATTCAGTTGGACAGAATGAAATTGTACTGTGACTTACTAGATGGTCTTCATGAGTTGCTATGTTTATGAGCCCTGAGGAGGATGTGTCCTGTTACATAAAAAAATCCCTTACAATTTGGAATTTGTATGCCAGACTTCTGGGTGAAACCCTGGGTCTGTCCCTACAGTTTTCCTTATCATTGGTGAGTGGGGGTGGTAATGATGGTGACAGGGGATGCTTTGAAACTTTGTGTTGCCAAAGTTCTTCGAATAACTGAGCATTCAGGATGGGGTATGCCATTCCCTCATTAGTTTCTCTGGGATTTGGTCATTTTATGCTATCCAGGAGTTTCAAGCTGTGTTGCAGTTTCTTAAAATAATCTTACTTCATTCTACCTTAAAAGTTGTTTTAAGGAAGATTGATGTATTCAATCTGTATGACTTTCACCAAAGTAAGCAATTCGTTACTATAAGGGACAAGGAATTGACATATTTTTATTCAGCTCAACAGAATAGTTATTGTATCTGACTGTCAGGTGATGGTATGTCTGGGGAAGATTTTCAGTTATGAAGAGACAGATTACAGTTCAGTCAGAGATCTTAACGGCTTACCCTCTTCATGGGATTTGTATATATTTGAGTTTATAGACAGAGGGGAAGTAGGAGACATTGAAAATATCAAAAACTAGAAGCAGCTTAGTACAGTAGAGACCCTACTGGTTCTTGAGTCAAAGGATGTGAGTATGAATCTCAAATCTGTTGCTTCTGTGTGACTTTGAGTCTCTTATAGTGTCTGAGACTCCCTTTTCTTTTCTATAAAAGGAGGGGGTTGGATTAGGTAGTCTTCAAAGTTCCTTCCAATCATAAATCAATATGCAACTGTGAGTAACAGAAGCAGATTATATTCAAGTTCATCTCCTCCCCTCCACCTTAAAATTTTCTCTTCTTTTTGCTTTTGTCAAATTGTATTATTTAGAACTTAATTTTCTAACTCTGAACCCCGGGTGATACACCAATAAAATTATTAATGCATTTAAATTAAAATTATGGCAGTTCCTATGAAAATATCCATTATCATTTAACATTATCATTACATATTATAAAGTATAGTAGTTTAATTAGATTTACTTTCATTTCTAGTTTGAATAGTAGTCTTTTTATTTATGGAAATTAAATCAGATTGATACCCCAAGGTGCTAACAAATATTAACCTAAAATTGATGTCAACAGATATGTTCTTGTTTATGTAGATGTTTAAAAAGTGCGGCAGCTGATAATTACTAAAATTTCCTTCCTTATTATTAATAAGGGGGTACTAAGTTTTTCTCCAAAGAAGCCTGTATGGTATAGTAATGTCTGCTTAAATTGCAATGCTGGGTTCTCAGTGTCTTTAGTATTTGTAATCATTAGAATTTTCTGGATTTCAGGAATCCTGCATCTTGTATATGTCAGAACTAGTGCTCATGCCAGAGCCTACCAACTATAATGTGCTGCCTCTCAAAGAAAAAAAGAGGAAAAGGGTTTTGAACATGGAAAAGTCACCCACAACGATGAAATCATGGGCCCCTGAAGTAATTAAGTACACAATTAAAGAATTAGGGCACTCTTCTCCCAAACCCAGCCAGTCAAGTGCCTAGAGAGAAGCCAAGTTTCATCCAGAAAGTGACCAGCTGCTGATTCACTTTATGACTAAACATGATGCAGAAACAAAGATCTTAAAATGAATTAATTTTATTTATATCTTTGTTTTTTACATCATCCAGATTTCTTCAGCCTCCCTCCCTCTCCCTGATCCAGAGAAACATCTCCTATAACAAATATTTTTAAAGAAAAAAAGAGGATAAAAGAAAAAGAAAACAGTGTAGGGACTGCTTCTGGGAGGGGATGGGAGAGAGAAATATAATTTACCTCATTTTTCACTTTTGTTTTTTCTGTCAAGGACATCTTTGTATTGGAAAACAGATAAAATGGTTAGCAAGAAGCTGACATCCAAATAAGGAGATGGAGAGTACCTAGCAACCCTAAAGCTCAGGTCACCAGACCTAGGCAGACTATCTCAAGATTCTGAAATAATCATTGGATCCTATTTTAGTTTTTATTTTCTCTGTCAAGGATATCTTTGCAATGAAAATATAGATAAAAATGGTTAACTCATTCCAGTATGTGTCTATTTCTGTACTGAATTAATATATGTGCCATTCACCTAAGCTCAACAGTGACCAAGGCCATCTCTAAAGATATAACTTGCAAATTCCTTAGTAGCATTATGACATAATTCCTTCCCACTTAGTAAATAATATTTTAAGATATGTTATATTGTAAATGTTATGCTGTATAGGCAAATTTAGTTGGATAGTTATTTTTTTCATTTTGAGCAAGGAGGCTATTACATGTCAGGATATAAATAAATGTTCACTGTGATATTGAACTCATTAGCAGTAAAGTTAAAAAGTAACCCCTTTGTCTACTTTCAATTTCACTAGGAGATAGTCTTCAAACCTCCATGGCCAGGCTATTTATTCATTCTTAAACTGGTTAAATTTTAAATATTTGAATATTGTAAAAATATTTTAACTCAGTTGTGTTAGGAGAAGGGAGGAGAGAAAGAATCAGCTAGAGCATGAGTTATTTGCCTCTCTTACTAGCTGTGATCACCACCTGCTATAGTCAGAACTGCTGTTGAAATCTATATCTCACATCCTGGAAGCCTCCCAGGACCACATCTAAATCAATTTCATTGGTTTGGCATTTCGTTATGTGTATTTATGATTTTGCGGTCTTGAAAGGCCCTAAATCTCATGTCTTTGTTTCCTCTTCGCTTCTTATCTTAGAAATTAGTTGGTTAAATGTGGCATATGTTCTAAAATTAAGCATTCACAGACAACCTGTACTAAAGCACATCCTGAGGGTTGGACCATACTTTGGTGTTTGCCTTTGAGAATATCATAACCCTGCTAAATGACTTTCTGAGTATTAAGTATTATTGTATATTTCAATGCCTGTTATACAGATTACAATATAAAATTAGATGGACAGTCCAGAGAACTGGTGCATCAGCACATATATGTTGGACAGTTAGGATGAATGGATAGTGAGTCAGTCTAAGCTGAACAGGAGGAAGAGGTGGACTGGATTGTCTTTAGGAAATTACACCATGCTTTAATTAGCTCCAAGCTTACCCCTTAAACAAAGACCCATCTTTTTTTTTTTTTTGAAATAATTGTCTTGTGCTGATACTGTGTGTTTGAGTCACAGTAAATCATAGTTTACAAACAATTAAAGTTGAGGTCACCCACAAGGCAGTAGGGAGGTGAAAATACATGGAGGGAGTATAAAACATTAGTAAAAATTGTGTAGGAGAAACAACCTAAAGGATTTCATCAGGGTTGTCTGACCAAAACAGAGATATATAATTGATAACTGATAGATTACCAGTGTTCCATTGATATCCTTAACATGTCAAGAGATCTAGAAGACTCTTGCAGTCCTTTATATGGGACCCTGGCCAGGTAGGGGAGTGGGATTTTTGTGAGGACATGGACAGATCTACACAGGATGCGGAGAAGTAATCTGATGTAGTGATTTGGACTCTGGCCTCATGATTCTATGTGAATGGGTTGGGACTTACACTAATGAGGGAAGAACCTCCATTGTCATTGAGCTATAATGAGATCATAGATTTATTGAAAGACTTCAACACTGCAAAAAAAAACAAAAACAAACACCCTCTAATTTCTCTGATGTAGGTTTCTCCCTCTGACATAGATCCTAACCCTTTAA
Organism: Bettongia penicillata ogilbyi; assembly: GCA_023548195.1. Classification (NCBI taxonomy): domain Eukaryota; kingdom Metazoa; phylum Chordata; class Mammalia; order Diprotodontia; family Potoroidae; genus Bettongia; species Bettongia penicillata. The sequence continues at coordinate 1,416,252 of JAJHZJ010000174.1, forward strand.
ATATTTTTAGTACAAGGTCTTCATGGATTGATGAGTTTTCTTCCTCTCTTTCCATTCCTCCCCCTGCCTTAATTCAGTTTGCCTCCGAGAGCCAAACTTGCTAATAATGTATTTATCTGAACTTCTCTCGGGTTGTCCTTAGAGGACCTTGTGTCCTCAGGCCAGGATTTGAAGTCTTTCTGTCTTGGTAGGACCTGCCCATGCTTACATTCCCCTGGTATAATCTTCAAGAATCCAGGGTCACTTCCAGACTATGATGAAGCCTTGGAGAATGACTTTATTGGAGGGGATAGTTATGTGCCAGGAATGAAAAAGTAAATATTGATTAAGTTGCTCTGAAAATTAAAAGCTGCACAGTTTACATTTAGTTATTTTTTAATAAAAAGAATTTTAAAAAATAAACTTTCAGAAGTAGGAGTAATGAGAATTGATTTTAGAAATTCCTTTGGGTCACTGAATCAGGGCAAGCTTTAGTTATTGGGAAGTTGTTGAAGATTGGGATGGTGTGAAAGGGAGTAAAAAAATTTTTTTATAACTTCATACTTTATTTTTTCATATTCTCTATTTTTAAGAATTCGAGTCCTCTGACTTCAGATGCAGTATTGTTTTGATTATTCTGCATTGTTGCCTCTCTATGGAATAGATAAAGAGTATCAATCAATCAGTCAGTCAGTAGGCACTTCATTAAATGAAGTATGAGACCAGAACTGACACATTCAAAGACTTATTTAGTAAGGCACCTTCAGATCACCCTGATCAAATGACTTCACCCTTAGTGATTTCTTGTACTTCTAGAAAGTGAGGAATGCACAGACAGAGCCACCAAGCAGTGGTATTTGTTTGTCTAGCATGTGTGGAGGATGAAAACAGTATGGAATGTTTATCAGTAGGCAGGCGGGTAGGTTTTGCTTTGGGGCATTGATTCCGAAGCAATTAAAATAATCAAAGCAACAATTTAACTAAATAGCACCTTGATTTTATAAGTGAATTTGATGTTGGAGAAAGTACCAGATTTCACTGACGAATATTTAGCTACAATGTAGACAGCAGCAGAACAGAACAGAAGCACATTGCCCTATCAGTGTGCGTTAGCTGTGACCTGAATTGCTGGTGTAGCTCAGCTTTTCCATCCATTCAGTACTTACATGGGCTTTGCCAAAGCTTGGAGCAGGAAAGCCAATGATAATTATAGCTTCTTTGTTACTGATCCTTTTTCAGGTAGGATTGGACTACCCTGGAAAGCTTACTTCACCTAGTGTGTTACTGCTTTTAGATGATGTTATGTCAGTCTACTCTGTATTTAAATGGATAGTGCCATATAATTGCATGCTTCTGTATGCTAGAACCAGAACTGCATTAGAAACTGAATTTGGGGAGAGCATGATATGCAGGTTCCTTGTATTCTCACCAAATTTTCACATTTGTTATCATATGAGAATGTTATTAACTTCACAAATTAGGGGTTAAATAGTAAATTTTTTGATTGTGTTCTTGGATAAAGAAACAAACTGATTTTAAAGATTATTTTTAGAAATGCAAATGCAAATGTCCTAGATAAAATGAATAAAAATATGTTCATGGAAGATATTTTCAGTCTTCCAGGAAAAACCAAACGAGGAGTGGGGGGAGTGGAAACATTTTTCAACAATTAGTACTATTTATGGTTGTGACAAGTGATGTCCTACTCACCTTTCTCCTCACAGTCTGCTTGTTTTCCATATTGCCTCTCCAAACCCCCCAAATTTGAAAACTATGAGCTAATCCTATTAGATACTGCTGCTATTAAAAATGTATTTGCTCAACTGTCAATCAAAATTTTGCCAGAAAAAGATCTGGTGTTACATCCCAATAGGAAGAAATGACAAAGATAGAATTTTTGGGAGGCGTTGGGGGATTTGGTTTATTTATTTATTCATTTATCTATCCAGCTCATCTAGGAATTTGACAATACAGCTAGGTTCAAAGGCATGTTACTGACAGGAATTTCCATACTATTCCATTCATCTCCTTTATATATCTCTTCCTAATAAACAAACCTAGCTCTTTTTCTGATAATAATTCTTCATATTTGTATAATTCCTTCTTCTGGGAACTCAAAATGTTTTAACCCCACCCCAAACTGTTATGGAAACATGATAGAACCCTTGCCCATTGGAAGGGGATAGGTTGCAGAAATCCCATCAGACAAATGCAGCATTCTTCCAACATAAAAAAAACCTTTTTGTCATGCCTGTTCTCTGAAAAGCTTTACTGTCTAAATAATGTTTTAAAAATCTTCTGGTTACATAAGTCTCCTAAGCAAGTCTCTATTGGTCTCAGAGACTAATGGTTTTTTAGAATGAAAATAACCACTCTTATTAAGTGTCTACTATGTGGAAGAACACTGCAACTAAAGTGTGTAGTGAAAGAAGCATGGACTTCAGAGTCTGGGACCAAGGCTTAAAACCCCTACTCAATCTTTGTGGGTCATAACCCCTCATTTTTTTAAAAAAAGGGGTCTAAATTTAAATATCTTAATTTTTGGTAGTATGTTTTTAAAAAAATATCATTCAACATTTATCTTATTGAATGCCTCCTTTCTGCACAGCCGTGGCTCAAGACATCCTGAAAGCTCTGGACCCAATCTTGGAGGATAGCCTCAAATGATCATATTCCCTTTTTATGTGTTTTGTCTCTCCTGGAATTTACTCTTAGAAACCTTTAAATATACTTAGATATAGCATACATTCAAATTTCAACAGATATCAGTAAGAGACATCTAAGCTCCCATAGCAGCACTCAAGGTGACTGATATATATTGGGTGTAGGACAACTTTTATTTTATTTCTCCCAAAATAAAGAAGACATGAAGAACTTACAAGAAGGAGCCCATAAATAGATACAGGAAATATGTTGTGCACTTAAGGGATTCATAGGAACCTAGAAATAGATGCTGAAAACACCAAAAGTACTTGCAGTAGTTCCACTTGGAAAGAACTATACTTGGATTTATCATTATGACAAGTCAGACATTCTATACAATTCCTGCCAGACTTATGCCACCTTACATTATAGGAACTCTATTATTGCCTCAGCTGCTGCCATCTTTAGGGCTGGGCTGGTACACTACTAGGAACTCTTTTATTGGGCCTCATGGAGCAAGTCCTTGGAATGACCCCATACCTTGGTAGAGTTCATGAACATGCACAGTCCCTATCTGTTGTGCCCTGTTTTCTGAGTAGACAGAAAGTAAACAGGAGATAGGTCCAAGGAGCTCTGTCAGCCCTCTTTAATAGGGAATAAATCCTCAATAAAAGCCTGTCCACTCCAGCATTCTGGACACTAGTCAGTTATCTTGGAAGTAGGATCCATTACTGAAAACCAATCTGGAGTTGTTTTTGTCCTCTAAACAATGTGCCATGGGATATGCCTATCAGGTGCCCCAAGTGTCCCTCCAGTGTCCTATAAGCTCAAAAAGTTAATTGGGGAGCTCATCAATTTGAATAAAGGACTACCTTCATCATTCCCTCCTTTTACATTAACGTAATTGTTTTCATTGACCCAAGAAGGCAAAAGTAGGGATTATGTAGTAGAAGTTGCAAAGAAGTTGCAGATTGTGGTAAATGGAGAGAGAAACTTCCTAACTTTGCCTTCATCTCTGATGAATTAATTCTCATTAATTTTCAGCTACTCTTGGAAATTTAACTTTGTTTCTCTGTTCTCATCTTCTCTCTTTCTATCCTTCCCCCTGAGTAAATTAATTTATGATGCATAGGCTAAGGGTAAATCTTTGTCAAGTTTCAAAATCTTTCAGTTTTCAGAAACTTCAACAAGCTCTACCCTAGTGGAATGGGCTGCTTTACTTGCATTGTGAATGAGCCCTTCTTGGAGGTCTTCAAGCCCTGACTGTTTATTGACCTTGTTGTAGAAAGGACTTTGTTCAGGTATGAGATGGATTAAATATCCTCTGAAATCTCTTTGAAATCAGAGATCCTGAGACATAGATAGATGGAAAACATAGTGGATCTTAATAATCAAGGTAGCACTTCTATTTACTCCTCACTAACCTGGAGAAATCAGTGAAACAGTCAGTCTTGGTCAAAGAATCATTTAGTCCTTTACCAACCATCTATCTCCCTGGTTTTTAAAATGCTTCTCCAGAGAATCTACCTGGAATTTAAAACAGATTAGCTTTTAAAATTCCAGGAAATGCTTTTCCTGGAAATGTCACTCTTTAACATATAGTGCAACAAGAGTTAATGTGATTTTTATATTAGCCATTAAGAGCCAAATGGTTTTAAATAATTTGGGGAGAAAGAAAAGTCTATAACTGATGATGTTGGCATTGATTTGCTGAACTTTTGTGTAATTATGCCTTGATTTGCATAAAACACATCCCAGAAAATTTGTAAATAAAATTAATTTTTTTAAAATATAAATTTACTTATTTAATTTTTTACATTCATTTTCACAAAATTTTGGGTTCCAAATTTTCTCCCCATTTCTCCCCTCCCCCCACCCCAATACACCGAGCATTCTAATTTTCCCTATCATCAATCTGCCCTCTCTTCTATCATCCCTCCCTTCTCTTGTCCCCATCTTCTCTTTTGTCCTGTAGGGCCAGATGACTTTCTATTCCCCATTAACTGTATTTCTTATTTCCTAGTAGCAAGAACAATACTAAACAGTTGTTCCTAAAACTTTGAGTTTCAAATTCTCCCCATCCCTCTCTCCCCACCCCATTACCTTTGGGAAGGCAGGCAATTCAATATAGGCCATATCTGTGTAGTTTTGCAAATGACTTCCATAATAGTTGTGTTGTGTAAGACTAACTGTATTTCCCTCCATTCTATCCTGCCCCCCATTGTTTCTATTCTGTCTTTTGATCCTGTCCCTCCCCAAGAGTGTTGACTTCAAATTGCTCCCTCTTCCTATTGCCCTCCCTTCCATCATCCCCCCCACCCTCCCTTCCATCATCCCCCCTACCCTGCTTATCTCCTTCTCCCCCACTTCCTGTATTGTAAGATAGGTTTTCATACCAAAATGAGTGTGCATTTTATTCCTTCCTTTAGTCGAATGTGATGAGGGTAAACTTCATGTTTTTTTCTCAGCTCTCCTCTTTTTCCCTCCACTAAAAAGTCTCCTGCTTGCCTCTTGAATGAGAGATCATTTACCCCATTCCATTTCACCCTCTCTCCTCCCTCTACATTTCTCTCACCATTTACCTTAATTTCTTTTAAGATATGGTCTCATCCTATTCAATTCACTCTGTGCTCTCTGTCTCTGTATGTGTGTACATGTGTGTGTGCACGCGTGCACATGTGTACATGTGTGTGCGTGCATGTGCATGTGTGTATATGTGTGTGTGGTCCCACCAACTACCCAGGTACTGAAAAGTTTCAAGAGTTACAAATATTGTCTTTCCATGTAGGAATGTAAAGAGCTCACCTTTGGTAAGTCCCTTATGACTTCTCTTTCCTGTTTACTTTTTCATGCTTCTTCTCATTCTTGTGTTTGAAAGTCAAATTTTCTTTTCAGTTCTGGTCTTTTCATCAAGAATGCTTGAAAGTCCTTTGTTTCAGTGAAAGACCATATTTTCCCCTGAAGTATTATACTCAGTTTTGCTGGGTAGGTGATTCTTGGTTTGAGTCCTAGTTCCTTTGACTTCTGGAATATCCTATTCCATGCCCTTTGATCCCTTAATGTAGAAGCTGCTAGATCTTGTGTTATCCTGATTGTATTTCCACAATACTGGAATTGTTTCTTTCTAGCTGCTTGCAATATTTTCTCCTTGACCTGGGAATTCTGGAATTTGGCCACAATATTCCTAGAGTTTCTCTTTTTGGATCTCTTTCAGGTGGTGATCGATGGATTCCTTCAATACTTATTTTGCCCTCTGGTTCTAGAATCTCAGGGCAGTTTTCCTTGACAATTTCATGAAAGATGATGTCTAGGCCCTTTTTTTGATCATGGCTTTCAGGTAGTCCCATAATTTTTAAATTGTCTCTCCTGGATCTGTTTGCCAGGTCAGTTGTTTTTCCCATGAGATATTTCACATTCTCTTTCATTTTTTTCATTCTTTTGGTTTTGTTTGGTGATTTCTTGGTTTCTCAGAAAGTCATTAGCCTCCATCTGTTCCATTCTAATTTTGAGAGAACTATTTACTTCAGTGAGCTTTTGAACCTCTTTTTCCATTTGGTTAATTCTGCTTTTGAAAGGATTCTTCTCCTCATTGGCTTTTTGAACCTCTTTTGCCAATTGAGTTATCCTATTTTTCAAGGTGTTATTTTCTTCAGCATTTTTTTGGGTCTCCTTTACCAAGGTATTGACCCATTTTTCATGCTTTTCTTGCATCTCTCTCATTTGTCTTCCCAGTTTTTCCTCCACCTGTCTAACTTGCTTTTCAAAATCCTTTTTGAGTTCTTCCATGGTCTGAGCCCACCGGACATCCACCTCGGATGTCTGGAATACAGAGGCCCTGACCTCCACGTCTTTCCCTGATGGTAAGAATTGTTCATGGTCATCAGAAATGAAAAGCGGGAACATCTGTCCCCCAAAAAAGTACCTTTCTATGTTCTTATTTTTCTTCCCTTTTCTGGGCATTTTCCCAGCCAGTTACTTGACTTCTGAGATTCCTGTCCACCCCCACCTAGATCTGCCCAGCTAGTGCTTTGGGTCTGAGATTCAAATGCTGCTCCCCAGCCTCAGGGCTTTCCGTGGTGGGAGGGGTTGCTATTCAATGTGAGCTTAAGTTCTGGTGCTCAGGTGGGGTCTGGGTCGCCTCTCAGGCTCAGTTCCCTCAGGAGCTTTATGCAGAGACCTTCAGTAATGACCCTGAGCTCCTGTCTGCTCCAGGAGCGCCTGGCCACCGCTGCCTCTGCCGCTCCCTCTGCTGCTGCCTCCTGAGGGGGCCCGAGTCAGAGAGACACCCTGCTCCCCTCTCGGCCAGCCCAGAATTTTCTCTCACTGACCTGGAGCGCCTGTGGGTGGAGGGACCTTCGTGGCCGCCAGAGGTTCAGTCTCTGAAGCCTGCTCAGATGTGCTCCTCTGGGGCCATGTAGCCAGGGCAGCACAGTGGTGGGCTCTGCGTCCGAAGCGCCACGGACCCCTGGGGACAGCTTTCCAGGGCTCTCTGGAAAGGAAATCTCTTCCACTGTGTTTCTGCGTGGGTTCCACTGCTCCAGAATTTGTGGGGAGTTCTTTTTACAGGAAATTTATGGGCTGTGGGTTCGGAGCTAGCATACGTGAATCTTTCTACTCCGCGATCCAAAATTAAATTTTTAAATGTAATAATTTGAATGTATTTCCCCCATGGATTTTTACTATTATATCAGAGAATTTTTGCTTTCATTGTAACTGATGATTAATTTTTAAAAACTCCTAATAGTTTAGTTTTGTTTTTCCTCTTCTTGTTTGTCCTCTCTCCATGCCTACTTCAATAAGTTAATTTATGATGTATAGTTCTTAATGCATTATATACCTTCCCATAAAGAAACCCTGTGGTTAAATGTTTGGTAAGGTTCAGAATCTTTTATAATTTGAATAAATATCTCCTAATTTTTGAGGAGAGGGTCTGGTAAATTTTGTTTTTTATATATTGGCTTTTGGAATGTAGTATAAGAACATACAATTGCTTTTAACTGTAAAGTTGAAGAAATATTATCATATAGGGTGTTCATAGTAAATACTGCATTATTAATTGAAGTTAACAATCTCATGTGTTTGCAAATCTTTCTAAGATGTGGGTGATTCATATCTTTTTTAATTTTAATAAACTTAAAAACATTAAGTTGTTGAACAACCTGTACATACAAGTAATAATGGTTGCCCTGCCCCTTCTGCTCTTGGTGCCCCTGCATTACCGCCCCACTTCATTCCAACTTCTTCCTGTTATTTCTTTTTGAGCTAATAGAGTTCGCATGTAAATCCTTCCCCACTTCCTTTCTACTGCAGTCTTGCCACTATGCAGTCACAGCTAGGAAAGGACAGGCAGAGCTTAGTTCCATGGTGTATAATTTATAGAGCACTGTTAGTAACTTACTAGAGATGCTTCCTGTGTAATCTCCACACCTCTTCCATCAGTACCTCCCCTCTCCTGTTCCTCTGCCATTCTCTATCCTCTAAAACAGTGGTTCATTTCCTCTTTCCTCTTTCATTGAAGACTCATCCATTTGTGCCTTTACTGTCCAGTTTATCTCTCCCCTGTGCAAATGGACAACATGTTTATCCCCATGACAGTCTTGTTCCCATGACAACCTTATCCCCATGGCAACCTTATCCATTTCTTTCCCTGTCAGTCTGTTGTGGGGGGCTTTTTTCGCCCTTCCCTGACCACAATAACCTTATCCATCCAATTCTTTTTTACAATTTAATGTCTTATTTTCCCCCAATTATATGTAGAAACAATTTTAAGATTTGTTTTTAAAATTTTTGAGTTTCAAATTCCCTCTCCCTCTCTTCCCCCCCATTGAGAAGGCAAGCAGTTTTATATAGATTATACATGTGTAGTTATGCAAAACATATTTTCATGTAAGTCATGCTGTGAAAGAAAACATATACAAAAGGCAAGAAAAATAAATTAAAGAAAAAGTATGCTTTGATCTGCATTTAGATTTCATCTGTTTTTTCTCTGGAAATGGATAGCAGTTTTTATAAGTCCTTCAGAGTGGTCTTAGATCATTGCACTGATGAGAATAGCTGTCATTCATAGTTGATCATCATACAATATTGCTATTACTGTCTGCGGTGTTCTCCTGTTCTGCTTATTTCACTTTGCATCAGGGCATGTATCACATCAATCATACAATATCCTAAAATATAATGATATTAATCATAAATAACAACTTGGTCAGTCATTTTCCAGTTAATGAACATCTCTTCAATTTCCAATTCTTTGTCACTACTAAAAGAGCTGCTATAAATATTTTTGTGTATATAGGATCTTTTCCTTTTTGTGTTTTATCTCTTTGGAATACAGATCTAGTAAAGGTCTTGCTTGGTCAAAGGGTAAACATGGTTTTGTAGCCCTTTGAGCATAGTTCCAAATTGCTCTACAGAATGGTTGAATCAGTATACTACCTAACCATCAGTGCATTGGTGTCTCAATTTTCCTATAAACCCCTCTAATATTTGTTCTTTTCCTTTTAGCCAATCTTATAGTTGTGGGGTGGTATAGCTCAGAGTTGTTTTAATTTGACATTTCTCTAATCAATAGTGATTTAGAGCATTTTTTCATATGACTTTAGATAGGTTTGATTACTTTGTCTGAAAACTGCCCAAGTCCTGGGGTCTCAGCTTGACTGCCTACCATCTAGACCTATTTCAAGATGGTGCTGTGCAGGGCTAAGCACATCATTCCTCCATCAACAGGTTTTTAATATCTGAAAACCAGAAGCTCTCCCAGGCCCCAAGAGGGCCCAAGCCTGTTTTGTGAGCCACTGGAACAGTTCCAAATTGTAAGCATTCACTAAATATTCGTTGAGTTGAATTAAGTTATTCATCTCTATAATCTCATTTCTCTATAAATAAAAAATGATCATGAATACTGATTTCCATGAACTTGGTGAAGACATTCAAAGCTATGTAAGCAAATCTCATGTTTGTTTATGCAAGGCAGTGATTGGAGTGATGCTTTGTGTCTTGTTTTATATGTCTAGTTCTATGTTTTTGTGGATGGTCATTGTTTATTATTATTTAAAAATTTTAAATGACTTCTTTATGGGTCTTTTAAAGATTTTTTTGTCTTTATACATCTTGCCTTCTCAGCATGTTTGGATACTATTGACTGAACCCAGCTCACTATAGACTATCTTCTACCTTGAGTTATTTGATGCTGTCCTTACCTTGTTCCCTACCTTCTTCCTCATTCATTCTTTGTCCCCTTCACTGTCTTCTCTTCTTCCCAGTAGAATGTAAGACCCTTGAGAATAGATACAGTTCATTTCTTCCTTTACATTCACAGTGACTGGCGTACAGTAGGTGCTTAGTAAATGCTTTTTGATTGATTCTGTTACCATTAATGTGATGTTCCCTTAGGCTTCCTATCTTCTTTTCCTAGGTTTACTCCTTTAGCAATCACATTCATTCTCATAGTTTTCAGTTATAATCTCTGCCCAGTTGTTGATATGCACTGTCACATGCATGCAAATGAGTAAGCAAATTTCTGTACTAGTATCATAATTCTTTTAAATAGGTTAGGTAATTTGAAAAAAAAGACATACAATCTTCAGTATTAAAATGTGCAAAGCTGCAGGTAATAAATTGAAGAGTCTTTGATGTCTTCCCATTAAATATTATGATCTAAGATTTTCCTGGTTTCTGATTTTTCTTTTAGCTATTTCCATCAATCACTCAAAAACTTTGGTAACAAAATAAACATTTGTTACCAGTCACTAGAAGTACTAATATCCCACTTTAGAAGCAAAGAAAATGAGATTCAGATGCATGAAGTGACTTGATTATCTACACTTACAGGGCTAGAAAGTGTCAGAGGCTGTTATTGATCAGAGCCCTTCATACTCTAAGCTCCTGTTGTTTCTCCTTCATGTAAAAGAAAGTGTGGAATTCAGTCACTTTTAATACTCCTCATAAAAACTTTTATTATAAAAATCCTTTATTATTTTAGGGCTGAGCAAACCGATGAATTTTCTTTCAAAATAGAAAAAAGAAATCTTTATCTGATCTGATTAAGTTGTCCAGGTTGCAGAGTACTCCTCTTTCTCCCCTGCCCCTCTCTGCCCTTCCCTCCCTTTTCTTCATCTTCTCTCTTACCTTCTAATCCTGTAAAGCAATAATGTGGAGAAAAAAAAAGGAAGGCTGACTCCTGGTAGATCTTTTTGGTGGTTGAGTGGTATGAGCAAATGACAGTCCATTTCTTTTACTTTTTTTTGCCTGTCTTACATATTCTCTGCCCTTAGTTATTTCAAGCTCAGAAATATGGAATAAGTTGGATAGTGAGTGCTCAAAAGTAAATTCACTTGGATAATAGAGTGCTTTGCATTCGATTTACAGTCTACACTCAGCCGTATTAGTAAGAAAAAAGGGGGACGGAAGCTTCAGAATTGTGACCCATCATTTCACAGTTGTTATCTCTGAGTATCTACCGAAATAATTCTCCAGAGAGCATAGGACATACCTCCCTTCCTTTTTCTAGAATAAAGTTCTCGTTCCTTTATCATGTAAAGTGTTACACCAATTTAGGTTGATATGCTGGGGAAAAGCACTAAACTAGGAGACAAGGAGACAGGAAAAGCCTGGTTTTTAATCCTGGCATAATGACACTTATTAGCTGTGTGAGCCTTGAAAGATAATTAAAATTCCTAAGCCTCAGTTTCCTCCTTTGTAAAATGAGCATAAAACAAATACATTTGCCCCGCAGGCCCTTTGTCAGGAAAAGGCTTTATAAGCTTTAAAGCACCTCAAAACCATGAGTTCTTGGTTCTGGCTGTGGAGGGGCACTAGCCAGTGGAATATCAAGAAGCGATTGGGACTTTGAAAGCAGGGAGGAGTGACTGAGGGGAGGATTAGAGTGGGTGTCACATCTTAGTTAAGGATGTCAGGGGTGTGCCCAGAGCCAAGAGCAGTGGGGACCAGGTATGATTAACTGTGATGTGATGATCATAGGGTGATTTTAGTTGTCATGGTAACAAGACTTCCCTGTCAGAAATGGAGAGACCAAAGAATACAGATGCTCCCATGGCAAGAGAGTGATTACATTTATAGGTTATTGTGTAGAAAAAAGCGGTGTGTGCAGAACATGCAGTACATTGGAACAGACAATAATTCCATTCCATCTAATAATTCGGTAATTATCAATTAACCAACTACACATGCACATCATTGCCCAGTAGATTAGCTCTTATTTCTGGACAGAGTTGTGCTGAGTCTACTGCTCGCCATCTTTCCGTGTGTGTGATTGCTGCAAATTGAGCAGCAAATCGAACAGCACCAGCGATTGATCTTCAGGATATGCTGACCTGAGCTTCTGAAAATTCTGTAGATTTTTGGCTATCACTTCTGCCCAGTGCAAAGAACACATGCTAGAAAAGTCAGAGAGAAAATATTTCATGCATGCCTCCCAGATGTTAGACCTTATTATGATCCTGGCTTTTAAGAGACTCTGGAGTTGATACACTGAATTGGGATGATTAGATAGTATGCACTTAAGACTTGCTTGTTGACTTAATAATGATAACATTCAAGAAATCAGAGGCTTAAAAATCTAGGAAGAAATACAAACCAACCTCATTCATCATATCTTCAATAATCTAATTACCCAAATACCTTGAATTATTTATGATTTCCTATTGCCATGGAAATACCTTACTAGATTTTTCACTTTTCATCCCTGTTCAATTTCAGTTCTAATATTTTTGGAGCTATGTATGGAATATGTAGGTTTCGTGTAGTAGCAGTCTCAAGTCATTCTGTGACATTAAATATTAAATAACTATTTAAAACTAGATCCAAGGGGAAAATCGAAAGGCAACCAAAAGTAAAGCCATAATCTCTATCTATCTATCTATCTATTTATTTATTTGTTTGTTTGTTTATTTATTTATTTATTTTATTTATTTATTTAACTTTTTACATTCATTTTCACAAAATTTTGGGTTCCAAATTTTCTCCCCATTTCTCCCCTCTCCCCACCCCAATACCCCAAGCAATCTAATTTTCCCTATCTCCAATCTGCCCTCTCTTCTGTCATCCCTCCCTTCTCTTGTCTCCATCTTCTCTTTTCTCCTGTAGGGCCAGATGACTTTCTATTCCTCATTAACTGTATGTCTTCTTTCCTAGTAGCAACAGCAATACTAAACAGTTGTTCCTAAAACTTTGAATAATTTTTAATAGAAAAATATCGGAGATTCTCCCATCCATGTTACCTAAAGCTTTGTACATTCTAATACCATGGAGACCCAAGCAGTTGTATATCTTTGTCTAATCATGTAATCTGAAAGATTCATCATCATAATACAAGAATTTGTTTATTCATTTGCATGAATGTGCCAGTCCAAATCAACCAACTGGGCAGAGATGGTAGTAGAAGTCTTCCGAGTAAGTGAATTACCGAGAGAGAGCTTTGTGAGAGAAGAGAAGTCAAATAAGAACAAAACCTATAAAATTACTCGTAGTCGAAGAGGAGTTAGAGAAACAGAGAATAAGTGATCACAGAGAGCTAGGAAAACCAAGAGAATATAATGTTTAAGAAGGAAAGGGAGAGGGTTGTGTATTGAGGCCAGGCTGCTCAGCACTAGCAGCCTGTAGTGAGTCAAGGAGAAAGATGACTGAGAAAAGGTCTTTGAATTTGCAAAAAAAAGAGGTCACAGATTTTTTTTTTTAAGTAATCACCAGAAGCGCTCAAGTAAAAATGGAAAACAAGGTACAAAGGTTTATCCCAAACCTCTAGCTTGTATCTAGATAACTAGTTAAAGTTCCTAGGTAACTAAATATTGTTGATCTTGGTATGAGCAGTTTTGAGTATTTTCTCCAAGTCCACACACTACTAACATAAAATAGGTAGCCTCTCTGCCACTCAACTGAAGAATAAGAATTGTTCCCTTGTTTTATTAAAGTTTTCTAATGGAGAGACATACAAGGTTATTTTTCATGGACTGACAGATGAAAGCATTGGAGAATGAACAATTTAATTCAATTCGGTAAGGCAATAAATGTTTATTAAACACCTACTATGTGCCAGACACTGTGGTAAGCATGTATAAGACATGTATAAGGCAGGTTTTGCTGTCAAGGAGGACATAGTGTAATGGGAGAGACAACATGTAAACTAGTATAATAATACCTTCTATGCACCAAGCACCCTGCTGAGTGCTTTTACAATGTTTATTTTCACAGCAACCATATAAGGTAGGTGCCATTATTACCCGCATTTTACAGTTGAGTAAACAGAGGCAAACAGATAAAATGACTAGTCCAGGGTCACAAAGCTAGTAAGTGTCTGAGGCTAGATTTAATCTTAGGTCTTCCAGACTTCAGGGTCAGTGCTCTAGCTCCTGTGTTATTTGACTGTCTCTATATGTACTGTGTATAAACAAGCTATGTATAGAATAATTGGAGATGATCCACAGAGAGACAGCACTAGAACTGAGTGATCAAGAAAGGCTTTCTGTAGAGGATAGGATATTTTAACTGAGACTGAAAGAATCCAGGATAGTCAGAGAGAAAGTTCCATGAGTGGGGGACAGGCAGTGAAAACACAAGAGTCAGAAGAAGGAGTGTCTTGTGACTGGGGTTTAAGATGTAAGAAGACTGGGGAGGCAGGAGGGAACAGATTAGGGAGGCTGTTCAGTTCCAAATAAAGGCTCTTATGTTTGATCCTGGAAAAGATAGGGAGTCGTTGGAATTTATTGAGTAGGGGAGTGATTCAATCAAATTTGTACTTTAAGATCACTTTGGCAACTTAGTGGAGTGGGGAGAGACTTGTGGCATAGAGATCATCCAGCAGTCTATTACAATGGGCCAGGTGTGAGTTCAGCAAATGTTTATTGTATGCCTACTTTGTCCAAAGAGCCACAGTGGTCGGGAAGATATAAAATGAATCATGATAGTGGATGGACTGAGCTCAGATGGCCTGAGTTCAAATGTTGCCTCACATACTTACTAGGCAAGTCAATTAACTCTGTTTGCCTTGGTTCCCCAAACTGTAAAATGAAGATAATAATAGCACCTCTCGTTCAGTGTTGCTGTTAAGATCAAATGAAATAATATTTGTAAAACATACTTAGCAGAGTGCCTGGCATGATACAGAATACATCAATATGAATATGATATGATAATATAATTTATTATAAATTAAACATAACTATAGTTGTGATTATAACTATAAATATTATATTGTTCAGTTGTTTCAATTGTGTCCAACTCTTTGTGACCCCATTTGGGGTTTTCTTGGCAAAGATACCAAAGTAGTTTGCCAGTTCTTTCTCTAGCTTGTTTTATAGATGAGGAAACTGAGGCAAATAGGGTTAAGTGATTTGTCCAGGGTCACATAGCTAGTAAGTATCTGTGGCTGGATTTGAACTCAAGAAAATTAGTTTTCCTGACTCTAAGCCTGACATTGTGCCACATATGATATGACATGACTTGATATGAAATAAATAGTACATTATAATATAATGCTATGGAATATAGATTAATATGATTTTATAGTATATAGTAGTATATATAATTATATACATGTGATTATATGTCATATATAGTGATATATAAAGTATTATAATATTATATAACAAATACAGTTAGTGCTATGTAAAGTTTTATTCCTTTCCCTTCTCCCCACTTTTTCTGTACGGAGCACTCTGTTTGGTGTTGGGGGTCAGAATAAAAATTTTAAATTTATATAGCCCCTATTCCTACGAAGCTTATAGGCTAGTAGGGGAAATAAATATATGTTAAAAGCATAATAAGAAGTAGAATATGAAACGTGTAAGAGAGGCAGAAAATGCTAAAAAGACCTAATGGAAGGTAAGTGTCAGTGAAGAGATGAGTCTGGAGCTGGGCCTTGAAGTGATCTCCTAGGGTAATGAAAGGACCTGTAGATGTGATTATGGGACAATTGGGGGATATCTTACAGAGTCGGGGGATATCTTACAGAAATGACGTACTACTCTCACTTTTTCTATTCCTAACGCACATTTTGGCAAGATCTTAGAGAAAAGTGTTTTTGATGTATTTTGCACGTTTGATTTGTTTTCCCGATGATAATGCAAACTCTTTAAGATCAGGGAGCATGCTTGTTCCTTTTGTTTTCTTTGTACTTCCCTCAGGATCCAGCAAAATGCTAGATATGTGGTAGGTACTATGCTATACATACATACATACATACACATATATGTATGCATGTGTGTGTATATATATATACACATACATATACATATACATGCATAGAATTAGGCCTGCCTATGGAGTAGTAGAAAAGTGACTTGATGGCTAGATTTCTGGACCCAAAGAGTTTTGGTAAAGTGATCTCAACCTGGAGAGATCTCTGTTGGCGTGCTAAAAGCCTGTCTGTGGCCCTGTTATCTTCAGAATTTTTATCAATGACTTTAATAAAGGCAGAGAGGACATGCTTTCCAGATTTGTTGAAGATGTTAAACTGGAAAGCATCACTGATAGATTGGATCCCAAAATATCTTAACACAGTGGCGTGGTGGGTTAAAACTAACAAAATGAAATTCATTAGGGATAAATATGTAGTACTGTGCTTTGAGTTCAAAACAATCTGCTGTACAAGGACAATGTGGGGGAGATGTGGCTCAAAAGCAGTTCATGTGCAAAAAAACAAACCAAACCCTAGAAGATTTGGTGTGTAGTGCCTTCCATACAGCACACACTTGAATGTTTCTTGAATTGACTGGAATTGGACAGCATACTTGGAGTGAACCAGTAGTGTCATGTGATGGTCAAAGAAATTAAAGGGCTTTTGGACTGCATTAATAGGAGTATAATGTTCCTAGAAGGAAGAGAATGTTGTAGATTACAGTAATAAAAAATTACAATAGTAATACAACAATAATGATGTAGTCCTTTAAGGTTTACAAGATTTTTTACATACACTGCTTCATTGGATCGTCATAATAATTTTATAAGACAGGTCCAATTTTTGACCTCATCTTCAAGATGAGGAAATTCAGACAGAGTGGTTGAGAAGTTTGCCCAGGATCACATGATTAGTGAGAGTTTAGGGCAAGCTTTGATCTTCGGTGGGACTTCCTGGTGTCAAGTTCACTCAATATTCTACCCAGCTGAGCAGCCTTAAAATACATAAGAAGAAAGAAATGTAGAGGAACTTCAGTAAGAAACTCTGATGGTGACAAAGGAGGAGAAGATAGCAAATAATATTTTGGAAAAAAATTATAGAAAGCCAAGAACAACACAGAGAAAGATTCCCTTGGTCTAAATACATTTGCTTTGACAATCTGAACTTAATTATAGTCTCTATGCCGATGAGTTCCAAATCTATAAACATTCATGCTTTATTTCTCTCCTGAACTTCAGCATATTATCAGTTACTTGCTGTATACCTCCCCGGATGTCTCCCTTACATGTCCATATTACACTCAGGATAGTCAATGCAGAACTTATCATATTTTCCCCCAAATTCATCCCTCCTCTAAATTTTCTGATTTCTATTTAAAGTCCCACTATCCTGATTCCAGTTATGGAAGCTCACATCCTTAGAGACATCCTTAACTCCTCCCTCTCCACCTCTATATTTAATCAGATGCTAATTGATATCAGTATTCCCGTGCTTAGCCTAATATGTCCTTAATGAATGTTTCTAGACTGACCTCCACAGCACCTGCTGTACTTTTCTTCTTTTCATTTGTAGTAGCTCCTGTTGATCTTCTTGCCTTTAGTCTCTTTCCTCTTCAGATTACTTACCACTTAGCTGACATACTGATATTCCTAAAGCACAAGATTAACCATGCCATTTCCCTCCTTGAGAAACATCATGACTTATGGTCTAGTAGAAGTAGTTTAGGAAAGTTGAACAACAGAAAACTTCTGTAGAAGTATTGCTCCTAGATAGGGGTGGGGAATCCGTGACCTTGAGGACATGTGTAGTCCTTAGGTGCAGTCTTTTGATGGAGTCCAAGTTTTATAGAACAAAGTCTTTTATTAATGGAATTTGTTCTGTGAAGTTTAGATTCAGTGGACCTAGAAGGCCACATGTGGCCTCGAGACCGCAGGTTCCTTTCCCCTGGCCTAGGATTAGGATTATATATTTAGAGTTGAAGGAAATCTTAGTGGTCATCCCAGTCATCACTTTCATTTTCTAAATCAGGACTTCTTAAATGATTTCCACTCCTGACCTCTTTTTGTGTTTGGCAGCTGTTTGTTGGTGTTGGGTGGCTTGAGGACATGTGCAGTGCAAAGTGCGCATGCTTTGTGTTCAGAATCAAGAATGCAGTAAAGTTGTGTGACACAACATGGACAAGCACAGCCAGAAAAACCTCAGATTCACTATGTGCTTGATTTTTAATTAACTTTTTGTCATTCTGTGCTCAGAAAACCTTTGCTATTGCCAATTTTTTTTCACAGCTCCATATAGGGCTGTGACCCACAGTTAAGAAGCATTGTTCTAAATCATGAAACAGATGCCCAGAGAAGTTAAGTGATTTGTCCGAGGTTGAAGGAAGATGAATCTGTCAGAATCAAATCCTGTAAATGCCTTTAAGTTTGTGGATGAAAAAGGAAAGTGCATGAAATTAATTCCAAACTAAATATCCTTTAAAATATTTCATCTGGGGTGGGGGTGTGGTTAGTGACTAACTAAATGTCTTTTTGTTAAAAAAAGTATTTGGTATCACATAATACATTTTTAATAGAAAGCTCAGATAATTGGCCCTCAAGTTTTATCACCATCTTATTCCCATGCTACCATATTTGTTTGGTTTTCTAAACTGATGAAAGTATGAAAATTATGCTGACAATTTAGAGTTGATATAAGATTTTCAAAGAAGGAAAATCATCTCTCATTTTATTCTTTAAGAAACCTGGAGTCTTGTACAGATCTGTGTCTATAAACTAGAGCCTTTCCTGTTTTTCTCTGGGAGGATTTGCATCTTTGCTGTGCTAAGATCCTACGGATAACAGCTTGAAAGAAGAGATGACTGGCCTCCACAAATGATGCCATATATTTAAAAATGATCTCAGACTCAACCAACAAGTTAGTTGGCTGAGTTAGTCAGCCCATCCATCACTTAAAAATATTCTCTCCTAAATCTAAAGAAAACTAATCTCTGAAGGAAAACACTTTTGGCTAGCAGCCTGGGGAGCACTGAAGAATTATTCTCTGCAGTGTTTATGTGGTTCTGCAGTGTCTGGTGACTTTGGTAGGTTTTATAAATGCAAAACGACTGAAGGGCAATAATTCAAGTTCACAAGATAAGAGTGGCTTTGGAATACCAAGTATAAGATTCTACACCCTCAGCTTGGCATCTACAGCCTTTCACCATTTGGTGCCATCCTGGCTTTACAGCCTCTTGTCATATTACTCCCCATCATGAATTTTACCCTTCTCCCAAACTGGAGTACTCACAATCCCCCTATATTTCCTAATTTTTCCTCTACTCCCATATTTTTGCTCAAACTATTAAAACTTCTTTGAAGACATCGTGCTTATATATGTATATATTTGTTTTATAAATGCTTTATTTTTTATACCATTTCTCAATATGTTCCTCTTCCATCCTCACTTGTAACTAATAGAGTTAAACAAAACCAGCTAACACAGAGATTGTATCTGATAAAAAATTCACTGAGTGATATGTATTTTATCATTTGTCTCCTGAAGTCTAGCATGGTCATAACCTGTCATAACCTTTACTCTCAGTTAAGGCTGCCTACTGGTGTTTTCATTTATGGTCATTGTGTATACACTGTCCTGAACATTCATTTTTGCACATTCTGTCATTAATTACTAAATGCATCAAGTCCTCAGACATTACCCATTATAATAAGTGCAGTGAGACTCAGGAAATTTCAGACCATGCAGAAGTGATGCAATCTTCAAGTGGCTTTCATTCTAAGGCAAGTATATATAGAACTAGAATGTCATAAAATATATGCTTTCATATTTAAATGTGCTTGTTTATTTTTTATGGGTGGAAGTTTTAACATAGGTCATCACTAGTGTGTCTGGAATAGCTTTTACTTTTCTAAGGAGGCTTGACTTTAATTTTAAATGTAGAAAAGACACATCTTTGGAAATGAATGGGACATTTCTTATTGGGGTGAATTTATCAAACTTTTTAAATCTGAGGTGAGATTGGATATGCAAGTGCCATTAAGTGAATTTGTGTTTGGCTAGAGTGGAAGGCATATAGTCTGGGCAGCTTTGTGGTACCATAATACATAGAGCACCATGCCTAGAGTCAGGAAGACCTGAGTCCAAATCAGATGCTGTGTGACCCTGGGCAAGTCACTTCACCTTGTGTTCCTCAGTTTCCTCATCTGCAAAATATGTTGGGGAAGGAAATGGCAAACCACTGCAGTATCTTTGCCAAGAAAATGCCAGTGAAGAGTCAGACATGAGTAAAATAAAACTGAACAACCAGAAGGCACATACAATTTAAGGTACAGTAGAGTGTAAGGATTGATAATTGTAGAATTTTGTTATCTATAGTTTTTTAGGCTACTTTGATAGTCTGGGAGTTATTAGACTTATGTCTTCATTAGACAACACACATAGAGCAGTTATCATGAGCCAGTGAGGGATTTTCCTCAAGGAGATGACCTAAGGTAGAGAGTCCTTGTAACTAATTATCTGATAGGGAGGGTCCTCTGAGGAGTACATAAAGCCTTCTTACCTATGAGTCTTGTGTTTCTC
This sequence comes from Bettongia penicillata ogilbyi, assembly GCA_023548195.1. Taxonomy (NCBI): domain Eukaryota; kingdom Metazoa; phylum Chordata; class Mammalia; order Diprotodontia; family Potoroidae; genus Bettongia; species Bettongia penicillata. The sequence goes on from JAJHZJ010000174.1 coordinate 1,436,581, forward strand.
AGATAGGGAAAAGTATTTCAGGGACTATGATGTGACTTTTAACACCGAGTGACATAGTTAAAATTGCATTTGAGCACGAAACCCTTTGCCACTTTTTAAGGTAGATAGAAATGGGAAGGAATCAAGGCCTGAATCTTTTAGGATAAGTGGAGAGTTATGAATATCAGCTCAGGAAGTGCGGCAGTAGGAACCAAAAGGAATACACAGATCAGAACCCCAACTGCTGAAGAAAAAGCAATAAGTAACTCAAAGGTTCTTCCAAAGCTACCCCTTTGGGCAACTTTCTAAATGATATTTTTGACAATGTTAATGAATTGGGATTTTACAAGGATATCACATTTAGTGGTAGGACATCTTTAGATGCTGTGTGAGTAAAAATGAAAGTGTGGAAATGGAGACGTGGGCTTGGGAGTCCGTCATCTGCCATTGCTTCACCCCTCAGTGATCCAGTGAACTAATGTATATGTACACAAGAAGATAAATTCCCAAGATGGTAGAAAAAAATATAGCAGATAACAAAGCTCCTTAAATTGAGCCCCCAAATTAAAGATTATGTCCTCTGAGATGGTCTCACAGAGGAGAGAGTGCTCATGAAGCACTCACCTGCTCAGTAATTTTTATGGAGTAGATTTCCTTCACTCAATACAGAGTATTGTAGCTAATTTGCAGGGAGTGGCCTTGGGTAACTCCCTTAGCAGCATAGGGCCAAGTAGCGCCTCATCATATGATAATCACAACTCAAATTTGTATAGTGCTTTGAGACAGAACACTTTCTGTACAATCACCAGATGAAGTAGGTAGTGCATTCATTATTATTGTTGTTTACAGGTAAGAAAATTGAGACTCAGAGAATGTACCCACTAGGGGCAACAGAGCTGGGTCACTCTTTGAGATGTAGCATTATTTGCACTGACTTTAGAAGGAAATTAACTCATCCTTTTGCTCGTCCATTCATAAAGCATTTGTTGAGCAAATACTGTGACCTCAGACAAGAGACCCAAATTATCTTCTGAGTCTGGGGAATTGAAAAGGAGATCATTCTTGCAGGAAGACTGGGAAGCTCATGCCACTGTAGAAGACTAAATCCTTGCCCTCAGGAAGCTTGAAATCTAATGGGGAAGATCAAATACTTAAAATCTGTGGGGAGCCTATATGATCTGTGAACAAGATTTTAACTCACTTGCTTTTTTTTTCCTTATGGTTTTGATTATAGGGAAAGGGGAGGGGGAGCCAACCCTGCTTCATTAGTTACTATATCAACACAGAAAAGAAATTTCAAGTGTAATGGCCATGGTCAATGATTCCTTGAAGGGAGAGGGAAAATAGTGAGCTGGGGAGTAATAGCATTCCCACTCTCAGTGTGAAAAACAAATGTTGGCAGTTTACAAATGAATATGTGAATCAAAATAACCTTCCAAGCTCCTTTTGAAATGAAACGAGAATTCACATAGAGACAAAACCATTACTGTCCTTAAAGTTGCCTGGTCTAAAACCACAACTAGTAAATTAGAAATGATATTGGAATGTATTTGTGAAGGTTTCTCTTGGGTCCAGATCTTAGACTGAAAGAATTGCAAGGTTTGACTATTTGACGCCATGTGTATTGGACTTTATTCATACTGTCTCAAAGTATTCAATGATAAGTATAGTGCAAAGCAGGTGTTAATCTACTATGTGATTAGAGGGCTGATTGCAGCTTTGCATAAGCAGAGATTTATGACACTAAAATTCTGGGTAATTAACTCCAGAATGTGCTCTGATCATCCATTTGACTCATGCAATTTTCTTTTATTTATATATATTTTTTATAGATTTTGGGGAAACGATCTCTTAAATTACATAGAGGTAAAATATTTTAATAGTATAGTTGAAAAAAGCAAACATTTTTTTCTATTGTATGTTTGATAAGAAATGAGTTACTATCATAGTCAAAACTAGGTATTTTTGTACCTGTAGAGAAAGTCAAGAAAGGTGTTGCTGATTGTAGGAAGAGGAGACAGAAACATTAGGACACAGACACTGGGGAGTTGGAGCAGAGCTCATCCATGAGGATAGATCCTTTGGTAAGCTTCTGCTCCAATCCAACAAATATTTATTAAGGGGTCCACTTCTAACAGTTGTCTTTTCTAAGGGGTAGTGCATAGAGTGTGGAGCCTGGAGTCAGGAAGACCTGGTTCAAATATGACCTCAGATATGTACTAACTGTGTGACCTTGGGCAAATCACTTAATTTCTGTTTGTCTTAATCAGAAAGAGAAGGAAATGACAAACCATGCAAAGATACAAATAGTATCTTTGTCAAGAAAGTCCCACACAGTCTGTGGAGTCATGAAGATTGGGACACAACAGAATAACAAGAAACTTGAATTTATCTTAGCCTATGTTGTATAGTGGTTTTGAGATGGTAGCCTTGCCAGATTTCCTTTGCAGATGACTGATGGACAGAAACAAAAAATGCCTCAACAGTAAAGAATTTAATGACTTTCAGATGCAGAGACGTCATGCACTGAATTCTGTATACTCATAACCTAGCTCTTTCTCCAAAAACAACATTTTTATGTACTAAAACATTTTCTGGAAATGACTTGATTTTGATCCCTACCTCCTAGGAATACAGTGTGGTTTCAATAATTATGATTCACATTTAAACTAGGACTTCATCTCAAGCTTTTTGGCTGAAAATCTAGTACCTAAAGGTCAATACGTTAATAAAGAACTGGACTAAGGGTCGGGAAGACCTGGAATCGCATCCTACCTTTGACCCATGCTTTAGTTGCTTCACCTCTCAGTGACCCAGTAAATTCTCTAAGACAATAAATTTTAGAACAGGTTTTGTTGTTCCATCTTTGTGACCATATTTGGGGTTTTGTGGTAGAGATACTGGAGTAGTTTGCCATTTCCTTTTTCAACTCATTTTATAGATGAGGAAACTGAGGTAAATAGGGATGAGTGACTTGCCCAGGGTCACACAGCAGATGTCTGAGGCTGAACTTGAACTATGCAAGATGAATCTTCTTGATTCCAGGCCAAGCATTCACTGTGCCATCTAGAACAGGTACCAATTTGTATTAGTAGAAAGTATTTCTTCACTGAGAATTCCCCATTTTCTATAACTATGAAGTGACAGATCTGGTTCCAACAAAATAGAAATAAAACACCCAAAAAACAAACCGTAGCGAATCAGAGAAAGTAGCTGCCCAATGTTTCAGAGGAGTCACTAATATGAACATCAAAGGACTCAAATACTCAACTGGATGTGTGGTCTCATTCATATGAGAGTTCTATACAATTAAGGGTTTCATTTCCAGGAAGTCTGGGGAGGCTGGGAAAATGTGGCTGTAATGTGAGTAAAGTCTTTGATGTTTGTACTTCTCTCATGACCAAATGACTTCTCTATGTTTGAAGTCCAAGCTGCTTTCTGAGAAGACAAGGTAAAAGATGCAGGGAGGAAAATTTAGATTTGAAGGAAGAAAAAGCTTAACAATGACAGCTATCCAGAATGGATGGCTTCAGGAGGGAGTGGATTCCCTCTTGAAGGACTTCTGGTAAGGGCTGGATGATTATCTGTCTGGTATGATGTAGGGAGGATTCTTGGTCAGACATTCATTAGACTAGATAGACTGGGAGGTCCTTTCCATCTCTGATCTTCTATAATTCTATACTTTGCTCTTGCTAGGCAGTTTCTGACAATTATTAGTTAAAAACCTGATCACCTTTGAAAGTAACCTGCTTCCAAGAAGGGTTGTCATGGAAATTCCTTTGTTAATGTTTCATATTGACTGGACCGTACATTCCACATGGAAGTGTTTTAAAATGTGTACACATGCAAGTTATTCAGAATATCTACATAGGTTTAAAAATCCTCTTACCTATTTTGATATAGTTTACAATAATCCATACTCTTCCAGTGTGGAAAATTGACAAAGTACCTAATAAACATTATCACTATTTTCTTTTTACATTATGAAATTGACATGTTGATAAAAATGAAACTTTCAACAAAGGAAACTTAAACTTAAAATTTATGATGAATTTGGCAAACATAAACAAATAGGAACATAGAACCACAATTTCCAGGAGGAGTTGTTGGAGTCTGAAGATTTTCAGTGTTAACCAAACTCTTTGTTGAGCTCAAAATTCTGCTTCCCAGAGTTTCGTTTTTCTTGGTTATAGTTTAATATCTTTTGCTATACTGGAGATGTCTGCACAGTATTTCGTGTACTGGTCTAACTCTCTACCTTTATGAGACATGTCATTATGCTTCACTTTTTTAGAGAGCCTTACTTTGATTTTATCATATAAGGACAATAGACAATAAACCAGATGCGGTGAAAGGTCATTTTTAATAGCCTTATATTCTAATTTTCAGATTTAGTTCATATAAAATATTTGAATGGTCTAATGCTTAGGGTGGAACACAATCTCTTCTCTAGGGAAGGAAGTGGCTACATGATCATTTTATCCATACTATGGAAAGTACAGGAAGGACTTTAGAGCCTTTTAAAGAATTAAGTACACTGTAAAGGTTTCCAAACTTTCTTTGGTGAGACAGTCTTCTGGGAAACACTTCATCACTGGTCATGAGATACTGCCCAGCTTATCATTTTATGGGATAAGCTATTTTTCTTATGGGAAAGTCAAGAAAACTTTACAGTTTTTGCAATTCTTTTGCAACTTTTTCAAGGTTATTTATGCAATTTTCAACTATGTTCCCTTTAGTTATTGTGTAATATAGAATTATAGAATTTTATAGCTGGATTGAACGGAAACTGAAACTGGGAAACTTTAACTGAACAGTTTCCAGGTTGCAATTTGCAAAAGAATGTGGACTAGAGCCCAAGTGTTTTGACTTAGAGATGAGTATTTTTTTTAATAACACTAAATTACCTCCTTAAAAAAATCAGCTAAGTCCTTTACACTAGAAACTAACCAGTCAATATCAATGCATTTTTTCGAATTTCCTCTTTGTGCATTCTTTCAAATATTCAAACATAATATTTGATAGTATATCCTAATGTTTATTTTTACAAATCTTTGGAGAAAATCTCCAAAGAGTCTATGATTCTAAGACTCTGTGATCGAAACTGATTTATTTTTTTCTCAAATTATAGTCCCACTGGATAATTTTAGAAACAATTTCCATAAAGTAGGAATCTACTTTTAAAAATACAAAAGATTATTCCATATTTAAGTTTTTATGTTCTCTGATGAGAAGTTCTTTATATATACTGCAGGCAGAAATATATCAAATGTGTTTTGTCTTAGATCTTATTGTTGCTATAGTTGAAAGTGTGATTAGGAAAACTGGTTGCATGAATAGCAAACATAGGGCAGTTCTAGTTAAGATGAGGAATAAGAGGAGATACATTTCTTCTTGCAGTACAAAGGAAATAGAGAAGACATTCTTCAAGCTTTTGTCTTTTTCTTGCTTATCTCTGTCTACATCATCAGCTATCTGCTGAATATCTCCACCTGGATGTCTTATAGGCACCTCAGACTCAACTGTCCAAAATGGAATTTGCTATCTTCCCTGGAAAATTCGTCCTTCTTCCTAAACTTTCCTTGAGCACATCACTGTCCTTCAAGTCCCCTTGACTCTCCCTTCTCTCTCACCCTCAATATATGTCTTGCCAAGTCTTGCGAACTCTGTCATTCCAACAATATCACACATCTGTGTCCCCTCTTCCACCCTAGATTCCACCACTTACCGTCACACATGTATTATATTGTAATAATGTCCTATTTGGTCCCCCTTACTCCAGATCTTCCCTTCACAGCAATTAAATACTGCATTTATTATGTTCATAGCATTTTTTTTAGGTTTTGAGAATACAAAACCAAAATTAGAATTGTCTCCTCCTTCAATATAATCTTCTGCCTATTCACCAAATCCATGATTTCTGAAGCACAGTCTGAGTATGTCATTCTCCTACTTTAGAGACTTCAATGACTTCAGTTGTTTCCACAATCAAATGCAGACTTCTCTTTGGGACATTTAATATCCTTCTCCATCTGGGCTTCCTGACCATTTTTGTGGGTCATAGATCCATTTGACAATTAAGCTAAGGGATTCCTCAGAATAGTTTTAAATAATTGAAAGTAGTGCTGGATTTCAGTTAGAGGTTGGTTAGTAAAAATAAAGATGTAACTTTTTCCATCCGAGTCAATGAAAATCCTAAAATCTATCCATTAGACACCTTGACTATACATGACTCCAGGATAAGGATTCCCATTCTACCTTCTTTTGAGACTGTTCAAGTGGCTTCTCCTTTATATTCCCTGTGGATATATGTTATATTTATTTATCTCTGTACACGTTTCTTCCAATAGAATATCAGTTCCTTGAGAGAGTGGACAATCTTTGTCTTTATATTGCCAGCAATTTTCACAGGAACTAGCACAGAGTGGTTTGTCGACTTGAATTGAGGGGTTGCTAAGTTTAGCAAAGGCTACTTAAGGAGACTGAAAATAGAGAAAAATGTGATCTCTATCTGAAAGCAGACAGTCATCGTCTCAAAGCCCTTTCTATGATGGTGTTTTCCTGGTCACTGAAAGAATTTGATTCTTTTTATAACTATAAAAAATTTTGGCCATTGTTTTTCTTTTCAGAAGTATAAATTATTCAAAGTATAGTTCTTAAGATGATAAGTATTTTCCAGATTATCTTTCAAAAATCTTCTGCACCCTCTTATTCAGTAAACCCTTGTGACTCATTTTTACCTCTGTGATCCAATATAAATCTCTCTATTTAGGTTTTCAATCCCTTCATAACCTGGCTTCTTCCTATCTTTTCAGTCTTCTTATATCTTTCTCACCTCCATGTGCTCTATAATACAATGATACTGGTTTTCTCTTGCATTAAACATTCCAGACTTTGTGTATTTTCTCTAGTTGTCTCCCTTGACTGGAATGCTCTCCCTCCTCACCTCTGTCCCAACTAAAATCCAGTCTTCTACAGGAAGTCTTTCCTCATTCCCCTTTAATGTTAAAAGTATCTCCCATCTGGGCCACTTAACTGTAGCTTCTTGAGAGCAGAGTTCATTTTTATTTTCCTTTTTTTTTTTGTACCCTTAGCACTTAGTACAATGCCTGGCACAGAGTAAACATTTAAAAATGCTTCTTGATCTATCTTGACTTAAAAGGGAAGTGTCCACTCATAAATCAAGAAACGCATGCATAGATTTGCTGGTACATTTGGTTTTTTTTTTAAAGAAAATAATGAAGCCATATTCAAAAATGTGTTAAATTCTGTGCCTTGAGACCATCACCTCTCTTTTGGAAGGTGGACAGCCATGCTTCATGATTGATCTTTTGGAATCTTATGATTGTTTTCCCATGCGGTGGGCATTGCAATACCATGTTTTGCAGAAGTAGCACACATATTGTTGATTGAGGCAACTGAGAATGAAGTGGGAGAACTCCTTTAAGCAATGCAGGCCTTCACTTTTTCTAAAACTAGAGAGTGGCATTGAGCAGCAAGATTGGGTAGCTTCTTCCAATCAAGCAATCAATCAACATTTATTAAGTCTTGTTATGTGTCTGGCACTCTGCTAAGTGCTGTGCTCAAGTCTTATGGCCAGTGGGAGTCAGAGGTAGCATTTAAACTAGGGTCTTCCTACCTTGGAGGCCAGCTCTTGACACTATGCCACACTGCCTTTGGTATCCTAATAATGTGTTAAGGAAATTTGTAAGGACTTGCAAGTTCTAGCAATGCATTAAAGAAATTTGTAAGACTGTATCTACATCTGATTATTTTTCAGAACCTTCTTGTCTGAGAGGAGTCAGGATTAGTATTTTAATATAAATTTCAAATGCATTCTTCTCACTTTTATGCCCTCTTTTAGGTGTAAGACAAAGAGTTACATGCATATTTTTTTTAAAAATGCCATTTGTCCTGACCTACTATCGCAGGTTTTCTAGATATATTTTCTGTTTTACAAAAGTAAAATGTGATTTAAGTGTAATGGTTTACTTGCAGCTACAGAGAATTAGTGTCTGATCCAGGAACAGAATTTAAGCCTGTTTAGTACAGCCTCAGGTTGTGGAACCACATCCTTTCATGGATGCTAAGTGCTTAATCACAAAAGGAAGTGTAAATGTTGGATTAGAAAACCCTGAAGTACTGTTTGGAGAGGAGATTTTGTGGGAGCAAGGGAAAATGAAATAACTAGCTGAAGGAAAATAAAATATTATGAATAAAACATTTAACTCTTTATGTAGAAAATGTTTTTTTCTGCTGGTTTTGTAACTGCTCAGCACCTTACATTTCTCTGGCAGTGTGTAAATCTAGATTGTCTTGTGCTCCTGTACATATAGTACACAGTGTATTATGAAATACATTTAATTAACCCAGTATAATATGCTATTACTTTTTACAGGTGGCGATTTACCTTTTACCTTTATGTGTTTACCTATGGAGTCCGGTTCCTAAAGAAGGTAGGAACATCAAGTTACTTTCTTATGCTTATAAAGATTTGTGCTCAATCTGTCTGTGTGGGGAAGTGCTGTTTCTTTAAATCAGTAAAATTCTATTTATGAGCAAATAGTACATTTACTTTAGAAAATGTTTGACAATTTATCCTTTCTAGTAAACTCTATTAAGATAGCTCTGTAAATAAAATTTCTGAAACCAGATTTTAAGCTAAAACATGTTGCTAAGTAACATGTCTTTCTCTAACGACAATTTTTTACTTAAAGATATTAGTTGGCTTGTGTGATAGCCTTAAAATATCTTCTGATAACTTAAGAGTTTAGTTGTTTTCCTATGACACAACAGTCAGTGTGAAAAATCAACATGTATAAATGGCTTTTGCTACTGTTACCTCCATTAAGAATTAACATTTGAGTTTCTTGAATTTTTAGCAAATAGTAAAGGAAACAGAAGTCTATGGTACTTTTCCTTCCACATACTGAGTTTGCTCCCAACTTGTCTTGCTGTGACTTGCATATAATAAGTCCAATTTATCTATTTGTTGAGGTTGCAATGAATATTTTCAGTAAGAGATTCAATGCTTGGTTTAATTATGAGATAGTGAGACTGCCTAAATGAGGGCCCCACAAGAGACATGGTCTTTCCATATTCATTTTGTTAGCAGAGTGTTCATGGTTTTCCTTCCAAAAATCTTAAGTTCATTTGACCAGTACTGAAACCCTTGAGCTTGGATATTGGATAACCAAAAATAAATTTGAAAGAGTTCACAGTATGAAGTTCTGAAGTGATACAATGCTGAAATTATATGCAAATATATGTATATGTATGCATCTATATCTATCTATCTATACACATAAGTACACACACATTTGTGGATGGATGGCTACTACTCCATCCTCTCAGATGTTCTCAACATACACAATATCTTCTTCACTTGATTAATTGCCTTTTAAATATTTAGGTAAATCTTTTAATATTCTATTTAAATTTCCTAATAAAGCAATAATGAAGTATCTGATGCTTTCTGCCTCTGTTCAGTTATAAATATTATGATGAAACATTGGTTTAAATTTTCTGATTTCATTAAGTGTGGTAAAGAAAATTTCTTTTGGAAATTGTCTTCTTTCTCTAATTTTTTGATCCCTAATAATTTTAAGAGTAATATTGGCATAGTAGGTAGCTAGCTGGCCTGGTAGCCAGAAAGATAAGATTTTCATCCTGCTTCTGTATATCCATACTCTGTGATCAAGTCATTAGCAACAAGTCACTTAGCACAGTGCCTGGAAAATAGTAGGTGCTTAATAATGCATACCGATTAATTGATCGATTAAGTCGTAGAACTAGGTTTCAAACCAAGGTGCTCTGCCTACAAAACCAAAGCACTTTTCCCTGCAGTAAACTGATACTAAAAAATAAAACCATTACACCTCTATTTTCACTAATTTCGTACTGAAATTCACTACTTCCTTCAAATATGAATTTTTAAAAACCTAAGAAATAGTTAATTGGTTTCACTAGAGTGATGAAGGCATGTCTTAAAAGTTAAGAACCCCTGGTCTAAAAGGAAGGGCATCAGTGCTATGGGGCTAACAACTTTGGTACTTTGGAAGGGGCAATAGGATGAGGTCATGCTCTGGTTTCAGTCAATATAAGTAATCCAGTACAGAAGTATTTAATTCTTTAGGCAAGACAAAATATTGTGACTGTTGATGGAAGGGGAGGGGCGGAAGAGGAGAAGCAAATTCCAGCAGTTTTTGTTTTGTTTTATTTTGTTTTGTTTTTGTCACTTACACAAGAACAGAGGTTTTTAACCTGGAATCTGTGAACTTATCTGATATTTATATAATTGTATTTCATTAATATTAGTATTGATTTCCTTTAAAATTTTTATGTACTTTGCCTTACTCATTTGAAAAATTATTTTTAGAAGGATTCTGTATACTTTACCATACTGTCAGAGGGGTATGTGATATGGTTGCAGTCAGAAAGGCCTGAATTCAAATCCAGGTTCAGATACTGCTGTGTAACCCCTGGGCAAATCACTTAACCTTTGTCCCAGTTTCCATATCTGTAAAGTGGTGATACTAGTAGCACCTACCTCCTAGGATTGGTGTGAGTATCAAATGAAATAATATTTTGTGAAGCACTTACCATGGGACCTGATACATAATTATTATCTTTTGATGATACAGGGTTCATGATGCAAAAAGAGTTAAAAACTTCTGCACTGGAGATGTGTGTGTAGGATATGAGAGCTCCTAACTGATTTATTGTCCTCCTCTAATTCTTGTGCTCCAGACTCAGTCATTTTCCATGGAGAGTTTAAGGCATAAGAAGACCTTGGAAGTTTAATCTGAAACATTATGTTCCTAAACAAACTGAGAAGAATTAAAAATATTTTTCTTGCCACTTTTCTTGGTAATCCTGAGCTAATTGATATAAGTATTAAGCAAGATAATGAGTTTTTTTTCTTCACTGTGAATCTCCCTTCTTCATCCTCTCTCTGCCTCTTTACCTTATCTCTGCATCTCCCATTTCCTTTTCTGTCTCTGTCTCTCTGTTTCTCTTTTTCTCTTTCTGTCTCTCTGTCTCTGGATCTCTCTCTCTCTCGATTTCTCTCTCTTTTTCCTCTCTCTTTCTCTCTCTGTCTTTCTCTCTCTGTGTCTTTCTCTCTCTCTGTATCTCTTTCTGTCTTTCTGTCTCTCTTTCTCTGTCTTTCTCTTTCTCTCTTTCCTATCTCTCTTTCTCTTTCTGTGTCTTTCTCTCTGTCTCTCTCTGTCTGTCTCTCTCTCTCTGTCTCTCTGTCTCTCTCTGTCTCTCTCTGTCTCTCTCTCTCTCTCTGTCTCTCTCTCTGTTGTCCACTGTTTCTCCCTCTCCTCTTCCTTCCCTGTCTCTCTTTCTCTCCTTTTTCTCTTTTCCTCCTCCTCATGTGGAAGAGAATATTTCTAGCATCTAGACTAGGCAAAACCAAACCAGAAACCAATCCAAACAACCACACCTCATAATATTCTTTCAATTTCCTTGTGTTATCAGTTAACTTAAACAAAATAGACAGAGACAAATCTGTGTGAATAAAAGTAAATCTAAAACATGAAATATATTAGAATAATCTCTTTTCAGTTTTTCTTTCCTTTATCTATTCTAAGATGCGTCTCCATTTTGAAGTTAGCTATCTTTCTGACTTAAATCTTCATCACAAAATGGAATAGAAACCAGAAAGATTTGAAAAACAGTTTCATGTAACTGAATTTAACATAATTTTAAAACAACGGTTAAAATAACTCAACAGTTGCCATACATGCCACGGTTTCTCTTTATAGGAGACTTGATGGAGCACAATCTTGGTAGATATTTCTAATAATATTATTTATGTTGGAATAATTTTTCTTGTTTCAGCAGAGTGCATTATTTAGGCAAACAAAAGCCCAAAAAAGGGTTCATTATAAAGGAAAAATCAGAAATGATTTATTCAGACTCAAAATTTAACTTCAAATTCAGCAAACATTTTCTCCCTGACTCTAGTTTGTCCCTCTTATCCATCATTCACATAGCTGCCAAATTGATACCTACAGCTTGGGCGTTGTTATTCAGTTCTGTCTTGTTCTTTGTGACCCCATTTGAAGTTTTCTTGGCAAAGACACTGGAGTAGTTTGCCATTTCTTTCTCCAGCTCATTTTACTGATGAGGAAACTGGTGTATACAGGATTCAGTGACTTGCCCAGGATCACACAGCTAATAAGTTTCCGAGGCTAGATTTGAACTTAAGCCTTCCTGGTTGAAGCCCAGTGCTCTATCTGCTGTACCACCTAACCTAGGTCTGACCATGTAATTTCACATCTTAAAGAGCTTCAGCAGCTCCATCTTGCCTCTAATATAAAATAAAAACTCTTCTACCTAACACAAAGACCCTTTCAACCTCTCCAGTCTTATCACACATCACTCCTCATACTCTCTGCCTTCCAGGAATGTTCTCCCTTTTCATTTGCACCTCATGGACTTCTTAGTTTTGTTTTTTTTTTTAAAAACACAACTTGGATGTTACATCCTACAGAGGAAGCCTTTCCTTTTCCCCAAAATGATTAGTGTTACTGATATTATTTTGTATTAACTCTGTAGATAAACCCTCCAAGATCATAAATTACAGTATATTTGCTGATTTGGGGTTGATACAAGGAATTTCCTCCCTGGAAATTCAACACTATATATACCCATGCCCACACTCACAACACCCATTTTTTTCCCCCGCACCTACACACAGGTATAGACACAGATATTATACTTGTCTGTGATGTTGACCTTTCCCTCTGTCCCTAAAATATAACCTTCTTTAGAGCAAGAATTATCTTATTTTTTTCTTTGTATTTTCAGAACCTAGCATATAGTCTAGAACAAAGACATAATAGACCTTGGATAAAATTCTTTAGCTAGTTGTTGATCTTATTAAATATTTGCTATGCACAAAGTTCTGTGCAAGTTACTGAGAGCAGAAAAGTAAAATGAGACCATCTTTGCTCTTAAGGACCTTCTGGTTTGATGAGAGAGAAGCAAATATATAAAGAGCTATGAAATAAGATGAAATATGACAAGTATAGAGGAGATGCCCAGAGTGCTGTGAGAAATTTGAAGAGGGGAGAGATCATTTATGCCTGGAGAATGTCTCAAAATAACATGACTGCACTTGAAAAAATAGGATTAAGACTATTCTAAAACTGTTTAGTTGTGATCTGGCCTTCATGTTCCTTCCATAAAGAAAAGCAGAAGATTTCTCATGAGTCCTGGGCAGTAATCAGATTTTCTGGAGCACAGATTCTTTTTGTTTAAGTCATTGATCCCTATGGCAGTCTAGTGAAACCTAAGGACCCCTTCTCAGAATACTGTTTTTAAGGGCATAGAATGAAACAATAAGATTACAAAGAAACAAAGTATATTGAAATATGGTTATCAAAATTTTTTTTAAGTTTTCAGACCTCAGGTTCAGAAACTGTTCTAGAGGTAGGTGGACATTCTTTGTCCCGTCCTTTGTAGTTCTCTAAAAGCTAGGCTATCTCAACCTAATTCAAACCAATTATTGATTATTCTCTGAATTATTGAAGGAAGGAGAATGAACTTGTAAGGTGCTATTAGTTTTTGGTATTTTAAAATTCACTTAAAATTTTACATCTATTTCAAATTTATTACTGTTATCTATTGTCTCCTTTGGGCTCCAGCATGTTCAGTTGGAGTACAACGATTATATTGGGTGCTACTAACTCTTTTTTGTGTTTGAACCACTTTAATAAAAAAAACACAACCCACGTACATATTAACTTAGACTGACCATGTACATTTAGGTGTTTAGTATGCAGGTAAGTAAGTATTCCTTATATTCCTTTAGTTAAAAATTACTCTCTTGTCTCTGAAAACAAATTAAATCCTCATGAGTTTTAAAATACAGCTGTATTTGTACTGGGTAAACATCAATGTGCACAAGATATACGTCTCCTTCAATATATTTCTGGATTTATGATCTCATCTGTGTTAATAATCACTTCTTTGGTACAAATCAAAATTCATTTATGTCTTCATATTCTGCATATTAAAAATTACATTGCTTTCCTGAGCTAAGTCAAAAGACCCACATTACTATGTAATTCATTGGCAACAATGAGTGTTCTGTCTGACCTCGAGCCACATAGAATATGTGCTAATGAGTAGAAATTATTTCAAGAGGTACATGACAGCAAATCAGACCATGAACCATATTTAGTATGTATATATTTCATTTGAATCTTGACTACTAGAGCTGGAGTATACAAGAGAATATTTGCGGCTTTGGCTATGATCAGAGTGGGAACAGGAAGATGAGTAGGCCAATTGAGTAGGCCAATAAATCTGCTGAGAAGGGGGGAAACTCTCACAGTGGCCTAAATATTCAAGGCAGCAACCACAGAGGAACCTTTAGTGAAACATTAAAGTAATCTTTATTTACATGGCCAGAGTGGTAAGAAATGTAACAGCAATTCAAAGATAAACCCTGGCTTGAACTTTTTTCTCTTGTCAATATAAATGACTCTTATTCCTTGATTGTGGTAATTGTGAAAGAAGCCCTTTTTACATATATGCACAGAAATATATATATTGTGTGAAGTAGTCACAGGGTGAATGAGATCAGTGTTTCCCCAAATCAATGCCAAGATACAGAAAATCTGAGTTGGAATAGGCCAGAGGTGGAGAGTCTGCAGCCTCAAGGCTCTCTAGGTCCTCAGGTATAGCCTGTTGACTAAATCCAGACTTCACAGAACAAATCCCCTTAGAAGGATTTGTTCTATAAAACTTGGACTCAGTCAGAAGGGTGCATTCAGGGACTTGAAGGCCATATATGGCCTCAAGTCTACAGGTTCCCCACCCCTGGCCTAGTCCCATCTAGTTCCAGGTCCAAAACCTCCTAGAACTGAGTCTTGGTACCCTGACTTCTCAGGGTTTCCCTGCTGGGCAGACAGCCACATCTTGCCTGGAATCTGGGTTCCAAAGTCACCATCACTTGAGGTAAGACTAGGGACTCCATATCAGCACCTAGACCTAGAAAACTCCCCACCCCTGGAATGGGCCTTGGGGTTGGAGGTGGGGGCCTCCAGTCCCACCCACACATGAACAATAAGAATCCACTATATATCATACGCAACAAGTGGTATTCCATTCCTTGTGTGAATTTCTTCAGGTGGGGAGAACTTAGCCCATTATGTCCTGAGGTAACCCATTCCATTTTAGATAAACTCTAATTGTACAATTTTCCTTGCTTGAAGGTGAATCTTCATCTATGAATGACTAGGAGCATACATTCCTCTTAGTTCTTGCCTCTGAGGCCAAGGAGCATTAGTCTAATCTCTGTCCCACATGACAACTTTCAGATCCTTGTAGTTCACAAATGTTCTGCACCACTATAAATCACCTCCCCAGATGTGCTGTATTCTTGTGTCATCATAACTGTCATGGCCCTGCTAAGCCTCATCTTTCCTAAGACAAAAACCCTGAGATTTTCAGTTGATCTCACCGTGGCATGATATTATAAATCTTCATCAACTTGGTCAGCCTCTTCTAAAACTTATCTAGTAGATCCATTCCCCTCTTAAAATGTGGTGCCTATTACCAGAGGTCATCACCTAGTTGACTTATATTTCAGTCTACTAAAAAACCCAGTTATTTTTCAGACTACCTTATTTGCCATGCTTCTCCCACTTTATCCCTATGAAGTTGATTTCTGAGCCCAAATGTAAATATATCAATCCTTATAAAATTTCATTTTATTCAGTTGAATCTATCATTTGAACCTATTGAGGCATAATTGGATCCTAGTTTTGTCATTCAGTATTTTAGCTCTTTTTCCAAGCTTTTTGCCATCTGCGAATTAGTTGAACATGGCCTATATCCCACCATCAAAATTATTGATTTTGATGTATTAAACTATATGCATTAAAATGTAAAATAATTATACATATCTGCCTCTGCCATTTTAGTGACCTGTGGTAGAGAATGTAGATATTCAATTGGTTTGCAGCATGATTTGGGTTAGGAAATATTTATTTGGAGAATGATAGAGCTGTATGGGCTCCCCTTATTCAGGTGATCTGATTATAATAATGAGATGCTAGTCTTAGTACACTTTTGTTTTTGTTTTGTCACTTACACCTGATCTAAACCATGTCTTTGGATTTGCTTGCTCTCATTATATGCAGTTTATATGTTATATAATGTTCCATGATGCTATGGAAATAAAATTTTTTAAATTTTTCGTGCAAGTAGAGGGAAAATGACATCAAATCAGATTTTGGAAATCTATCTACATCTTGAATGCATCTTTCATTTTAAAATTTTTATTATGTAAGTGGTTGGAATATTTTATTTCTTCAAAAAATAAGGTATTTCTGTGGCATTTAATCTCACCTTTACTTGCTAAATAGTTCTTTATTTCACAGCTCTAACTAGTGATTTTGAAAGCCATGCTATTTATTGACAACAATGAGTGCTGATCCTGTAGAGTTCAGGCAAAACAGTGAAGCATTTCATAATATCTTCAGAAATTTCTAGACCACTTTTGTTAAGGAAGACTTAAAGAATAAGGACCAGAAAACTAATGAGCTCATTAAGTAATTTGTTATTTATAAGTAGAACAGAAATTCACCTTGCTTTTTAAGAAAAAATTTCCCTAAATTAATTGTTTTGATCAAAACATCATTTAATTCTCAGTTAAGAGATAACCTCGAATGATAGCTTGATTTTTCTGGGGTTGCTGCAAACATGAGTCATATAACCTATTAAAAGGTCTTGGCACCAAAATATAGAGCAGCTGACAACCTTAGGTTCTGTTACATGCCCAGTATTAAAAGCTTCAAACCGCACAAAGAATTTTGGGACACCTTGTACTGATAGGGTATTGCAACAACTTCCCATATTTTAAGTAAAGATTTCTTCACAAATAGGAATTATTTATGGCAACTTCAGGAAGTTCTTACACCTCTTGCCTTATGCAAAAATCTTCCTTTCCCTCTCTACCTTATTCCTTTTATCTAGATCTACACTTTTTCAAATTTCCTGACATTCCCTTCTCTAGACTTTTCTTTTTCATTTCTAACTCCTAATCAACTCATTCTCCTTTTGAGTCTTACTGGGTTTCTATTGAGAAGATCACTGTAAACCTAAGTAATGTACCCTTACTGTCGTAAAGCAAAGAACATCGGGTCAAGTGGAAAGATTCAGGTTTGGTGCTGGTTTTGCCACTGACCATCTTGGGCTTTACTCTTTCTGATGTTTTTGGTTCAGATCTAGGATTTCATCCATGTAGGAAACTTCTCATGGGCAAACTCCCTTCACTGGTGCAATTCATAATTCATCTGTAACTTAAAGTCTTAGAAAGATGCTTGTGGTCACTGAGAAGTTTTGATGTCCATAGTCACATAGGCAGTACATGTCATTAACAGGATTTGAATCCAGATCTTTGCAATCTTGTGGTCAAATTTCTGCTACCCTAAATTGTCACAGTTCTAATTACTGAGCTTTATAAGAAGAAGCTTGTTTCTTGGTGCTTTGGAGACAAATGTGTCTGTTTTTTATGACCCTATTAAAAATTCCAGCATAGAGTGATTTACTTATTTTGTCTCCTTCCAAATGATAAAGAACTGGTGAAATAAGTGGAGACAAGAATCTATTGTATCCAGCAGTTAAAGTATTTTAGAACCTAACAAATAATCTCCTAATTTGGGAACTAGGTATTAAAAATATTTTCCCACAAAATGGTATAAATATAAGCTACTATTTGCTCTGCTTTCCTCTTACATATAGTATCTCATCTGATGACAGCTCTCATATCATCTCTCAGTTCAGTAAAAAAATTAAACTTAGGAGCAACGTTGTGGAAATTGCTCATTTAGACCCTCTGAGTGTTAAAAAAAATTCTTTAATTTTATCTTTTGCATCATTCCAAATATCTTTGACAGTTACCTGTTGCCAAAAGGCAATATTGCAAGTGATTTGAGGTTGTAGCATGTTGTTTGGTAGAATGAAGTTGTTTTGTTTTGTTTTTTGTATGGGTAAAATTTTCCCTAAGAGTATTGGCAGACCTTTCCCCTCAGTTTTCTCTAAGGTTACAGAATCTGTTGGAAAAATGACTTTTCCCACAGGTAGCTTTTCCCAAGGAAAGGAACTTAGAAGGTTTGAGGTCCTGTAGCGAGAGATTGAGCCTGATTGTCTGAGGGTGGAGTTTGTGTTCTTTCTTAGGTACAACTGTAGACTATTGCATTTCAGAACAAAACTTGTCCCTGAGTTATAAAAGTGTCTCTGAATTTGATTCTTTATCAACTCTTGAGCCTTATCTTTTCAGCACAGGTAATGAAAATACTAACTTTGCAGAAAGTTTAGAACTAAATGGAGGGGAAAAAACCCTTTCTATTTCAGAGGCTGCTAAAATGACACATTCTTTTACATACTGTACTTGTTCCTGGAAGACATTTCACCTTAAGGCATAGGTCTGTATAATTTGTAGTGCTGATGTTGAACATAGGAGGAAAGAAGGAAGGAAACCAGTATTTATTGAATATTTATTATGTTCTGAGCCTGAAGCTCAGTTGATCAACTCAAAGCAACTCTGTCAGCTAGTTATAGTTGAAGAAACTGAGGCAGTCATAGCATAGGTGACTTGTCCAGGGTCACACAGCACTTAAGTACCTGAGGTCAAATTTGAACTCAGGTCTTTCTGACTCCATTTTCAGGGCCCCATCCACTCTATCATCTAGCTTTCTCTAGAAAGAACATTAAGACAGAAATCAGTCTTCATTAATATACCAGGGTAAGCCTGAATTTATAGGTTTTCTTTTGTTGGTAGTTGTGCGAGGGACCTGAATTGCATTAAAAATCTATCTCCCATTTCTCTTCAGAATATCAAAATCATTAATTCATTGAAGTGATAATGTAATTAGACTTGAAGTATTGATCCGTGTATCAAAACCACTGTCCTCACATTGTCTCTGCTGCAGACTAATCCTTTACCACATCACTTAACAATAGTTTATGTAATGCAGTATTGAAAATTTCATTCTTAGTCTGTTATGTTTTTAATAAAGCCTGCATGTTAATTGCTTTGGTATACAGTGATCAACAACGTCAAACACTGTCCTTATCTACAATAAAAAAACAATATGTTCTCTTTGAAAGCAGTATCTTGAGAACTAGAGGTAAATTCTTTTTTCCATTCTGTGTATAGATCTGATGTTCATTCTTGAAGAAAAATGTATGTTGTTCCCGCAGTGGAAGGTACATAACATGTATTGCTGGATGGCATACAGGGGCAAGCTCTCTCATATGAGTAGTACTGATTACAAACTACTCCTGAGCCTCCAGAAAAGCACTGGAGCGTGGAGAGTTTTATATGAGTACGAATTTTTTGTCTTCTGTTTTTCTCTGTTTCATTTCCTTTTCCTGCATGAATGTCCGTAAAAGTTGGTCTGCTTTACACTGATGATTGTAAGCATGATCACATCAGATCTGTGGACTCATGGAAGAGCAATCCCTTCTCCCTGGTGCCCTCGACCCCACCCCCACCCCCCACACTCTCCCTCTCTGAGATGGCTGCTTTAAAAGGCAGAGAAGGTAGGTTAGGTCTTGAATGCTGTATGAGCCATGAAAAAGGAATAAAATTGTTTTTTTATTAAATTAGCAACCCCCCAGGGGCTGTTGTGACACACACATGCACGCACTCACATACACACACATACACACACACATACACACACATATATGGTCTGTACGTATAGGAAGAGGACACATATAGGGAAGAGGCTAGAGGAAGAATTGATATAGTGCCTAATATGTGCCATTTTCTGTGATTAGATAGATGTGGTATTTAGGGTCAGTGGGTATCCTTTCCATTCAGTTCAAGTAACATGTTCATTCCTACTCTTGTGTCTTTTCTCACATGCTTTTCCTTACTTATAACTATCTCTTGTTCCTCTTTCTAAGGCCAGGTCAGGTCCACCTTAGACTTTAACTTGACTTAGATTTCTCCCTGACAGAATCTCCTTGACAATTCCAGCCCTCATCAGTTACCTTGCATCTGAACTCCTCTAGCATTTATAGTTCATTCCACATAATTTAGCACTTAATTACAGTATGGATTTCTTGTATTAGAGGGAGCAAGGTGGTATAGTTGATTCAACATCAGACTTGAAGTCAGGGAGATCTCAGTTCAAATCCAGCCTTACTAGGTAGCAGCGTGACCTTAGGTCACTTTTCTGCCTGCCTCGGAGCTCTTTTCATTAATAGTAATAATGATAACTAACCTTTGTATGAACTGCTTTACAACGATTACCTCATTTGATCCTCAAAACAACCCTATGAGTTAGGTGCCATTAGCCTCGTTTTACAGATGAGGAAACTGAGGCAGATAAGGGTTAAGTGACTTAAGGTGTGTTTGAGGTCAAATTTGAACTTAGGTCTTCTTGATTCCAGACCTAGCACTTCATCCACTGTACGACCTAGAATACTGTTTTTTTAGAAGTTCATTGATGATTTTATGTAGAAAGGGATCTTAGAAATAATGCCGTCTAAACCTTTCATTTTATAAGTGAGGGTCCTGCATCCAGAGAAGTTAAGAAACTTGAAGCAGCACAATAGAATGTAAAAATTGGAATTAACTTTAGTGATCAGGAAACCTCCTCTTGTTATAGATGTTATTAAGCCCTAAGTATTTAGACTTCTGGGCCCCATATGCAATATCCTTACTCAGTCACACAATTAGTTCATGATACTACTTAGAGTGGAAATCAGGTCTCTTGGTTCCTAGTATAGTTAACCTTAATTCGGTGGTAGAATTTATCATTGGGTAAATAAGAAAAGCATGGGATTCCCCCCTTCCCCTCCTCATCAAAGAAAAGAGTAAGACAGACAAAGAGTAAGAAAATAAGAGAGGGAAGAGAATTTGCAGGGTGTGGTCTCTCCCTCTCCTCCTCATCCCATAAGAGAGCCAAATTCCATATTCCCATGTTCCATTAATGGATAATATGATCAGAGTTGTCTCCATGGTTATTGTAACTGTGGAGAGCCGCTGGTAGCTGTATGATAAGCGAGTATGATCTGCTCCCTGGGTAGTATGCCATGAGGAGCTGTCATCTTTTCTCAGCCAGAGCTGCTTCTGCCTCCACCGTGCTTCCATGCAGAGATCATATTTTATCAGTGATTAGAGGACCAAGTGTCAACATCTGTATGGAGAGTAATTATGAAATAATGATCTGCCACAGGGTTTCTTTAGCAAGGTCATGGTGTTTAGCAGTGACAGAGAGCTTAGGTTTGTCCCCAACTGTTCAGTTTTAATAGCAGGACATAACAGAAAAAATGCCCTGTGATGCCTTGTGCCCTTTCTGAATTATTGACATCTGAAGCATGAAAGAAAGAATAATTCCATTTCATTTTTGTTTCTGATTAATGATTGCTGGTTTTCTACCTTTTTTTAGTCCCCAGTCAGACATCAAAGAATACAGGGATAAACGTTTCCACTGTTAATTATCTCCAGTACCCTTATAATACAAAGCAGCAGCCTGGATTAGAGGAGAAAGATAAAAAGCAAACCACTAAATGTATTGGGTGTAATTTTATTCTCAGGATAATGCCCTGTTGGCCTAATTTACAAAGAGAAGTGATTTAGGGGCCATGATAGTGGAGGTCCTTTTATTCCATTCTGTGGGAAATGGGGGATGCAGTCATCCTAGAGATCTGAGTTCTCTGCCCTTGTTCTTTTCATTCTTTTTTCCTTCCCATTCTTCTTCCTTGTTTCCTCACTCTGGTTGATACATGAAGCTATTACTGTTATTATCAGCCTTCTGTTTCTGTCTATAAACCTCACTTGTCATGATTCATGCTCTGATTATGACAGAAAGGGCTAGACCAGGATGCTCAAGACCCCATGAGTGAACAAATCTGTCTACTCTACTGGACAGAAATTCTGGAAAGGTATAAGTCATGGGAAATAGAAGAACATAGAGACAGGAAGGGAGAAGGTCAAGTAAGTTAGGCCATAGGTAGCAGCTGAAAGTGTAGACAACATGTTGGAGAGCTTTGTTGGCTAAGAGTGGCTTTGGAAATGTGAGTTGAAGCATGGTGGTATGTACTATGGTGTTGAGGATAGAGTTCCAGGGAGGACTGGTGAGAACAAGGCAGAATCTCATTCTAGAATGACTTCAGTCATTCACTGAAGGTTCAGTCACTGAGTTAGAACAAGATGAATAATAAATTGACTTATTGATCTATCTAGCTATGTATTCATGGATCCTTCTATCTCCCTTGTATTGAATTTGGACTGGTACCAGAGTGGGAAATGGGTCTTAGTAGGCATCACAAGGTAGACATACCCCAAGAACTACAGTCAATCATGCTATGGCTGAAGCATAGACCGTCAGATGTAAGTAGTAATTTCAGACCTTATCGGTCCTCCCTGGAGTGGAAGGAGCCACAACCAATGTGCCCCTTTATCAATTGCTAGACCATAAAAACATAGCAAGAGACAGAAGTCCAAAAAGAGAAGTCCAAGCCTAAGCTTTTAATTCTTTTTGAACCTCTCATTTTCTGATAGGCATCATTCTATTCAGCCCATTTTCATTGCCCTACTCTTTTCTGTTTCCTGAAAGTCCCTTGTTCTCAGTATTCACAATGTGGGGGAATACATCTTATAACCTAACAGATATAGAACCAGTTGTGATCAGTTTTCCCACCAGTCCATCCTGGATTCCAACTTTACTTTACATCTTATCAATAAAGATATCCCTTTTTAGTATAATGAATACAACAATAAAATATGCCTATAAATTATTGAGCTTTTGGGAAATAATATAGAAATATAAACTATTTAATAGATATTTGGGAGTCGTGAGTGAGGATACCTTATCAGTTTAACAATAAGTAACATTATGTTAGAAATTACTGAAACACAACTGATCAATTAAACTTTTAATATTTAAACTGAAAATGGCAGAATATAAGAAAGACAATTAGGACAGACCAAAGGTTTTTATAGTCCAATTGCTCATATTAATGCTAATGGGAATTTGGGGGGACAGATATTTTGGTTATGTTTTACATGATGGAATCCTCAAAGCTAAGGATATAACTTGAACATCCTTAACTTTATTTTAATAATCTAACACTAAATCACTAGCTATAAAAAAAGTTGCAACCCATATTATCCTCAAGGAAATTCCTTCCTTAGGATATGGAATACTTTTTCCCTCACATTTCTGTACCTCCTATTCCTACAATTGACCATATGCAATAAGATTGAGAGATTGGAAGATTAGAGGATGGCTCATCAGTTTAATCAGCTGCAAGACTTGATAAAACATACAATTTAATATTGTTTTATTGAACCAAATAAAGTTTGCTAATGACATATTCTAGACTAGTTCCAGAAAACATGGTAATAAGTACTATAAATAGACTATTTTTCAACATACTTATTGATTTCCAACTTGAATTTTACACTAAAGGCATATGAATTTTTTCTTCCCTTGCCTAAAGTAATTGAGTGTTAGCTTAAATTTCATATTTTAAAATACCCTGAAAGTAAGTTAACTATATATTACTTCATATGTTAGCATGCGTTAAATATGATGCTTCTCACATAGTTAATGGGACATTTTTCCAAGTTGCTTTTTTCAGTAGTAGAATGGGGTTTATCCTGATCCACCACACTTTCACCTTTGTTGATAAAAATACTAGATTTTCCAGATAACCAGTCTTTTTAGTCTTAGAGGCATGATCTGTGGTCATGGACTAGATGGAGGAAGGCTGTTGGTAACATAGGATATTGCCTTCAGCATCATTAGTATTACATTTTGGTGGAGCCAATGGATAAAATGCAAACAAGGTAAAACTACTGAGAGAGAGAGAGAGAGACAGAGACAGAGAGACAGAGAAAGAGAGAGAGAGAGAAACTTAAAGTATATTCATTTCTTATAGTTCGATGTTAATGGATTCCCCACATTTCACCCACATATAATAAAATTAACATAGCTGCCTGAAACATGAAGTGTGCCTATTAATTTTCAGTAGGGACTGTGTGATAACTTATATTGTTCAATAAAATTGCACTTATGGCTTGTTTTTCTGAGCCATATTGGAATTGCAGTTCTTTCTCTCTGTAAGTTTCTGCTGTATTAATCTCATGACGTACACTTGAGTTAAAAATCATTACAGTTAGTGAAACTTTGGAGTCACTCACCTCCTATTTTCTTATGAGGTAAAAGACTGTTGTCAAGAACAGAAATTACATGTATGCAGAATGGACCACCCAGGTATCCTAGTAGCTAGCATTTATGAAAAAGCTAATTATCTTTGGCCACATTAATTTTTTAAAAATCTGTTTGATTAGAAAGATACTTTGCACTAAATTAACTCCATTAGCTGTATCTGCACTTTAGTTTTTTGGCTTAAACAACTAGGCAGAGAATAAATGCACTATAAATCATCAGTAAAGCCAAACTGATTCTGAAAATATGACACAGAATTTTTTGCCATCTGTGCTGCAACATTTTTTTGGATATACCTACTGTTTTGTGTTGCATTATTAGTATCACATTTGCCTCAGAAGAGGTAATAGCTTATTTCTAATATGTCATGCAATTAGATTAGTAAAAATTTGTCTGCTTTTTTAAACAGTTAAGGATGTAAATGACAAGAAAAGATCTTTTAAGAAGAAAACACCTTCCTGCTGAATAATGAGCGCAAGAAAAAACTGTCATGTCATGGTGCATTGAGTTATCAAATTGTGGTGCTCAAAGAAACTGAGCATTTTTTAATACAGGGACTGCTTTATGTCTTACTCTATCCAAGGGTCCCTTTCACACCCATCACTAGGCTGCTGAGAAATTCAGAGGGAGACATTATTTGGCTCATTAAAAGGGACATAAATTCTACTTTTCCTCAGTTTCAATAGAGACATTAGAGACTCAGTAGTGATGTTCTACAGATGGCAACATATCTAGTTATGCATGGCAGGTTGTCAGTTACTATATTACTTTTTAAAAAAAATCATATAGAAAAGCATGTTAATCTTATTATCCATATCAGCATAATGTAATTGACTTATTCTGAAATAGGAAATTTTTCTAGGAAAGGATTATAGCTCTTTTATCTTTCGTCTATAAGGAGCCATATTACCTCGATTTATTCATAGAAGTAGTAATCAAAGAGAGGAAAATGACACACATATCTTTATTTTCCAAAGGCAAATGGAAGAAGGCAAGGAGAGTATTAACACTGTATAAAAGAAGTATTTGTAAAAGTCTGTTTTGAAGGATATTTTTTCATTCTATAAAAGAGGGATTCAAAGCAGAAAGCAGAAAATTACAGGCCACCAGCCAAAAGAGGAGGGAAGTGATTTATCACAATTCACCCTTGTTCCAGAAAGAGAATTGTATATCTACTAGAAGGAAATTCTAGTAAAATGGATGGGAGAGATGCTTGATTAGCATGAAGCTTATGCATATTACAAATGTGACTATGGAAAGACATGGGACGTAGGAGTCTGAAAACCTGGGCTTTAATCCTGTCTTTTCTTCTAACTCACTTTGTGACCATAGACAGGCTATTTAATCTCTATGTGCTTCAGTTTCTTCCTCAGTTGTACTAGAATTTGAGTTCTAAACCTTGAGACTGTAAACTTGCTTTTTGAAAATTATTTTCATAACTGTATTTCAATGCAATAGTTTCTCTTTTGATTCCATGCATTTTATTTTATGCATTTAAAAACTTTATTCCTGGAAAGGGATTAGCTTTCATCAGATTGACAAAGGAGTCCATTACATAAAACTGTTAACAATCCCTGTACTCAATTATGTTAAATTCCCTTCTCAGTATAATATTCTAAGAGTCTAGATTAAAAAATTATCTCATTTAATTGAATCCATTAATTACTTTTAATTTTGTTTTTAACTGTTTCATTGTAGTCTCATTTTAGATAATCTGAATTATTAGCTTGAGGGAAGTCAGGGTTTTCTAAATTAAAAAGATTTTTACAACATAATTTGGAAACTCATTTCAAAGTCAAATAACACATATCAGGGAAACTGAAGGAATATACTGTATTTGGATGGCCTCATCAATGGAAATTGTGACCTTTTATTATACATCTTTTATCAAGATAAGGCATATCAAAGTATCAAGGGAAGACATAAACAATATACTTAGTCATCTTGTATGACTGTCTAAAGAGAAACAAAAGATATCAGTGGAAATGTTGCTTGGTTGATTTGAAGGTACTTATCAGTGAAAGCTAAGGCAGTGAAATGTGTTAACCATACCTGTAAGTTGTAGGTAAGGTATGTAAGGCATAAATTCCATTAAAGTTTTCTCTGTTCTATGTGATGTGATGCAGAAATGGGCCTGGGATCTCTAAAACCCAACCACTGAGCACAACTCTGCTGAAAGACTTTTAAGATGAGCCTGGTTGATCCACCATTTGTCTGTGGCCAGGGACCACAGAAGGGTCATCAATGAGTTTGAAGTTAGGAGAGACTTCGCTGGTCAGCTGCAAGACTCTTTAAATGGACAAGGAATTGGACTAGCTCGTGTGTGTGTGTGTGTGTGTGTGTGTGTGTGTGTGTGTGTGTGTGTGGTCCCCTTTGGCAGTTGGGTAAAGTTTATGCAGACTTCTCACAGTAATGTTTTAAATGCATAAAATAAAGTATATAGCATAAAATTATACTGAAACACAGCATATGACTATATATACACACATATGCATGATGTATTTGTGTATATATGTATATTTATATATGTATATAAAGTTATGTATCTCCTGGACAAGTTTAACACTGATTATATGAATTTATCTTTGAAATTATTGTGAGTTATTATATGAGTTTATCTTTGAAATTATTAATAGAGGGGGTAGGGAAAAAAGGAAAAAAATTACATGATAACTGTATTATATATTTAAAAGGAATAGCAAGTTGTACATAATAGAGTTACAGTTTAATGTGCAGTCATTTTTTATTATATTGTGTTATAGAAGTGCTTGTTTTATTTCATAAATTAAAAATAAAATTAAAAAATAAATTTACTGTATTCAATAAATAGAGCTAATTGGTTATTACCCAATAAATAGAGCTAATAATAACTATTCAATAAATAGAGTTAATAATGAAAATAAATTTACTGTGTTCAATAAATAGAGCTAATAATAACCAATAAGTAGAGTTAATAATAACATAATAAAAATTATTTTCACAAAATAAGAGGAGGGCAGAGAAAGATAGAAGCAAAAGGGTAAAAACAAGCTAGTTACAAAGACAATCTCAATGTTTTGAAATGCCATAATAAAGGTATTTATTTAGTAATGTCTTTAACATAAATAAGTAAATAAATGCCTATCTAAAAGATAGAAATATGTTCTTTCTTCAAATCTTCTTTTCCTCTTTTATTCTGGAAAATGTAAGCCTTATATATGTAATTTAAAGAAAATAAAACTTTTCTACTCTTAAAAAATAACACTCTCTTCTTCTGGCCTTTCTAATATATTTAAGGACAAAGTGTATTTTTTGCAACCATAGGCATAAATATGATCACCTCTTGGAACTTGTCCTAGGGAAAACAAGAAATTAAGCTGTGGACAGGATTTCTTTATTCTTGCTGTCATCATACTGTCTTTCTCTGAAGAAGAGCAGTCATTTGTAAATTGGTTTAAAGAGTGAGAACTAACTTAGAAAAAGAAGAAAAAGCCTGGGGAGTGTTATTTGACTCCAAAGAAGTAGCAAAGTGAATGAATTTGTTAAACCTAGGGAGTTTCACAGATAGTGGCATTTCCTCTACGGATTTCCCTTGCTCCCAAGCCTAGCTCTTTCATAAGGGCAATAGACAGTAACATCCAAAGGAGTACAGTCTCTGTGTACAGACCTCTTTGTTTTCCTTTGATCTTCAGAGTTAGCGTGGTGAAAGGCATTTGGTCACCGGAGCATCTCAGAAGACCCTTTTTCCCCTTTAGGAATGAACATAGAAGGGGAGAAATTTCAAATATATAGAAACCCAAGACAAAGGCTCCCGTAATTTGTCTGCTCCTTCCTCTCTGTCCACCAACCTGTTTGGGGGAGAGTTTTATTTATTTTTCTGGTCCCATCTCTCTGTGGTGACTGGTAAAAAGTATGAATTGCAAATGCTTGAGATCTTTCTATTTCTTTGGTATTTCCATCAAATATTAATTCCTCTCATCTTATCTATCTCAAATATCACAGTCATACATTTTCTACACTTGGGGGAGGGGGAAGTAGCTAGAGTTTGAAACTATTTACCAAGACAAAAGAGAATGGAATGATTACATGGAATGATTCAAGAGAAAAGGGGGATAGTGGGTCTTTACTGGATTCAAATCATTTGTTTTATTCCGTTTTCATTTGTCAATCCGTTGCATTCACAGTTGGTATATTTGTGATCTTTTTTCTTCATTATCTGTCTTGTCTCAAGGAGGTTGGGGGAAGTGTGGTGCTACAAAGATTATTGCTAAGTTGTCTCCTCACACAATCACCAGTATTATTTTTCTGTTGTTTTTTTTTTTTAACTTTTCATCCCAAGTCAGTTAACTGTTATTTTATATTCCATTTTCATCATTATTGTCTTTCCTGGACTTAAATATTTTAAAAAATGTGCCACTATATTTGAAAAGGAGAGGAGATAGGACTGAAGGGAAGAAAGAATGGAAAATGGAGGAAGCCTTCTGGTGGGTCTTTGGAGAAAAATGATTAAGAATTACAAATCTTTGAAATAATCTATATTTGGTCTCTGTTGTTTAAAAGGATATAATTAACATGGTAATTATTCTCTAGAAGTATTGAGATAATTAAAAGAAAGTTAACATTATGGTATTTGGAAAAAAAGAATTTTATTTCTTTTACTTTGCCAATTGAATGGAGGAAGTAGTTTGACCTCCCTTTGTGTCTCCAACATTTAGCACAATGAATGGCACACAGTAAATGCCTATTGACTTGACTTGATGGCAGTGCTTACATGAACTCTTTCACTACTTACCAGGGTTCATTAAGGGATACCCCAGTGGACCTGAATAGTCAAATTCCCACTTCTAATTTGCCCAGTTTATATACAGAGTAGTTTCCTCACCTGTCTCTCCTGACATCTCTCTAATTCTTAGGCCATTAATGTCAAATATGTTGAAACTACCTGTTAAAATGAGAATATCTGAAGCAGAAAATGTGAGATTTAGTATGAAGGAGATGGTTTCTCCAGGCTTTCTCAGGCTCCCTTAAATGGAGCAAGATTTCAAGTCTCTCAGATTCTTTGGTATCCTTTCCATTAAGGAACTAGTGAACAAGTATGTAGTTTACACTGATATTGTGACTGAAGCATAACCATTTATTATCTTAAAGGAGGCAGTATATGATAACCATCATTATATAAAAATACTCAGTGAGCTCCATGTCAAATCTATGAGTTATTCTTCTAAAATTCTACCACATTATTAGTCACTTAAAAGTTCTAATGACTTCACTAAAAGGAAGAGATCTTAGCTCATCTAAACAACTGATTTATGCTGACAATAGGGATATAAACAAGACAAATTAATTTTCTTATTCTTTCCTGCTTCTATTTAGCCTCAGCCTGTTGACTCATCTTTCTTTCTAGATCTGAAATATTTGTGGAGATGTCCATTGTAGCTAAAGATGAAGTATCAGCCAGCGTCCAAAGCAAATGTTGAATTATCCTTGTATTTTTACTTTTACTCCAAAAGTAAGAAGTTACTCTAACCAGTTTGTTTCTTGATCATAGAGGTTAATTGTATAACTGTTAACTGAGTTTGATTCCCTTGGGTGAAATTTAAAACCAGAAAATAATGGGAAATACAACTAATTATTGATTATAGTCTTTTAGTTAGAAAAGAATTCACTTGTTTGCTGTGTGATCAGGAGATAGTTATTGAAATGCTACTTATCGTCTAATATTGGTGTCTGCTCAAATTCATTCGAGCCTACCTACCAGTAAATAGACTGACCTACTGGTGAGTTTGGATGCAAGGAAAATATAACTTCTGGATTTAGGAAAAATCTTTTTGGCAGTGGATAAGGAAACTCCGAATAATCTCAAATGAATGCAAGGTTCCATTGTGAAAACATTAACGGAGAAAAGGCAACCTAGAAAATCCTCCCTAATTCCTCCCACTGAGAAAAAGAGACACATATCTTTTGATAACATTTTAATATGAACATTTTAATTCTCAAGGGAGTCCAAATGCAAATTTTTTTTGAAAGACACAAAATATGCTTGTTATGACATTTTGCTATTTTCCCCATTAAAAAGAAAGTAAATTGATGTTAATCATACCCCTATGGCCAAATTCATTTTGCCGTCAGCTGTGATAACAGTAGAGAGAGTATCAGATCTGGAATCAGGAAAACTCATCTTTGTGAGTTTAAATCTGGCTTCAGGTACTGTGTGACTCTGGGCAAGTCACTTATCCCTGTTTGCCTCAGTTTCCTCATCTATAAAATGAACTGGAGAAGGAAATTGCAAACTATTCCAGTATCTGTGCCAGGAAAACCCCATATGGGATCACAAAGAATCAGACACAACTCAACAAAAGCAGCACATTTCATCATGTCATCTACTCGTATAGTATAATATAAAAACCTGTCCTTTATCTAAGTGTGATTTACTGAAAAGTGCACTGGATTTGGAGTCAGATGGCCTGGATTTAAATTCAGATTCTGCTATTTACAAATTATGAGGCCCTGTGCAATTGACTTAAAGGCTATGGTCAGTCACTTTCCTCCTGTATGAAAGGAGACTGGACTCTGCAATATCCAAGGTCTTGTTTATCTCAGAGTTCTAGGAATATGAGAAAAAAATGACCTTGGAAGTAAGATATGTAGGGAAATATGTCATTAGTATTAAGGAAAAGATTGTAGTTGCTGATACCCAACACTAGATTCCCACAAAAGTATGCAGAATTTCTCTTCCTGACTGCCAGCTTCCCAAACCAAACACAGAAACTGACAAGAGATTGAAATCCCAGGCCAAAGGTGAGGAAAACTGTAGATGTCCTTCCCTATATTGTTATACACACTATTTGGAAATGTGCTACTTTTTTTTTATAAGTGGGGAACATTTTAATTTTAACTGGATTTAATTTTATTTGACATAGATAATTGACTCTCAGATTGCAACATGGAATATTTAGTGTAGCCAATATAGTGATGTGCTTACATGGAAAATTTTTCTCCAGCAATGCAAAAATAGAGGATTTTCCTTTCAATTTGAAGGAGATAGTTTAAACTAGCCTTGAGATGTGAAGTCTTTGGCTACATATATTGATATGTGTTGCACTTGATTTTGTCTAACTTCATTCTTTGTCTTAGCAATCTTTGAGTTATTCTTTTCAATTATTTCTTGTATCTTGAGCTTTAATAACCATCTAACTTATTTTTTGAAACTTTCACATTGTGATTCAGCTATTATAGCTGTTAGTGTAAATCTTGGGTGCCCAATGACTATTTTTTTTCTTATCTCTGAACCCTTTATAGCAGGAAAATGGTACCAGGTTCCAATAAAGCAAATGATTATAATAGAACTAGAATGCTAGGGCAAACGACCAGTGGAGCAAAAACTTTCTTAACTGGAGAGCTATGTCCTAGCGCCCAGGAAATACTTCTTCAACAAATAAATTGAAATTTATCTGCTTGGAAGTTTTTGCTGGATGGTTTCCTTTGGTGACTCTCAGAGATATGGTGAGGAAAGAATTTTGCAAACTGGACAATGCTGTAGTAGAGTGAGCTATAATAATGGTGCTGATGTCAATGCTGATTGCTTGGTGGCATACTCAACATTGGGAAAAACAATCAAAATATCAAGATCACCTATTACCTATCAAGATATCTATTACCTATGTTGTAATATGCCTTGTCTTCATATATAGAATTATCAGAGAGTCTTGAGATCAGAGAAAATTCATGTTATCTTGGAAGTGAGTAGCTTAAGCATTCAAACTCAGATTCCTTAAAAATTTCAGTAGTTAAAGGGAAAAAAGCATGTATTATTGTGTTAGAACTGAATTTGCTTCCTTTGGAAAAAAAGGAGTATGAGGGGATGGAAAAGTCGGTGGAGTAGAAGTTAAGAAATGGAGGCTCTAGTCTTTTCTCTACTACCTACCAGCTGTGTGATTTTGGACTAGTATCTTAGACTTTCTGGGCCTCAATTTTTTCATATTTAGTTGAACTAGAAAATAGCCATGGTCCCTTTCTAGCCCTAAATATTTATGATCATAGACCATCACCATAGTCACACTTTGGATCTCATTGTTTCAAAGAACTTTATATTTCCTAATTCTTGACCTCTGAAATTCCCTTCTTTAACCATAACTTTCACCTTTCTGACTTTCTTTTTCTTACTGAAGCAACAGTTCAATCTCATGCAGGTTTCTAGCCCTAAGGCTCTGATACTTTACCTTTTTTTAGTTCCTTGGTTATTTTTTGTCTTCCTTGCTTTGTTAGGCCTTGACGGTATGTCCAACAGCTTCAGTGAGTTCCCCTTGACCATCCTTCAGTATTTTGAACTTGTGTAATATCTGTGTTGCTAAACTTCAACCTTGAAGAATATTACAAAACTGTGATGATTACATCTACAGATATAGTAGGCATTCAAAAAATGTTTATTGAATTTAATGAATGAATGAGCATGGATGTGTCCCTTGTATTGTCATCACAGAAACAGAATAATGTTACTTATTAATATTAAGTCAACATTCAGAAATCACAAATATTTTATTTTTCTAAAACTTGGAACTTCCTAACAATTATATTGTATGTTTTCAAAATTGAGATTTGCTCATTTTTAAAGAATTGTACTAGGTTTCCCTGAAATTATTTTTATACTGAAGTTCTTTTTGAAATTTTTTAATATAAAACATAATAAAAGCAACATAGGTACATCTAGAAATCTAAAATTGAGCTATGGTATACCAAATGATTGAGAGAGTGTATATCACTCTAACACTAAACATATACACATATATAACATGCATGTATATATGTATGCATGTATAAATTATATATATGTATATATGTGCATACCAATCATTGGGTATACCATATATCAGTGTTAGGTTTCTAAATGCATTATGTATTACACACACGTGTGCACATATATATGTATATACATTTATTGTTCAGTCATGTACAACTCTTTATGACCCCATGAACCATATAGTCCATGGGGTTTTCTTGGCAAAGGCACAGGAGTGGCATGCCATTTCCTTCTCTGAGGATTAATGCGAACAGAAGTCGAGTAATTTGCCCAGGTTCACACAGCTAGTAACTATCTATAGCTAGGTTTGAACTCACGTGTTCCTGACTTCAGGCTAAGTGCTTTACCCCCTGGGATATGAAGGCCAAAGAAAAAATGAAAGTAAGCATTTCAAAACTTTTTTCCTATCTCCTCCCCCATCTAGGAACATTTCTGATTTTTATTTTAGTTACGAATTTCCTTTTTTTAAGAATGATGAATTAAAGTCTCCTGTTTTAAAAAAATGAATAATTTAATCTCCATAGTACCATATCTTTACAACTCCTTGACACAGTATAGCTCTACAAAGTAGCTACAAGAACCATATTTTCCTTGATGGGATAGAGCCATTTTCATAAGAGAAAGAATAATTCCATGTGTTCTTGGCTTTGGGGGATCTTCTTTGATATAGAAGTTAGTGGATATTTATTCTGTTTTCTTGACTAGTCCTCAAAGGACTGGAAATGGAGGGGAAATTGGCAATGATGTCCATTTTCCAAAGGGAGATGTATAAATGATGATAATAATGTTTTTGAACTTGACTGAGTTCCCAAATAAACATTGCCCAGAATTTGCTATTTGAAAAGTTCCTTTAAATATTACAGAACAACTTCGAGTTTTATCCAGGAATGTAGTCTGAGATATTTGCCATTCACATCTGACAAGACTTTTTAGAGAGGCACAATTTGTATTTGCTCATTCTTTCTTGCTTCAAGGCCCTCCATTGTCTGGAGTGTCTGAAAGAAAATGTTTTTATTTCATTTGAAAATGTTTATTTATTTTATTTGAAAATATAAAAAAACCAAGAGAGGGAACTATCTTTTGAGAAGGTAATGAAGTTTGTTTCAGTTTAGGCAAAATTTGATTTCCCTGTAGTCTGAAGGGGATAAAAATGAAACACTAAAATCTGTAGAAAATGCTGAGAATAATAGCTCAGAAAAAAGGACTGATTAGAAAAGTTCCATGTGTCAAACTTATACTAGCTAAGTTTCATGGGACTTTTCCTTCTTTAACAACAACGAAAAGGAATCATCACCTCTGAAAATGAGTGTGTTCAGTCTAGTCATTTTTTAGTTGTGTCCGACTCTTTGGAACACCCTTTGGGGCTTTCTTGGCAAAGATGCTGGGGTGATTTGGCATTTCCTTCTCTAGACCGTTTTATAGGTGAGAATACTTGAGGCAAACAGGGTTAAGTGATGGATCTGAACTCAGGAAGATGAAGCTTCCTGACTCCAGGTCAAGCGTTCCATGCACTATGGTGCCACCTAATTGATGTAGAAAACAAAAGATATTAACAAACATCTAGATAAAAGAAATCAAGTTCTTTCTTTATTCCTGATTGTAGAGAACCTTAATACAGAGCATACACTCAAAAAAGTTAGAGCTGGAAGATACTTTCAAGGTCATATCATTCAATCCTTCTTTTTAGAGATAAGGAAGCCAGTGTCCCCAAAAGGAGAACTCATTTGCCCAAGGTCACAACAAATTAGTAGGAAACTTAGGTTTAGTACCTGGATCTCCACTTAGCACATTGTTTCTGGAGCTTCCTGTTGATTTTTGTGGACGTAAAGGTGACAAATCCATTGAAGAAAAGAAAACAAACTATAAGAAGAATCAAGGAATGATAAAACATAAGGCTTTGTTCTATTATAATGTTAATTATCTCTTCTTTTCTCAGGTTTTGCCTTAACTTGTGAACTGGCAAAAATTCCAAAAAGTTCCATTTCTAAATTCATATATAGTTCATTTATAATAAATTCATAATAAACAATTCATTTATAATAAAAAAATCAAGGGCATTTAAAATTAAACTATCTGAAAGTTATTTGAAAATAATTATGGTCAGAATAAATTATTTCTAAAATTAACATATCCAGTATTTTATGAGCAATTATAGATAATACATGTTTATATTGCTAAACTAATACAATTACTTAAAACTATAAACATTGCTTTAAAAATAAGTCTACATACATTTAAAGATTAGAGCAGCAGCAGCCAAAAAAAAAAAATCACGAAAACACCTCAAAACCTCTGAAGAAAAGGGGGAAGAGAAAAAGATTTTTCTTGTGGTTTCAGAATTTCCAGAAATCGTACAACTTTTTGTTTCTGTGTATATATTTTACATCTATTTACATAATGAATGCACATAATAATGATATACAAATATATCTATATATCTGTGTTTATATATCTTTGTGTATGTGTGAAAACACATATATGCACAGATATAGATATATTTATGTATCTATATCTGCATATGTGTGTGTTTATCTATGGACACATACACAGATAGCCCCTAACATTTGAATACTCTTAAATGACATGTTATAGACTCAACTGCTGCTAATTCTGCAATTCCTCCTCCTCATCCTAGTGTGTGTGTGTGTGTGTTGAAGAAAAGCTCTTGACTCCTATGTCAACTACTACTCTAATTCCACATTAATAATAATGATTTGTGAAATATAGTACTTCAAGGTCAATGAAAAGCTTTCCTCACAATAACCCATGAGGTAAGTAGTAAATCTAGTACTATCTCAGTTTTCTAAGTAAAGAAGCTGACCGTCACAGGGGCTTCTTTTCCAGCACCATTGTTCTTACCATGTTGCTTCTTACCTAGGAACTGCCAGATAGAGTCAACAATAATAACAGTAAAATTCTGCAGTGAAGAAAGAGGTTAAAGAGATCAGTAAGGTAAAGCCATTGTCTCCCAGAAATTTTTTCTCGTTGTCTGGTATGACACATCTCTCCAGGATCGACCTTTGTATATGATGAATACATAAAAGAGAGTTAAAAGGTGTAATGAGAGTTCTAAGGGGACAGATTGCTTCCACCAGGGGAGAATCAGAAGAGGCTTTGGAAGGAAGGAGGATTTAAGCTAAATCTTGAAAGCTGAGTAGGAGTATTTTAGCACTTACTGGAGGATCTGCATGGGGAAAGGAAAGGGAAATAGATTGCATTTATAGGGTACTATGAGCAATGGCCTGAAAGTAATAAATTTTGGGAAGACCTTGGAAATGTCAAACAGTTCAGTTGTACTGTAGTGGTTGCTGGTGTTTGCTTTAGCAGAGTTTTTCAACCTGGGGTCCATAATCTTGGTTTTAAAAGAACATTTTGAAAACTGTATTTCAACATAATTGTTTTCCTTTGTGAGTCTATGTATTTTATTTGATGCAGCTGAAAACATCATTCTGAGAAGGAGTTCACAGGATTCACCTGTAAAAGGGGTCTATGACACAAAAAAGGTGAAGAACCCACTGTTTAGATCATGGTGATGGACAACCCTAAATAGTGTGATGCTGGGGCAGGAGAGCTGGAAATAGGTCATGGAATGCCCTGAGTGATAACACAAAGAGTTTGAACTTGGTGATACACTTGTGCTTTTGTGTGTGGGTCTGCACCCCCCCCCATACAAACATCAAGGAAATTTAGCATTATGCTCAATATTATAGCAATTTGAAAACTGAATCATAAGGGGAAGGATAGAAGGATTAATTATTCTGAGACATTCTGTTATGACTGCATTTATTACCAACTTTTGGGAGAGTAAATTTGCTCCTCCCCCCAAGATTGTGTACAGTACAGCAAAAACCAGTAAGTATTTTTGAGTAGTTTGGTAAATGTCCTTTTCATTTTTCATCCTGGAATAGACTATTTTTTCTTTAGATCCCTCCCACACCTCTCTGAATTGCTAATTAATTTATGGAACTATTAAATGGAGATATGTATGCCCAGTTCTTTGGGTACTTATAGGAAAAGACCAAGCTAGAAATGGGGTGTACTGCTTCAATCATGCTTTAATAAGGCACAGAGGATAGTGGGGCAAACAATACACAATACAGAAAGTACACAGACAAACACAAGAAAGGGTCCAGAGGCAAAGACGATGGAGATCAGGATGGGGTAGTGGAGGAAAGCAGGCAGTGTGGGGAAGAAAGTGAGGAAGGGGGCAGATTGGAGTTGGCAGCACTGTAGCAACATAGACTCTTTGGAGATGGAAGAGTGCTTGGGGAGAGGGAGGAACCCAAGAGTTTGGAGATTCATTTTTATAGGATGTTGGTGGGAGACTGACTAACTCTTATCCTTGCCACCTTGGGGTTCGTTCATTGGTATAGCCATGTTGTCTCAAAGTTAGCAGCAACATTTGATGTTCTGCTAGTCTTAGCTGTGGATGTCTGGGGCTTATCTGTGGCTTACAGAACGGGGTAGCAGGGAGCAGAGGGCTCTTACAATAAGACCTACTTGGCTTTCCCAGGTTTAGCAAATAGCCTCAGGATGTGATTTTTAGTTAATTTTTTTAATACAGTAACTATTATGCTCCTTTGATCTATGGGATAATCTGTAAGTGATGTCTAGGTTTTTCTTTGCAATCTTATTTCCTTCTATTGTTACTTTATACTGGCTACTTATAAACTTGCCATACTAACTGGTGGGGTGGGGAATGGGTTAGGGAAACCAAAACAAGATACATTTTAGCATGTTCCCTTACCCCTAACCCACACCCTCACATCCTTTTAGATTAAGCATTTGGTACATTTTTTAATTCTAATTTTTCTTCCAAAGGTTTCAGAATTTTAATCATTGTTATAAATATTTATTCGCATACTATTACCTTATCTTACATCTGATGTACATACACGTACACATGCATGCATTTACACATTATGTGCACAAACACACGTACCCCAGCCACATACTTCTATATGCATTCATTTCTGGGAAAGCTAAGGATTAACTAAGTGCCAGAACATTTTTATTTTCAAAAAATTGAAGTATTTCCAAATTGTACTTTCCTGGCTACTTAAACAGAGTACACAGTATTTTCCTCTTGAACAAAACAGACGTCATCCTGACCATCATCTTTGTTCTGTAATTATAATGTAGCTCTGCCAATAGTGTGACCCAAAATATTATTGCTGCTAACCCCAGAAATTCAATGACCTTCAGTAGCCTTCAAGTTACTAGGGATTTAGGGCTTGAAGCCCCTACAGGTCCTCTAATGTAACCCTGTCATGTAACGGAGCAGGAACCTGAGGTCTCCTTGTGATCACTGTTCATCCTTGGTTCTTGAAGAGGACCATTGACATCATAAGGGTAAGGCCTTGACTTGAAAGTGAATTGGATTTAAATGAGGCAGAATTTCACAATGTCATAAGTCTCACTCTGTTCTCCAGTCACTGAAGTCCAGGGACAAGATGAAAGTCGATATGATTTGCAATAACCCAGGATATAGTGGGTGACCTTAGCCTTTCTAAATTCAGGTCTTTCCCAGGACTGTTTGAAGCAATGCCCATTCAATGACTAAGGGCTAAGTAAGAATTGATACAAAGAAAAAGACTTAATTTACTATCACAAATATCAATCTGGGAGGGAAAGACCCTCAAAGTTTCTGATCAGAACAGAAAACAATTGCTTATAGCACTCATTTTATGGTAGGTGGTGCAGAGGATAGGGTGCTGGACCTGAAATCAGGAAGACTCATCTTCCTGGGTTCCAATCTGGCCTCAGACATTTACTAGCTGTGGGACCATGACCAAATCACTTAACCCCATTTTGCCTTAATTCCTCATCAGTAAAGTGAGCTGGAGAAGGAAATGGCAAAACACTTCAGTGTCTTTGACTAGAAAACCCCAAGAGAGACTGAACAACAGCCACAACAAGGCAAAGACAGGGAAACAGTAAGCCACAGAGTCTTGGGCTGGGGGCTATTATTGGCCTTTCAATGAAAGCTGGAGTGGTTAGGGTCTAAAGTTACAGTCAAGTAGCTGCATTTGAAACACAAATGGCTTTTTTAAAGTCTATTTTTTCATAGTTGTATTTCAAAATATCCTAAATGGAAACTGCATAGGACAAAAAGTAAGTTGTCCCAACTTAAAAAAAATAATAATCTAGTCCTCCAAACCCCAAAATATAAGTAACCAAAAATTATATTCCTATGGACAGAACACCCACATGTAAGGATATGGCATCCCAAGTGGGGAGAGGAGCCACATGTGGTGAGGGAAGAAGGAAGAGGAGGAGAAAGGACCCAAGGAAACAAAGACGTGAAAGCCAGCAAAGCAAATCAAGATGCTATAATCTGAATCAAGTGTTTCTTTAGGATACAAGTTAAGTACATAGTTATTATTTAATATAGCCTTTTACTGAGGCACAGAAAAGTGAGAAAATGAGTCACCAAGTTATTTTTTTTTCCATTTCCACAGCCTTACTCTGTGCCCTGTAAATAGCAGGTATTTGAAACGACAATGAGACTCTTCTTTACCAAATATTTTATTTGGGGAGTGGAGAGGTCCTCTGTAGCCTTAACTCAGAACAGTCATTGTGCTCAACCCAGGAGAACTTGGTTTACCAGAGACTGCTGAGGTAGAAACTGACAAGGATGACCTAAATAGGCATCGGATATTCTGAAAAGAGTTCTCTAAAAGAGCCAGGCAATTTTATTTTCTATATCATTATAATGCTGACTTTCCTTCTAATGTCATTTCTGTTTTTAAAAAAGACAAAAATATCAGAAAACACACAGGACTCAATAAACTACCTCCCTGCCCCCCAACAAATACATCAGAAAATCACTTGTTCTTTCAGTAACATTGGGTTTGAAGTAGGAACACTTTAGCCTTTTTTAGAAAATCAAAATCACTAATAATGATCTAGGAGGTGCTTTAATTAGGCAGGTGCATCACACATCCCTTCTCTGCAGCTGCAGATGACTCAACATCTGCAAGGAATCTGAATAACTTCCCTTTTTTAGTGCTAATATCAAACTGTGGATGAATCAATATATTGCAGTGATTGATCAACATCTTTCTGTTTTCAGTCTGAATTACATAGAAATTCTAGCCAGCAGACACTTTTAAAAACAGGCTCTTGCCCTCTTGTTTTTCAACGGGAGAAGGTTTGAAATGACTTTCATGATATACCTATCCCTGTTTCTGTCTTTCTGTTTCTCTCTCTAGTTGTGTGTGTCTCTCTCAACTCTATCCACACACACACACAGGGTTCTCTACTGCATTATAGTTTGTCACTGGAATACACATAGAAATACCTCCTACACTGCTGTATTTGACTAAATTGAATTTTTTAAGCATGTCACACTCATGCCTTCAACAATATATTTCCTTCTCCATTTTTCTTTCCCTGCTTCCTGTGAACTAGGCATAGCAGTCACATACCATGAATATGACTTCAAGGGATACATTAGGTAAGTGTAAGACAGAAAAATACAGCACATCCAGTGACTGCTAGCACAGGTTCACTCTTGATTTGGTCAGATAGGAAAGACACTAAGAAAGAGTTAATAATTTTACTTTATTGTAGTCTAGTTTTTTTTTAATATAAATTTATTTATTTAACTTTTTACATTCATTTTCACAAAATTTTGGGTTCCAAATTTTCTCCCTATTTATCCCCTCTCCCCACCCGAATACACCGAGCAATCTAATTTTCCCTATCACCAATCTACCCTCTCTTCTATCATCCCTCCCTTCCCTTGTCCCCATCTTCTCTTTAGCCCTGTAGGGCCAGATGACTTTCTATTTCTTATTTCCTAGTAGCAAGAACAATACTAAACAGTTGTTCCTAAAACTTTGAGTTCCAAATTCTCCCCATCCCTCCTTCCCCACCCATTCCCTTTGGGAAGGCAGGCAATTCAGTATAGGCCCTATCTGTGTAGTTTTGCAAATGACTTTGATAATAGTCATGTTGTGTAAGACTAACTCTATTTCCCTCCATCCTATCGTGTCCCCCATTGTTTCTATTCTGTCTTTTGATCCTGTCCCTCCCCAAGTGTTGACTTCAAATTGCTCCCTCCTCCCATTGCCCTCCCTTCCATCATCCCCCCCACCCTGCTTATCTCCTTCTCCCCCACTTTCCTGTACTGTAAGATAGGTTTTCATACCCAAATGAGTGTGCATTTTATTCCTTCCTTTAGTCGAATGTGATGAGGGTCAGCTTCATGTTTTTTTCTCAGCTCTCCTCTTTTTCCCTCCACTAAAAAGTCTCCTGCTTGCCTCTTGAATGAGAGATCATTTACCCCATTCCATTTCACCCTCTCTCCTCCCTCTACATTTCTCTCTCACCATTTACCTTAATTTCTTTTAAGATATGATCCCATCCTATTCAATTCACTCTGTGCTCTCTGTCTCTGTATGTGCGTGCATGTGTCTATGTGTGTGTGCACGTATGTGTGTACATGTGTGTGTGCGTGTGTGTGTGTGAATGTGTGTGTGTGGTCCCACCAACTACCCAAATACTGAAAAGTTTTAGGAGTTACAAACATTGTCTTTCCATGTAGGAATGTAAACAGTTCACCTTTGGTAAGTCCCTTATGACTTCTCTTTGCTGTTTACTTTTTCATGCTTCTTCTCATTCTTGTGTTTGAAAGTCAGATTTTCTTTTCAGTTCTGGTCTTTTCATCAAGAATGCTTGAAAGTCCTCTGTTTCATTGAAAGACCATATTTTGCCCTGAAGTATTATACTCAGTTTTGCTGGGTAGGTGATTCTTGGTTTGAGTCCTAGTTCCTTTGATTTCTGGAATATCCTATTCCATGCCCTTTGATCCCTTAATGTAGAAGCTGCTAGATCTTGTGTTATCCTGATTTTATTTCCACAATACTGGAGTTGTTTCTTTCTAGCTGCTTGCAATATTTTCTCCTTGACCTGGGAATTCTGGAATTTGGCCACAATGTTCCTAGGAGTTTCTCTTTTTGGATCTCTTTCAGGCAGTGATCAATGGATTCCTTCAATACTTATTTTGCCTCTGGTTCTAGAATCTCAGGGCAGTTTTCCTCGATAATTTCATGGAAGATGATGTCTAGGCCCTTTTTTTGATCATGGCTTTCAGGTAGTCCCATAATTTTTAAATTGTCTCTCCTGGATCTATTTTCCAGGTCAGTTGTTTTTCCAATGAGATATTTCACATTCTCTTCCATTTTTTCATTCTTTTGGTTTTGTTTGGTGATTTCTTGGTTTCTCAGAAAGTCATTAGCCTCCATCTGTTTCATTCTAATTTTGAGAGAACTATTTTCTTCAGTGAACTTTTGAAGCTCTTTTTCCATTTGGCTAATTCTGCTTTTGAAAGCATTCTTCTCCTCATTGGCTTTTTGAACCTCTTTTGCCAATTGAGTTAGCCTGTTTTTCAAGGTGTTATTTTCTTCAGCATTTTTTTGGGTCTCCTTTAGCAAGGTATTGACCCATTTTTCCTGCTTTTCTTGCATGTCTCTCATTTCTCTTCCCAGTTTTTCCTCCACCTGTCTAACTTGATTTTCAAAATCCTTTTTGAGCTTTTCCATGGCCTGAGCCCACCGGACATCCACCTGGGATGTCTGGGATAGAGAGGCCCCGACCTCCACGTCTTTCCCTGATGGTAAGAATTGTTCATGGTCATCAGAAATGAAAGGTGGGAACATCTGTCCCCCAAGAAATTAGATTTCTATCGTCTTATTTTTCTTCCCTTTTCTGGGCATTTTCCCAGCCAGTTACTTGACTTCTGAGATTCCTGTCCACCCCCGCCTAGATCCACCCAGCTAGTGCTTGGGGTCTGAGATTCAAATGCTGCTCCCCAGCCTCAGGGCTTTCCATGGCGGGAGGGGCTACTATTCAATGTGAGCTTAAGTTCTGGTGCTCAGGTGGGGGCAGGGCTGCCTCCCAGGCTCAGTTCCCTCAGGGGTTTTATGCAGAGACCTTCAACAATGGAGCTCCTGCCTGCTCTGGGAGTCCAGGACCACCACTACCTCTGTTGCTCCCTCTGCTGCTGCCTCTTGAGGGGGCCTGAGTTCTGGAGATACCCCACTCCCCTCTTGGCCAGCCTAGAAGTCTCTCTCACTGACCTGTGGTGCCTGTGGGGGGAGGGACCCTCGCAGCCGCCAGAAATTCCGTCCCTAAAGCCTGCTCGGATGTGCTCCTCTGGGGCCGCATGGCCAGGGCAGCGCAGGGGTGGGCTCTGCTGTCCAGAGTGCAACGGACCCCTGGGGATGGCTTTCCAGGGCTCTCTGGAATGGAAATCTCTTTCACTGTGTTTCTGCGTGGTTTGCACGGTTCCTCCCCTCTGTAGTCTAGTTTTCTTGGAAGAGGTAGTGAGAGCCCAGACTCCTACAGCAGTCCCTAATCACCATTCTCAGAGCGGCTGGTGAGAAGGGGGTGCAACTACCCCCTACATCTGAATGGGGTCAGTCAAGACAGACACAACGTGTTCTTCCCCTGAATCCCCTCAAGCCTCAATGGGGGCAAGTTGAGGCAAACACAGGTTCCCCCCAAGCCTTGATGGGGTCCAGTCGAGGCACACACAGAATTCTAGCTTGTGCACTCAATCCTAAGATTACCCCCTCAAGCCTCAGTGGGAGCCAGCTGAGGCACACACAGCATTTGTGCATTCAACCCTAAGGGTTCCCCATTCCCTGACCAGTGACCACCTACTTTATAGGGCAGCAAACAAAGAATGTGTATTGCCAGCAATAGCTTAACAAGTTTACATCACCTCATCTCACTGCACAGCTGCAGTGGATATTTATATTGTTTATCATTACATAACTCTGCACAAGTGTGGCAGTGATGTTTTGAACTATAACTGTGGGAACTCATATCTAATACCTAGGAACAGGAGATTCCTATGGCTATGGATCCTGGGAAACTGAACTCTGAGAAATAATCACAAAAATTCACATTACTCATACTAAAATTAATCTTACTTACACTAAAATTCACCTTACATACAGTGAATTACAGGTGACTTTGTTTCCCTAACCAGACTAACCATTCTCCATCAATGGTTTTTTTTCCTCTGTATCAGAATAGCTGTAGCTTACTTCCCTCATCACTGCTCTTAATTGCCCATCACTACCATTGTTGATCTCTATTGCTTTCCTGTCACCTTGTCTTTTCATTTTGACTCCTCTGTATCCTATAGCTTTTCCCATGCTTCTCCACTTATTCACAAAAAGGTAGACCTTACAGACATCTCCAGATAATCCAGGTAGTCCTTTCCTCTTACATATGGTGAAATGACTAATCACAGTGTACAAAGTATAACCATTGAGTTTCTCCGACTTTTTTTCAGGGATGTTCTCTTGTGTCTGAGTGTTTGGGTTCTCTTTTACCATCTGAGATATCTTGGGTAGCTATTTTCAGGTCCAGAACTATTCTGGAAGTCTTTTGGTTCTGAGAAGCCTCTAAACAGTCAAGCATTTCATGCATATTTATGAGTATAATAAACAGAGGCTCCCATATTTTTTTTTTCATCCTGGCAGTTTCACT
Source organism: Bettongia penicillata ogilbyi (assembly GCA_023548195.1). Taxonomy (NCBI): domain Eukaryota; kingdom Metazoa; phylum Chordata; class Mammalia; order Diprotodontia; family Potoroidae; genus Bettongia; species Bettongia penicillata. The sequence goes on from JAJHZJ010000174.1 coordinate 1,481,059, forward strand.
GTGCCCTGAAGGGTCAAATCTGTGATGTCAGAAGATTTTTTTTTTAAATTACTGTAGTATACATGAAAGTGTAGTTTTCCTCCCCCACCCACTATGTCATAAGGGAGCAATCATTTTCAATGTTATTTTTTCCCTTTGTGAATTATTTAAAGCAAATGGAAGTTATTCAAAAATCTCTCAATATGTGTCCATATTCTCTCTCTCTCTCTCTCTCTCTCTCTCTCTCTCTCTCTCTCTCTCTCTCCCTCCCCCCCTTTCCCTCCTTCTGTCTATCCACTCATCCATTCATTCATTTTTATACCCATCCATCTCTCCATCTCTCTCTCTGTATCTGTCTATCCACCCAACCATCCATCCATCTATCCCTACCCAACTCTCTCCCTCTCTCTCTTTCTATCTATCTATATATCAGTATCAGTGGATAGATATGAGGTAATATGGATGCTGGCCACTGTAGTCCAATTTTCAAACTAGAATAGTAATAGAGAGGATTAGATGACTGTAATATATTCCTCTTCTGAGGTTATCATTTGCCATCTCTGTCTCATGGATTAATTCCTAAATTTGACCCAGCGATAGCTCTGAAGCAAGTAGCTAGCTGTTTTCTTGCTTCAGTTCTACCCTTATACTTTGAAGCAAATTCCAAGTCTTACAATAAAATCTTTCTTCTCTTGTTCTTGTGATGAGCTGCTTCTCTGAATTTTGAAGTGAATTTATAGGTCATTATCAACTAGAAATCATCAGAATTATGTGGCTACTAGTTCTTGATTTACCTGTGTTCTTGTGCAAATATGAGAGTTAGGACATTTGAATCAGAATTCAGAATTATAGTGTCCTCAACATTTGCATTGTCTAGAACTTGTACAGGGAATATTTGTAACTGGATGTACTTTGCAAATTAAAATGCTCGGTATTTGCTACAGGCAAGAAAGAGTTTTTAATTTCCCCAGTGATTCCATTGTGTTTTATATTATGGCATCAGAGTTGTAGATAAATCTGTGCTTATACTCAGTGGAGAAGAAAATCATTTCAATAACTATGTTGACCTGAAGATTAGAAGGATAGCTTATCTGATTTGTTCAGAAAAAAACAGAATGGAAATTTCCTCCATTTTGGAGAAATTATCACTGTGTAGCAGAGGAATTGACCAATGTAGAGTTTGATAAAATGGGGATAAATTGAAAAGAAAGTTGAAGCCCTCATCTATCATCATTCTCTTTAAGGATCTCTCTATTTAATGTAGTTATGAGAAGACACCAGAGGCAACTCTGAAATAGATTCTCTTTGGCTCTCTATCACCAGACTTTTCAACAACCTTATTTTTCCTCTGGCTTCTCTCCCAGATGCTCCAAATCCTTAGCTTCACCTCATTCCCTAATATTGTTTTCCAGGTTATTTTGAGCCAGGTCAGAAATCCTTTCACCTTATTGACCCTAACCTCCAGTTTAGAATTTTCAGCAACAGAATGTTGGCTCAAAGACCAAATACTTTGCACATAGCGTTCAATAAATAGGGTAGAAATGAATGAATTTTAGACCTGTACCTGATTTCTTCTGTGGAGATAGACACCTGTTGTATATTATAGGCTTGTAGGAAACTGCTCCCATCTAGTTCTAGTTGGAAGAGAGCTTATAAAATGTCAATTACTTAAAACAGCTTTATATATTCAATCCTCACCTCCCCAATATTTTAATATTAATAGGGTGACGATGTCTTAATAGGAATGAATCCATAATGGTGGTATAGAAATTCAGTACTGTTAATTTTCTTGGAAATCATCAAATTTTGGTGGTGTCAAACTCAAATAATATGCTTACTTTAAGTTTAGAGCATTCATCTATACAACACTTCTTTATATAGAGTGATCTAAAGTATTTTTACAGATTAAAAATTAATGTGAATTGTGGCTAGGTTTTATGAGTCATGATTTTTTCAAAGCAATAGCAATTTAATTATTAGAATTTGAAAGGATTTAATTTGTCTGTTAAAGTAATGCTGTATTTGTCTTCTGCTTTCCTTTTTTCAGCATGAATTCATATGCTTATTTCCCAATATAATTTAAAATTTAAAATACCATATTATTGTTAGCAGCATTGTCGTTGTTTAGTCATTTTTCTGTTGTGTTCAACACTCATTTGAGATTTTCTTGGGAAAGATACTGGAATGGTTTTCCATTTTCTTCTTTAGCTCAATTTACAGATGAGGAAACTGAGGCAAACAGGGTTAAATGACTCATCCAGGGTTACACAGGTAATAAATATCCGAGGTCAGATTTGAACTCAGATTTTCCTAACTCTGGGTCTAGCACTCTATCTTCTGAGCCATTGAGCTGCACCAATCATCAGTGTTACATTTAGGTTATTTATTGTCTCCATCTCTGTTTGTGATTTGAGGCAATCTTTTTGGGGACTTTCATCAAATCTTCCATTTCATATTTTCCACATGTACCAATAGAGTCTAATCTCAAAGAAAAACTAATCTAATTGAATTATAGAAATATCTTTAAACCAGATGTATGTGAGAGAAAGAAAACCTTTGGATGAAACTGACCAGCAAGACTGTCATATCCTTTTATTATATACATTACTGACTGTGAGTTTTTGTGCTTGGGAAAGTATGAATAAAAATCCCAATGCTTTGTATTCTTTTTTATGTAAGTTTTTATTTTAGGTCCTCACTGGTAGGAGGTGTAAATAACTCTTTGTCTATCATAGTATCTTCATATGGAACATAGTCTCTGACCTCAAGGAGCTTATCTCAGTTTTGTATTTGTTTCTCCTGTGCCTAACACAGTATATAGGATGGACTTAATAAATGCTCATTAACATGTTTGGGGTTTTTTTGGAGATTCCTCAATTTGTCTTTTTTTTTCTCCTTGTGACTTTTGGTAATATTAACATTTGTGAAAACTAGATTAAATATTTTAACACAGGTTGTCAGATGCCTGGTATTTATGGAATGAACATTTGCATTGGTGATATGTTTCAAATGACTAGTGAAAAACCTATCCCTCTACAGTTATTTGCTATTCTGAGTTCCCAGAGTCAATCATATGCTGTAAAAATGCTTATGATAGAAATTATTGAGGATATGTTGCTTTGAAAATAGAATAGTGCCTTTTAACTATTTTTTCCCAAAAAGTCAAGTACTCAACAGTTTTTAAGTTGAAAAATTAACTGTTTGGAAAAATGCATATGAAGTAGTGTGTTTTAAATTACTTTACCTATTTTTATTTTGCTACTGTTAAAATTATGTGAAAATTTGCTCAGAAAGGCAGACATTAATTCCATGAAGTTAGGTAGGAGAGAGGTTTGAAATTATTTTGATGAGTGGACCATCTGAGCATTTGGTAGAAAAGATACCCCCTAGATCAAGAATTCTTTGTTATTTTTGTGTCATAGGCCCCTGTGATAAAGTCTTTGGACCCTTTCTCAGAATAATGACTTTTTAAAATGCATGCAGTAAAATTTGTAAGATAACAAAGGAAACCAACTATGTAAAGACAGTTTTCAAAATATATTTTAAAAGCAAGTTTATTGACTCCAGGTTAAAAAGACTTGCATTTTGATTTATATTTGTTATCTAGTGTTTGTTTATGGTGTTAGCAGTAATTCTCCTTATGTAAAAGGACCGTGTCTTGCACTTAGTAGAAAATCTTCAGTAAGTATTGTGTAATTTGTTGCTTGTATAGTAGACCCCATTGGATAAATAACGTGGAAGTAGTATGCTTCATTGATAAAATCCAACTTCAATCTTAGCCACCTGCTTTCATATGATACAATCATAGATTTAGAGCTGGAAGAGGCTTTAGAAGCGATCATTTTACAATGTGGAAACTGAGCCCCAGAGAGTTTAAGTGACTAGGTTACTAAGGTCACACAGATAGTGTCTAAAGTAACATTTGAACTCAGGTCTTCCTAACTGCAAACCTCACACTCTGGCACCACTTACCTGTGTTCAGAGCTTTTTTCGTGGCTGATTTTCATACATTATAAAATAAAACATTACATAGGGAATATATAATAATGCACAGGGAATGCTACATTGTCCTCAATCTCATTTAATTAATCTATCATGTTATTCTGAATTTGATTCTGGAATTGGTTACTCCTGCTTTCAGAAACTCTTCATAGGTATTTCAAAATCAATATGTACAAGATAGAACTTGCTATCTTTCCCCCTATAAAAACAACAACCCTCCAGACCTCCTTATTTTTTAAATGCATCACCATCCTCCCAATACAGACATTCACCACCATAGAATCTACCTTTATACTCTACTTTCCCTCATTTCTTTCTCTATATCTAATGGTTATCAAACCTTGCCTCCCCAAAATCTCTTTCACAATATCCATTCCCTTTTCTTCACTCAAACCACCACTACCACAGTTCAGGCTTTCAAAAGCTGTCACCTAAAATACTGTAAAAGCCTGCTAAATGCCCTCCCATTTGCAGCCTCTCTCCTCTCTAATCCATGTTTCACACAGCTGCTGAGATTGATATTCCCAAACTACACGTTTAACCATATCACTCTCTTCTTCAGAAAGTTCCAGTAGTGCCTTATTGCCACTGAAAAAAATATATAAACTTCTCAGCTTAGTATTTAAATTGCTAAACCAAATCTGCAGCCTTCTTTCCATAAAGATGGTATCATTTTTGTTAAACATCACTATATTCTCCAGCCAAATTGGCCTATGTTGCTCCTGTAGGTCTCCTGCCTCCATGACGAGAATATCTTCCCTTCCTGCCTCTTTCTTATCATAAAGCCCTTAGCTCATGTCAAGGCTCAATTAAAGAGCCCCCACCTCCTTCAAGAAGCCCTTTCTTAATTCACCAAGTTGTTAAGAGTTGTTAATACTTGCAACCACTGAAATTACTTTGTATTATTTGTGGTATTACGTACATGCTTCTTTCTCCTTCCAGTAGAATTTTATTTCTTCTGAGGAAGAGACTGTTTCATTTTTTATTTTTTTTGTCTGTGCACCCCTGTTGTCTGATCCTTATTAGGAATGGTATTTAATTGACTTCGGTTCATAGTCAAGGCTTTTTCTGCTTGAAACGGAGACTGGCCTTGCTTTTACTCTTCTGACTAGCCTTCAAGAACCCAAGGTCACCCCAAAGCTATAATGAGGCATTCAAAAAGTATTTTGGAGAAAATTATATGTCTTATAAAAAAAGATTACCTCATGAGAAAAAATATATGAACCAGGAGATTTTATTGTAATATTAACACCTAAAACTATCATATATAGTTCACTTTTCTTAGAATCTTCTACCCTTTGACTCTGTCCTTGGATCCTTCTCATTTTTAGTGGCATGTCTCTGGATTCTGGTGATTTTATGCCCAATGTTTGTTGCAGTGCCCTGTCTCAGTGGGGCTGATCAAGGGATATGAAAATTAAAAAGTTCTTAAAGAGTTCTGAAAACAGCCAGCGCAAATGAGCGTATCATGAAACTATAAAGTTTTTAGCCTGGTGTCTCTGAACTTATTAAGAAATATTTTGATAAATATTTCAATAAAATTGATTTTCTTGGTAATCATATGTATTTTATTTTATGAATTTCAAACCATCAGCACATTTCTTGTTCATATGCATTATCATGCTGCCAAAGGAGTCCATGACAAAAAAAAGTTAAGATCCCTTTTATTAGAGAATTGATATTCATTCTTAAGAATATGATCAATGACCATTCAAGAGTATGTCCACAGGAACGAATAGTATTGCATTTTGAGAGTTTAACGAAAGTAACAATTAATATTTTACCTTTTGTCATAAGATTCCAACATGCAACATGTTACTGTCTGGCTGTACTCTGTTTGGTTTGGCTATTTCCCATATGGGGTGGGTTTACTTTTTTTTTTTGAGCTCTTATTTAATTTTGAAAGGAAAAATTATCTAGGCATTTTTCTATGGAAAGAGAAGAAACTAGACAGTTGTACTATTGAAAGAAAGCATTTGACCTAGAAACAGTTTCCAAATAGGGCAACCTCCCTCACGGAGAATGTACTAGATGAAAAGGGAGGGGCAAGTTTAGTAAAAGAATTTCAGCATATGATCTAGCTCTGATTTTACTGCAAAGGGGCAAAATGCTGTGTATTTCAAGTCTAGAAGAAAGATCTGTAAGGGTTTAGATGTGACGTAGGAGGGGGTTCACATGCTACCATGGCAATAAATTGTCTCTTGTCGGCAGCAATTCGTCATCTCACATACCAGGAGCACACAGGGGCTACTCAAGAAAAGGAGAGCAAACAATTAAAGTCGTATAAGCTTATTCTAACAATGAATATGCTAGAAAAAATGCTTATTAATTTGCCATCACTTATGGCCTTAATTATATTTTTAAGTGGAAGAAAGAGTAAAGAGTTATTTCAATTAACCATGTACGATTACCTGCTAGAGAATTATGATGTCTATTAATTATAAATAATTGCCTAAATATCAAATGTGCCATTTACAGACAGGCTGTAATTTCCAATTTATGGGTACTGTGTTGAAAGGGGAATGCAGTGTATGGTTTTCTATCTCTAAACTGACAGAATTGTAATTCTCAGTTTGAGGTTGAAGGAAGAAATGTTGCATTTCTGTTCTCTTGGCTGATAGCTTCACAAATTAGTTGTTTAGAATTCAGGGAACTATAATGTTATTTTGGTGGCAGGGCAAGTTCAATCCTGACCTGCCGATGTTGAATTAGAGATGCCATTTTCGTTTTGTTCAATCCTTTTCAAGACTCATTTCAAGATATTGTATTGTTAAGTTGCCTATACCCCTTAAAGACCTAAGTCCCTACTCATAGAAAAACCAAAGTGATGTGGCTTTTTGTTCATAGGATTATTTGATTTTAGGGGTAGGAAGAACTTCAGAGTTTTTCTAATCCACTCCTTTTATTTTACAGAATAAAAAAAGTTTGCAGCTCAAACAAGGTTATTTTCTGAAGGTCACACAGGAATATGTGGTAGAAGTGTAATTTGCACCCAAATCCCCTAACTCCAAATATACTTTCTACCGTATGATTCCACCCTAGATGATTAAACTGACCCTCAGAAAGGCAATATGAATTTGTAAGATCACATCATTTGTCAGTATCCAAGCTAGTACTCACAGTCAGGTTTTCTGACACCAAAACCACTTCTCCTTTTACCCCATGATGCTCTATGTACCTCACTTTCCTAGGGGTCATACTGTAAGTCACAGGAGTGAATGGTTTCACAAAAAGAAAAGACAAGTAACCCAAAGCTTGAAAGAAGTTTGAAGGATGTCTCCTCAGAGTAGGGAGAATGAAGAGGGATTACCAAAGGGAACTGAAACAGCTTAGGTAAAGAGGGAGGAGGTGAAGGAGGATAGAGAAGTCAGAGAAAATAAAGTGGGAGAAAAGTGTAGCCAACCCTGTTGAAAGCAGCAGTTGAAATTGCATGACTTCCTCTGGCTACTTGTCTGTATTCGCATCCTTGTTTAGCTCAACCTTATCTCTTCTCAATCTTTCTTTGCCTATCCCTTCCACCATTGCCTTTTTCAACCCACATTCAACAACCACAACCTAGTCTGATCTTTTCCTCTTATATTCCTTTCATCTTCTGGCTCAAGTGACTTGTAAGTCATGGGACACAGTGTCTGGCATAGAGTAGATGCTCACTAAATGCTTATTCGCTTCCTTTGATCCCTAGTGGAAACCTGACTTTTTCTCAGAGGGTCCGACATCCCTTGCCATCCTCTCTACTATTGACTGATCCTTTCTTCATACCCAGTAATCATGAGGGTAATGAAGAGGACTCTTCCTTGCCACTTTTAGGCCTTGGTTCTGTCATCATCAGCATTCAGCACTCTTGTTGAGTGTATAAAGTGGGTGAAAAATGCATATACCTATCCATTATAAAATGTTAGCATTTACTGCATTTTGACAACTCTAATTGTAGTAAAACACAAAAACTGAAAGGACGAATTTCACTTTTTCGCCAAAGGACTTAAGAAAACCAATTGATTTTCAATATATTAAAAATAAAGTTATTATATGTTTGAATATTCTGTTCTCTAACAAAGCAGTTGGCAAAGTTTCAAAATTGCCTATTATCATATTGCTTTTTCAGTCATTCTTTTTGTTGAGATGCTTGAAACTCATGGTACAAATCAGTGATCTATTGTTTTCTTCTAACGAATACAATTTCATAGGCTAATGTAACGCTATTTGCTTTACCTACTTTAGTGAATTCTTCCGTAGCCCTTAACCTTTCGAAACTAACGTGCTTCCAAGAGAAGATAATATAGATTTGTTGTGCTTGACATTTATATGCAATTTCACAAAGTGTATTTTGTGACTGATAAAGTTTCACAGTTAAATAATACCTCACTAGTAGTATGGTAAGAAAATTTCAGAGTTGTCTGAAAAGTGGTAAAATTCTGGTGTTTTCATAGGTGAATTTATGGTTTTTTTCTGGATGGTAGAAGCTGTAGTATAGTGTCCCTAAGCTGGAAAGAATGCTACAGCCAAAAAAAACCAGAAGAGACATGAGTGATGATAGGAGAAAGTTTGGAAAAGACCATAAAAATTAGAGCAGCTATTTTCCTTTTGTCATTCTTATAATGAGTGAAAAACATTGGAGTTGGATTAAAAGAACATGTCTTTATGTCTCTTATTTATAAAGACAAGTCTGCAGCTTCACTTGTCAACACTCAAGTTTGGAACATTGGGTTCTTTTGAAAACATGGAAAGCTTTTTGAAGAGCTAATTTTTATTGAACACATTTTAGAACATTCATGGTTAAGTCAATTTGCTTGAAAAGTCTAGGATCTCACAGATCTTTTTTTTTCTTTCCTTTTTAGGGTTATGTGTGATGTCTTTCATTTTAGGTTTTATTAGCACAGTGATGCCATGACTTTTGACTTTTGAAAGTCTATGTCTAATTAAATTCTACCCCTTAAGAAAACAACAAAAACTACAAAGGATTAGGGAAACATCCTTTGCCAGAAGATCATGGCTGCTAGATAGAATACTGATCTCTCAAAGGAAGGAAACAAGCATTTATTAAGCACTTAGTATATTGCACTATACATTTTACAAATATCTAATTTGATCCTTACAACAAACTTGTGAGTTGGTAAGGTGATATACATACTTATACATATACAAATATTGGTCCTGATTTAGGCCAATCCACTATGCTAATATCTTTTCTTTACATCATCATAAAATTTAGCCAGTATCTTTTTGTCTTGAGGGGAATTTTTTGGTTATGGAAAAACAGGTTAATTTTCTGTGGCCAGCAGGCTATTTGCTTTAACTTAGGAGAGATGATGTCTTCTCCATCCAAAAAACCCAGCATGTGTTATTGTACAGCATGCTCCCTGTTTGAACTAATATATGGTCAACCAACTTAAAGACAAAAAAATCAGTTCCTGTCCTCAAGAAACGTAGATTCTACTGGAGCAAAATCATCAGTTTTAACTATATTGATCTGTGCTTCTAAAGTCTCAGCAAACCTTGTTCATTTAGATTCCTTAGATGAATTTTCTCCAGATGCTTTTTTGGGTAGTCTCTAATGAACCAGATTCCAAAACATTTTATGAAAGGACCTTAGACACCAGAATAAGCTATCCTATATGTTAACATGTAATTGTACAAATATATCTTTATGCTATCAAGGGGACTGAACGTGGAATCTGGAGAGACCTACATTTAAATCCCTCCTCTGATACTAGCCAGAAGTAGTTTAACCAACTTTAGCCTAGGTTTCTCTATCTCTAAAATGGAGGTAATAATACTTTATTATACTTAGCTTACAGGGTCCTTGTGAAGCACATATTTAAAAATGGGTTCAATGTTGGGGGTTTTGTGTGAAATTTAAAGCACTGTCCAATTACTTGTTATGAATATTATGTTTATATTTCATGACTATGTGTATACATACATGCACATATATATGTCCATATTAGTAACTCATTATCTCATTTTTTCTTAGTAAATAAAAGGCATTTAAAATTCAACTACATCTAACAACTATTGAGCCCCTCCTCCATTCAAGGGACTGTCATGTCATGGGGGTAAGATGCCATAGTTTTCATAGAGATGAAGTACAATATCTTATCATTATTTTGAATTGTCAGCACATTTCAAAATAGTAATTTTGTTTCTCATAACTACAGAGTAAGAAATATCACCAGTACAATATTGCTCACTATGGTTTAAGTGAATGATATGTTATTGCTATCCTAGCAGCGTTTAGAAAATGTTCAAGTTGGGAAATAATAGATGTAGAGACCCCCTGTGTGGTCATGGTACCAGTCAGGCATGTCATGGTCACTTCAAAGCACCAGGTGACCATAACTGGGCATTAGTATCCAGAGGTCAGCTTATAACTCTGTGTGTCCTAGTGAGGTGACTCATGACTGACCCTAAAATTGTGGGTTCTGAAAATTCTTGAATACCAGCCCCAGCTTCAGTCCTAACACTGTAGTAGTTAAATATTGGAAGAACGGCAGGAAACCCAAGGACCTCTTGTGAGTGTGTCCTTGCAATAAAGTTTACTTGTTTGCTTTACTTCAAGCTAATGAGGTAATTAATTAGATAGGATTGTGAATAGAATACTGAAACTAAAATTAGGAAGAACTCAGTGCAGAATCTAACCTCAAACACTGTCACTCTGGGCAAGTCACTTGACCTCAATCTACATTAGTTTCCTCATCCATAAAATGGGGATAATAATAGCACCTACCTCCCACAAGGGTTGTTGTAGGATCACATGAGAATATTTCCAAAGTACTTGGCAAATCTTAAAGCTCTACATAATTGCTAGCTAATACTACAGCTATTATTAATGTGTTTCTGTACTTGTTCTCAGTATGTCAAACCCATTTCAAAACACTAGGTTTTATCATGTACTTTAACATGAACTTGAGGCACTGAGTAGTAAATATTGCCATAAATAAAAAGTGCTCTACTTGGTAACAAGATTGTTTTGAGGCTCAAGGTAGCTACTGAATTCTGGTGATGTGGAATGGTTTCCTGCGGAGCTATCTTATCTGCCTTTGTCTTTGCCTGTTTCATAACCCAGTGCTATTCCCTAGGGCTCACACTCCTGTCCTTGTTCACCGTGAAGTGAGAGCTGCCATATTCCTGCTGCCAGTACTGGGATTGTGGTACTTGGATTGGCAGTTTGAAATGTCTTGATTGTTCAGTTTCTCTCCCCCTTGTGTAAAATCACCCTACTTTTCCCGATCTCTTTGACAAATAAATGGCCTTGTCCTCTTCTTCCTCTCTCCTGTTGTTACTGTTAAAGTCAATCATTATAATTTAAACTTCGGGTACGGCTACCAAAGCTATGAATGTGGCAAAGAGGAAGATTTCAAAGGTGATTTCTTTTTTAAAATTTTGAAATTGTACAATTTTATTGTTTTCACTTAATAGTATTTTATTTTTCCAATTACATGTGAAGATAGTTTTCATCATTCACTTTATAAGATTTTGAGTTCCAATTTTTTTGTCTCCCTCCCTTCCCCTTTCCTCAACACGGTATGCAATCTGATATAAACTACATATGTACAGTACTATTAGACATATTTCTACATTAGTCATGTTTTGAAGGAAGAATTAGAACAAAAGGAAAAAAACCATGAGAAAGAAAAAAAAGAGAAAATAGTATATTTCCCTCTGCATTCAGATTCCATAGTTCTTTCTCTGAATGTGGATAGTGTTTTCCATTATGTGTCTTTCCGAATTGTCTTAAATCACTGTATTGCGGAGAAGAGCTAAATCTATCCAAGTTGGTCATTGCACAGTGTTGCTGTTACTGTATACAGTGTTCTCTTGGTCCTGCTCACTTCACTCGGTATCAATTCAAGTTTTTCTGAAATTTACAGGTTCAACGTTTCTTATAGAATAATATAGTATTCTATTACATTCATATGCCACTACTTGTTCAGCCATTTGCCAATCATGGGCATCCCCTTGATTTCCAATTCTTTGCCACCACAAAAAAACAGAGCTGCTATAAATATTTTCGTACATGTGGGTCCTTTTTCCTTTTTTATGATCTCTTTGGGATACAGACCTAGGAGTGGTATTGCTGGGTCAAAGGGTATGCACAGTTTCATACCCTAAAGATAATAATTCATATTCTTTTTACTTGAATAAAGCTAAAATGAAATAATAATCTCAAACAAGTTCAGATATTGTTGTTTGCATTTCTATATTACTCGTGCATATTTTAAAATATGCTTTTCATCTGCTGGAGATAACTTCCAAGCTTCTGTCCATTAATTTCATTCACTCCAGTTCTTAAATTTTGATTTCTCCTTCTTCCCTTTACCCCAACCAGTCAGCTACCAGCTCAGTTTGTATTTTTAGCTTATCTCTAGTGTTTGTTGTTTCCCCTCAAACACCACTGCTATCATCTTGTTTTTGGTCTTTTCCCAACCTTCCATCTGGAGTGCTATAACCGTCTCTTAACTCTCCAACACAATATTAGGCCCTTTTTTCTCTAATAATGCTGCTTCTTTCCTTCTCTTAACTATCATTCTAATCTCTTCAAATTTTAAAAAACACAAAACTTCAGACTTCTCATATCCTACTACTTGAAGTCTAGCTTTTCCTACCCATCTTTTAAGGGCTTTCACTGTTTGACTCTTACCTGGCCAGTTTCTTCACTGTCCCAGGGAGGCACATTCTCCTTTTCATGCATACCATTTTCCTGTGCTGCCCCACTATTCTGGAATTCCTTTCACCTTCCCTGTGGCTAAGCCAGATACTACCCGTCTTTCAGGACCCGCATCCTTGGTCAAAAGAAGGGGAAGAGAATGGGAAAAGCATGTATTTATTTGTTAGCATTATTCATTTGTTTGCTTATACCTGCCCTGTGCCAGGCCCTGTATTACATGCTTTTTACAAGTATTGGTTAATTTGATCCTCAAAATAGCCCTGAGAGGTAAGCACTATTATTTCCCTCATTTAACAGTTGAGGAAAGTGAAGCAAACAGAAATTAAATGACTTGCTCAGGGATATATAGTTAATAAGTGTCTGAGGCTGGATTTGAATACCAGTATCCTTGACTTCAGTCCCAGTACTCTAGCCCAAGGGTGGGCTACTTGTGGCCCTCTAGGTCCTCAAGTGAAAGTCCTTGAGGACCTAGAAGGCCACATGCGGCCTTGAGGCCATTGGTTCCCCACCCCTGCAGCCACTGCACCACCAGCTGCCTCTTAAATGTTCTAAGTATTTTAGCTCTATTTGATCTTCTCAACAATGTCCATCACCTAACATGGTATTTACCTTTCTTTTCTTTGCTTTCCTATCTATTAGTCTTTTCTCCACAAATTTGTTTTCATCACGATTGTTATAAGCTTCTTGAAGGTAAGGGTCATATTTTTTGCTTATTCTGATTATGCTTCCTTTATTTCCTTCCAGAGAACCTAGGACTGGAGTGAAATGAACTCATGCTAATAACTAAAAAATAACATTTCTTAGTAGGGGCAGCTAGTTGGTGAAGTAAAGAGTGCTGGACTTGGAAAGACCTGAGTTCAGATCCTGATCAAGACATTTCATTATGTGACTATGACAAGTTACCACTCAACCTCAGTTTCCTCATCTGTAAAATGGGTAATAATTGCACCTATTTCTTAGTGTTGTTGTGAGAATTAAAAGAGGTAATTATACGTGAAGCATTTTGTAAACTTTAAATGGATATTTAAATGCTATTAGTAAATGATCAGTATTTCTGATGGCATCAGAGTAGTTGTCTAGGTATAAATATGAATAATGTCTTTTTTTCCATAAAATCTCACCTGATTGCCTAAGTCAAAAGCAATCTCTTCTGCATCTGAATTTTTATACAATTTTGTTTGAAGTTTTCTGGGAACTTAGCACATTTCACCTTGTATTATAGGCTCCTTTGAGGGACTGACCTGTCTTTATTCATCTTTTTATCCCTGGCAATATACCATCTGTTTGGCACACGGTAGGTTCTCAGTAAATATTAGTTGAATAAATGAATTGTTTTATATTCTGATCTAAATCAAATGGGTTTTTTTTTTGTATTGAGAGCCAGAAAACAGTCCTTCCATAAAGAACCTTATTCTATCAATCATTTGCTTTTTACATATGCATGTACTCTTACATATTCCTTTTCACTAATTTCTTTCTTTCCCTCTGCATATAATAATGTCCCCATTCTTTGAAGGCACATGAAAAACAAAAAAAAAAATTCCCTTTAATTCCATCCCTTAGCCATTAAATTTGATGAAAGTGGAATATACTCACACTTTCACTTTTTCACTATCATTTCTTCATCACCAGTTTACTCTTAATCTCTTGGAATTAGATTTCTCCCTTCATCAATACTGAATCTAGGTCATCATTAACCTCCAGTAACCTGAATGCTAATTCCAATTACCATTTCCATGTTTTTTTCTTTTACCTCTCTGTTACCTCTAGCAATGTTGATCATTATTTTCTTTTTGAACCTCTTTTTTCCCTTGTGTTCTGTGATGTATTCCATTGATTGTCTGTCTATGTACTTCTCTGTCTCCTTCACTAATGGCTCTTTCTCCTTCAGCTCCCTAAATCAGGAAATACTCTAGTATCCTTGGATGTATTTACTTTATATACCTCCTTCCATAGTAATCTCATCCATTGATTTGGTGTCAGCTATTAAGTCCATGTATTATCTACAGTTTTGATTTAAGAAAAAACACCTTTATTTCCATATTTGCAAATGCCTGCTAGAAAGTCCCACTTGGTTGTGTTGAAGATATTCAATGTGTCTAAAATGAATGAACCATATATTTAGACTTGGAAAGAACCCCAGAGGTCATATAGTCTAATCTCCTCATTTACAGATTAGAAAAGTGAATCATTTTCTTCTTAAACCAACTTGTAAGTTACCTTGTGGTACCACCATTCTCCTAGTTAGCTAATGTAAAAATCTTGAAGTCATTTTGTATTTTTCTTTCTCCCTCACTTTGCCAATCCAGTTAGTCACAAAGTTCTGTCAATTCTATCTCTGGAAAGTATCTTGTATCTCTTTGTACCTTTTTCTGTATTCCTATTGCTACCATATTACCCTAGTTTAAGAATACCATTCACTGGGCTAACTTGCTTCCTTGCCTCTAATCTTTGTTCTTACCGTTTTAGGCACCAATTCAGTTGTCTAAAATATGTTTCCGATTAAGTTGCTCTCTGGAATAAAAAAGAGCAACTTTAATAACTTATAATTGCCTACTATAAATTGTCTAAATTCCACAGCCTGGGGTTTGGGACTTTCCATTATTAGGTTCCAAGATACCTCTTCAGGTTCGTACTCATACTCATACATTCATACTCACTGATTCCCCAAATGACCTGTTCTTTCCTACTCTATGCGTTTGGTGATACTATTTTTTTCAAACTGGAATTCTCTCCCCTGCACCCATCCTCAACTCTACCCCTTCTCCCCTTTTGTACTCTGCTATCCCATCTCTGCCTGTTGAAACCCTAACCCTACTTCTTGGCCAAGCTCAAATACTGCCTCATCCAACAAGCCTTCTCTGATCTGAAATTTAAATAAATGTCTCCTTCCTTTGAACTTTCTTTAAAGTTTATACTTACCTTAAGTTCTTGCATTTTGTGCTGTTTATTTACATTTATGTTGTCTTTCCTACAGGAAAGCACTTTACTCTCAATTAAACATTTGTTTATATATATATATGCATGCATGTATGTATGGAGAGAGAGAGAGAGATATCCATGGAGGTATATTTCTAGCAAAGTCAATCATCTGGTATTTTTATTATTTAGGATCAATGGGAAGTTCATTTGAGTTGATGAAATTAATATAAGGCTAAATGTTTCTACACTTTTGTTTTAGATAAAGTATACAAAGACCAGGTTCACAAGATTAAAAATATTTTTCCTAATGAGACTTGAACCTTGTGTAAGTAATTATATTTAGGATCAATATATATGTATTATCATGATTGTTCACTCTATTCATTGCTTCGTTTCAGACCTAATTTGCCTCTATATTAGATTTCTAAAATAGATATTGATCTGTGCTACAAGACTGTGTTATCCCAAGAGCATTTTCTGTGTGATTATTTTAGCATAAGGTTCCTTTTCCTGCAAACGGTGAGATCACCTTCAAATCCATGTGTATACTTGACACTTTCTTTCAAACTTTTTAAGCCACACCTTCTATTATCTTTGTCTTTACTGAGGACTCATTCTATCTATTATGCTATTTGGAAGTTTTTTTTAAATATTGTTTCTTTTTATTCTCTTGTTTGTTTGTAAAATATTGTTTCTTTTTATTCTCTTGTTTGTAAGAAAGAAGACCAAGAGCCCTTCTCAGTGTAGATAAGAACATCTTCCTCCTGATGGGCAAAACAAGTCAGGAGGCAGACTGGTGTAATGGTCAGAATGCAGGAAGATGGAGGTTCACATCCTACCCCATATTGTTATTAGTATGTGTCCCTGGGTAAATAATATAAGCCTCAGTTTTTCATTTGTAAAATTAAGGGATTCAAATCCTAGGTCTCTTCTAGTTCCAAATTGTAATATTGTCAATGATATTAAGCCTGTCAGTTGTACAGTATATTCATCTGTAGTGAGTTATATCACGTTCTGATTCTACATGTGATCCTGGTGAGTAGAAATCATTACATCATCCTTGTATATTACATGTCTATTTCAATTCCCTTTATAAAGCAGCAGTTCCTAAACTATATTTAGTGTTCTATGGAATATGAAGAAACATTTTGTGAGAATTTCAGTGGTACTGATACTTTTCTCACTAAGAATATTAAATGTGTTTCAAATATTTATTTTACTTGATAATTATTTTAATGTTCAAAATAGGTTAAATTTTCTGTTTTGCTTGAAATTTTCTCAGATGCCCTCTTTATCCCCATGTGACTTTGGGCAAGTCTCGCTCCCTTTTATCATTATCTAGATCCTCAGAAATGATAATTTATTAATTTCATCCATATATTTGAAACCTATAATTTTCCTATGTAAAAATTATTTTAGGACATACATGAAGTATTAAATCCTTGATTCTTAGATATCTTATTTCCTCCTTTGCTTCTTTTATTCCCATTTGGGAACTCCACAATGCAAATGGGCAGCTCATCTATAACTTCGAGTCTTAAGTACGTTGTGACAACTTAGTTGGGACTACTAGTGTCAGAGGCAGCATCTGATCTAATGCCTTCCCAACTTCAAGGCTAGCTTTTAATCCACTATACCATGCTGCCTGGCATATTTTTCCCCTACAAATCTCAAAGCACCACAAAAATATTCATGCAAAGACCTGAATTCATAAAATTTCTAATTTAGGAAGTGATTATATGTGTTGAAAACTATTTTTCCCTTACAAAAAAATCATTACTAGAGTTCAGCCAGTACTCAACATTGTAAAAATCTAACTCAGATTTCAGTTGATAAATTTTCTAGAATTAATTTTTTGCATGCAAGGAGGTAAACTCCATCATAGAAGAAAGCTGTTGCAAGAAGGGGAATTAGAGTATATCTGGCAGGGAAATTTAACACAGTTGTCAATCAATTAGCAAACACTTATAAAACATCTACTATATGTCAGACACTCTTATAGGCTTGGGGATGCAAAGAAGCAAGGGAAATAAAATAGTTTGCATTCTAAGGGGGAGACCACACAGATACATGTACAGGATGTATACAAAAATAATGTAAGCACCATATAATTAAACAAAAACACTCAAGAGAAGCAAATATCCAATTTGTTGTTATCAATTTAGAGTAGCATTCTTGGGATATTAAAATGGAAAGAAGGGTTTTCTATCTCAATAGTAAAATTTTTAATAAACATCTAGTTATTGTTTTTATTATGATTTGTTAAGACCAGGGGAATCTGAGTAAAAATAATAATTTCTATTTATATAGTTTTTATATATTTATGGAATGCTTTCAACATTTTCCCTGTATCTACTATTTCACTTTCTCATCATAGTAGAGCCATTATTATATTCATTTTACAAGATAGGAACATTGACGCATAGGAATGAAATGACATTTGAAATTTAAACCAAACTCTTATTTTTATAGTTGAGTAAAACAAATCTCAGAGATGTTAAATGACTTCCTAAAGCTCACAAAGTCACTTGATGTATATTTTTTGTTTTATTCTACCCTGCTTCTCTTCCTGGGTTCAGGTTAAGCTTCCCAAGCACTAAATATGCAACTAGTTAGTGCTGAGAATTAGTCCTAGGTATCATAAGTCTCATGAAAATATTCTTTTCAACTCAGTTGAACAAAACTAGTACCAGAGAACTAAAAGCAAAAGGACAAGAAAATGCTTATTATAAAAATTATAAACTAAAAAATTTAAATTATCAGGTCAAGTTATTGTTGCTTTGTTTTATTCTGACTTGTGATTTCATTTGAATTCTCTCAGCTGTTTTTCTATAATCCATAGTCTTCGTTGCCTGGGACTCTGAAAGACTAAATGCTAGCCAGAATGTGTCAGAGGCAGGGCTTGACCTATTGATAATATAAAGCTAAAAACTCTATATTTCATCATATTTTCCTCCTTTGATTATAACCTACTTAATTTAAAATTGGTTGGTTGGTTGTTGTCCTTTGTTCTTGTAGAGAATCAAAATGACACCACTATTCTAGAGTCAAGTTTCAGTGTGTCTGACTGTGGCTAATGAGACCAATACAAGCACGGAATGTTGTGCCACAGGTCAGGAACAAATAGTCCATGTGAACATTTGGGTTGGATTCTCTAAATTTGTGCATCTTGCATTTCTTTTGAGCTATTTCAATTCTGCTTTGCTTATAGAGCACAGCACTTTCTCTGATGAAGGCACACCATGCTGAGCGGTCCTGTGCCAGTGTCTCCAATATCACCCAATCAATCCCAAAGTTCTTAAAAGAGACCTTGAGAGTGTACTTGTATCACTTCTGACCACCATGGGAACACTTACCCTGTGTGAGTTCTCTATTAAATAGTCTTTTTGGCAAGCATACTTTTTGTATTAAAACAATGTGGCTAGCTCATTGGAATTGCACTTTCTGAAGTAGAGTTTGAATGCTTGGCAATTTAGTTCGAGAAAGGACCTCAGTATCTGGTACCTTATCCTGCCAGGTGATCTTTAGAATCTTCTTAAGATAATTCAAATGGAAGTGATTCTGTTTCCTAGCATGGTACTGGTAGACTGTCCAGGTTTCACAGACATACAACAATGAGGTCAACACAAATGGTTCTGTAGACCTTCAGTTTGGTAGTCAGTCTAATACCTCTTTTGTCCTGCACTTTCCTTCGGAGCCTCTCAAGCTTGACTGAACTAGCTCTGGCAGTGTGTGCATCAACCTCATTATCAATGTATACATCCTTGGAAAGTATACTACCAAGGTAAGTGAACTTATCCATAGCTTTCAAAACTACTCCATTTGCTGTAGCTGATGGTTTCACATATGTATGGTGTGATGATGACTGATGGAGCACTTGTGTTTTTTTGGTGTTGTTAGGCCAAAATTAGCACAGGCATTATTCAATATATTAATGAGGTAATTGAGGGAAATGTGTAAGTTATGATAGAAAGTACTTCCTAAAAATTTATATACCATCAGCATCAGACTACAGTATCTGCTATTGCCTTTAAAAATTGGTGTTTATTTTAACTAAGAAATCAAAGGAGTTGATGGTATGGCCTGTATTCATCTTGTTTCTGAGGAAACTTGGGAATCCATTATGATGATTCTCCTCATATTTAAGCAATTTCTTTATTATCTTCTGTCTAGGCTACCATAATTTCCTTCTTCTTGGTGTTCTCTTTAAATTCATCCAGAAACAGCTACAGTTATAGATTATATTAAAACCCTGTTATAACAGCTCAATTTAACAAAACTGAAATGAAAAATATGAGTTGAATTATGCTTATTGAACTGTTAACTACATACAGGAAGTTTCCCATATTTTCCGATAAAATATGGGAATATTATATCCCCCAATACCAATATCAGAGAACATGAGGCATATTTCCTTGATGAATACCATAGAAGTCATTACATAATCTAATACTCCCATTTAATTTTCCATATAAAATATGCATTTATGTAACAAGCCACTGAACTTTTACAGTGGTGTAGTAATTTATAATTTGTAAGATGAAAACAAAAAATTGAAAATAATACTTAATAATCAATTAAATGGTTCATTGAAAGCTTATAACAAGGATGGGGAACCTGTGGTCTTGAGGTCACATGTGGCCTTCTAGGTCCTCGGGTGCAGGCTTTTGGCTGATTTGTTCTGTGAAGTTTAGATTCGGTCAAAGGGTCACACTTGAAGACCTAGAGGGCCACATGTGACCTCAAGACCACAGGTTCCCCATCCCTGGTGTGAGCCTTCAATCAGCCATTTAGTTGATTATTAAATATTGTTTTCAATTATTTGTTTTCATCCTTGAGGCCTCAGGTTCCCTACCCCTGGCTCACACTAATATTCCCTTCTAACTCTACTACATATTTATTAAATGATATAAATTTAAAATAGTTTGAGATTGTTTAGATAACCACTTAGAGTCATAGAAAAGTTACATAGGGATCATCTGGTCTAACTCCTTTATTTTATAGATAGGGTGCAACAGAAGTGCAGAAGTTAAATAACTCATCCATGGTCATCCATGTTGCAGATTAAATAAGAAAAAAGATATGGGATACAGAATCATTTGTATTGGAGAAAATATTTCACTGTCTTATAGCTAATTCTGACTTAAGATTTATCTTATACAGGTTTTCAAAAGCAAGACATTAGCTATTCTGTTTCTGAAGTACTTTGTATATCCTTGCCTGAAGGCTAATGGACCCAGCTTAGTCTAACTATGCACTTTTTCATACTTGTCAGTTTCTAGTATATTAATAGTTGTGTTTTTCGCTTATTTATTCAGGCATTTCTGTAACTGATAGCATATGTACCTGAAAAATAAGCTATTTGGTAGGCAACAAATGCAACCCCTTGACAGCATGTATAAAAATACAGGAGAGGAAAACTGGTTTGTTAAAATCACAAAAATCAATCACAGACTCAGAGATTCATTAGGTGATTGTAGAAAACCCAAGCCTTTAATTTTGTGCAGTAAGAATTACAAGAGAAAAATGAAATACAGTTCTTTGTGAGTCAAAGTCCAGATTATTCCACCTGCATAAGAGCAAATATGAGAGTTGTTCAGTGAAAAAAAAAAACATGTTTATTTCATTCCATTATGGAAGCATTTTGACTCTAGCAAATATGAGAGACAACATATTTTTTCAAGAGGATGGCAATTTAATCAAATAACCTCTTAACTGTAATTCTTTGAATTGATATTAAGAACTCCTTCTTCCTGTGGGGGAAACTTTAAAGAATAATCTTGTTGAAAGTGTTTACTAACATTCAGCAGTCTCTGCTCAGACAGTCCCCTGGTTAAAGTTTACTTATATTAATCTATATAAACTGAGCTATGGAATTAGGCACTTTTAAATATTGAATAGCTTTGGTATTTAAAGGTACATTTTTAAAAAGAGTATCCTTAGCAATTTGGAAAAATCATAAAATGGAAAAATAAGCAGAAAATAGGCATGGTTAAAATTGAATGCTGATGCTCACAGCCTAACTGCACAAAAATTAGTTTCTTTGTTAATAAGTTAACTTAGAAGCTAAAGTTTTCTGATTTAAGACGTAAATAATCAAAAAGGATATATCACTCTTTTCAAGATGAATAGTTTGTGGATGAGTTTGTCCCATTACATGACTGTGTGAAATTAGATACTGAAATGCTGTACTTTCCTTATCTCCATTCAATATAGTATAAAAAGTCTGCAAAGACTCAAGCTCCCAACTGATGCCAGTATCAATTTTTAGCAATCTCCTATCAAAAATTTAATTTTAAATATAAATTATGTACCTATATATGTATGCCTTAATTTATTTGAAACTTAATAGGAACAATATCTATTGATAAATAATGGCTTTTTAATATTTGGTTCGAGTTATAATTATTATAGAATTTCAAAAGATAAAATTTCCATTTTACTAAATAACAAAATATACTGAATGGAAGTGACTGACTTAGCCTGGATAAGCAAATTAAATTTTTTTATGTGGTTTGGTTTGATCTGGTTTAGTTGGTGACATCAAAGACTAGAGACAAAATTAGCAGTGAGTCCCAGGTTGGTGTCTCTTTTTATATTCAGCACCCTGACCAGAGCGTGGCAAACAGGATTTGTATTTGTGAAGAGAGAAGGGAAATTTTTATTCAGCAAACATTTTTATAAAATATACATTGTGCAAAGTTCTGCTCTAGGCACATGGGGATAATACAAAGGTAAAACAACTTGCACCCTGGAATTTACACTACGGAGAAAAAAAAAGATTAATACACATTGGTGTCTTTGCAGATAACTCTACTTAGTGTCTCAGTTTTCATATGGTATACTAGGACAGGAGGAAGATATAGTTGTCTATAAAGCTAACTGAATTGTATACTTGTTTTCTTTTTTATAAGTAGTAAAAGTTTACCCAACATTTTGGGAAATTTTATCCTTCAGTTGGCTAATCTTTATCTACTGACATGTTAGTAAATTATGCCTATGTTGATCATTATGTAAGTTCAAAAAAGTGCTTATGAATTGATTCATTTCTTTGTAACCTTGGGCAAATAAATTCACTCCTCTGAGACTCAGTTTCTTTTTAGGTAACTTGAGATAATTAGACAAAGTAGTCTGAGGACTTTTACAACCCCAAAACCCACTGATCCAGTGAATGTGGACCAGATAGGTAAAAAAAAAAAGTATACAGGGAAATTTGAAAAAATTCTATGAATGTTCATTGAAAGGAAAGATTACTTATTTCTGGCTATGGATTCACATAAGTGCTGGTACTTGAATTGGTCTTGGTAGAAGAGTTTCAACAGGTAAAAATGGGAAGAGGGCAATTTTTCTGAGGTGTAGGAGACAATATTAGCAAATCTGTGGAGGGGCAAATGGGAACAGTAAAGAATCAGTTTGGCTTTGAATTCAAAATGCATGAAGAGGAGTAGTATAAAATAAGGTTTGAAGTATATGGGTGGTCAAGAAATCCCTGTTTAAAGAGTTTCAACTTTATTTTGGGAGACAGTGGAAGCCACTGAGCGTTTTTGAGCAATAAGGAGACATGATGAGGGTTCCTTATTAGGAAAACTTTTTTCATGTGCAGAATAAGTAGGAGAGGGAAAAGATTCATAAGCAAGTTAAGTTTATTGTGAAGAAGTCTTCAATTAGACTAAGTACAATGAGAATAGAGATGAATGGTTGATTGAAAATAACATTTATTAAATGCCTACTGCATACCAAGCACAAGTTTAAATGCTGGAGATACAAAAACAAAAATGATCCAGTTACTGTCTTCGTAAAACTTATGTTCTAATGAGAAGATATAACACATAGAAGGGAGTAGTGACTAGGGAAAGGATGAAGTCAAAGGGATGGTACATGGGGCTACAAGATATTTTGTTGTTTATGTGTGTCCTTTTCAAAAGCCTTGGTAATATATGGCTGTTGGATTCTCTAGACTAATTTTAGTATCTGAGAGAGGGTAACATAGTAAGATCAGAAATTGATAGTCACATTGAACATATATTTACATTCACAGTAAAGATTCACAGTATTCACAATCATAGGATAACTGTATACATTTTTTAAATTACATTTTTTAATGTAAATAGTTGTCTTATGTGGATCCTAAGCTAACTATAACTGGAAAGAAGGAAGGTAGCTGGCAGTTTGACTCAGGATAGGTGCTTGGGAAATGCAGTACACTTTTTAGCACATTTGGGTCTTGTAGTCCAGTGTTCTACTTTGGTGAGCTTTCTAGACCATATTGTGTTCATCCTTCATTGCTGAAGAAGACCATGCCATCAGAAAAATGATGACATGACTTGCACTTGACTTTGTTTTGAGTGAGGGAAGGCTGTGCAGGTCACCAGCCTCACTTTTCCTCCAGAGCCATCTGAATCCAGTGACCAGATATTCATCAGGATGACTGGAGATGACCCAGGATGTACTGGGAGACTTTGGTTCCTTTAGGCCAAGGTCTTTGCAGGTACTCACTTACGGTGAGGCAGCGCCCATTCCTAGAATAGAACTGTCTAAGTAGTAGCCAGGGCATGGCCCCTTTGATGAAGCCAAGAAAAAGAAAGACAGGGAAACAGCAACAATTGCTATTGATAATCACTCTAAAGCTAGGAGGGTCCAGAAAGAGCCCTTAGGTAGGCACCCATTGGAGTGCCAGCTTCAGAGTGCAGTAGGTTGAAGGTTTTGGGAAAGGAAAAGATAGGGAAGGGAAGAGAAGGGAAGGAACTAGTCAGTAAAACCCAGTCAACTGGGCATCTTTTGGCCATCTAAATTTGCCATCCTTTGGAGAGGAAAAGGAAGGGGAGGGGGAGGCAGACAGGAGAGGAGGAGCTGAGTTAGCTAGCTGGGTCCTCATTCAGCCAGCTGTGTGGATTCAGATGGCTCTGGAGAAGTGAGGCTGGTGATCTACACAGCCCTCCCTCCCTCAAAACAAAGTCAAGTGCAAGTCATGTCATCATTTCTTTGATGGTATGGTCTTCTTCAGCAACGAAGGACAAACACAATCCAGACTACAACAAAAAGGCCAAATGCTAAGGGAGGTAACTGCTTTCCTTTACTTCATATAATCATTCTTAAGGGGCATCAACAAAATGATTTTTAAATATGTAGACCTTGACTTGGTAAAATCACTCTCTTATGTTTCATAGTCTTGACAAGTACTGAAGGCTTCTTAAGCTAAGCAGCCCCCAAGGCTAAACATTGTTCTCAGTGGGAAATTTACTCTCTTCCAGGAGTTATGAATTGATTGTCTGATTAAATAGTCTGAACCAGCATCCTCAAGAATAGCCTCTGACTCCACTCAACCTGATTATATTGGATTCTCTAGACCAATTTCAATATATGTGGGAGACTAGCAGAGTGGGATTAATGATTAATTGGTAATCACATGGAACATGGATTTCCCCCATATTAGTTGGTTATTAATATAAGAGAGAAATAATAATTTCTCTCACTTTCCATGTAGACCATGTAGCTGATTTAAACTAGTTATACAAATAAATAAATACATACACACATTAATATGGGTATGTATATATAGTATGCATATTGTATGTATGTATATGTATATGAGTTGTATATATGTATGGCTTTATGGATATATTTCCATATGCATGTTTGTGGTCTGGTCTCCAAAGTATTTTGTAGCTACAAAGGATAAAGAGATACACATTCTTTTCTTGTCCTTAAAACTGACTAATAGAAAATGAAATAGTATGGTACAATGAAAAGAACAATGGTTCTGGAGCCAAGGACCACAGTTCTAATTCTACCTCTGACTCTCACTACTTACATGGCCTTGGGTCAATCACCTAATCTCCACATGCTTCAGTTTCCTCATTTGTAAAATAAAGTGGTTGGACTCAATGGCCTCTGAGGTTCTTTCTAGTTCTAGATTTATAAACTTGTGGCTTATAGTATATATTTTGAATTTTTTATTGATTGGATTGGGTAGCTGTATAACCTTTGTATAAAAACAATTGTTGGGATGGGGGAGGAATGTTTTCAAAGCTAACTTCTTCCATCCAATGACAACTCCTTGCATAGAGTAATGTCAATGAAATATTCTAGTCTCTCATCTTCTCCAGATAAGCATCTTAGACAAAAACTCTAAAGGCATCATAATGTTGATATAAAATGTGCAGAGTCTCCTTATTATTTGAAACTTTACTCTTATGGAGCCAGTTAAAAAGTATTTACTAAGCACTTTCAATTAACCAGGTGCCACCGTAAGTGTTAGACATACAAAGAAAAATTTTAAAAAATGGTCCCTGCTCACTGGAAAGTCACATTTTAAGGGAACAAGAGACAGACAACTTTGTATATACTAGATATATACCAAGTAAATGGCAAATAATCCCAGAGGAAAGGCACTACCTGAATTCTGTGGCAGTTTCTTATTTTAAAATCTAGCTCTTCTGTTGGGTTTAATATAAAATGGTCCCTTAAATTTTCATTGATTTTCATTTCACTACACTATAAACAGAGGTGCTTTCATTTAAAATTCAATGCTGAACATCAGTTAAAATTGCTGCCCATTTCCAAGGGCCTTTATATAGACAATATTTATAGTAAGATTCATGGGGTCTCAGAATGTTATTTCTGGAAAACGTGTCAGAGATCATCTGACCTAACCTCGGAATGGTTCTTTGATGTTTATCTTAGTTCTGATTTGTAGTATTCATCATGTCAATAATACCAGCAATTAAAAAGTATTGTCCAAAGCTTCATATTTTGTTATCATTTTATATATTATCTTCATTTTCAAATATAATCCTCCTCTTTCCTTATTATCCCTCTTAACATAAAAAAATGCAAAGGGAAAAAAGTAGTTCAGTATGTTAAGCAACTAACCCACACATTAGCTAGGTCTTACAGTATATGTAGTGTTCCATGCCCACAGCCTTTCCAATGGAGTATGGTGGAATTTCTCATATTTTTTCGAAGTATTGGTCTTAATAATTACACTGTGCTCAATTTGTCATTGTTATTGCTTCTTCCTTTTACATCGTTCTAGTCTTGGGGTAGTACTGATTCTGCCTACTCCACTTTATGTCATTTCATACGTCTCCCCATTCTTTTCTGTTGTCTTCATTTTTATCATTTCTTATTGCCCAATAATATTTCATTACACCTAGGTACTAAAATTTGCGCAACCATTCCCCAATTTGTGGGCATCTACATTTTCCCCCAGTTCTTTGCTACCAGAGACAGTATTGTTATAATTATTTTAACGTAAATGAGAACTTTCTGCCTTTCATCTTTTGAAGATATATGTTTCATAGTGGGACATCTGGACCAAAAGGTATGGACATTTGAGTCACTTAATTTTCATAATTCTTAATTGTTTTCTACAATATTTGGAACAATTCACAGCAACAACAACAGCATATTAGTGTATATGTCTTTCTGTAATCTGTGCAACATTGATTATTCTCATATTTGGTCATCTTTGTCAATTTTCTGGGTCTGAGGTGAAACCCCAGAGTTGCTTTTATATTTTTCTCATTATTAATGATTCGTACCGATCTTTTATATGTTTGTTAAAAGACAGTCGTTCTTTTGAGAACTGTTTATTCATATCCTTTCACAACTTACCCACTTGATCTTATATATTTGCTTTGGTTCCCTATATTTATGTAGATAGCATGCCTTTATCAAGCTATTTGATGCAAAGAAATTTCCCCAATCTATAGCTTCCTTTCTTATACTAGTTATAGTGATTTTATTTGTGCAAAAACTTTTCAAGTTCATACAGTTAAAATCAATTCTTTTATTTTTTGTGTTTTTCTTCATCTCTTTTGTGGGTTAAGATCTCCCCCTTCTGTGCTTCCAAAGCTATTTGTAGTGATGGTAGATATCAGATTTGATTCTTTTCTAATTTCTTTTTATAACAAAGTCTTTAATATTCAAGTCACATATTCATTTTGAGTTTATTGTTGTATTTGGCATAAGATGTTAGTCTAAACTTAACTTCTTCCAATTGTTCTTCAGTTTTCCTAGAAGTTTTTGTCAAATATGGAGTTTTTCCCAAGTAATTTGTGTTGAACATTCATTTTTTACTTAGGGCTAAGCTAAGATCTGAGTATCTCTTTGGAAGTCAGTAATACATTATAGACTCTGTGAAGAACAGTGGCCAGAATGAACAATTTAGCCTCCTATTCACGTCAGTAGTGAAAAGCAATACATTGTTTTCAGCCACAAGAAGGATTTTTAGGAGGTCTGAAGAAAGAGGTATTTCTAGACAATGAAAGACTCTTGGGAAACTCTTAATCCATTCACACCAATTTGGAAAAATGTGAAGGTAAAGAAAGACTGATTTTACCTCAGTATTAGAAAGTACTTTCTGACAATTAGAGATGCCCAAATCAATGTAATTCACTTTATTTCCCATCATTGGATGCATTTATTATATGATGATTGACCAGGAATATTATAGGATTCATGAATTATGTGGGAAATTAGACAAGATGATCTCTGAGGTCCCTTTTAGCTCCAAATTTATGATCTTTTGAGTTTCACAGAAGGAAAGTTTACATTGATGTAAGGTGAAACTATGTAGCAATTGGAACTACCCAGAAGTGCAGTGGACTGCAGCAGGAAGTAATAGGTCCTTAGATCCACTGCCCCCCCCATTAAAGGTCTTGAAGTAAAACTTGAATGATCAGTTATATGAAATAAGAGGTTTTATTTTGGTAATAGAGTAGACTAGAAGATATCTGAGGTTCATTCCAATTAGACTTTGTAATTTTGTGATGCTTAGTGTGATAAATATTCAGCAAAGAAGGGCATTAATTGGAGATAGCATTTGTAGAAAAGTTTTATATAAGAGGTGGGCCTTAAAGAATGAGTAACATGCTGATAGAGAAGAGAGAAGATTGTTATAGCAAAGGACTCTTAATGGGGAATAGTAAGAATTAAATATATATACATATGGGTGTGTGTGTGTGTGTGTGTGTGTGTGTGTGTGTGTGTCTGATGTAAGGTAAGATGAACCTCAAAACCAGACATTTAATATTTATGGTATATCAAATAAGGATACATTAAAGATTTTCAAGCAGTGGAAGGACAATCTGAAAATCACATGTAAGCTTTTTTTTAGTAGTATGCGATAGTGTATAACCTTGGTGCAGTAAAGTTTGCTAGGAGGTTGCGTAAAAAAGGGGGCCAAGTCTTCAGGAGTGGTAACAGAAAGGAAGAGGCAGATGGTTTGAAGGACAGTTTTTCAAGATGAGGTTAGTGACTGCTTATGTACCACTCCACTCTAGGGTCCTCATCATAGAACTATGTCATTAAGATATTTTCTTTCAATTTCAAGCTTTCCTTTCCCCAAGGCATCCTAAATACTACTGACTTGTCATCCTTAAACGTTGCTTTCAGTATTTCTTTTCCCAGCTCAAAAATAGTCTCACTAAGTCCTGCTCACTTATGTATCAATATTTTGCCATATGTCTGTCTATCCATCCATTCAGCCAAATATCTTTGAGGAAGAACATTTGGTGATTACTTTGGAAATTATTTCCACCCCCATAGCCCCAGCCATTTTTGACAATGTTGCTTTCCCTCTAAATGAGTATTGAATTTTTCTCATCCCTGAGCTCTCCTGCCAGGCCAGTCTATGTCCTGTGTGACCTATGGTTGTCAATATTAGCAGCAAGATAAGGAGTGAGAATTGGGTAGGTAGTCAGTAAAATGAATATGTTTTGCTTCATCTGTGCTATTGATTTATTGTTGAGGATTTTCATCCTTTAGCCTATGACCTTGGCATTACTGACAGTTCTACACTGAAATGTGATTTTTATGTTTGAAATGCAAAATTAAATTAAGGAATTATTTATTATTCATAAAATATCAGTGACAGCCTACATGTACTGCAGGAGGAGCAATTTATACTGCTAGATTGTGGCTGTAATTAGAATTCTTCAAATAACTTGAGGGGAAAATACATTATTAATAGTGTATTACTATATGTTAATACAGTTTAGATGTTTTTTTCTTATGAGATTTGTTAAAAAGAATGTAGAGCATTGATTTCCTAACTCTAGTCCTAGAAAAATATGCCTATTAATAAGTCCCATACATTACACCTCGTTGAATTTCTCTTTTTGGCTATTTTTAAACAGCTCTTCTTCTGTGCCCAAAACTTTTCTATTAGTTTTTTTTTCCCCATTTGTCATCTCTTTCTCTTGATTCTCTTATCTTTATTTATCCCCTTTTAAATGTTGCCCACTAAACTTCTCCTTTCCTTTATTTCTCAGGTAAAACTCTAAAACAAATTCTCTATATTCTTAGGTAAGTCAGGGACACCCCAAAGAGACCCATGATATGGATACCAAGTATCCATTCCACTTGTATATATTGGGCCAATTTTCAAATTATTTTCCAAACTGTGTGCAGCTTTCGCTGAAGGAAAATCTAGACCAATTTATGAATGACAGTATACTTTTCCAATGCTGATCAATAATGAACCTTGAATATAAGGTTGGAGTGGGTGTCAAAATTACATTTTCTTGTCACCGTCTAACTTTTAATGCAAACGCCCATACCACGCATGTGGTTTCCCTTTTTAAGTTACCCCTCCCTAGATGAGCTCTTTGATTTTCACAGATTTGCTTGCTCTTTTCCTCATGTGTGGATAAGAAGAAGGTGTGCTTGATTGGTAATTGGAAAATAATGTCTTTAGTGACTATTGGCTAGCAGCAGCTCTAGGCTTATCCAACCCTAGCTATAGCCCCTACTACACCTTTCCCCAAAGTGTCTTTACTGCATTAAAAAGAATAAATCGCTGCCAACAAAAAATTAATAAAACATGACTGCTGATCCAGTGAAGATGAAAAGAACTTCCTGCCTTGAAGAAAATTGTTGTCTTTGACAAGCTGACTGTAGATAAAAAAGACTAAGGTGTTTTGCTAATGCTGGAAAGCTTCTTTAATCCTTTACTGGTCCAGCATTTAATTCCAAGAAACTACTGCTTCTAACCATCTACCTGATTTTTAAACCATTGATATTGTATTATCTAATTTGAACTTAGTTAACTAGCAGTCCTTTTCTTTGGTCACGTATTTCTAGTTAAGATTGAAGATTTTACTGTGAATTTTTTGCTTCAGATCTATTTTTTAATCTTACTTTTAATGAAGAATAATTAAATGTTGTTCCTCGTTCATAGTGCTTCATTACCAGAGAAGCAGTCAATGCTTTAAAACAATAAGCGGCCATTATGTGTTTTCTTACTATTCTTCATGTAGCTATGGATGCACATGTTCATGTATGGTTTCATTTCCTTGCCTACCTAATACAGAAATGCTTTGAAAAGCAATTGCCATGAATTTTGTAATCTTAAATTTCTGTAGTGCTTTAAAATTTATGGAGTACTGTCCTATAGGTGATCTCACATACTCACAACAGTCTTGTGATGTAGAAAGGTGGCACTTAGAGTATTATCCTCCACTTTATAGATGCAGAAAATAAGTCCCAAAAGGTAAGGTGACTAGTCCAAGGTCACATGTCACACATGCAGGATGTTGATTTGTTGATAGTTTATTCCATGCAGTGATAGGTGTTAATAGAAGTTGGAAAGTAGTGCAGTACTACCTTTTAAAAATATTACTTAATAAATTTCCTAGGAGGAGATTAAAATAAAACAAACCTACCATACACCAGGTGGTAAAATACTAGTGGACTTCTTCAATTTTTGTCAAGTTCTCTTCAAACTGAAATTGTGTTTCAACTAAAGAGTTGATTTTTTTAAGTATAAATGAATGAAATAACAGCTATATTGACATAAGGCTTCCCTCGTCTTTCATGAAATGAGAGATGACATAAATACACATACATTACATTGCTTTCTACACAATCCCACTCTATTTTTAGTGATAATAGATACTTAATTTGGTTCTCTTCTATAAAATATGATGTATTTGTATTTATATAGACACATAGACAAATTATTAGATAGAAATAAGGACCAAGGATGATATCCTTGGGAAGCTACCCCTGGCTTTGCATCCATAATCAAGTGGTTACATTTGTTCAAGGTGAACGATGACCCTGACCCTTTGTGTGGGGTGCAGGATTGTTTATGGCTTTGCTGATTACTGCTGTGGGTCTCATATATCTGGAAGCAGATGTATGTACTGTAATGGAAAAACCTATTATGCTTTGTGACTTGAGATTCAAAGTGTGGATTGGGTAAACACGCATCTCAGGCTGCTTTGTTTTGCTCTCATCTGAACCTTTTATAAATCTGTCTAAATGAAAAAATCATTGGGACAACGCTAAAGGAAGATTCAGTGAGTTTCTTGGCGTTTCAAGTATCAAGGTGTATTAAGATTAGTTAGTCTCTACTTCTATTTACCAAGAAATAAGCTTAAATTACAGTGAGGAGAGATCAAGTTTACTGATAAGGGAAAAAATATCTTAGCCCCGGAGATTGATCATAAGGAACTATAACAATGGTTATATCAGCATGATATTTGGATATTTTAGTGTGATTTACCTTGTAGAATAAATAGTTTCTAAAGAATGTCATTTCTTTCAACCCTATAATTTTGAGAATTGCACTCAATTCAGAGGGCCATTTCCATCAGATTCAAGTGCAGTCTACCTAATGCCTGCTTAAATCAGGGAGAAATATAGCTAAAATGGGCTCTGTTGAGGGGACCCAGAAGTGAATGGTAACATAATTTAAGGTAGCCTTCCCATTATTTTGAGAGAAAGAAAAATAAAACACTCCATTTACTTTTTAAATTAAGAGTATATAAAACTTTTCAATAAAAAACCTTAATAATTCCTTATTCCCTTCAGTTCTAGATTGCAAACACTTAAAAATAGGGTTGGAAGGAAAGAGAGTAGCAAAGAAAGAGAATCACAGTAGAGGAAAAAATGGATTGAGACATAGATTTAGGCAAAAAAATATACAACATATTAGAATTTGATTCAGGAAATCTGAGCCTCAATCATTATTCCTCCACAAATTAGACTTGTGATTTTGGACAAATTGTCCTTGAGAATCTTTTGAGCCTCACTCTATGCAATCCATGGTAAAATGGTAATGATATCTGTTCTTCTTCAGAGGGTGGGAAGATGAAATGAAAAGTAGAAGCAGGATATAAAAATACTAAATAAGCTACTGCTATTACCCTTAAAAACACTGACCACAATTACCTAGAGACTCCAGCATGAACAGACAAGGGCTCCAGAAAAACAAAAGCTAAAAACAAAGCGTGTAAGAGCAGAGCAGGATCCAAGTTACCAGAACTGATATCCCAGCAGTGAAGTTGTAGCTGCTCAAATTTAGCTGTTGTGAATCTCACTTATCATTCCTGGTGCCCTGGAACAGATGCATCCCTTAGGAGGTTGGTGTGAAGGAAGGAAGAGTTCACATTTCCCAAGGAAAAAGTCCTCCTTTCCAGAAGAGATCCCTGTGCTTCAGGGTGGGCATCTTAACATTTGCCTTCCTCTTCCTTTTCTCTCCTCTTCCACTTCCTTCCATGGGTAAATAGAAACATGCTGTCTTGGTTTAGAGGAAAGTGGATTCAACAAAAATTCTGCAGTTGACTTTTTGCAGTTTCTTTATTCCTTCTCTTTATTTTGACCTTTTCACAATGAGAAAGTAGAAAAGTTAAGACCCTCTGTATTTGCTCAGCTTTTGCATGGGCCTTCTTTTTTTACTTCTGTATTTCCAGAGTTTCTGTAGTTTGGGCCAATTTGATCAGCGCTTTAGGAAGCAAGGGTGTAAAAACAGGGGTGTAAAATAGGCATGGATAGGTGAACTGTACAAAGAGAGGAGTTATTTTTTCACATACTCACCCTGAACACTTGTCTTGCACCTGTTGGTTATGCAAATCCATCTCAGTGTTGGAAAAATTACCCCAGAGTGCATGTACATCTTCACTTTTGTGTTTTGTTTTGTTTTTTATCCTAGAAATAGCCTGAATGATCAAAGGGCGCGATTGCTAGAATAATAATTACTCTTGCATCTGTTTCCTGAAATTTTAAGTGCTCCAAATCCACACACAAACAAAAAATTAAAATTCCTTTGAAGTGGGGCAAGAGCAATATGCCCTAGAATTGGATGCTTTTTAGTAAGTACCTTTTCCCCCAAGTACTTTCTTAATGCCTAAAATGCATTTCTTTTTTTTTCTTTTCCAGACACCCTGGTTGTGGAACACAAAGCAGTGCTGGTACAATTATCCATATCAGGTAGGAGAATTTGCTTTCCTCCTTAATTAACATCATGATGCCCCAAATTTATTCCATTTTCTCTCTAGCCCCTATCAGGATGATTAACTTTTTGGCTCGTTGGTGCCCTCTACTGGCCGACATTAGTAAGCAGCCCTGGTTAGGGTAAAGGGTTCTGGGTATGTGTGTGCCTATCTATATATAAGGGGTAAGTCCAGTACTCATTTAAGGGTGAGTACAGTTCTCTATCAGTTAAACAGGTGGGACTGGCTATTTTTAATTACTATAAGAAGCCTGAGGGTTTGATGACAGCCTGCATAGAAAGATCAAGTGCAGAATTTTAGGGTAGCAAGCTGTTTGTCTCATTTTGTAGTTTGAAAAGACTTTAGAAATGTAAATGAAGCATTCCTTCCTTAAGGGTGGAAGTATGGAATTGGCCAATTATATGAGAAACTCATCCATGCAACTAAAAGCTGTTTAAATGGAAACTAAAATCATAGCTTTGGAAGAAATTTTTCAGATCCTTGCGTTCTGAAGTATCTTTGTTCCTACCCACTAGTTCAGTAAAATCAGTACTGCTTTTGGTACTGTATCAATCTGGATTTGAATATCAAAGCTAGGACTTTTCTTATCCATCTGGGGTAATATATACACACATCTATCTATCTCCATCTTTCCACATATGTGTACAGGGAGTCCCAGAAGTCTTCGTGCATTTTGATGCTTTAATAGCTTAAATAATAATAATAACTTTATAGTTGTAATAGCTTAAAACTATATTAAGACTTTTGAGACACTGTACATGAGAGTCAAATATTCAACTAAATATTTTGCTCCTCCTCAAGTAAGCAGAAATGCGTTATACTACAGAGGGTCCCATTCTTTTGGTTCTTTTGAGACTTTGGGCCATTTTATATTTTGGTATACACAGTGTTCATGGGGAGCAAATACACCTATAATCTTCATCAGAAGATACATAGTGTTCCAATGAGAGTAATGAATTTATGTCACATGCTAGGTATGGAATGCTAGACTGAAGTTTCTATTTCCTAGAGGTATTTTATCCAGATTAGAACAGAATACAAATAACTAGCAAAAGAGCGTTAAAAAACTGAGAATTTGATAGCCATCTGATAAAGAATTAAATTGCATTGGAAACTAATTGCTCACTGCAAAAGAACCATGCTTATGAGTCCCAAGTGCTTTCTTTTTTAAAAAATTAATTTATTTATTTTTAGTTTACAACATTTCGTTCCACAAGCTTTGAGTTTTACATTTTCTCCTCCTCTCCCTCTTCCCCAAGATGGCATGCAGTCTGATATAGGCTTTTACACATACATTCATATTAAACGTATCTTTCATTAGTCATGTCATAAAGTAGAATTATAACCAAGGGAATGGGCCACGAGGAAGAAACAAAACAAAACAAAAAGAGTGAGAGAGCAAATAGTATGCTTCATTCTGCATTCAGACTCCGTAATTCTTTCTCCAGATGTGGATAGCATTTTCCACCATGAGCCTTCTGGAGTTGATTCAGAACTTTGCATTACTGAGAAGGGCCAAGTCCTTCAAAGTTAATCATCACACAGTGTGGCTGTAACTATGTACAATGTTCTTCTGGTTCTGCTCCCTTCACTCAGCATCAGTTCATATAAGTCTTTCCAGGTTTTTCTGAAGTCCGCCTACTCATCATTTCTTATAGCACAATAGTATTCCATTGCATTCATATACCACAACTTGATCAGTCATTCTCCAGTTGAAGATCATCCCCTCAATTTTCAGTTCTTTGGCACCACAAAAAGAGCTGCTATAAATATTTTTGTACATGTGGGTCCTTTTCTCATTTGTACGATCTCTTTGGAACACAGACCTGAAAATGGTATTGCTTCGTCAAAGAGCATGCACATTTTTATAGCCCTTTGGGCATAGTTCTAAGTTGCTCTCCAAAATGGTTGGATCATTCACAACTTTACCAACAATGCATTAGTGTTCCAATTCCCAAGTACTCTCTTTAAATATCTGTATTATTGTGTTTTAAAGTTTCTCTTCTGCTCTGTAGTGATATGCTGAATTTTAATCTCTTCAAAGAGTAAAAATCCTGTTTCTAGAAACTTCAGTTCTCTTTTGGCATGGGAGCATTTCTAATATGTCAAATGTTAAGACAGATTCTATCAGATGGTCCAAATGAGAGAGAACATGTGCTTTGTGAAATATGGCACAAAATCTAATTTTTAAAAAACATCGAAAAGCTCCCATATTCAGTTCTATAACATTTTCTAGCTATATAGGTGGAAATAAATATGTTGTTTGTTACTAAAAAATGAGTAGCCAACAGCCATAACCCAGAATGTGTTGACAGATCATGTTTCAGAGAGCACCAGATAATCAGTGTGAGGGAGTAAGTGTTTGAGGGATACGAGATTGTAGAATGAATATTGGCTAAGTTATTTTCAAGGAAAAGAGCAACATGTGTGGGAACTTGCATCATTATTGTGTTTTCTACTGATAAGAAACTGTACTACACGAACATGAATTATTCAGCACACAATTGCAGAAAGGTTGTAGAAAATGATAATTATTTATGGAAAAATTGGTCATTTTAGGAGAATGCAGTACACTAATTAGAAATTAACTGCTTTTTTGGTACAAAGAATATTAACAAATAATCATGCTGCAAAAGGAAGGTGAGCTGTACATGTAATGATAGAATTGCATTTGTAGTTTTTATTCACACACAGATTGCAGGAGAGTGATGACTTCAAAAGAGGAAGCTTTTCCATATGTCGATTCACACTTTCAATAGCTTATGTATTAGTAAAATAATTAAATAGTAAACAAAAGTGGCAATAGTGACCTTTTTTCCATTGTGCTAAAGGTATACTGTCATGTTAAAATATAGATCTTGCGCTGTTTAAAAAATATATATATTTATAACTAAAAATAATAATATTACTCATGTGATAAGCTCTCATGAATTCAATGAACTTCATAAACAAGGTTGAAACTTTTAAGGTATTTCGTCAGGACAGGGGTAAGGTCTTATTTTCAAAGAATGTAATATTAGGGTTGAAGCGGTAATTAAAAGAACACTCTATATTTGTATAATATCTATAAAATGTTCCTCATAACATCCCTATATTGCAAATGTTATCCCAGATTTGCATATGAAGACCTTGAGACTAGCCTCAACAGTAGAGGATATAGATGATAGGGACTTTTAATGTCTTCTCTCTCTTTGGTCTGGCTTAGTCATCCCAACCTCAATTCATTCTAGATCTAGAGTTCCCAGAGTGTGGACACAAACATTCTGCTACAGTTCACTACTATACTTTAGCGTTCTAGGGTTTTAGAATAAGTATGGTATGTGTATGTGGGGGATGTACTACTCACCACTGTGAGTCCTGAGTCCCTACCAGTGTATTACTAATTTCATATAATTAGTCACCATGGTATCAGTAACTCTTATACATGACACATTTACTAAGTGATAAGATTAAAGAAGCAACAAAAATCACATTTATTCAATAGAAAGTAAGGGCAGGGATAATCACAATTCATCATAAACTTTGATCACAGTCTTCCAACAGTGCACCTAATATCAGCGGGGGAGAGTGATACACATAGAAAGCCAGCAGGGAGCCACATGAGTAAGGAACCGCATGTGCCAGGGATGACAATTCTAGACTTCAGCCCTTGATGTCCTTCAGAACACTACATGAAACTACTCGTCTACTAGCTGTTTCCCTTCTGGTCCTTATTGCTTTCCTACTGGGCAAAGCTACTTCTCTTTTGCCCTCAAGTCAGTGAAATAGTGATGAGCTATTTTCACCACAACCACCTTTATCAGGGCACTTAAAAAAAAGTATTACTCTCTTTCAGTGAAAAGCAGTATTGTTAAGTCAGAGAACTGCCAAGCTCCTTAGATCTCTCCACTTTGTCCTGGTAGCTCTAAGTCCTTTATCACAGAAAAACATTCTGTTTCTCCCTCTTAAACCAGAGAAAACAGGGGAGGGCCACACAGTTACCCCCTGAGAGGATTCTCTTATCTCACTCTGTAGGCCCTAAAAACCAACAGTCTCCAATAGCTCTTTACACAAAAACTTGGCTTATATAGCTCTCTTGCAACAAGCTTCTAGTAGCTGTTTCGGTCTTTCTCCAACCAGTCAGCAAAAAAATGCATCTCTTCCAAGTAGCAAGTTCCCAACAAAAGCAGATAAAAGCCTTCTTATGTCTTCCATTCCTCATCTTCTTGTGATTTCTCTTCCATTCAGCTCCTTCTTCTGTCTTTTCCTGTAGCTTCTGAGTAGTCTCTGATGACTTGAATAAAACCTTCCTGGTATTCAGTGATTCATATTTCCCTTATGGGACAAAATTCAAGAAACTCATCTTTCTGTCAGTATGAAATTCCATCAGTCCTTATATAATCTTTTCATAATCTCCAAACAACTGTTTGATTTATAATGCCAGTTATAATCTTTAAAATTCTAAAAACAGTCACGGGTAAATGATTTGATGGACCATAATGCCCAGCAGCTACCATTATCTCAGCCATTTTCTGCCTTAGAACAAAGCCTCTCAGTATAGTCATCTGATTTGCAGTTCTCTATCTGGTACTCAGAGCAACCTGTGCCATTCCTCAAAATCTTCTCAGTGAGATACTGTTTCTTCATAAGGTGATTTTTGTCATTTTCCTTATGAATTTTTTC
The DNA here is from genome assembly GCA_023548195.1 of Bettongia penicillata ogilbyi. Taxonomy (NCBI): domain Eukaryota; kingdom Metazoa; phylum Chordata; class Mammalia; order Diprotodontia; family Potoroidae; genus Bettongia; species Bettongia penicillata. Next base: position 1,519,531 of record JAJHZJ010000174.1, read on the forward strand.
ACTTCCTTTAAGCAGCTAAACTGTAAACATACAAAATGGGCCTTTCTTTACACTAAGATGAAAGATTAAAGAGACAGTCTCTGCCATCAGCTAGTAACAACAAACATTAGTTACCTACCCTGTGTCAGATATTTTGCAAATTTGTTTTCTTCTGGTTCGTCAGCATTTTTTAAGTGCTACTTGACAAACATTTTCTATTGCCACCAATCATTCATCAGGGAACACAGAAATTTCCACAGTGGGTCAAACCCAGCCATTCTGTCACCACTGTCTTCCACAAGGGATGTGTTATGACAAGATACCATTATTCCTCCTGAAATTAACTTTAAATTTAGTAATTTAACATGTTACTGCTTTTCTTAGTAGGTTTTGATAGGTATTGTCACTCATAAATGTGTCCAAACTCTTTAAAAATCCATTAATTCCATGGCAGTGTTATTTCTTGGGGATAATGAGTTCCATGTGCTTATTATACAGGGGATAAGGTTGTACTTTTAAAAAATTTTCTTAAAACCTTCCCACTCAAATTCTAATAAGATTTAGTCAATGCTAATCTTATCCATAGTGTACATAATTTCAGAAATTTCCATACTGTTTCCTTTTAACCTTTACCTTTCTAGGTGAAGAACTGCAATGTCATAGAATCTTTTTTTTCTTCTTTTGAGGTAATCTAGTCCAAATAATTTTCCTAGAATCATTGTTAGAAAGCATCTGAGGTCAGATTCGAACTCAAGTCCTTCACATTCCAGGACTGGCACTCTATTGTCTGTGCCACCCGCCTGCCCAGTCACAGAAACTTAACGTTGCATGAGACCTTAAAGGTTGGCCAGTTTGGCCGCTAATTCTATTGCAATATCCTTGACAAGTAACAGTAACACTGGATAAATGACAAGTATCAGCTTATATAGAACGTTCAGGTTTTACAGAGTATTTTACATACATAATGTCATTTGAAACCTACAACAACCCTAATGCATAGTACAGTTGTTGCTATTCATATTTTACATACAAAAACGCTGAACCTAAGCAAGTTTAGGTGACTTACCTACAGTTGCACAGTAAGTATCATAGATGGAATTTGAACTCAGGTCTTTCTGATTCTGAGTCACTATGTCAGTCTGGGTAGACATCTAAACTCTCCTTGAGTACTTTTAGTAGAAGAGAAACAGTGCCTCAGGAGGCAACCTTTTGCATTGTTTAGCAGATGTAATTGTGAGAATATTCTTCCTTATTTTGAACTATCTGTCCTTGTGTAACTTTCACCCATTAGTCTTAATCCTACTCTTTGTGGCTATACAGAATAATTTTAATTCTTCTATTTTAGCCCTTCATGTATTTGAAGGTAGTAATTATATTCCTCTTCCTTTCTCTCCACACATATAGTTCTTTTCCAGGCTAAACATCTCAGATTCTTCTGATTGTAATATAACTCTAAGCACCTTCACCATCCTGGTGACTCTTTTCTGGATGTCTTCCCACTGCCCAACATCCATCTTAGCTCATTGTCCACTGAGACCTGAAACACAAGACTTTAAATGAAGTTGGACCAGTGCAGGGTATTAAGGAATTATTCTCTCTCCCATTCTGAACATCCTCTTTCCCTTAGGGTGATAGGATTTGAACTGGAAGCATTTTTATAGATCACCTCATTCAGCCTCTTCATTTTACAATGATCATTTGATCTCTTGTAAATTATCAGAAGTGGTTACTGATTTGTAGGTTTGACAAGTCTTGTAGGGCTCTGTTGCTTCTCTAAAATAAACTTTAGGAAGATGGCATGCCTCCCAATTCTTCAGGTCAATTTTACCTAGAACCATCTCCATACCATTCTCAGGCAAAGGAGTAACCACCTACCACTATTTATCTCTTTCCCCTGGGACTGGAAATATGTTTACTTGAATCTTTCAGTGCCTCTGGATCTTATTTGCTCTTTGGTAGAGCATGAGTGCCTAATGCTCTCTAGCAGATTTGAATTTGTCTCTGTTAAGAGTTACAGTGGTCCAAATCTTTTATTATTCTATATGTCATACTTCTCAACTTAAATGTCCCTGATCTGGATCTTGATTCCCCATTGCTGCCTCGAGAATCTTTCTTCCACATTTCCTTTAGGGATTATTTCTTACATCCTAGCTAGGAAGTCTACCTTTTGTTAAAGGAGATGTTCTTCTCCAATCCCGTTCAACTTCTGCTAAAGCACAAGAATTGGTTTGTATTTATAACATATGGAACTAATGAGTTCTGTAGTAGGAATATAGCACAGAAAAAGCCCACATGAATAGTTCCCTTTGTTTTCATACCTTCTGCCCTCAAATTAAACTGTAGTCTTTTGTAGCTCTCATTTAAAACTCATTCTAAAGTGCTGCGGCTAACCTCTTGTTTCTTTACCCTACTGATCTACTCCTGTCTTATTCTTTGCTCCAATTTGGGGGAGTTAGAGCTATTTTGCTTAACTGGGTACCAGTCCAACCTTTTAAAAAAATTACCAGGCATGACTACCATATGAACAGAGACCCTAGCTTATATTTAAAAATCTTCTCTCCATCTCTCCCTCCCTCTCTCATTCTGTTTTTCTTTCTCTCTCTCTCCTTCATTCCCTCTGTCCTCCTCCAACCTCCCCCCCCACTGCTCATTTTCTTGATGATTCCAGGCTCTTGGCTACTTGACTGTTAGGTCTCAGTCTATTAGAATAGCTTCTCCATTATTCTGATCACTTAATTTAATGTTTTTCAAGCATCCATCTAGTCTTGACAGTATGCTGAATGATTTGTTCTATGACATCAAGGTTTAATGATGAATTGAGATGATTCAGCTAGGTAGTACAACGAATAGATTACTGGTCTTGGAGTCAGGAAGAATTGCATTGAAATCCAGCCTCAAGACACATAACTAGCTATATGACCCTGGAAAGTCACTTCACCTCTGTTTGCCACCATTTCTGTAGGTTATTGTGTGGATCAAATGCAATATTTGTAAAGCACTTAGCACAGTGCCTGGAACATCGTTAAGTGCATAATAAATGCGTGTTCCCTTTTCTTCTTGTTCTCTTGAGCCTAACTAAGCAATAAACTTTTACCTTAAGACTGGGAACAAAAAAACACTGATTTTCCTTATTCTTGATTAATAAAATCCCACAGCAGTCATAGAGTGTTATTTTTCTTCCCTGTTTTAGGATATTCTTGTGGTTTTCAAGTGCTCTAAAAAGTCCCAGAGTTGCTTTTACTAGATCAATGAAACCTTACTACCAAGTGTTCATATTATCTGAGAACTTGTGGGGGGAAAAGTAGGGCTATGACAATGACATCAAACTGTATGTTGGAACCAGTCTTGCAAATATCATTGCCTTTATACAGAATGAAACATCAAGCACATTTGTTCAAGCTGCAAGTGTATAACTTTACTAAAATATATTTGAAATGTTTGCAAAATAAAATAGGTTCTACATTAACTAGTAAACCTTTTCTTTCATCTCTCACTTCCAGCCACTGACACCTGACCTTCATTACTACTATATCCTGGAATTGTCCTTCTATTGGTCCTTAATGTTTTCTCAGTTCACTGACATCAAAAGAAAGGTAAGAGGGAGTCGTGACACAAATCGGGAGAGGCTGTAGCCCTGTATTTTCTATGGTTATTGGCATTTGCTGCATGTCAACATAAGCAGAATGTGGCATTGGTAGATTTGAAACATAATTCCAGACTGCACAGCGTGAAGTCCTTATTACTATTCTGTATTAATATATTTTTGTTGTCATGGTTCCTCTCTTTCTATAAAGTACCAATTTTATTTTAATTCTTTCCTGCAACATTCATTATTGTTTATCAGAGTCCCAACCTGACTATTTCCAAAAATGAGAAAGTTTTTCTTCTCCAACCTAATGCTTTTATCTCATGGAAATAGATAATAATGAATCCTGATAGCAACAATTCCCATTCATATGATTTTTCTAGATCAGATATGTGGGGAAGGGGAAAGAAACAAACTGTTTATTAAGTTTTTAACAATATGTTAGGCACTGTGCTAAGCACTTGATCCTCGCAACAACCCTGGGAGGTGGATGCTGTTATCACCCCCATTTTGCAGATGGGGAAACAGGAAGGCAGAGACTAAATACCTTGGCTAAAGTCACACAGCTATCATATTTGAGGATGAATTGGAACTCAGATCTTCATGATTCCATGCCTTCTATCCACTGTGCCACTTAGCTGCTTCTATGTATGTAGATAGTTTTCCAGATTCTATGAAGAAGATAAAATTTCTTCAACAGTTGTTATGGTGGACATGGATTCAGATTACCCCAACCCACATCATCCCTATGTTACCCCATTCTGTGATTCAAAGGGTAAGACACAGGACATAAGTCAGAGTATGCCAATGGCAAGAGCAAATAAATGCCAATTTCCAGAATCCCTGGGGATAATGTGATTCATGCGAGTGCCTCAGATCTTACTGAATCACACCTGCTAAGCCCCTTTGGGCAGGAGTTTTTAATCCCACAATATCCATGGATAGGTTTCAACAGGTTTGTGAACTTGGACAGAGAGAAAATAATTATATCATTATCTTCACTAACTTCTAACTGAAACTTAGAATTTCCTTCAATTATTTAAAAAAGATTATTATTAGAATGGATCCATAGGCTTCATCAGATGGCCAAAAAGTTTCATAATACTCAAAAAAAATTAGGAACACCTGTCTTAAAGAAAGATGGTGCGAAGGTGTCCTAGGTAGCACATATGTCTGTTGAATTAGAAACTGGTTTCTTAGTCGCGTAGAATATATTCTGACATTACCACCATCAGGAAGACAGAGCAGTTGATATTCAGGACAGGAAGTTAGTAACTCTTTCCAAAAGCCACAGTGTTGGGACTAGACTAGAACTCTTATTTTTTTATCATCAGTGCCGTGATAATCAACCGTTGTACTAGGCATTAGGCCATCTTCATGTCAAGCTTACCAATGGAAGTGGCAGGTATTCTATGTCTCCTTAAAGCCTTTATATATCTTATCCAATTAGGAACATGAATGGATGGAAAAGAGCCACCTTCAAAAGCCCAGGAATGGCATTAAAATATTATTAACTCTCCCTGGCCACAGGGAATTGAGCCATGGCTACTAAAATGCTGGTATAGTGAAAATGCCAACCCCTGGTACACAACTGTGCTTTTCTTCATATATTTGTCATAGTTTTATTTTTTCCTGTGCCAGCAGTGTTTTAAATATTCTTCTTTAAGGCATCAAAAGATCTGTCCTTTTGTCAGTGTCAGTACTACCTTCATCAATGCTGATTGCAATCCCTGTGTGCCTCAGTAGAAGGGCTTTTTTTAAAAATCATCCATTGGACTATCTTCTATGCAGGGATAAGCCTCTGCACTTGGCCAGGTTCCTTGTCAGACAAGAGATGCAGTCTGTTGCCAGACTCCAAGAATTACCAGCTTGTCAGAAACTGCTAGAGAGCTTCTTTTCTCCTGATGTAGACTTTAAGAATTCAGGCCAACCTCCATGTAATTGGAAGGCCTTGGATTTAGAATTTAATAGAGAATCTAATATTCTGAGGTCATTGTTAATTTCTTTATGAGACATATCCATGATGCTAATAAGGAACTACAACAGATTAATTTGAAGGAAAGAGGTTAGCATGTTATAGATGGAACAACCAATAACCTGAGTGCAGAAAATATTCATAAAGAATGATGAAACTATCACATTTACAAAGTTGCCGCTATGCATGTGTGTGTGTGTGCGTGTGTGTGTACCTAACCAAAACCTTAGTGGGCTGCTTTCAATTGAAGGCTGGTTGGATGATGATTTTTGGCATCTTTTTTCATTATCAACAAGAACAAATATATGTCCCTGACTCATTTGGCTTATTGCTGCTTCTCTTATGAAAATAGGATTTCAAACACTATCATTATCCTACATAGCTTTTAATCACCAAGGACTTTTATTTTGACCGTTTTCATTATTGAAATGTAACTATTGTTTTGTCCTCCTGCATCTTTCTGTGGGTGTCTCCACTCCTTGCTGACTCCTTACTCATTGTTCCAGCGACCCAATGACCTGCTGTTCAAGCATTCAGAAGATGTGTGGCGTATTTGTACTGCCAGAAACCCTCCTCAGTTCCTCCATTGCAACCCCTAACTAAACCCTGTAAAAAGCAAGATAACAGCCCGTTGCCTAATTGTGAAATCGTGTTGTTTGAAGACACCCATTGACAATATGAAATAGAAACCTACCTCTGAAAGTCTATTAACATGGAAGTTAATAGAAAGGTAATCAGAATATTTCAACTCCCCTATTAAGTGGCAGTGAACTAGATTGGCAGATTTCAAATTAATATCAGGAATATAAGCATAGGCTCCTGCATGCACAGCCTAGACTATTGAAATATATTTATTTCTTAAATATAATCATCAGTAGACATTTGGATATCACTTTTGGATTTAGGATCTCAATTTCCTGCGAAAGACATCTTTAACTTTCAAAAAAAATCTCTTACTTTTGGAGATGTTTTTCTCTCTACTCCTACTCTGTTGTCTTTAAATATCAATCTATTCCCATATTAAACCCAAACTCCATAAATGAAGGACCAACTTTTTTTTCAACATTAGCATATGCCATAGCATAGTTTAACTGCTTTATTTCTCTTTGTCTTAGTGCTTTATGTGTAGAGATGGAATTGCCATTAATCTTCCCAAAGGGAAGTCCATAGCCTATTTTGGAACCATTTTGTCTGAAGACTCTAATTTGAATAATCCAGCCAACAGAACAATAGTGTGTAAAACCTTTTGAGTTTTTTGAAAAATAAGAAATCAAAATTTCTTTTTGAAGTAGCAGGTGGAGATAATATCCTTATCATTTTTTTTCCTTTTTCAGGGCATACTTTTTTTTTAAATTATGTGTCCTCTCATACCTCTTCACAATGAAAATGTCTTTTGTGCCTCTGAGTTTTCAAAAGAGGCGCTAATGAATATTACAGTGTTGGAGCTCTGAACAGCTTGCTTGTGTCTAAACCTTGCACCCTTTTAGCTAAACTGCTGTTTGGCTAGAAGGCCTGGGCATGCGGCCAGTGAATTCTGGACATTTTCAGATACTTCGCAGCAGATTGCATATGGCAAAGTTCCAGGGCTCAGCTGGTAAAGTCAACTTGTTGTACTTTTTTTTGTTTTAGCCCAATAGAAACACTGACTCTCATGAGAAATTTTTCTAGGGTTTCATTCCTTATAACAGAGAGGCAGAAAGACGATGGGTAAGGTAGGCCAGCCATTTCTTCGAAGCTTGATATGCCATCTGTGGCTAAATAGTGTAATGGAACGGCAATATTTCTTACTTGTCAGTTGCAGTGCTACCATTTGCAAGGCATCCTTCCTTCTTCTGATGGAACCTAGATGTCTGTCTTTTCTGCTTTAATGAGCTTTCCACCAATGGGTCTTAGAATATGCCTTTATTTCCTGAAGTTTCACCTTCCTGATGTCATGATGTTCTTCAGGAATGAAGGACAAACCACAACAATATTTCTTTAAGCTATCTTTAGGTCTTCTTTAGGGAGATGAAATGCCCAATAATCTCTCTAATTCTCCATTTTTATATTCATCCTTTTTGTCAAAATGAAGTTACAGTAGATTATTTCTGCTGATCTCCATGGAAAAAGGAAAGATGTCACTTATTCCCTACTATATAACCTTAGCACTGTTTTCAATATAAGCAGTAAATGCAGATAACTGACCACTATTACAGAGAGTAATGTGGCTTTATTACCTTTCTGCTTCATGGTTGTTATAGCATTTCACCTTGCTCAGGTTTTTGCTAAGGCAAAGAGTCCTGACTCTCACAATAATAAAAATAGTACTAATGTAATAATTTAATGTTTGCAAAGCACTTTGCCTCTTTTTTTTTACTCTCATAACAACTCTGTGCAGTAGGTGTTATTGTTTTCATCTCCAGTCTCTATGTAAAGAAACAGAAACTAAGAGATTTACTAAGGGTCCCATAGCTAGGACATGTCAGAGTCTGACTTTAAACTTGAGTCCTCCTAACTCCAAAGCTAGCTCTCTGTCTATTACACCAGGCTGTGGCTGATTCATGTCCCATTCTTCTGTCACTATTTCTTATGAAAACAAGCATGGAGAAAGAAATGATTCTTTTATAATGTTTACATTGTGAAGAGGAGGGTCCCATTTCTAGTTTAGAACTGATATTTCCAGGTTGGTAGTTGAGTGAAAGGACTATTTTTTTCAGTAAGAGACCTGTGTTTTATTGGAGAATTTTATAGGGTTTCGTTCAAAGGCTAGCTTAACTAATAATTTACACATGTAATAAAAGATTAGCTATGGTGCCAAAATACAACCATATAAGTGTCTTTATAAGGAGATAACTCATCACTGCACAAAGCCCTGAGAAAAGTAGACCCAAGAGTAGCTTACTGTTTTTTGTTGTGAGGAAGATGGCAGTGTTAGGCTGTGGAACTCTCTTCATGCCACATTGAGCCAATATCTGCAGGTGACAACCCTGAAGGGAGACCTGTCTTCCAGGATACCAGTTACATCTAGGCTTATTGGGTTGTGGGTACTTATTTTAAAGGGCTCAGGTGTTCCAGGTTTCATAAAGAGTTTCCACTTTGTATTTGGCTGATTTAAAGTGAGATAGTTTTCCAGTTTCTTTGGAGGATTCCTGAGATACTCAAAGTATCCTGTGGGGCAAGAAAAGGACTCCTAGAAAAGTTGATGTCTTAGAATGTATTTAGAACTGTCCAGTGTAAATCTTCAGGTACAGTCCAGACCTAAGAGTGCCAAGTCAGGCTCTAATGCTTTCCTGGATATGGGTATGGGTGAGTGAAAGAGATAAAGAAAGAAGGAAACAGGTGCTGAATTATAATATTCTATACGTTTGATACAGGCGCGTTGGCTGTCGTAATATTCACTTCTCCAGCTAGAACCCACATTTCCTCTGTTGCTCTAAGAAAGAAGTATACGACCAACAAACATGGACCCCACAGATGTTTCTTGATTTCATCTGAGTTATTTCTATGTAGTTTTTTTTTTTTTTTAGGGAATCATAAATAAAATTTGAGATTAGGATTTCATTGAATTTGTTGGTTTAAATGAAAGAGGTTAGTCCAATTTCAGATAATGCAAACTTGCTTGAATCAATAATGATAATAATATCTAACATTTGTATGCACTTACTATGGGCTAGGTACTGTGCTAAGTACTTTATAATTAGCATTCTCATTTGATCCCCATAACACCCCTGGGAGGGAGGAGGTACTGTTATCACCATTTTACACATGAAGAATTGAGGCATGTGGACTTTAAGTGACGTGCGTAGGGATACACTGCTAGTAAATGTCTGAGGCCAGATCTGAACTCAGGCATTCCTGACCCTAACCCCAGCACTCTACGTGCTGCCCCTACGTAGCTGGTATGAACCAAAAGGACCTCCACAACGTCCACATTCTATGCTTCCGCATGGCTTGGAGGTGATCTCAATTTCTTAAAAGCTATGATGTTGATGTAGAAACACTTGGAGTATGCTCCAGTGGCATTCTAATTATGATATCTGGGGATCAACAGAACTGTTCTGGAGCATCCCAGCACACCTGGGGAAGTCACCAGAGGATGAATTATTTTACGTGGTTCTTGGTCTTGTGTGGCCCCTTATCCTACAGTGATGTTTATGGAGTGGTGAAAATGGATGAGGAGAGAAGAGTGCTATTATTAAGGATGAATTTGGGGTAGCTAGGTGGGGTAGTGGATAGAGCCCTGGGCTGGGAATCAGTAAGACTCATCCGCTTAAGCTCAGACCTAGTCTCAGACACTTACTTAGCTATGTTACCGAGGGCAGATCAGTTAATCCTTCTTGCCTCAGTTTCCTCATCTGTGAAAATGAGATGGAGAAGGAAATGGAGTATCATGAAGACAACTGATGATTAAATAAATAAGACTAAATAAGTGACTTATAAATGCTTCTATTTACTGTGGTGAGCAGTGGGAACAGGAAGGTAGCAGTCGGCATCAGATAGCCTATAACTCTGAGGCTTTGCCCTTGTCTGACTCTGATATTCTAGGATGCTATGATCCCATGAATTAAAAATATGGAACACAGAAGCAAAACTGTATGATTTTGGGGCAGGGGGCATTTCTGTTACTTGTAGGCCAACACTGCTGACATTTTTCTTATTCTTAGCTAATAGGGCCAACACTGTCCATTAAATTATTGATTAATATTAGCATTGTAGTCATATCCCTTCAAAATTGTGTTCCTTGAATTGGGACAGACTAATTGTTTTGCTCCCAAGAGCCCATGTGTAATGGTGTCTGATTCTGGTCTCTCCATGAAGTCATAGAAGATATACTGGCCTATTTCAGATAGTGAAGTCTAATTCTTGCTGTGGTGAAAAGACTAACTCCCATCCCTAGGAAGAGAGACCGAGGGATACTGAATGGCAAGAAGAGAGGAAGGGGGAACGAAGCATCCTGACCGGAGGATACCTCTCCATCAGGGGTTAGATGAGTAGCCATGACCATTAATGAGAAAAGGTGAAGTATATTATTATTATTATTAGGCTATGACAAAAGCTTCAATACACAATTAATTCACTTTATGTCTGGGGGAATCTTTATAAAAGTTAAAAACTGTTAGCTTTGAAAACTATACTTTCATTGGGGCGAGTTATGATTTGAAAAACTCTAGATGTCAAGGATATTTTTCCTCTGAAAAGAAAAAACATGAGGGATGATGGTATGGGGTTGGGGGACACTTTGCTGTATAATGGATTTTGCTTCTAACTGAACTGTAAAACTAAGATTTTGACTGCCTGTAGTCAAATAAAATCCTACAGCTTTTTTTTCAGCAAGAGTCAAGAGAATGACAACTGCGTCTTGGACCATCTCTAATTAGATTCTGACATCTGTCAAATTTCCCTTGTGGTTTCAACTGGAAGGCTTTTTTCTGGTGTCAGGTAGATTATCTGAGTACCTAGGCAGATTTGCAATAGCTATCTTTGTCTTCAGAAATGGGCAAAAACCTTTTATTCTCTATGTCGTTGTTCCTTGACAGGAATTGCTGAACATGCCCCTAGAATGCTAAGTGCTATTAGTATAAGTGCTCATAAAGCTACTTCTATTGCAATTATTAGAAATATTAAATACCTATGTACACATGACAACAGCATGCTAAGTGCTATTAAAAACCATATACCAAAGCCTTTCCCCTGAACCTTGGGAGCCTATAATTTAAAACATTACAGAATGACACAAATTTGAGGGACAACTAACAATGAACAATATTAAATGAATAGGGGGAAAGGAAAAGGAATAAGGATATATTAAGTGCCTTCTATGCATCAGGTACCATGCTAAATACAAATATCTCACTATCCTCAAAACAAACTTCCTCCTCAGAGGAAGGTGCTATTATTATCCCTATTTCACTGTTGAGGAAAAAGAAGTAGGCAGAGGTTAAGTGACTTGCCCAGGGTCACACGGTCAGAAAGTGTCAAAGACCAGATTTAAATACAAGTTTTCCTGACTCCAGGCCCATCACTCTATCCACTGTACTCCTAGCTAAATAAGCAAACTGTTAATACTATTTGAAAGCAAGATATATTTTGTGGGTTATTGAGCGAAGGAAGACCCACAGTGGTTTCCTAATAGAGGAATCCCTTTACTCTAACAATTAGTATTCTCTGTAATAGCCATTAGTATTCTCAATAATAATGTTCTCAATTCTCAATTAGTATTCTCATTAAACTTCAGTGGCCAATGATTACTCCAAGGATCAAACATATACTCTTCTATTTGGGATTTAAAATCCTTCACAACTGGGCTGTGGCCAACCTTTCCAGCCTTATTTTATGTTACTTCTTTTCACATTCTTAAAGTTCAACCAAAATGGCCTCCTTGAGTTTCTCCTTTTTCTGTGACTTTCCACAGTCTGTCCTTCCTGCCTGAAAGGCCCTCCCCCCTCACCTGTGCTTCTTTTAGTAGAACCCCAGATTTCCTTTAAAATTCAATCCAAGTACCTCCTTCTACAGTGAAGGCTTTCCTAATCCGTATAAGTATTAGTGACTCCACTCCCTCTCAGTTAAAAAAAAATTATCTTGTATTTATTTTATGTATGCATACATACATTTTATCTTCCCTGAAAAAAAAGCCAACCCATAAACTCCTGAAAGACAGAGACTATAATTTCCGTTTTTGTATCCCACTCCTGGCACATAATAGCTGCTTAATAAATACTAACTGATGGATTAATTGTGGTATAAAAAGAGAATTGACAATTCTTGAAAATGGTTGTGTCCTGTCCAACTTAAATTTTGTTTATCAGTGTCATTTTCTATAGCACTAAAATCAATTAAAATTAAATACTAAGCAAACAATTCATAGTGGAAAAATTCATGCGATCTTAATCTTGAAATGGTACTGTAAAAGTTGCATGGAAGAAAAATTAGATAAATGTTCATACGGTTAATTTTTATTTCAGTTATATATGTTTCCAAGAGCTATAAAGTAATAACATACTTAACAAAATACAAAATAATGTTGTATCCATAAAGGTAACACACTGTAAAGGTGAAAATAATCCTTTCCTTCTAGGATATCTTAAAGGAGTTAGATACGACATGAACTGAACTGAGAGTCAGAAGGCCTGGGGTTAAATCCGGGCATTTCCACCTCTGTGTGATCAGAAGCAAGTCTCCGAGCCTCAATTTTTTTTCAACTGTGAAATGATGAGATTGAAGCAAATACTAAGATCTTGCCCAGCTATGAAAATCCAATGATTCTGTGATAAAGTGGGTCACCTAAAGTTTTATTTCATTTAGCAAAGAGTTTCAAAATTCCTACAGTGTCTAAGGAACTATATTGGGTGCTGGGATACTAGGAAACAGGGAGACAAACCAAGTATTGTGATGGCAAAAATGACTGATTAGGCACATGCAAGGGGATTATTTTTAAAAATCAGCTTATTTAATTTATCAGGATATAGTTGTTGAATATAGAATAAGGATGTAGGTCTGGTTCGCCTAAACACCGTGACCTTGTTTCTCTTTTTCCACATGGAGAGGACACTCACATTGTGGCGGATATGGCTATCATGGAAAAATCTGCCAGGTCCGAGAAGGCATAATGCCCCTTTTGCACTGAGTCATTTTATATGTCCTAGGGCTGCCAGATACCATACCACTAGTGTAAAACCTTCCATTTCGCATGAAATAAACTTTTACACTCTAGCTGCTGCCTGAGAGAAGGCTTTCAATTCATCAGCGTTCTCCAACTCCCGTTGGATTAATTTTCCTATCAGTTCTGTAGGCTGGGGACTTGAATTTTAAAATACTATCCATACCAACTTTGAGGGCCTTTTCCTTTGAAATCCTCCCTATTCTCCCTCAGTCCTACATCTTCCCTTTTAGCATATAGACATCTTGTAACATATAGACATGACCATAACTTACTTCACTGGCATACAGAGATAAAAATGAAAAATGCCTGATTTAAAAAGAATACAAATGTTGATGAGTTCATAGATATACTAGAGTAATGAAATATTCCCACTTGATAAAGTAAAGTGCTTTATATTACATGCTATTCCCTCCTCTACTACTTCTCACCCCCTCCCCCAAAAAAATCAGACTTCAAGGAAGAGGGCTTTAGTGGACTGAATTTGGTAGTAAATGTCATTATTTATTGATTTTGATCTTCTCCCTGACCCTCACATTGAAAAATTCCAATCCCTACATATAGCCTTTGTACCCTTTCCCACCATTACTAACCAAAGTTGCTTTTCTCTGGATGGTCACCAGGTTGTTCACATTATGGCTTCCTGAAGAATGTCCCCAGAGCTGTATACCCTGTTTCTGGTGTTTGTGAATCACAATTCCATTAGATTTGTTGAGCATTAGAACAGTTCACATAGTGGGGTAATTTATGTTGACTCTTAAAAATCAAAGATAAGTTCTATCTCTTAATCTCAAGTAAAAGAATTCACTGAAGAGTGCAAGCATGCCAGATGTTGCGCTTAGTGCACCGTTTGTTGACTTAAATTTGTTTTATTCCAGTTTGGTTGATTCTAAACATCCAGTGGTTAAAACTACACTGTCTTGGTATGAAATGAGTTTTTATATGATCCAGAGTAGATAAATTTCAATCTATACTCCCCATTTTGGTAAAAACAACTAATATTTCTTCTTGATATACACATCTTCAAATACGCCAGAACTAGAGTGGGTAAATCATTTCCCCTTGCCCTTCTCTTAAGGCTTATTTACTGATCTTGGGAGAGCCTTTTGAACACTGCTGCTTTTGTTACAAGACAAAGTCTATATCTGAGTCCTGATGAGGCAGGGAAAAATGCTTTTTTCATTCTAGCATGGGAAAGGTTGTGTTTTATTTTGGGAATTGGGAGTGGTAGGATCAGAATCATGCATAGAAAAGGGCTTTATAGTAAAACAAAATCAATTTAAGCACTTAAAAATAAAACTTGAAAAAAAGGCTGTGGTGAAATCAAGGAAAATTCCATTTAAAAGGCCTTGAAATAGGTTACTAATTTCTTGAATTTCATCATCGATAAATATAATATTTGACTATGACATATGACTAATTAGAAGTTCAGAGATAAAAAAATATGATTTCATGAAAAAAGACATTGAAACAAATTTGAGTTTAGGTATAGCTTGAATGAAGTAATATTAATGGTTTCAATTCTTGGAAGTTAGGTAATTGAGTAGGTGGAATAGTGGATAGGAGTCAGGAAGACTTATCTTAATTCAAATCCAGCATCAGACTCTTAACTAGCTATGTGACCCTGGACAAGTCACTTAACCCTGTTTGCCTCAGTTTTCTCATCTATACAATGAGCGGGAAAAGGACATGGCCAATCACTGCTTGCCATTTGTATCTTTGTGACGAGAACCAGAAATGGAGTCACAAAGAGCTGAACGTGACTAAAATGACTGAACAGTAACAGTGAAATTGAGTAATACCTCCCAGCATTCACAAATAGACTGATGATCCCCAATCTTCTCCTTCTCATTGATTTACAGTTTTGCCATAAATATTTGTTCTAAGGTGAATATAGTAAGTGTAACTATGAGGAAGAATTCTAAATTTCAGGATTTCTCTCTGTAATTACTTTTCTGCTATGTTGTACCACAGTGTGGTACAATACCTTCCAAAGTCTGTGTAGTCTGTCATTTGAATGTAACACTCCCAAATAATCCTATTTTGTAGAGAATTTAAAAGACTTGTACCTATATGAGTTGTTATGAGAGATCGGACGTTATCCAAAGTTTCCCTCGTGTTCTTTGATTCTAAGCAACTCCATAGTTAACAAATTTCTATCTGCAACCATTTGGTTGGTTTAGAATCTGTAAATTGTCTTTACTATGCTGTCCTTTTGAGTCTTGGTTTTAATAAATGATCCATAAGCATTCATAATGTCACAGAGTAGTAGCAGTAACAATCAACTAGAAGTTAGCAGTCCTGATGAGCTAATCCCAGCTCAGCTACTAACTAATTATGTGGCTAGTGGAAAGTAATTTAACCTGTGAAGTTCTCCTTTTCCCCTACTGCCATGTGAAAGGTTAGACTAGATTGGAGGTTCTTAACCTAGAGTCCATGGACTTGTTATTTTAAATTTTTTTTTTACAGGATTTTGTTTTATTTGAATATACATATTTGTTACAGGAATTTTGTTTTCCTTTTGCTTTTTTTTTAAATATAAATTTATTTATTTAACTTTTTACATTCATTTTCACAAAATTTTGGGTTCCAAATTTTCTCCCCATTTATCCCCCACCCCCACCCCAATACACCGAGAATTCTAATTTTCCCTATCACCAATCTGCCCTCTCTTCTATCATCCCTCCCTTCTCTTGTCCCCATCTTCTCTTTTGTTCTGTAGGGCCAGATGACTTTCTATTCCCCATTAACTGTATTTCTTATTTCCTAGTAGCAAGAACAATACTAAACAGTTGTTCCTAAAACTTTGAGTTCCAAATTCTCCCCATCCCTCCCTCCCCACCCATTCCCTTTGGAAAGGCAGGCAATTCAATAAAGGCCCTATCTGTGGAGTTTGCAAATGACTTCGATAACAGTTGTGTTGTGTAAGACTAACCGTATTTCCCTCCATCCTATTCTGCCCCCCATTGTTTCTATTCTGTCTTTTGATCCTGTCCCTCCCCAAGAGTGTTGACTTCAAATTGCTCCCTCCTCCATTGCCGTCCCTTCCATCATCCCCCCCACCCTGCTTATCTCCTTCTCCCCCACTTTCCTGTATTGTAAGATAGGTTTTCATACCAAAATGAGTGTGCATTTTATTCCTTCCTTTAGTCGAATGTGATGAGGGTAAACTTCATGTTTTTTTCTCAGCTCTCCTCTTTTTCCCTCCACTAAAAAGTCTCCTGCTTGCCTCTTGAATGAGAGATCATTTACCCCATTCCATTTCACCCTCTCTCCTCCCACTACATTTCTCTCTCACCATTTACCTTAATTTCTTTTCAGATATGGTCCCATCCTATTCAATTCACTCTGTGCTCTCTGTCTCTGTATGTGTGTACATGTGTGCATGTGTGTACATGTGTGTGTGCGTGTGCATGTGTGTATGTGTGTGTGTGGCCCCACCAACTACCCAGGTACTGAAAAGTTTCAAGAGTTACAAATATTGTCTTTCCATGTAGAAATGTAAACAGTTCACTTTTGGTAAGTCCCTTCTGACTTCTCTTTGCTGTTTATTTTTTCATGCTTCTTCCCATTCTTGCGTTTGAAAGTCAGATTTTCTTTTCAGCTCTGGTCTTTTCATCAAGAATGCTTGAAAGTCCTCTGTTTCATTGAAAGACCATATTTTCCCCTGAAGTATTATACTCAGTTTTGCTGGGTAGGTGATTCTTGGTTTGAGTCCTAGTTCCCTTGACTTCTGGAATATCCTATTCCACACCCTTTGATCCCTTAATATAGAAGCTGTTAGATCTTATGTTATCCTGATTGTATTTCCACAATACTGGAATTGTTTCTTTCTACCTGCTTGCAATATTTTCTCCTTAACCTGGGAACTCTGGAATTTGGCCACAATGTTCCTAGGAGTTTCTCCTTTTGGATCTCGTTCAGGCGGTGATCGATGGATTCCTTCAATACTTATTTTGCCCTCTGGTTCTAGAATCTCAGGTCAGTTTTCCTTGGTAATTTCATGAAAGATGATGTCTAGGCTTTTTTTTTGATCATAACTTTCAGGTAGTCCCATAATTTTTAAATTGTCTCTCCTGCATCTATTTTCCAGGTCAGTTGTTTTTCCCATGAGATATTTCACATTCTCTTCCATTTTTTCATTCTTTTGGTTTTGTTTGGTGATTTCTTGGTTTCTCAGAAAGTCATTAGCCTCCATCTGTTCCATTCTAATTTTGAGAGAACTATTTTCTTCAGTGAACTTTTGAACCTCTTTTTCCATTTGGCTAATTCTGCTTTTGAAAGCATTCTTCTCCTCATTGGCTTTTTGAACCTCTTTTGCCAATTGAGTTAGCCTATTTTTCAAGGTGTTATTATCTTCAGCATTTTTTTGGGTCTCCTTTAGCAAGGTA
Organism: Bettongia penicillata ogilbyi; assembly: GCA_023548195.1. Classification (NCBI taxonomy): domain Eukaryota; kingdom Metazoa; phylum Chordata; class Mammalia; order Diprotodontia; family Potoroidae; genus Bettongia; species Bettongia penicillata. The sequence goes on from JAJHZJ010000174.1 coordinate 1,537,098, forward strand.
TTGACCCGTTTTTCATGCTTTTCTTGCATGTCTCTCATTTCTCTTCCCAGTTTTTCCTTCACCTGTCTAACTTGATTTTCAAAATCCTTTTTTGAGCTCTTCCATGGCCTGAGCCCACCGGACATCCACCTGGGATGTCTGGGATAGAGAGGCCCCGACCTCCACGTCTTTCCCTGATGGTAAGAATTGTTCATGGTCATCAGAAATGAAAGGTGGGAACATCTGTCCCCCAAGAAAGTAGCTTTCTGTGGTCTTATTTTTCTTCCCTTTTCTGGGCATTTTCCCAGCCAGTTACTTGACTTCTGAGATTCCTGTCCATCCCACCCCTAGATCCACCCAGCTAGTGCTTGTTGTCTGAGATTCAAATGCTGCTCCCCAGCCTCAGGGCTTTCCGCAGCAGGCACGGCTGCTATTCAATGTGAGCTTAAGTTCTGGTGCTCAGGTGGGAGCAGGGCCATCTCCCAGGCTCAGTTCCCTCAGAGGGTTTATGTGGAGACCTTTGGTAATGGCCCTGAGCTCCTGTCTGCTCTGGGAGTCCCAGGCCACCAGCGCTGCCTTGCCTCTGCCACTCCCTCTGCTGCTGCCTCCTGAGGGGGTCCAAGTCACGGAGACACCCCACTCCCCTCTCGGCCAGCCCACACGTCTCTCTCACTGACCTGTAGTGCCTGTGGGTGGAGGGACCTTTGTGGCCACCAGAGGTTCCGTCCCTGAAGCCTTCTCGGATCTGCTCCTCTGGGGCTGCGCAGCCAGGGCTAGGCTCCGCGGCCAGTGCAGCGCAGGGGCTCTGCTCTGTGTCTGGTGCATGATGGACCCCTGGGGATGGCTTTCCAGGGCTCTCTGGAATGGAAATCTCTTCCACTACGTTTCTGCGCAGCTTGCTCTGCTCCAGAATTTGTGGGGAGTTCTTTTTACAGGAAATTTATGGGCTGTGGGTTCGGAGCTTGCATACGTGAGTCTTTCTACTCCGTCATCTTGTATTTTAAATATTTTTAAAATTGCATTTCAATATAGTTGTTTTCCTTTGTGATCCTATGTATTTTATTTTATGCTTTGAAAAACATTATTAAAAACATAAGTCCCACCAGATTACCAAGGGGATTCATGACACAAAAAAAGTTTAAGTACCTCTGAACTAGATTGTCTGTAAGGTCCCTTCTCAGTCTGAAATTACATCATTTCATCTCCTTACATTTAGTATGGGATAGAGCTAAACAATCATAACAGATGAGGAACTCCTAATTTTAGAAGTCCTGCCCTCTTACATTTTAAAAAAATATTTTTATTCATTAAATATTGATATTTAATTGAGTAGACTTAAAAGTACAAGTATTAATAAGTCAAGCCTAATTCAATTGGAAAATTAAGCCATGAAGGGACAAAAAAGGATAAATAAAAAATTGTTGACAATGCTGTTTTTTCTTTTATAAGCCATTGACCACAAATAAAAAGTCTTTCTCCCTCCTTACCAACAGTCTATCTCCTTAAATTCCCCATATTCCCTCAGTAACTTCTCATGTTTCTAAGTCCCCACCATCACGTGTTTGATTGCGGTCAATACCTTTTCCTTACCTCAATGGAATTGGGAAATGGGTGGTCAGCATCCTTTATATCTTAGTCATATATATGTACATATTACATATGTGTGTATGTATATATACATATATATATTTAAGTCCATACAGCATATAAACATATTGCGCATTGATATTGACACTGATTGACAGCACACTCAATGTACAATTGTATTTAGAATATTTTATTCCAAAATCACTATGCCCCGCTGTATCTAAAATTGACCAAGTCATTGTATTATAGGAAAGAAAAAAATAGGATCTGCTTGAGTTAAGAAAAATTCACATATTTCTGGATGGTGCCAAAGATTCCAATTTTTATACTATTACTATGCTTTGCAGAAATGAGTTAGAGTCATTTTAAGCTGTGTTGACCCTTTTGGTTACTGAATTGATTGACAATCTATTAGAAGCAGACAGGTGATACTTTGACCTGGAGTGAGGAAGGCATGAGTTCAAATATGGACTCAGGCATTTACAGACATCTTCAACCACACCCTGAATGTTTATACACAGTAATCATCATGATGTTACCCACCATCGGGCTAGAAAGACTGTATCTTCCTTTTCCAGTTTTGTAGGATTCAAACTAATAATTTGCCTTAAGCCTGCAATTTCAATCAAATGCGGACTTTAACCAAACTAATGTATACTAGAGTTATGGGAGAGGGTGGAGGGGGTAAGGAATTGGGGGCTGAGTGCACATAAATGTGAAAGAGCAAGTTCTTTAGAAATGATATTTCATTGTATGATGCACCCTTAAGGAGTCTAATGTTCTAAAACTCCAAGAGCTCTGTTTTCTTTTTTCACATTCACATTGATAGATCTTGGTACTGAAAGTGAAATTCCTGCCACAGGCAGATTTTTGAGCCTGCCACGTCCCGGAATCCCTTCAATAATGTAAAAAAAAAAAAAATTCCATTGCCTGGGGACTTAGATACAAAAGTCACTTGTAATCTAGTATCTGTGGATTTATGTTTACAGGCAATATGTATACAATGTCTGAAAACAATGCTTTTATAGGAACTTTATTGCCATGAACTTGGCATTATTTACTGATGTTTATCGGCTATAAACAAGAAAACATAATTACAACATGATTCCTGTCTCAGTGAATGTTTTAATCAATTTATATATATTCATTTTAAATTAAAGAACAAGATAAATTCTTTTATTGTTTTCAGGCAGACAAAAGCAGGCATCCTCAACTGAACAGTGGGAATTGTGGGAAATGTTTTGATTAGCTACTGGACTGATGGGACTTAAATATGTGCATGTTAAGCTTGGGCAAACAAGAATGCTGGAGACTATTTGAAACAGTGCCTCACTCTCTCCCCTTCTCCTTTCGCCTCCCTCATACCTTTTGACTTTAAGGAGCTGATGTTATTGTGAGTCTGTTGGCCAAATCTACTTCAGTTGATTGAATGTTTTGCAGAAATTGTCATAGTACTGAATTATGTAGCCCAGTAAATGCTGCTAATGAATTGTTATTAGCTTCCTAGTGAAAGGATGCTGCTAAATAAATGAATTCAAGAGCACCTCCTTTATCCTGTGACCTTCAGATAGGATTATGTTCATCCTTTGCGGCCAAAGAAGACCATGCCATAAGAGAAATGATGACATGATTTGCACTTGACTTTGTTTTGAGTGAAGGAAGGCTGTGCAGGTCACCAGCCTCACTTGTCCTCCAGAGCCATTTGAATCCAGTGACCTGATATTCCTCAGGATGACTGGAGATGACTCAGGATGCAGTGGGCAGGCTTGGACCCTTTAAGCCAAGGTTGCGGTTTCTCACTTAGGGTGAGGCAATGCCCATTCATTGAATAGGGCTATTTAAGAAGTAGCCAGAGCATGGCCCCTTTAATGAGGCAAAGAAGAAAGACGTCAAGCTGGGTGGGAAACAGCAGCAGTTATGATTGATAATCAGTTTAAAGGTAGGAGCCCTTAGGCAGGGGTCCATTAGAGTCCCAGTTTCAGAATGCATTAGGTTTAAAATTTTAGGACAGGACAGGGAAGGGAAGGAAAGAGTAGTAAGTGCACCTCTCCTTAGATCATACCACCATACCATCATACTAACTCTTTTTAAATGATTTGTTTTGCATCCCTCTCATTTCTCTTCCCAATTTTCTTCTACCTTTATTACTCAATTTTCAAAGTCCTTTTCAAGCTCTTTCGTAGCCTGAGACCAACACATTTTTCATGAAGGTTTTGTGTTTTGGGGCTTTGACTTGCTTCTTCTGAGTATGTGTTTTGACCTTCTTTGTCACCATAGTAACTTTAGGCTCTGCTTCCAGAGTGGAGGGCATAGTGTCCCAGGCTGTAGAGGTTTTGTGCAGCTGTTTTCAGAGAGACTTCTAGGGATCTGTAAGTTTTCAGTTCTTTCCAGGGTGGTATGATCTAAGGAGAGGTGCATTTATTACTCTCCTGGCATTTGTTCTAGTCTGTGAGTGACCACCAGAATTTTTTCTGTCCTGGAACTATGAGGAGAGTCCTCCCTCCACTGTAGCCACAAGCTCTGCTATGCTAGTGCTCCTTCTCCCCCTGGGACTGCCATCCAGGACTGCAACTCAGATCCAGGTATGGGCAAAGCAACAGCTTGCCTCAGAGCTAGCAAAAAGCCTCCTGTGATCTCCTTCTCATCAGTTGTTCGATCCCTTTTCTGCATGTGGGCTGAGAGCTCCTGAAGTAGTTATTGCTGATGCTGATTCAGGGGCTTCCAAAGCCTGCTCCTGGTTTGCTGTGTCCTGGTCTGCACTGGTGGGGCCTGTGCTGGACTGTGTTCTGCTCTCACTCAGGTGTAAGAGACCTTTCCTGCTGACTTTCTAAGTTGTCTTTGGTTGGAAAATTGTTCCACTCCATTGTTTTGTGGGCTCTGCTACTCCAGGACTTGTTTTATATAATTATTTGAAGGTATTTGGAGGGGCTTTAGGGAGAGCTCAGGCAAGTCCCCGCCTTTTCTCTACCATCCTGGCTCCAACAGCCTTGCTTTTTAAAAGCTGTTTTGGTCACATCCTTTTGTCCAGCATTCCCAACTACCCACTCTTGCCCCTTTCCACTTCAAGTGAAAAAATGAAGTGCCAGTGAAATAAATGAAGGGAAATTTTTCTTTAGGCACCTTGAAGCTTCAAGGAAATTCAGAGTATAGACAGGGCCTGAGCAAAACGCTACGTTAGATTTTTAGTCCAGATTTGTGGTCCGGTCCTCAAAATTTTCTAACCAAAAGTTTGTTTTTGCTTTTTAAGAGAAAAACAACATGATATTAAGAGGCTAGTCATGCCATAGAAATCCACTAGAAAGGAGACTACATTCTAATCCAGATTTTGTCACTGTATGATGTTACACAAGTCATTTTACTTGAGTCTCTTAGTTTCCTTATATGGAGAATATATGGTCCTTCAAAGCTTTAATATGCTATGATTCAGTTTTGGGGACTACTGTGATCATGACTTTGTAGATTCTCCATTTTCTAATGAATCATTTTCCTTTCTCCTATCATAATGAGTTATAGTAATTTTCTTTCTTAAAATAACAAAAATAATTTTATAAACTGAGTAGTCATTGGAGGTCATAAAAAAGCAAAGTACTGGAGTTTTAGACTGTGTTTTAGTCTAAGTTCTACTGCCAAGATTTTTTTGAAGATCACTTAATTGAGACAACATCAAATTACAGTATTTTGTTTACTGTCATCTTTTATCTATAAGATAGTTTTTATCTATAAGTTAATTTATCTATAAGATAAGGTCCTTGATGATGTTTACCATAATGCTAGATACTGGGTAGACCAAAAAGGAATCAGGACATCACAGACAACCAATAAGCATTGTTTAAGCGTCTGCTCTATCCTAGCCCCGTCTAGATCGATACAAAACTGATGCACTTCCCACCCTCAATGAGCTCAAATTCTATTGGGAAAATAAAGGATGTTCACAAACAAAGTAAATATTGGGGAGGGGATCAGGAAAGACCCCTTAAAAGAAATGGCATTCAAACTGAGACTTGAAGGGAGCAAAGGCTTCCTAGGGCAGAGGTGATAAAAGAGAACATTCCATCCAGTAATGGGTAGGTGATAGCTTTTATAAAGACAGGCACAAAAATGGAATATTGTATATAGGGAAAGTAAGTAGGGCAGAAGATCATAGAGTGCATGAAGGGGGATAATGTGTAATCAGACTAGAAAAATTGGCTAAAGCCTGATTGTGAAGGTTTTCAAGTGCCAAACGGAGGAGTTTGTAGTTTAGCCTAACTGCAACTTTCCTTAAGCAGAAGAATGACAGGATCCAATCTGTGCTCTAGGAATTTCAACATGGCAGCTATGGGAAGAACAAATTAGAGAGAGAAGAGGTGAAATTTAGAAAGAACAGGCAGGAAGCTGTTGCAAAAGTCCAGATGACAGAGGATGAGAGCCAGGAGTAGGATTATTGTGATATGAGTAGAGAGAAGGTGTAGGATCTGAGAGATGTTGAGTAGGTAGAATGGACAAGTATTGGCAATTAGTCAGGTATGGGAATGTGAGAAATTGGAAGGATAAGAATGACCCAGGTTGCACCTGGTATTGAAAAGAACAGGTACTCCTCTCAGCACATAAAGGAAAGTTACGAGATTTAGGGTTTAGGAAGAAAGGTGATGAATTCTGTTTTTCATGTGTTGAGTTTCCGATAAGTCCACACATCCAACATGCCTCCCATGTCCAAGTGGAATTGTGAAACCAGCATTTATGAGAGATGAAAGTAAGAGATTGGAGCTCAGGAGAGATCAGGGTTGAACCTGTAGATTTGGGAGTCATCTGCATAGATAATAGGGGAATCCATGAGAATTAATGCAGTCAGCAAAATGTATGGAAAGAAGAGTCACAGAATTTTAGAACTGATAGAGATCATACAGTGCAACAAGCAGTCTCATTTTACAAATGAGTAAATTAAACCTCTGTGAGGTAAACTGATTAGCTAGCCTCAGGCCAAACAAACAATTCAGGTCAGATCTGGGATTCATACCTAGGCTTTCCCAGTCCAAATCCAAAGCACTTTTCACTCAACTCCTACAGAGATTTTTCATAGTGTACATGAGGCATATTACTTTGGGAATGTCTCACTTCCAGTATTCACATACAGTTTGACTCATCGAGTTAGAATTGGGGAATGTTCACAAAACCTTTGCTTCCTTACTTTGTATATTTCCAGGTATGCAGCTTATCCTGCTCAGGTCATTCAAGACCCGTGGGACTGTTATAAACTCTAGGAATATCAAAATGAACCTTCTACCGCGCACAACATGATGCAGCACATGAAATGGGCATGGGAATGCTATGTTAGTGCTAAGGCCTAATATCAGTGTGTTTTTTTCTTCTAAAGGATTTTGTTATTATGTTCTTGCATCACCTTGCAACCATCTCCCTGATCACCTTTTCATACGTCAACAATATGGCCCGAGTGGGGACCCTGGTCATGTGCCTTCATGATGCGGCTGATGCTCTGCTGGAGGTGAGAGCCCTGGGTTATCTTTTCACATTGGAAAGCAAGCACGTTATTTAGTAAGCCAATCAAACAAGCCATAGTTATTTTGTGTTCTGATAAGCTGGCATTTTGGAGAATATTGTAATTACAAGCAATTCTTTCTTTGAAACTTCAGAGCATTTCCTTATCAGCTTAAACAAATGCATCTATAATTTAGTGAATAAAAAGCTTTATACAATAAATATTTTATCATGTTAGGGTTCTTTATTAAAAGTGTAATGAAACTTTTTTTATTATTCCACCCTTGCTATTAAAAGATATTTCAATGGGGAAATCATAATTATGGTTTCCTGCTCATAATTTTTTTATGATTTTCCTACTCATAATTGACTAGGCTTTGTTCCCAACGGTGCTTTCCTTTTTCAGTCCCCTTTCTCTCCAGTTTTTAAAGAGGGTACTATACATGAAAAGGGTTATATAATTGTTGTAGCTCTTATTACCAATTTAAATATCAACTTGCAGTATTCAGAGTATGATTTATACTCAAGCATCAAATTGTATATAAATATTAGAAGTGAGGCACCCCCTAAGTAATTTATTCATAAGTAATATATTCTTAATATGAATATATTATGAAAAATACCTGTGAGGATATTTGTTTATAACTCATACAAACATACATCACACTAACATTCAGTGAGTATTCTCACTGTTAAATAGGAATATATTAGTGGAGGTTTTTTGGTTTTGTTTTCCTCCCAATGCAGGGTGTTTATCCCTAATATCTACTGAATAATTTCTAGGATCACAGATTTCATGCAGGATGGAACTTCATTGATCTTCTAAACCAGCCCCTCCTTTTACAATGAAAAAAAAAAATTGGTCCCCATAGAAATTCAGTGATTTGTCCAAAATAGGGAGCAAGTAGAGAGATGAGATTTGAACCCTCCAAATCTAACACTGTACATGCTGCCTCTCAGTGTTCAAACTCAATCCTAGTCCTTAATTCCTAGAGTAGAGACTCAGTTTGTTTTATCAGTTAATTAAATACTTTACTTTTAACATGATATTGAGGATTTCCTAACTAGGAAAAAAAATCAATGTACCTCAGTACAGATTTCAGGTGGATAGACCCAACACCTTAGAATCTATATTATATTAATGAATTCCTACTATCTGCAGTACTGTGAATGGTACAGAAAGTGGTCCTGAGACCTAGTAAATACCATTTAAATAATATAAAATATATGATATACAAATATATAACATTTGTCATATATCATATACAAAATATATATCATATATAATATAACATATATAATATACAATATACAGAGACAATATTCCAGAGAATGACTCTATCATAAAGACAGTGTTTCAGAACTTGAAGAATATAATATGATTTATTAAAGAATTTGATCTGAGAGGTGATTTATGGTACAAGGAATAGAGTGCTTACACTGTAATCAGAAGATCAGAGTTTAAATCCTACATCTGATGCTTGCTACCAGTCTTGGAAAAGTCACTCATCTTTTCTGGACCTAAGTTTTCCCCTTTGTAAAATCAGAGAATTGGACCATATGGCCTCTGAAGTCCCTTCTAGCTCCATGATCCCATGATTTATAAAAGAAAATTGATTCTAATAGAAAAGATATGTTTGTTGATAGTTCTGTTGGGTAATAATCCAAAATAAAATATATTCATAATAATGTTTTGCGAAGGAAGAAATAAGCCTAAGACAGTTCTTTTAAAATTATTCCATGTTTGGTTAAAGCCTAAGTGCCTTTGGAGATTGGAAATTAAGCAGCAACCTGCAGCCTTGAAGCCTTATGCAATCTTCCATTTTTATTCAGGAAAAGAGATAGTGGCAGGTTAGATATTGTCTACAAAGAAATAGACTTCATTATCAGCATGGGCATTGGACATATAAGAAGGCACTCTAGAAAATCCACTTGCTTCATAATTCATGAGAGATTCTGTGTTTTGGTTAGGCCAGAAATAATCAGTAAGTTGCCTTTTTATTTTTTCATTCAATTTAAAGAATTCTAATTCTCCCTCTTTTTATTAGAACAGAAACAAGCCGTTCCACAAATCAGTAGTTTGTTTGCTTAGATGCCATTTCGTTAATAAGTATTTCCTTTGGCCTATGCAGTTCTCTCATCCCTTTGTGTTTCACTCAAAACAGAAATTATAGCACTTTAAGTGCTAGCGTTAAAAATAAATGCCGTACACTGCACTTGTTTGCCAACTCATGTAAGTGTTATCAACAAGCCTTTGGGTATGGATTCAGCTAATGGTAGCTCTCTACAAAATGGAGGATGATATCATAACTTCATTGATACCTTGAGTTTATAGCCCTTCATTCACATCCTTGAAGATCTCTTTTTAAGATGTAGGAACATGTCCTAGATATACCATTCATTGTCTCACATGCGTCACCATTTTTACCTTGAAATATTTGACTATTTCAGAAGTGTTTGATTAACAAACAACTTGTCTTTATTGAAGCACCTATTGTGCTAGACTCTTAAATACAAATATTCTAGCTTCAAGGATTTTACATTCTGCTAGGAGTTCTATGTATAGATATATAGATATAGCTATCCACAAACATATACATACATATATATGTGTGTGTATATACATTTAACGTGTATATTATATATATATACATATATATGTGTGTATATATATGTATGTACATATATATATACACATATGAGTTATATCAGACAATTTGAATTGGCAGAGAGTGCTGATGACCGGTAGGATCAGACAAGGCTTAACAGATGAAGTGGCCCCTGAGCTGCCTTGAAAGAAGATATGAATTTTGAGAAGTCAAGATGAGAAGAGAATGCATTTTATGCCTTTGCACAAATACGCGGGAGTGAAGTAGAATGTTTGCATAATAGTAGTTAAATGTAGATCATTAATGAATTTTTCACAAAATGGATGAATTTAAGGAATGCAAGATGAAAGCATCTGTATCATCTCATCTCCATGTGTAAGTTGACTTGCAAAGTGAAAATTCCCTAAAATCACATTATTAAGTGATTAGAGTGCATCTCACCACCAGTCACTTTCAGCATTGGTGAGTCTTTCTTTTAAAAGAAAATAATATTGAAGTTAAAGTTGACTTGTGAGAGATTCAGTGAAATGACAAGATCTTGGCTTTTTGTTCTTTGTTTCAAAGTTTATGATAACAAGTCAGGGAGTATATTCTCAGACTATAATAACTGTGCCCATAAAAAGGACAAGCAAACATTTAAATACAAATGGGAAGAGTCAGTAAAACCAAAAGATTCCAGATAGTGTTGGTAACTTCAGTACTTGGATCTCCATTATTAGTTAATGGCAATTAATGAAATACTCATGTCATACATCACCGTATCAGCAAGAGTCTCACCCTCCTCCTTATCTTAACTCAACCTTATGACTGAACTTTTTCTATGGCAGAATTTGTTAAACTTGAATGAATCGGTATATTCAGTTATGATGGCTGATATATCTCCTGTAAACCATGGATGGTTTGTAAATATTGATGTCTGGCACTTCAAATCCATCTGCATTATGATGCAGCTGGTCAGTCGTGGCTTGGGGGAGATCTGTGCATACGGATAGAAGCTTTTCATGCCAGTACCACTAAATTAATGCCACATTTCTTCTCTCTACAGGCTGCCAAAATGGCAAATTATGCCAAGTTTCAAAAACTGTGTGACCTAATGTTTGTCATGTTTGCAATAGTGTTCATCACCACAAGACTTGGTATATTTCCTCTCTGGTGAGTAAACTAATCTTTTTTCCTGAAATAATTCAGTGTTAAAAAATCAGCTTAATTAACACCATGGATGTGAGTGATGTGCTGATTCTCCTACAGAACTGAATTAAAATAAAGGAAATATGGGTTGAAAAAGGTGTTTAATCTTAAGAAGAGAAGGGCCAACTCCTGTCAATACTTGCCACAAAACAAGACAGGGAAAGATGAGACATAGAGAAACTCAATAGAGATGCAAGAGGTTTTTCTTCTTTCTAAGAAGCCTGAATTCCCTTTCAAGAGTCTTAACTGCCAAAGTAATATTCTTAAAGCACAGGTCTAACCATGACATTCTCCTGCTCAAAAGCCTTTAGCGATTCCCCATTGCTTCCAGGACAAAACACAAATCCACTGGTTGGTATTTAAAGCCTTTCACAATCTAAATTGTCTAAAGACTACATTCCAACCAGGCTTAGCTAGATGCTCCTCATATGTGATATTCCTTCTCCCATCTATATGATTTTGCAGTTTATTATCCCCAGGTCCTCTCTACCTTTGTCTCATAGAATCTCTACTTTTCTTCAAAGTACACCTCAAGTGACACTTCGTAAATGAGAGCTTTTCCTGATCATCCCCCGCTTCAATCTCTCAATCATCAGGGCTCCCCTCTGAAACGACCTTGAATTCACTTTGTCTAGATGACATTTTTCCCTGTCCTAATAGAGTGCTGACCTCAAAGCCAGGAAGACCTGAGGTCAAGTCCTATCTCTGACACATACTTGTTTTGTGACATTCAGCAAGTGACTAAAAGGTGTCAGGCATCACCAGTAATGCTGTGAAGTGTGGTCTGGACTAGAATTAAAATATTGGGGAAATATTTGACAAAATAAAAATATAATTAAGCATAGATAATGTTACTATGTGGTTTTCTAAGTCAATATGCTGCCACAGGGATCCTTGTGTATGGATTAGAGGCCTCATTTCTATTTTAATTTGATACTACTGGTCTAGACAACTCTAAGATTATAGGTTACAAAGAAAGTACAGACATTCATTGGTAGAGGAATTTTCTCCATATACAGGAGTTCCCTATATTCATGAAATCATATTTATTTTTATATGTAACTATTGTTTTTCCCAAGAGAATATGAATTTCTTAGTCCATAAAGTCAAAAAATATTTATTAATTGCCTACTATGTTCCAGGCACTGTGCTAAGTAAGCACTGGAGGTACATAAAAAAGGCAAAAAAAAACCCCAAAATCAACCCACTCCCTGCCCCCAAGGAGCTCGCAGTCTAATGCGTGAGACAAACAGCTCCATACCACAAGATATAAGCAGGACACATTGGAGGTAATCAGCAGAGGCAAGAGGATAGGAAAAGTTTCTTGTGGATTTTAACTGGGACTAGAAGGAAGCCAGGAGCCCAGAGGTAGGAACTGGGTAGGGACTGTATCCTTTTTGCCTTTGTTTAGTGATTACGGGGTTCAGTCAGTGTCTAGCACTTAGTGTTGGATAAATGCATATCGATTGCTTTCCTTGAAACTGAGAAACAACTTTCCTTCCATTTCTGCTCAGTGTTAGGCAGAATTGCCTTTCCTAGAATGCAGAGCTCAGAAGAGTAGGAATGAGTCTTGCACGAATGAAAATGTTGTTGTTACTACCTCCTTTTTTAGTGACACAAAATCTCTTCCCTGAATACTTGCTGGGGAGGCTATATAAAGAATGAGGTCAATATCTGATCCCTGTACCCACAGGAGATGTGGTGTTGCTGCCATACTACTTAAGTGCTTCTAAGTTTGGATAAGCAGTATCTAGAAAGAGAATTTTATTCCTTTATTACAAGAAGGAAACATAAGCCAAATGTATAGTTGAATGCCTAGGGAGTGACATTTTTCTCAGGGTGCCTGAAAGTTAGTTGTTGGGTAAGTCTTGTTTAAACAATCTGTTTTCACTTTCAAAAAAAAAAAACCACAGTAGTATTAGAACTTATTTTACTTTCAATAACCTTTGTCACAGTCGTTTTCCTTCATTTCAGCGAATCAGTTTTGTTTTTTTTCAATTCTCAGTTTTTATGGCTCTACAGGCCATAAAATTACAGAATCTTACAGATTCACATAGCACAATAAAAAGAGCCAGGACTCTGGAGTCAGGAGGCTTGGATATAAATCCTACCTGTGTGCCCTAGGACAACACTCTCTCTCTTTCTCTCTCTCTCTGCCTCTCTCTCTCTGTCCCTCTGTCTGTCTGTCTGTCTGTCTCTCTGTCTGTCTGTCTCTCTCTCTCTCTCTCTCTCTCTCTCTCTCTCTCTCTCTCTCTCTCTCTCTTTCTCTCTCTCTCTCTCTCCTCAGAGGCAGTTAGTGACTTGCCTGGGGTCACACAGCTTGAGTAAGTCTCTTAACTACCCTGAAGGAGGGGGGAAGGAGAAGAATAAGCATTTATATAGCACCTACTATGTTCCAGGCACTGTAGTAAGTATTTTTACAAATATTATCTCATTTGATCCTTGCAAACAACCATGTTGTGGTTGTGGTTATCATTCCTGTTTTTCAGTTAAGGAAGCTGAGACAGTTGGGAGTTAAGTGACTTGCTCAGGGATACACAGTTAGTCAGTGTCTACTTGTTTTTACATATCTTCTTCTCTGTTTTAAGCCATATTCCTTAGAGCAGGAGATGTTAATCTTTTTAATTTTCATTTTTTTATCATGGACCCCTTTTGTCATTTGATAAAGTCTATAAACATTTTTTCAGAATAATGTTGCTTCCATTCCTAGTGAAGTAAACACCAAATGTCATTTAGAGGTTAATGGAAATAAAGAAACATTTTTTTTCCAGTCCAAATCATGGACCACCTGAAATCTACACACAGACCTCTTGGAGATCTGTGAACTCCAAGTTAAGAACCATTGCCTTTAGTATCTGGTCATGGGATCATAAATTTCTTTGCTTTGAAATTCCTGAAATATATTTTCCTACAGCTGAGGGTTTATGTATAATTATATCCAGTGTTTCACTTGAGGCCTCTAAAATACAGAGCTGGTTCTCCTAAGGTTTCCAACCTTTCAACATCATTAATCAGTTCTTGCTTGTTGATCAGAAATAAATTCAAAGCAATAGTAACTAGGTGGTGCAGTGCATACAGTGCTGGACCTGGAGACAAAAAGATTCATTTTCCTGAGTTTAAATTGGGCCTCAGACACTTATTAGCTGTGTGACTCAGAGCAAGTCACTTAACTCTCTTTACCTCAGTTTCCCCATCTGTAAAAATGAGCCAGAAAAGGAAATAGTAAACCACACCAGTGTCTTTGCCAAGAAAAACACCATAGACACTGCAGTTCACAGGGTCACAAAGAGTCAGATACAGCTGAACACCAGCAAAGAATGAACAGAACTGGCCAACTTGTTGGATGTGAGGATTTAGGGGAAAAATCAAAGATAACTCTAAGACTTTAGGTGTAGGTGAAAGGAGAGAAGAGAAGAGGCAGGAATAGAAAGAGGACATTATGAGGAAGCACAGGTTTGAAGGGAAAATTAATCCAGTGATCCTGACCGAAGGGACCTCATGCATGCCAGTAGGTTATTCTTTTACCATCCTTATTAATTTGTGCCATACTAGTCATTGATTGGTCTGTCTTCAAGACTTCATATGGGGATGATCATAATAATTTTAGGTTGCTTAATACTTATATGAACAAATTCTTTTTATATCTTTTGTCTTATTACCCTATTGTTATTATGTTTTGAGTATCTTTGTGAATGGAGTGGTTTATATGTGCGAAAAAGGAGGGGAAGAGAAGTTATGGGATGTGTATGAGGTCATCAGGCCTTAGCAGAGCCAAGACTAGGACCCAAGTCCTCTAATTACTTTTCTGCTTTCAAGTTCAACCACTATGAAGCAACATTCTGCCAAACTGGGACATCTCTTTCAAAGTCTAGTCTACAAAAATTCACATTTCACTTTCAGTGTGTCTACCCATACATACAAACCATTTAAAACTATTTCTGCTTCCTTACACTAAATTGACGCTGTATGTTATAGTTTGGGGCATTCCCTTTGCAGTAGTTTAGTAAGAAGTTGTAATAATGTGTTATAATTTATGCTAGAGACAAGATTAAAATGGCATTTCTGTAATCTTTGCATGTTATGATTAAGGGAAGGATCTGATTCTTGCTAGAGCTGACTCCAAGTTTTGTTTTAATTGTGAGGAGCAGCATGACAGAGTGGAGAAGAGCCAATTTGGGGGCCAGGAAGACATGGTTTTGAGTCCAGCCCCTGATGGCTGGCTACATCTTGGCTTTGTGACCTTGGCCTAGTCACTTAAGTACTCATTGCTGCAGGAACTCTAAAGCTATAATTTGCAGAACAGTTCAGCTACTGATCTCCATTGTTGGGGAGGGTTCCCTTATAGCAGTTGCCCTCCAGGAGTACCCAATAACACTGAAGTTACTGGCACAGTATATATTATGGGTGTTCACTCAGCAGATAACATGGAACCACCACCAAAAAGCCAGGCTGAGTTAATCATAATTGCCACAAGTCCCTGGAGTTGTTCCCTGCTATCAGAAAGAACCACTGTAACTAACTGATAGACTATATTCTCAAACCTCCATTTATTTCCCCTGCAGCAATACTTCTCTGCTAGCCCATTAGCCGCAGGGGCTAGAATGAATGTCATAACTCTGAGGTCTCTGAGCTTTACCAGGTACTCTCGCCTTCAGAGGCTTCAGAGGACTTTGGCATCCTTTCATCTTAACTCTGTTCAAGCAGGGCAAAGTTTTGGGCCTTATTGTGACCTTGAATTTACACCTGTCAGCCTCTATCAAAAGGGGTAGGAGTCAATTGCATAACTTCAGTGGTAGATTTGATACCATAAATCCATCATTTTCTCTGCTGTGGTTCAATTGAAAGAACCTTAGCTCTCTGAATCTCACTTTCCACAGTTCTCTATTCTGCAATGTAGGGAAATTAATTGCAGATTTGTACTCTGTAGAGGTCTAGGCAGAATTTTTTTTAAGTTGCTATAGAGCTACCTAGACTATTCAGCTGTCAAACAGACTCTTTAATACAATTTCCAAGTCTTTGGTCTTTGGGAACCAAAAGAATATGTCAAGTTTAGCTTTCTCTTTGACTTGCTTTTCAAGCTGAAACCTTTACCAAAGGAACATTGCAAGTTTGCTTTTCTGAATAGCTAGCCATTATCAGATTAGTCTCAGAGTTCACAAATAAGTAAGAACTGAATAGATTTTTTTCCTGAATCAATTCTAAGAAATTACTCTGAAATTTGTTTTTCTGCTTGTGTTAAATGGTACATTATAAATGTAACGGGCAAAAGCTGAACTCTTTACACCTTTGAGAATTTCAGTACATTTTTTTCATAATGCTTCCTTCTTATATTAGCAGGTAAATTTTATTGAGGAGAAAAGTACTGAGTAAATTTATGGAAAATTTTTCACCATTTAAAATAATCAAAGCACTTATTGCATCCGTGTTCAGCAGAAATTGAGAAATACCATTTAATCAGAAGCATAAATACTGAAGAGAAAGGTAGTATATTTAAGAGGGTTAAAACTCTGGCCTGTAGAGCTATGAATAATGGATCCAATTTTCCAATAGTCTAGCAGTCTCCCCTTCCCCCCACCTCGTTCTTCCCTCTGATTTTTCAGGACCATGTTAACTTTTACAGAAAGCAGACATTGTATACATCTTGTTGTGTAGGTGTCTCTACTTCCCACCCCCATTTGGCATAGGTTTGTTTTCTCCTTGTTGAGTCATTTCAGTCGTGTCTGACTTGTTGTGACCCCATTTGTAGTTTTCTTGGCAAAGATACTGGAGTAGTTCACCATTTCCTTTTCCAGCTCATTTTACAGAAGAAGAAACCAAGACAAACAGGGTTAAGTGACTTGCCCTGGGTCACACAGCTAGTATTTGTCTGAGGCCAGATGTGAACTCATGAAGATGAGTTTCTAATTCCAAGCTCAGGGCTCTATCCACTATGCTACCTAACTGCTTCAGGGTGACTTTTTTTTTAACTTTTGCTAATAATTAGCCTCTTCAGACTGTACTATAAGAAGGAAAACCTTTATGAGACTGACAAGATTTAAACAGTTAATGTGAGCTAAGATATTACATGACTTCTTCTGTGATGATCACATTAATTCAACATGAAAGGTTAAAGGGTTCTTCTATTAAATAGATTGCAGAGATGAGCTAACCAAAGATCACAGTAAGGTAGAGGCAGGTAGTAAAAATTTTCAGCCTCAGGCAACTTGCATAGAAGGGATGCTTAATTTTATTATAAGGCAAATATTTTCACATTTCATGCAGAAGGGAATTTTTTTTCCTGAGAGAAAGCAAGAGCAGTGACTCAACAGGGAGAGAATGCGGTCTCCTAGTAACGTCTATTCAGAGATGATGCCTTGATTTTTTTTCCTAGTGCAAAATTCATTGCTAGGGGAAAAAAAGGCCACCTGCCAAGTATCAAAATACATTCGTTTTCATTACCACTGAATGACCAATTGCATCTGCAACAGTACCAAGCCTAATGTTTGAAAAAGATTTTAAATCCATGTGCCTAATCCCTCAGTTTCTAGAATAGATGCATTTCAGCATAGTTTGCCATAAAACCAAATTCGGCATATGAAGGCTGGGCCTCAATTCAGACTTTTTCCTTCGGTTCGGATGCATTCTGCAGCATTTCTCCTTCTGAGCCTTCACAACAGGACCATGTCACAGCCTCTGTCCCTTCAGCAGTCATTTCCCTGCTGCTGTGCCCCTAATTTTCATATTTAATTGAGAACTGAACACTGTTCCTCATGTTAAGGTCTACTGACTGGGCAGGGCTAGCCCAGCACCAGGCTAACAGTTACTGTGGAGGACCACAGCGTGGGTGTTCTCAGAGGCTAGAAAGCCAAGGTCATTCTGAGTTTCTTCCCAGGAATTCAGGAGGCTTCTTTAACTGTAACAGTAGCTGCGTTTGAGCATGTTACTGACAGTGAAGAGATGTGAGATATGCCAGCTCTGAGATCCTTGGCATTTCATACCTGGCATCATTGATATCAACTGGATCAGAGCCCCAGCTCTGCTAATTCAGTTCAATTCAGTGAGTTTTACTGGCAGTCAGTCACTTGCCAAACTTGTAATCTCAGGTGTGCCATTTATGCTCTTAGAGACTCAGTTTCCTCTTTTGGAAATGAGGATAATACTTGTGATGCCTACCCTGCCTGTCTCTTATAAGGTTCCAGTGAAATAATATATATGAAGGCATTTTGTAAGACTTCAAATGCTATGTAAATATAAGCTGCTCTGAAGCCATCATTTAACTTTTCATGTGCTTATTACTCCTAGTTTTCCCCGCTAGATAGTAAACTTTTTGAGGTTAATCATCATTCAGGACTCATTGACTTTCTGTCAATAAGAACATGGGCAGGCTAGCTGCAGAGACCATTAATAAAATGTGAAATGGGAATATTAAAGACTAAACACTTTGACCTACTGGTCCTATTGTAACATTAAACATTGTATCATTAAAAGAAATCAGCTTTTGGCTGAAAGATAATAGCTCTCCTCCCCAAAAGTCTCTGGCTTCATGAAATCCTTTCTTGCTTCTTTCAGTTCCTTTGCTTTCCTTTTTCTTATTCCCGCTCCTTTCCTCCTTTTCTCTTTCCCTTCCTCCTTACTTCTCTTTCCCCTTCCCTCCCCTTCCTTTTTTCTTCCTCCCTCTGATACAGAGGAATAAGTGCTATACTGGGAATCAGAGACAGTATATTCATATCCTACTTCTGCATATTTACTCCCTGTGTGACCTTAAGCAAGTCACTTAACCTCTAAAGGACCTCAGTTTTCTCATCTATAAAATGAGGGAGTTGAACTAGATGGCTTTCTAGATTCTTTCCAGATCTTATTCAATAATCTTCTAGTAACTGATATTTAAAATAATGACCTAAGGTACTGTAATATCCTGAACTATCAGAGCAAATTTACATTATTTTCAGCCTACTATTCTTCGTAAAGCAGGAAACCATGAATGCATTTTTACAGAGATTTTCATCAACAGGTTAAAATTAGTCAGTTTTTTTCTGGTTAAATGGGAATTAACCAGAACATTTTATTCTCTGCATAGTTCCGTTCAGTCAGGTTTTAATGAACTACCTTTCTCATTAGAGGGATGTGGGCCCTCATTCCCAACCAGAGGACAAGTTCCTTGCTACATCATCAGTTTTTCAATTTAAAACATTGAAAAATAAATTAACAATTAAACTTAAATTAAAATTAAACCTTATATAAACTGTGCCCCTCAGTCAGTTTGCACTCTAATGGCAAACACAAAAGAGCATTTTCCTTGTTTTGTCTAAATCATTGTAACATTTAGACTGCCTCCCTTGCTTCAAAATATTACTTCAGAGAGGAGTATTACTTGCCAGTTTAGTAGTTAAAGTGAAAGGGGTGGGAGTGGGGTGTTGATGATGGAGAACCTTTTCACATATGCCAAAAAAATTGCAAGGCTTTGTTATAAACATTTTTTCCATCTTTGTCTCTGAGCAGCTAGGTGGTGCAGTGGATAGAGTGTCTGGTCTAGAACCAGGAATATTCATCTTTGTGGGTCCAAATCTGGCCTTAGATACTTACTCTGTGTGACCCTGGGCAAGTCACTTAATCCTGTTTGCTTCGATTTCCTCATCTATAAAATGAGCTGGAAAAGAAAATGGCAAACCGCTCCAGCATCTTTGCCAAGAAAATCCCAAATGTAGTCCCAAAGAGATGGGCATGGCTAATGACAACGATAATATGTTTCCCTCCAATGTTGGGGGGATAAGTTTTTAAAGGCGCAGTGCAATAAGAGCCAAAAAGCATTTCAAAAACCAAATTCTCCTCAAGAGTTGAGAGAGAAGGACTGAGCTCCTTTCCACTGAATCTGAAAATCTTAAAGCTGGAAGGAGACTTAGAACTCCTCCAGCCTGACCCCTCACGGTATGCCGATAACCAGCTCTGGTCCTTGAAAAACAGTCATCCAGCTCCTCTGTGAAGACTTCCAGGACTTAAGGAGCAGCCTTCTAAGAACACATTTAAGTTTGATTCCAACTCTTGTTTGCTTTTCTTCATTCAGAAATTGAATCAGATCTTTGTGTCTGATGACCTTGGTAAAATTTATTTGAAACCCCTCCATGCCTTCCCAGCCATCCCAGCCATCATACTTGCTTGTTTTGTTGAAGGCTGTGTCCGGAAAGATGGAGAGGGCTTTGTGGGTTTTGTTCTATTTGGATATAGTTCCCTTTATTTTCATCTTCACAAACTGCGTGGTTATAATGTAGAGTATAGGGAAATTTCTGGTAGAAAAACATCTGCACTGTGCAGGCTTAGGCACTATTTGCTCCAGTACTTTTATGCGTTGACCCCGTAGGGCTCTTTCCCACTGTGACTCTGGTTAAGCCTTTTCTCTCAGGGCTAACATATTGGTATAAGGTGTTCAATGTTGACTACTGGCAACCTTGTGACTGATGTTCATTGCCTCACATCTGTTCCGTTCCACCTGGATTATTTCCCCCTTGTCATCTGTGGTTTGGTAATGACTGCTAAAATGTTAACTGAATACACAGCTTGAATCATAATTATTTTTATCTTCTAGCCTACTTTTCTCCCCAAACTGGGGTGAATTAAAGCGGCTGTTACTGAATTCCTGACTTTTTCCCCCTTTTCATAGAGCAGAACTAAAGACAACATCACTTGTACCAGCATAAAAGCAACTTTCTATTTAGCTACTTCTCTGTATTTGGTTAGTTCTCATCTCAGGGGCAATACAGAATAAGGTCAGACAGTTTATTGTCTCCTCCTGTCAAGAAAATTTAGGCATGAAGCTACAGAATGTATTTTCCACATAAACAGTGAGACTAAATGGCTAAGATAGGAAACCCATGGGAATTGAGAGGAGTTTCAGCAAACAGGATAATTTACATGCCTCCATGTCCCTACAACTTTATTACAATTCTTTTTTGAAATGATTCTGTGAGCCTCAAGGTCCCAGTGCTGCATTTGGGAATCATGACTGGACTTTTATTATTTCTAATCTGGTTTAGGATGGACTTCCTGGTGTTCAATAATGAAAAACAACATAGTGGTTTTCTTTTTTGTTATTATGAATTTGATTAACATGAACATTTCCACATTTAAATAATAAATGACAAAGTGTTACACAATTTATGATACCAGGAATCTCTATTATATACAACTTGTTTTTTAAGTAGATGTTAAATTTAACTCTGAATCCAACACTATCCTAATTGTCTGTGTCCTCTCCTGTGCTTTCTTCTGTTCTCTCACATATATATTTTTAAGATGTTTCTTTGGTCTTCTTTTCTCTGTATCACTCCTCCTTTCTCCCTCCCCCTCTTCCTTTTCCTCTTCCAAAAAAATCCCTCCCTTTTAACTAATAACTATATATAGTCAAGCAAAATAAATTCTCACATTGATTATATTTAAAAATATGTCTCATTCTGGGCATTTTTATTCCATTACTTCTGCCAAAAGGTACGAAGCATCACTCTTCATCAGTCTTTTGGGATCATGATTGATCAATGTACTGATAATAGCTTTTAAATCTTTCCTAGCTGTTTCCTTTTATAATGTCGTAATCATTGCCTATCTTGTTCTCTT
Organism: Bettongia penicillata ogilbyi; assembly: GCA_023548195.1. Classification (NCBI taxonomy): domain Eukaryota; kingdom Metazoa; phylum Chordata; class Mammalia; order Diprotodontia; family Potoroidae; genus Bettongia; species Bettongia penicillata. Next base: position 1,558,520 of record JAJHZJ010000174.1, read on the forward strand.
GGTTCTGCTCCCTTTGTTCTGCTTCTGCTCTGAATTCGTACAACTCCTCCCAGGTTTCTTTGAGTCCTTCCCTATCATCATTTCTTACAGCACAGCAATATTCCGAAGGATTCATAAACTACGATTTATTCAGTCATCCTCCAGTTGATGGGCATTCATTATTTCCCATTCTTGCTATGATTAAAAAGTGCTACTACAACAATTTTTGTTCATATGGGTCGTTTGCCTCTTTTCTTTGGTCTTTCTGGGATAAATTTCCAGAAGTGGTAGCACTAGATTAATCAATCAGAGAGTATTTTTTAGAACTCTAATATGTGCCAGGCACTATGCTAGGTGCTGGGGATATAAGTACAAAAAACAACCTGACCCCCTACCTCTGAAAAGCTTACATTCTAATGGCAGAAACAGCTAGTACCTATATAAATATATAAAGCATAAATACACATGGAATAAATATAAATATATATAGAAGAGTTAAATGCAAGAGAATTTCAGAGGAAGGGCACTAGCAGTATGTATAAGAGAATCAAGAAAGGTTTCATACAGAAGATGATGCTTGAACTGCATCTTAAAGGAAGAGCAGTACTCTTCTGCACCTGGGGGTGCAGGGTTGGTGAGACTGGTCTGAGAGATAGGAGATGGTGTCATGTGTGAGGAGCTGAGAGTGGGCCACTTTGGTCATATCTCAGAGTTTAAGAGGTTGAGTAATAGCTAAGGAGGCTATGAATTGGTTGGGGCCAAGTTGTACATGGCTTTAAAAGCTAAAAGCTTACATCTGATTCTAGAGACAATTGGAAACCACTGGAGTTGGTTAAGTGAGGGAGTCACATGTTCAGATTTACATGTAAGAAAAGTTATTTTGGCAGCAGTATATAGCATGGACTAGAATAGAAAGAGATTTGCAGTAGAGAAGAGACCAGTTAGGGGGCTACTACAGTAATCCAGTTGGGAGATGATGAGAACCTGAACTAATATGGTAGTTATGTGAGTAAAAAGAAGAGGTTGAATGTGAGAGATGTTGGGAAGATAAACATGGCAAGACTTGGCGATTGAGTAGATGTGTGGAGTGAAGGACTGTAAGGGGTTAAGGGTAGTGCTGTGGTCACAAACCTAGAAGACTGAAACCTTTGACAGAGACAAGAAAGTTTAGAAAATGGGAGAATTTGGGGGAAAGGTTAGTTCAGTTTTGGAAAGTCAAATTTGAGGTGTCCCCAAGATATCCAGTTTGAAATGTCCAATAGGCAATTGATGCTGTGGAACTTAAAGTCCATAGGACATACTAGTGTTGGATGTATAAATATGTGAATCAACAGCATAAAGATGATCAGTAAACCCATGGAAACTGGAAAGTTTACCACCGAGAGAGGAAATGTAGAAGGATAAGATGGCCTAAGACAGAATCTTGCGAAACACCCCCACTTAGGGGTGATGATGTGGGTGATTAGCCAACACAGAATGAGAAAGGGGAATCAGGCAGGTGTGGGACAAACCAGAAGAGAGCAGTGTCAGAACCTAAAGAGGAGTGAATATTTAGAAGGAGAGGGCACTCAGGAGTGTAAAATGCAAAAGTCTGATAGAGAATGAGTGACGCTGAGAAAAAAAGGTCATTAGATTTGGTAATTAAAATATCATTGGCAACTATGGATAGCATTTTCTGCTGAATGATAAGTCATAAGCTGAATTGCAAGGAATCAAAGAATGAGTAAGAAGACAGAAGTAGAAACAGTGAATGTAGTGAATTTTCTAGTTTACCTGATAAAGGAAGGAAAGATATAAGATGAAAATTTGAAGGAATAGTAAGGTCTAATGAAGGTTTACTTAAGGGTGGAGGAGATCTGGGTATATTTGAAGGCAGTAAGGAAAGAATCAATTGAAAGGGAGACAATGAAGATTTGAGAGGCAAGGGTGATTATGGATGCTGTTTGTTGGAGTAGATGGGAGGGGACGTGATCCTATGCATATCGAGAGGAATTGACCTTAACAAGGAGAAGGAACCACATCTTTGTCAGATGCCAAGGAGAGAGTGGAAAATGGTATCAAAAAGTTTTGTGATGAAAAGAATGAGAAGAAAGGGAGTTCACATGGGAGTTCATATGCTCAGTTTAATGACTTTTTTGGGGTGTAGTTCCAAACTGAGTTGCGGAATACTTGAATTAATTCACCGCTCTACCAATGGTATATCAGTGTGTCTGACCTCCAATATCCCCTCCAGCAATTATTGTCTTTTTTTTTGTTGTTGCTGCTGTCTTTGCTAATCTGATGGGAGTGAAGTTAAGCCTCCAAGCTGTTTTAATTTGGCTTTCTCTTATTAATAATTTGGAACATGTTCATATGGTATTAAGAGCTTACCTTTCTTCTGTTGAAGAAAGCTAATATTCTTTTAACATTTTTTTTTTGGGAAGTGGCTTTTACTCATATAATACACACAGATATTTGTATCAGTTTCCTATATAGTTTTGATATCAGACTTGAACTCAAAAAAATTTTGGTGCAGATTTCCCCTCATTTAACCATTTGCCTGCTAGTTCTCATTGCTTTGATTTTATTTGTTCAACAATTTTAAACAGTTTGTGCAAATTTTGTGTAATTGAAATTGTTCATTTTATCTTCCGAAATCTTCTTATGCCTTTCTTGGTCAGGAACTCTCCCACCAACTGTAGTGGTGTGAGGATTTGTTTGTTATTTACTTCCTTGCTTCTCTTATTTGCTTATGAAGTGGCTGGGTGACAAAATGGATAGGGCACTAGACTTGGAGTTAGGGAGATTCAAGTTCAAATCCTGCTTCAGACACTTCCTAGCCATGTGACCCTGAACAAGTCACTTAAGTTCTCTCATTCTTATTTTTGTTATCTATCAAATGAGGATAATAATAGCACCCACCTTTCAGAGTTGTTCTGAGGACCAAATAAGATAATAATTTTAAAGTACTTAGCACAGTGCCTGACACATTGTAAGTAGTATGTAATTGACAGTTATTATTATGAAATACCTAACAACCAGGTTTGTTATGATGATAAAATGAAATATTATTTTAAAGTGCTTTGCAAGCCTGAAATGCTATATAAATATTAGATATGGTAGTGGTGGTGCTGCTTCTGATATGACCTTTAAAATCTAGGTTGTATGTCCATTTGGAGTTTATTGTAATATATCATGTGATATATTGTATAAGGTGTCAGTTGAAACTTAATTACTTCCAATTTTCCCAGTACTTTTTAAACAAGTAGTGAGTCCTCCTCCAGTATGGAATCCTTAATTTATTGAATACTATGCTTGCTGGCTTCTGTATCATGTGAACCTAATCTGGTCTGTTGATATACTTTTCCATTTCTTTTTTATCCAGCACCAAATAATTTGGGGGTATAATTTGAGATCTAGTATTGCTAAACCACCTCTCCTCATTTTTTTTCTTTCAGTGTTTCCCTTGAAACTCTTGATCTTTTGTTCTTTCAGATGAATTTACATGTTCAAGTTCTATAAAGTAATTTTTGGTAGTTTTATTGGTATAATGCAATATAAGTTAATTAATTTTGGTATTGTTGTCATTTCTATTGTATTGGCACAGAAAAACCAGGACCAGTTAATATTGCTCCAATTACTGAAGCTTGTTTTTTTTCCAGAAAGAATGTTTTCTAGTTGTGGTCATGTATATGTATCTTGGTAGGTGGATTTTCAGACATGTTATATACATTCTGTGCTTATTTTTTTCAATTTTTATTTATATATTTTCAGTTTTCAACATTCACTTCCACAGAATTTTGAATTTCTAATTTTCTTCTCACTTGCCCCTCCCTCCCAAGATAGTATGTATTCTGATTACCCTTTCCTCCAATCTGTCCTCTCTTCCATCACCCTTCCTGTTATCCCCTTCACTTCTAGTTTTCCTCTAGGGGAAGATATATTTCTGTATTACATTGCCTATATAGCTTATTTCCTAGTTGCATGTAAAAGCAATTTTTAACATTCATTTTTAAAGCTTTGAGTTCCACATTCTCTCCCTTCCTCCATTCCCCATGCACCCTTATTGATAAATGGTTCAATAAATGTTATACATGTGTAGTCATGCAAAACACTTCATTAACTGTCATGTTGTGAAGGACTAACTATATTTCCCTAAATCCTGTCTCACCCTCCGTTGATTCTGTTCTCTCCTTTGACCTGTCCCTCTATCAAAGAGTTTGCTTCTGATTACCCCTTCCCCCAATCTGTCATCCCTTTTATTCCCTCCCCCCCCATCCCCTTCCTCCCTGCTTTCCTCTAAGGTAAGGTAAACTTCCATATCCAATTGAGTGTGTATGTTATTCCCTCTTGAAGCCAAATCCAATGAAAGTAAGGCTCACTTATTCCCTCTTCTTCCCCTTCTTCCCCTCCATTGTAAAAATTCTTTCTTGCCTCTTTTATGTGAGATGATTTACTACTTTCTACCTCTCCCTTTCTCTTCCTCCTAGTACATTTCTCTGAACACTTAATTTTCTTTTCTAGATATCATCCTTTCATATTCAGCTCATCCTGTGCCCTCTCCCTCCCTCTCTGTCTGCATACACATACATACACATATGTGTACACACATATACACATATATTTGTGTATGTGTGTATATATATATATACATATACATATACATATATATATATATATATATATATATATATATATATATATATATATATATATATTCCTTCCAACTATCCTAATACTGAGAAAGGTCTCATGAGTTACAAATATCAGCTTTCCATATAGGAAGGTAAACAGTTCAACTTTAATGAGTCTATTATGGCTTCTCTTTCCTATTTACCTTTTCATGCTTCTCTTGATTATTGTATTTGAAAGTCAAATTTTCTGTTCAGCTCTAATCTTTTCAACAGGCATGCTTGGAAGTTCTCTATTCCATTGTAGTTCCATTTTTCCCCTGAAGTATTATACCCAGTTTTGCTGGGTTGGTGATTCTTGGTTTTAATCCTAGCTCTTCTGCCTTCCAGAATATCATATTCCAAGCCCTTGGATCCCTTTAGTGTAGAAGCTGCTAAATCTTGTGTTATCCTGATTATGTTTCCATAATACTTGAATTATTTCTTTCTGGCTGCTTGCCATATTTTCTCCTTGACCTGGGAACTCTGGAATTTGGTTACAATATTGCTAGGAGTTTTCCTTTTGGGATTTCTTTTAGGAAGTAATTGGTAGATTATTTCCATGTCTATTTTACCCTCGTTCTAGAATATCAGGGCAGTTTTCCTTGATAATTTCTTGAAAGATGATGTCTAGGCTCTTTTTTTGATCATGACTTTCAGGTAGTCCAATAATTTTTAAATTATCTCTCCTGAATACATTTTCCAAGTCAGTTGTTTTTCCAGTGAGATACTTCACATTATCTTCTTTTTTTTCTTCTTTTAGTTCTGTTTTGTAATTTCTTGATTTCTTATTAAGTCATTAGCTTCCATTTGCTCCATTCTAATTTTGAAGGAATTATTTTTTTCAGTGAGCTTTTGAATCTCTTTTTCCTTTTGACCATTTTAAGGTCACTTTAAGGCATTCGTCTTCTCATTGGCTTTTTGGACCTCTTTTGCCATTTGGATCAGCCTAATTTTAAAGCTGTTATTTTCTTCAGCATTTTTTGGGTGTCCTTTAGCAAGATATTGACTTGTTTTCCAAGATTTTCTTGTATCACTCTCATTTCTCTTCTCAATTTTCCTCTACTTCTCTTACTTGATTTTCAAAATCCTTTTTGAGTTCTTCCATGGCCTGAGACCAATACATATTTTTCTTGGAGACTTTGGATGCAGGAACTTTGGCTTTGTTCTCTTCTTCTGCTTGTGTGTTTTCATCTTCCTCATCACCAATGATATAAGAAAATATCTCTCCATTGAGAAAGTAAGAATCTATAGTCTGTTTCTCTTTCCCCCTTTTGCTCATTTTCCCAGACAATTACTTGACTTTTTAGCTCTTTGTTAAGTGTAGGGCTCCAGAAGCAGTCTCAGCCTCAGCAGTGACTGCTGCCCCCTCTTCCTGGGGTCAGGCCTGGGACTGGGGCTCAGGCTAGATCACACTCCCCTCTGTGCCAGGTGAGAGACCCTTCTCACTGACCTTTGAAGGTGTCTTTGATGTTTGTGGGATTAAGAGGTCTGGAAACCACAGCAGCCACCAGCAATTCAGTTCCCTAAGGTCTGCTCAGCTCTGTCCATGCCATCCCCAAACTGTGCTCCATTCCCAGCCTGGTGCCATACACCTTTACTGTTGATCTTCTGGATTGTCTTGGGCAGGAAATTTGCTTTACTTTGTCCTTTTGAGGCTTCTGTTGCTCTAGAATTTGTTTAGAATCATTTTTCATAGGATTTTAAGGGGTTTGGGGGGGAGAGTTCTAACAGATCATTGCTTCTCCATCATTTTGGCTCCACCCTGTAGTTATTTTTAAGGGAATTTATTTTTCCCTCTATCCCTGATGGGCTTTCTTGGTAATATACGATGAGCTGGTGATTTGAAAATTTTATTTTATTTCTCGATTATTTGCTGAAATTATTGTTTCAAATAATTTTTAAATTCACTCTTTTTACAAAGTAAACCATCATCCTATCTGCAAAAAGTGATTTTTTTTGGTATCCTCTTTGCCTATACTTATTCCTCCAGTTTCTTTTCTTATCTTATTGTTATAATTAGCATTTCTAAAATCATATAAAACAATAATGGTGACAATAGACATCCTTGCTTTATCCTTGATTTTACTGGAAAGACATCTATAATTTTTCCATTATAAAAGATGCTACCTCTTAGTTTTAGATAGATACCATTTGCCATGAATAAAGTATTTGTCTGAGTCTTATAATTAGGGCCTTGGAATATCTTTAAAGTGAACCTAAACAAGTAAACTGAGATGGTACTAAAAGTCATTATTTACTGAGAACTTTTTACCTATTGGACTTGATATTCAATATATACTTTTACAAAAATTGTAGAATCATAATTACATAACTATATAATTATGCTAATTATTTTGAAGTCATTTGGTATAATTTTGTTTTCTATGTGAGGAGACTGAGGCCATGAGACCTGAAATGACTGGCCTAAAGACTAGTGAGCTACAGTAGGACTAGGCCTAGCATCCAGGTCTTTGTTTTTAAGGGCTCTTTAAACTATAGTCTTAACATTTCTTTTTGTTTACATATCTATGAAAGCTTTCTATTAATGGAAAATTGTTGATTTTTTTTGTAAATAGCTTTTTGAAAATAGGGAATGTTAGTGTTGTGCAAAAATTAAACCCAGTTAGGCAAAGAATTAACTGAAAAGATAGCTTTGATCTGGGTGAACCTCAGATATTTAAATCAACTGCCATAGTGTCGTCTATCTTTGCCTATGGTGTAAATCTAACTGTGGGGCAAAGCATATTCCAAGCACTAAAAAAAAATTGATGACAGCAAAACTAACAGAAACCACTGATTATCTCAATAGATGCAGAAAAACCTGTTGACAAAATACAACACCCATTCCTATTGAAAACACTGGAGAGCATAGGAATAAATGGAACTTTCTGTAAAATAATGAACAATATCTAACTAAAACTTCAGCAAGCATTATATGCAATGGGGATAAGCTAGATGCATTTCCAGTAAGATCAGGGGTGAAACAAGGATGGCCATTATCAGCACTATTATTCAATATGGTCCTAGAAATGTTAACTGTAGCAATAAGAGAAGAAAAAGAAATTGAAGGAATTAGAATAGGCAAAGAAGAAACTAAGTTATCACTCTTTGCAGATGATATGATGATATACTTAGAAATCCCAGAGAATCAAATAAAAAGCTACTTGAAATAATAAACAACTTTGACAAAGTTGTAGGTTACAAAATAAACTCACACAAGTCTTCTGCATTTCTGTATATTACTAACAAAGCCAACAGCAAGAGATAGAAAGAGAAATCCCATTTAAAGCTAGGGTAGACACTATAAAATATTTGGGAGCCTACCTGTCAGAACCCAGGGCTTGTATTAACACAGTTGAAAAATAATTTTCGCACAAATAAAATCAGATCTAAGTAAGAGGAAAAACAACAGTTACTTGTGGGTAGTCAGAGCCAATATAATAAAAATGACAATCTTACCTAAACTAATTTACTTATTCAGTGCCATACCAATCAAACTGTCAGATAATTATTTTCTAGAGCTAGAAAAAAATAATATCAAAATTCATCTGGAAGAACAAAAGATCCAGAATATCAAGGAAACTAATGAAAAGAAATGCTAAGGAAGGTGGCTTAGCCCTACCAGATCTCAAATTGTATCATAAAGTAGCAACTATCAGAAACACTTAGTACTGGCTAAGAAACAGAGGAGTCGGCCAGTGGAATAGTTTAGGTAGTCAAAACACAGTAATCAGCGAATATAGCAATCTACTGTTTGATAAACCCAGGGACCCCAGCTTCTGGGATAAAAACTCACTGTTTGACAAAAATTGCTGGGAAAACTGGATAACAGTGTGGCAGAAACTAGGCATAGACCATTGCCTGACACTGTTCACAAGAATAATGTCCAAGTGGGTACATGATCTAGGTATAAAGATTGAAACTATAAACAAATTAGTGGAGCAAGGAATACTATATTTAGCAGATTTATGGAGAACAGAGAAATTTTGACTAAACAAGAGATAGAGAACATTATGAAGTGCAAAATGGATAATTTTGATTACATTAAATTGAAAAGTTTTTGCACAACCAAAGTTAATGCAGCTTAGATTAGGAGGAAAGCAGAAAACTGGGGGAGAATTTTTGTACCTAGTGTCTCTGATAAAGGCCTCATTTCTAAAATATATAGAGAACTGAGTCAAATGTACAAGAATACAAATCATTCCCCAATTGACAAATGATCAAAGGTTATGAACAGGCAGTTTTCAGAGGAAGAAATTAAAGCTATCTATAGTCATATGAAAAATGCTCTAAATCACTATTGATTAGAGAGATACAAATCAAAACAACTCTGAGATAGATACCATATCACACCTATCAGATTGGCTAGCATGCCAAAACAGGAAGATGATAAATGTTGGAGAAGATGTAGGAGAGTTGAAACATTAATTCATTGTTGACGGAGCTGTGAGCTGATCCAACCATTCTGGAGAACAATTTGGAACTATGCCCAAAGGGCTAAAAAAATGTGCATATGATTTCTAGGACTTTATCCCAAAGAGATCATAAAAATGGGAAAGGGTCCCACATGTACAAAAATATTTATAGCGGCTCTCTTTGTGGTGGCCAAAGACTGGAAATCAAGGGGGTGCCCATCAATTGAGGAATAACTGAAACTGTGGTATATGAATGTAATGGAATACTATTGTTATATAAGAAATGATGAACAGGAAGGCCTCAGAGAGGCCTGGAAAGATTTATATGAACCGATGCTGAGTGAAAGGAGCAGAACTAGGAGAACTTTGTACACATCAGCAATCAGAGTGAGTGAGGAATTTTTCTGTTAGACTTAGTACTTCATTTCAATGCAAGGACCTAAAAAATTCCCAATGGACTTGAGGCAAAATGCCTTCCATATCTAGAGAAAGAACTATGGAATTCGATTGTAGAATGAAGCAGACCATTTTCTTTTGTATTATGTGTTGTTTTGCTTTGTTTTATGATTTCTCCCATTCATTTTAATTCTTCTATGCAACATGACTAATGTGAAAATGTATTTAATAGGAATGTATGTGTAGAGCCTATATAAAATTGTATGCTGTTTCAGGGAGGGAGTGGAGAGAGAGGGCAGAAGGAGCGGGAGGGAGTGGGAAAAATCTAAGGTATGTGGAAGTGATTGTAGAACACTGAAAACAAATAAATAATTTAATTAAAAAAAAGAAAAATAATTGATGATGTTTATGTTTAATGCTAGATGTACAAATTAAAGGATTATAAATAATACATTTCATGCTCACCTACCAACAATATTACCCCAAAACTAAAGCCTCTGGTATTTTTCTAGCAAGAAATTCCTACTTTCATATCTCCTATCAGTTGTATTTCATGTGACTCTTTGGCTTTTGTTATTTAGCTGACTAATATATGGCATGACCTCTTAGCTCTTGAGGCAAATACGTAGTGACCAGATTTGTACTTCCTTCTTAGAAAGAACTCTAAGTGACCAATTATTCCAAGAAGAATATTGTCCTTTGTTAGAAAGGAGCTGCTAAGTCTTTAATTTGGTAAAATTGTGAACAATCATTCTTTAACAAACATTTAATTTCAAAATGGTATCTTCTGTGGCGAAGAAATTGTTAGGCATGGGGGGAATATTTACAAAAACAAGTAAGATTTTGCAACTTAAACTGAAGGAGTGACCCAGATACAGTTTAAAAAAATGTATTGCAAGAAGTGATGAGTCAGAGCAAGTAAATTGGACAATTCTGAGTGAAGTTGAGTTGACTTTTAAAAGCAATTTTTTCTTTATTTAAATATGATGTCATTTCTCCTCACTTTCCTTCCTATCTCTGTATTAAACCAGTGGCTATCTGTCACAGATAGTTACTATTACTGTTAATCACTATCCCCTGACCATGTCCTTTGTTTCTTTGCCCTTCCTTTGCCCTTCTATATTTAGTCGCCTTCTCTGCCCATGTTTACCCATTGAATTCCTAGCAATCCTTTAAGACTCCTGTCCATCCTCCATTAGAGACCCTCCTCCTTCACTTTTTCTGCATTTATTTTCCTGAGGCTGAATATGGAACTTCCTCCCTTAGACCTTACATAGACCTTTACTCTTTTCTCATGTATTTACCTTGTTGTAACTTTATTTTAGTTTTTGTGTATGTGAATGATGTCTCCCCCTATGACAGTCAGGTTCAGGTATTTCAGGAAATACCTTATACTGAGATACTTAAAGCACAGGTTTTGTGGATAGCATACAAAACTCTAGTAGAACACTTACTCACCCCAAAAGGATGTAAGTCAAACTCTTCATCTCACTACCATGCTGGTTCAGTCAATCAATGAGCATTTAACTATGACAGGAACTATGTAAAGGACTGGAGAAAAAAGGTAGAAGAAAGGAAGGAAGCAAGGAAGGAAGGAAGGACTGGGGAAAAAGGGGAAAAGAAAGGAAGGAGAGGATAAAAGAGAGAAAGAAGAATGTTGGGAAAGGAGGGAGAATGAAAAGAAGAGGGAAGAAGGCAAGGGAAGGAAGAAATTTGAGATGGAGGAAGGAAACAACAGAGGGAAAGGAAGGAAGGAAAAGAAGAAAAAATGGATCAGTCAATGAGCATTTGTTAAGTTCCTGCTTTATTCCAGGCATTACACTAAGTGCTAAGGATATGCTAAGGATACAAAGAAAGCCAAAAGAGTCTCTGTTCTTAAGGAGCTCAGGTTAATGGAGGAGAAAACTTTGTATAAATAAGCTATAGGTAGGATAAATTGGAGATAATCAACAAGGGAAGGTACTAGTATTAAGGGAAATCAGAAAAACATTCTTACAGTAAATGGAATTTTAGATGAAACTTGAAGAAAGCCAGGAAGCAGATAAGGAGAGAGACTTTCAGACATATATGGGGAACAGGTAGTGAAAATGCCTGGAGGTGAGCTATGAAGTGTCTTATGAAAGAAGCAGCATGCCATTGGATCCAAGAGTCCTTGTGCCAAATAAAGCTAAAAAGACTGGAAAGGTAGGAAGGGGAGCAGATTATTAAGGGATGTGAATACCAAACAGAGGATTTTGCATATGATTCAGGAGGTAAGAAGCAATTGGAATTTATTGAATGATGTCTCACTCTCATGTTCTGACATGGTCAGAATTCTGATTTAGGGGGATTGAAATGATAGCTGAGGGGAAGAAGGACTGTAGTAGGTAGAGCATTGAGATAGGGGGCAAATGACTTACTCAGGGTCACACGGTTAATTTGAAATAAGTGATGATAGCAGGGGTAAGATACAAATATATCTTTAAGGGAAATAGATAACAAGTATCCCTTTTTCTTCACTTTTCCTGAAAGCTCATCAAGGAAAAAAAATTATTCTGAGAATCCCATTAGATTGTAAACAGCTTAAACTTTGGCTGTGTTGCCTGACTTCAGAAGGTAGAAGAGAACATGGTAAATATGTTTAGACAAATATTCACCTTAAATATTCTTACTGTAAGATCCTGTGATTCAAATCCAGTCATAAAGTATGGTGAGTTTTGAATGAGTTAGTGGCACTAAGCCTCCCAAAACCACAGTGAGTCAATTTAATTACATGATTTTTTTTTTTGCTAGAGTAAATGGGAAAATGATAGTATCATTAAGGGCAATAGAGAAGTTGAAAGAAAGAGGGGAATCAGTTTGGTGACAAAGATAACTTCATTTGTCAGGCACATGGAATTTGAGGTGGCAGAATATCCAGATGGAGCTGTCCAACTAACAGCTGGAGATAAGCAGGGTTCACAAGGGAGATCAGGACTAGAAATCCTCCACCCAGGTACTAATTAAAACCATAATAGTGGATTGGGTCTTTGAGTGAGAAAGTTGATAGAGCTTCTAAGAAGTGAGGACTGATTCTTGGGAAACTCTGAAATGTAGAGGTGAAAGAGAAAATGAGAAAGATAATAAAGGAGCAATCAAGGAGATAGAAGGAAAACCAGATTCACCATCTTTAAAACCTGAATAGGACATTTTCAGAAAAGAAGGGGGTCTTCAATAGCATCAAGTGCTACAAAAGTACACACACAGTGTCTTCTCATATCTCTCCTTTGGGGTCAAGCCTGATCATTATCATTTCAAAACATTCAGTTTCAATTATTTTGTGGAGATTGTTCTTTCCACTTATGTTACTGTAGTCATTTAGTTATTGTTTTCCTATATATTTTATGCTGTATCCTGGCTTTGCTTAACTCATTTGCATTAATTCATATAAGTGTGTGCTTCTCTAGATTCGTCATATTTGTCACAATATTCCATTACATTCAAGTACCCAATTTGTTTAGCCATTTTCTAGGCAGTGGGATTCCAATTTACTTCCAGATCTTTGCTATCACAGTAAGTACTACCAGCTCTTTTTGTGGGGGCAAAGAAATGGAAACTGAAAGAATTTCCGTCAGTTGAGGAATGGCTGAACAATTTGTGGTATATGATTGTGATGGAATACTATTGTGCTATAAGAAATGACGAGCAGGATGCTTTCAGAAAAACCTGGGAAGATCTACATGAAATGATGCAAAGTGATGTGAACAGAACAATAACATTGTACACAGTAACAACAATATTGCACGATAACAACTGTGAGTAACTTGGCTATTCCAGCAATACAATATTCCAAGACAGTTCGGAAGGACTGGTGAAGAATGCTCTCCACCTCCAGAAAGAAATGATGCTCTGAATGCAGATCAAAGTACAGTTTCTTTTTAACTTTCTTTATTTTTCTTGTTGAGTTTTTTTTTTTTGGTCTGTGTTTCTTTTGCAACATGGCTAACAATGGAAATGTTTTTCAGGATTACACATGTTTAACTTATATCAAATTGGCTTCTAAAGAAAAGAGTAGAGGAGTATGGAGGGAGAGAATTTGGAACTCAAAATTTTTAAAAGCAAATGTTAAAAATCACTTTTATATGTAATTAGAAAAAATTAAATATAATTTTTTAAAAGTACTGCTATAAATATTTTGGTATGTAGAGAAGTTTTCTCTTTATCATTAATCTCTTTAGCTATGTATGTCCAATGGTAGAATCTCAGGGTCAAATAAAAGGTCTCTTATTTTTAAAAGCCTTTATGTTCCTTTTCCTTTCCAAAGCTATTCTCTCTTAAAAGGGGGTGGGGGAGGTTCATAAAAACAAAACCCCACAATCTAAATATAAACACTCCAGTTTCATTTTGTTTTATTTTTATTTTAATTAACTTTTTTGTAAAAAATAAATTTTTGATATAGAAATTTAAGAAAGCCCTCAACTCTCCTAGCCACAAAATAAGAAGTTCCTACCAAAGAGACAAATGACTAGAGGAAAGAAGGCTTTGAAGCGAATGGTACATCAGAAGAGATGTTTGCTTAGTTTTCCCTACTTTGAACTGATCAAGAATGCAGAAGAGCTGAAATGAAATAAAAATTACCAAGCAAGTAAAAACCAAAGAGGTTTTTAGGTTCACATGCTGCTTTTCTTTTAATCAAGTCATTTCCAAAAGGCTCATGAAAAATCAGCAGTTCCTGTTTTTGGAGGATAACTGTGGTTCTGGACAAAGTTTCTTTCCAATCAATTCTTCCCTATCCAGGTAGAAAACAAGATAATCCTCTTTGGGGAATTCTCATTAGGATTTATTTTTTACAATCCTGAAAGGTTACTGGAAATGGTTGCTGCTGATTTGTCATTAGACTGAATCAGAGCAGGGATATTTTTGACTTCCCATTCAGGAGGCAACCTGTGTGAGACAAAAGAGCATTTCATGGTGGTAGGAACTTAATACTTTCATATTACCCTGGAAAGTTCCCAGATGATAATTGCAACTTAATTACTGGTTACTGACCAAAAGAGGTATTTGACTATTTCTGCTTTGGGAAGCAACTATGAGGGACAATGCATGACTTGACGGTCATTTGAAGTTAATACTTGGTCATTTAAAAGATAAGATCTGCCTACAACAAAAGAGGTGTAGTACATCAATTTGGAATAGCGTTTTAGAAACCAAGTGTGGGAGTTTGAGGGGTTAGTCGTATTTTGCTCTGTGTATATACGCATGTGCCTGTGTGTGTACATTTAATTTGTATTTTGGGAAATCTCCCATTGCTCTGACTTCACATGAACTCATTTTTGTCCTGTGGAGCCTCGCTGGTAAAGAAGTCATTCTGTAGCAAACATTTTCACTTAAAAGTTGCTTAGCAGTGGGACAGAAACAAAAGAACTGAGCAATTGGGTTTATATTTAGCCATCTATCTACTTGCATCTGGAATGTACTTCGGCAGTAATTCAAGAGGGCCAGGCCATTTCATGCCTCCTGCTGCTAAATGAATGTAGGAGCAAAGCTGCTATTTTCACTGTGTAAGACATTTATTGTTGGTAAAAATTCACCCACTTCCACATAATCATCATCCTAGCAAATTACACCATAAAAATTCAACTCTTTATATATAAGGTGGAACAAGATGTTTTTTATCCAGAGCTAAAATTAACAACTGAATCATTCACACAAAATAGAGTATTATCAAATATACAATATTTTCATAAATAGATCCTTTCTTTCCTGGGAATGTGCTCTGTTGGCCCTGATGGCAGATCTTTGCATCTTGCTGCTTTTTTGAACAGAACTGGTTTTCCTGTCTTATCATGCAGTTGTTGAGCATTGGGACACTAATAGGAGTATCTACTGCTACTAGGATGAATAAAGCTTGGTATCAAGCTAGTCCTATTGTAGAGTTCTTTAAAAAAAAAAGTAAAGGTGTAAATACTGACATGCTAGTGAGAAATCAGTGGACCTAAAGTTACTCCCTCCTTAGATATCCTCAGATTTCCAGAAATCTGCATGAGTCCCTTTGACTCTTGGGTCAAGGGAACCTTGAATCCGTATTTTCTCTTAGTGGTGGTTGTTTAAGCTAGAAGCCTGAGTCATCTAAGTTACTTTCTTCCATGGAAGTTAAATGTCAAAAAACATTTGCAGTCAGGCTGCTTTTCAATCACATGTGGAAAAAAACCCAAGTAACATTGTGGTACATAGGCTAAAACTTTCTGAAAAGGAGTATTGAATTTGACATTAAGGTTTGGCAGCAGCACTGGAGAGACAATTTCCAAAACTGACAAAGGCTATGGGTAGAAGAAAGGAGGAAGAAAGATTCATCTTGTGTCTCATTTAAAAGTAATCATTTTATGAGATAGTCAGATCAACAAATGTGGATCAAAAATCTTTCCAGGACTATGCTAGGTGTTGTTATAGATACTAAAAAAGGAGAAGAGGCATCCTCCTTTCCTCTAGGGTTAAAATTTAGTGATGGAGATATATATATATAGATATGAACTATAACATATGCATATAAAATATATTAATGTAACAATATAAGTATAATATATATAAATGTATTTGAAATATTAGGTTGGTTTCCTTGATTGTTTTCAGAACATACTGTCCCTTTAATTACTTGCTACTTTGAAGAGAATAAGAAACATCACAATGTCTTAGATGACTGGTTACTGTAGCTTCCTTCCCAGAATCAACTAGTCCCACCTATGCCGGACCAAGAATTCCCTCAACATCTACCTGACGAGTAGTCATGCAGCCTTTATTTGAAGATGAGGTCATTCCTTCTACTTTGTCATTATAGTAATTGTTGGAAAGTTGTTGCTGTTGTTGTTATTTTATTTTTATATCATTTTATGTTATTATTTTCCTTTTATCCAGATTAACTTTGCTTATGTCCATCTTTCACCTATTTCTCCTCATTCTGTTCTCTAGGGCCAAGCCCAGATTTGTTCCTCCTTAGACATCTTCAGTTTCTCAAAATCTGCATGAGTTTCCTTAACTCTTGGAGCAAGGAAGACTTGATTCCTTAGCTTCCATTTGTGTTATTTGTGTTAGTTTCCCAGTTTTGTCCCAGTACTTCAGAGTCCTGAAAGCAAGTATCATCTCACCACCACCACTGATAAGGAACAATCTCTTTTCGAGGCAGAACATCCTTAATTCCTTTGAATAATGTGCCCATCACGAAGTGATAGTTGCTCAGATGAAGTCAGCTTTATACTTAGTAGGATTTAATTTCTTTTCTTATAAGCAGTAGCTCCCAAACTAATTCTCCCTATCACCAGTCTGAACCCCCCTTCCCAGTCTGTCATATACACTGCTTCCAAAATGATATTCCTTACTCATAGCCCTTATATCAGTCTACTGCTCAGAAATATTTAGTGGCTTCACATTGCCTTTGGAATAAAATGTAAAACCAGCCTGTCATTCATTACCATCTACAGTCTGGCTCCAGTCCACCCTTCTAGTCTTATTCCACACCACTTACTTCACAGGGTATATCCTATCACCTTACTATTTTCACAATCCCCTTGGTCTCCTCTTCCAGTTTTAAGCTGTGAGCCTTCTTTATCAGTGTCCCCCAAATCCAGATTCCCTGCAGAAAGACTGTTACTTCACACAAGTGTTTCCACTGGTTTCTGATAATACATTAAATACTAAAGTATTTGCAAAAAAACAACAAAAATCCACACACTAAATAGCTATGGCATATAGAGCCCTGTATTACAGAGGCCTACAGAGAAACCAAGTTTAGATAAAACATTGTCTCTGACTTCATAGAGTTTAGAGGCTCAATTAGATGATATGCTATGAATTACCACAGAGGAAATATGTAATGGAGTTGGGAGAGAGAAAATAGGGTAATGAGATAAAAAGGGTTAACAATCTATAGTATGAATATATTCTTACAGTTTAATCCTGGTATTCTACTGGGTATGTAACTTTATACCTACTCTATATTTCCTACCCTTTTTGAGGAGGGGGGAGGCAGTTGGGGTTAAGTGACTTGCCCAGGGTCACACAACTAGTAAGTGTCTGAGGTCAAATTTGAACTCAGGTCCTTGTGACTCTAGAGCTAGTTACTTCATCCACTGTGCCATCTAGCTGCATGTTCCCTACTCTTCTAAGCCTTTAAATTCTTCTCTCTGCCTTTAAATTCTTCTCTTCTCCTTGAGATTAATTTTGTCCTAATGCTATGACCATGGAACCAGATAGTAAGTTAGGTTGATAATAAAACAACACCTTCTTTTATGAATTCAAGTTACCAAGCCCAGAGGAATGACATCTCACAGTTAAAAAGAAGCAGCAGCACATATAATTTCTAATTTACTGTCAATGATTTTTTAAGCCCAGATCTCCCTATTTCACCCAGGCTAGAACTAGCACAGGGATTACTCACTGGCCTGGTCCCACTTTATCAACATGGGAGTTTTCAGCTACTCATTTCTGACCTAGAAGAGCTCCTGCTTCTTTAAGCAGTCTTTTAGCCTTCCTTCCCTACACTCCCATGGGCTTACCATATTAATGTCTAATATAATGTGGACACATGATCCATTTAGCCTACCACTGAACTGTACACTGTTGTGAAACTGAGCACATGTGATTCATCAGTCTTAGCCTCTTTATGGTCAGGTCTGTAGGTGTGTGATTTCAAAAGACTGTGGAAAATATCCCATTTAAAAAAAATGAAAAGAGAGTGGCATATTGAAAGACTACTGCATTGGATAAGGATTCTTAACAGAATTGCAGAAAATATAATTAAAGGGATGAGTAATTATCATATAGAGAAGTAGTGAACACAAAAGAAAACTGGCAAGGGTTTCATCATGAATAGGTCATTCCAAAACAAGTTCATTTCCTTTTTTGACAGGGTATCTAAGCAGGTAAATCAAGGAACTATTATAGATACTAGGTGTAGATTCTAACAAAGTTTTTGACAAAGTTTCTTATGCTAATCTTAGGGGAAAGGAGTAATGTAGGCTAGATTGTGATTTCAGTTAAGTAAATTTGAAACTAATTGAATGACTGGACCCAAAGAGTAGCCATTGTTGTTTCTTTGTCATGTTAAAAGTAGCTTTCTTGTAGAGTTCTCCAGGAGCCTACATTTGCTCCTGTGCTGTTGAACATTTTTATTAATGATTGGGTAAAGGTATAGATAGTATACTTAACAGATTATGAAACTGATGCAAAGCTATGGTAGTTGACACATTGGATGATGGGATCTAAAAAGAACTCAGCATGATAGGACATTTAATGGGAGAAAATGTAAACTCCTACACTTACATTCAAAACATCAACTTCCCAAGTAGAAGATGGGGAAGAGGTTAGGCAATAGTTTATCTGAATAAAATCTGAGAGGTTTATTGTACTCTATGCTAGGTATGAGTCAGTAGTTCAGTATGACAGAAAAAAAGAGCTAAGGAGATCTTAGAATACATTGTGAGGCATGATATGTTTGTTGGACTAGGAGAATTCTGATTTCATTGTATTCTGCCCTGGTCAGATCACAGCTGATGCATCCTGTTCATCTTTGGATAACACTTTTTAGGAAACACACTGGTAAGCTGAAGACAACCAAGATGGTGAAGTCCTTTGAGAGCATCCCATAGGAGAATCAGTTGAAGGAACTGGGGATGCTTAGTCTGAAGATGTGAAGACCTAGGGAAAGTGGGTTAATTATAGTTTTATTCAAGTATTTGAAGAGCTTTCACGTTGAAGATGGATTATATTTGTTCTTGGTTCTAAAGGGCAGGACTGGGAGCAGTGGGTACAGGTTTCTAAAAGGAAGATTTAGGCTCAATGTAAAGAAAAAACATTTTCTCACAATTAGAGCTATCTGAAAATGGAATCACCTATCTCAGGAAGCAGTGGGTTTCCCCTTACTTAAAATCATTAAGCAAAAGCTAGATGATCACTTACTGGGAATGTGGTAGAGAGGATGCTTGCTCAGGTCTCAGTAGGACTAGCCAGCACTTGAAATGCCTTATGACTTTGAGAATCTGTGATTCATTGAATCTGGTGAACAGAGCTGCCCTTCATAGTCTTCCATGATGGATCTGAACAAAGAACTTCTCACTACTGACCTTATTTCTTCACCCTCAGTTCAATGGTCAAAGCCTAGACAAGCCTGTAGCCCACCCTCAATTCCCATATTTCCATAGGAAGTGGCTTCTCTTTATGGGCTCAAAATTCATATTTCCTGGGTTTTAGGTATTTTTGCCTCCCTCATTTCATTTTAGACATCTGCTTGTTCTGGATTATAGTCTATTGGATACACCTCAGCCTCTCCCATCCCTAACAAATGACAGGATATAACTACAACAGAATGAGATTCCAATATAGGTCCCCTGTCTATTAGGCCAGTGCTCTTTGTACCATTTTGTTTTTCTAAGTATGTTAATTATGATAGAGACAAGTTTAAATTAACAATTAAGGCCATTTTTTCCCCTATAAAAGTTCTATGGTAGAAGGGATATTTCTGTAACAGTATTAGAATCTGAGAAAAAAAGATGAGAAAACCTTTTCACATTTGATTTAAATAACAACCTCTTCTTGGTAAAAAGCTAAACACCAACAGTAAAAAATTCAGTGTTCTACAGGCAGAAAGTAACTTAATCTTACATGTTCTTTTGCTATGTATAAATCACATACATGTCTCAAATACATTCCTGTTGCAACCTATTTTTAAAATTGAATTCTGTTTTCTTAAATTTATCATTCTTTAAAAATTCCAGGATGATAAATTCATAGGAAGTTAATTTAAGAGCATCAGAAAGATTTAAGATTTTATAATGAGTGATCTAGTGTAGTAAAACAGAAAAGAATATAGGATTTAGAGTCAGAGGACCTGGATTAGAATTCCATGTCTACCACTTACTTGCTTTTAGATGTGCAAATCACCTAGCTTCCTCCGGCCTTAGCTTCCTCATCTAAAAAATGAGGAGTGGGGCCTGTATGGCTTCTACTAGCTCTAAGCGTTATCATCAGCCTGCCTAACATCACTTGGGCAGTGCTTTTGTTGAAGACTATCGTTATTTATCCGTATTTGTGCACTCACAAATCAGTGTCAAAGATATTATCCTATTGGGATACATCTGAGTCATATGCCTTACCTCCTAACTGACTGTAGAAAATAAACGTAGCTAATTCATTTTCTAGCAGTACTCACTTTGCAGTACTCGCTTCTCCTTAACCTTGTAAGAGAACTTATCCTAGTGGTATCACAGGTGTATGTTTCATAAAGTGATCTTAAGTAACTTACCATGAAAAACATTGCATGAGTCCAAGTCATTTTTTGCAACAGAATTGTTTAAGTCAAACATTCAATATTAAATTTAGATTTAATTTCTGTTAACATAAGATGGAACCATGTGACTTATTTCAGTTTGTTCATTTGACTTATTTCAGTTTGTTCATTTGAAGTATGATTGTTTTTTGTGAAAAAAAAAATTCTGTGTTTGGAAACTTTGAAAGTGCTTTGTTGTGCTAGTGAGAATATGCATGGTTCAGGCTTACCCTTTTACTCTGTGTTAACTCATATTGCTAGTAAATTAAATGACAGATGGTGGGGATTATTAAATGCATAATAAGCATTGAGTTTACCAGGCACAGAAGAGAAGGAGGTTATCCTTTATGCAGCTGGTGATACAGCTAAATTGTCCTTTGCTAGATAATGGGTATTTTATCACCCTGAACTGTGTGATGTGTTTAATAATTTGGAGTTCCTTTTATGAATTACAACAGATTTAGAATGTTCAAAGCCACAGCTTACTGCTTCCTTAGCTCCTTCAAGCAGAATTTAGACTTTTGAAATGGGTTGATTGCTTTTTAAACACACAAAATAAAAAACAGATGAATAAAGCAAGTTTGGGGGTAAAATTGAATTTTAAAGGTCATATCTTAAAAGTGGGCTGGTCCAGGAGATAACCAAAATGTAGAGGTTGTGTTGCACTGCTCCCCCTAGCCTCACCCTTTGTATTTGCCATGACCTAACTAAAGCTATGAGTACATTCTGTGATGTAGGTTGTAATCTTCCCACTTGGGGATGCACAGAGGAATAGTTCCTACACAGTTAAATGCCAGAGGCCTATGATAAACCAGAGTCAGAAGTCACAATATAGGGTTGCTAAGCAGATGGATCAGAGGCAGAAAGCAGCATCCAAAGTAAATGTACTAGCAAGGAGTGATGGAATCATGAACTGAGTACAAGACAGGGCGATGTAGAGATGTGGTCTTGGGGCCAACCTGCTGGGATGCAATATCAAGTTAAATAATAGAGATGTGAGTTCAACAAAGAGTATCTTCAGTTTTCCACATTCAGCTTTCTTTGGATTCAGATGTATTTTGGTGCCCAGCTATTCTCCAGTTCCCTCTAAATTAGCAGTAGCAAGACAGCTCTCTACCGTTACCCATGTTGCTCTCCATGGCAACAGTCTCTAAGCAGCTGCAGCCATATACCTTCCTGCCACCTTGAGACTAGATTTTGGAAACCTTAATATGACAAAAGGCAGTACAGAGAAGTGGATTTGGTGCTGTTTTCAGAATTTCTATCAACTGCCTTGGGAATAAAGGGTAAATAGTGCAAAATACTTTCGTAGCCAGCTCTTTGGCTCTCTAGGGCCCATGTTCAATATGACTTAAAAACAGAGGTTGGATTTGAGTAGCATTAAAAGAAATCCATGCAGGTAATGGCAGTAATGTTCAACATTAACTTTCTTTTAGTGTGATTATTTTACTTTTACACTTCCACTGTTTTCAGAAACACTTTGTATTATTTTCTATGTAAAGTTTCAACCTCATTCCCTATAACAATTTCCTACTTTTTGTCCCTTTTCCAGTTTGGGGTATGAGGTTGGAGTACTGGTCTGTTGCTTTGGCTAAAACTGAAGGCTTAATAAACAGGGCAAAAACAATTACCTTGACACATTCCCCTGAGAGTTCTCCCTGAAGGGTAAATATCTCAAGGGAAGACAGGACAGTATAGTTCCATACCTTTCACATATGAGGTTTTAGTAATAGCCCTATAAATCAATCTATCCAGGAAGACAAAGAGATCAAAGATTGAACTGGAGGCCACTGATTTATAATGTATTCCTGGAGATTTTGTCTTGGTACATACTCATGGAATCATATTGGATAAATAACCATTTATGAACCTTAGCTCATATTCATTAAATAGTCATAGTTGCTGGACACACTCCAAAGCAAGTTGAATGGATGCAGTTGCTAGTAAATACCTTTGGAGAGGATGGATGAAAATAAGTGACAGTGCCACTAGGGGTGGGCAGAGGCACTGGACCTGAAGTTGGATTGGAATCCTACCTCTGCTCGTCACTAATGTTTGACCTTGGGCCAGTCACTTCTCTTCTGGGTCTCAGCTTCCTCATCCCCAAAATGAGGGTTTCACCTAGATAATCTTGAAGGTTCCTTCCAGTTCCAGATCTCATTTCTTGTCTTAGAAGGTGCTGTCAAGGATGAAGTCATCAATGGCCCTTGGCACAGTGCCATCACTGCCAAAGCCTTTAGGTATATACTCTACCTTAAGACTTGTAATGGCTTTGCAATATGGCCCATGTGTAGGACATGGGGGAAAATGAAAAATAGAAAAGCACAGATAACTGGAAAAGCTATCCAGATAACTAGATTCCCCTAGAACTGTAGAGGGTTTGGTTAAGGATCTTTCCCCTCATGGCAACCCAACCAGTTTGGAAACAGAAACCCAGAAGTTTGGGCTAGCTCTTCTTTTAAAAGTTGGCTATAATGACCCCAAAGGGAGATCTCTTATTAAGGTTATTAGCAATAACTGCTGCCTTTCTGCCCTGCAGATCAGTTAGTTAACCTGACCTTCTTACCTATAGAGGAAGTGCTGCGATTAGGAACCTAGATGCAAGGGGCCTTGCACTTTTAGAGCATTTTTGGCAAAAGGAAAAAAAAAAACATACCCACACATGCTAGAGGATAACGTTACTTGGAGTATTCATGATAATTGATATATTTATTTGTAAGGCTTTCTGGGAAAAACAAAAAAGAAAGAAAGAAAATATTGCCAGTTTCATGTAGTAAAGCAAATGAATTTTAAAGCAGGGAAGGGTGGGAGGCTTCCCTGTGGTCAGGGAAGATTTTGTGATATGAAGAAATAGATACTTGGCTTTATACAGTTTTATTTCTAGACCACTCAGAGGGGTCTGGAAATAAAGCTTCATAGAAACTGTTACATTTTACTGTCTCAAGAACCAAGGCTTCACAAGTTGTCCCCAAAAATTCAATGAATTAATGACAAAAATGGAACCCACTCTCTATCTCTCCATTAATTATGGGCTTACTTATGAATAATTTCTGAAACATTTAAAGGGAAACTAATATTTACCTATTTTTTAAGACAAGATCTCACCACCATGTCCAATGAAATTAATGTCCAAAGTCTTTTTTTAATAAAAAAGTTTTTAATAAGGAGAATTGATATTAAGATCTTGGCATAGAAATACAAAACAAATACTAGTGATGTGCTTGAGAATATCTCATTTCACAAATTTTAAATTACGTTTTAGCATCTAGAGAGCATTTCACAGATGCCTAAGTGGCTAGGATATAAAAAGGATATTGGCGGAAAATAACTCCAAAGACACGCAGGATAGATGAAAGGTAGGCATTTAGGAGACAGAGAGTTATCACTAGTTATCAAAGGATAATGACTAAATTACCCTGAATGCAAGAAGAGGAAGGCTTAAAAAGGAAAATATACGAGACTATAAAGGTATGTTACCTTTCTTCTAGTAGTTTTCAGGTTGAAATGAAGCCATATTTATCAAAGCATTAAATGCATATTAAATATATATGTACATATATTCCTATTTCATGTTCATGAATGCTGCTATAATTTCTGAGTTGTTTATGTTTAAACAGAAAATGACATAGTGTAAGGGAATTTTTAATTTTATCACTTATTGATACTCACCAGTTTGAATGTTATAGAATTAAGAAAAGGTTGGATGGTCATGATCTCAGAAGAATCAAAACTGCAGATGATACAAAGAGTTATAAGACATACTCACGTATCTATCTGGGCACTCGGTTCCTTTGGATTTTGGTTTCTTTGTTTTAAAAAACCAAACAAAATCAGGGATGGGAGAGGAGAGCTATACTCATAAAATCATATAGTCTCGGAGCTACAAGGGGAACCATGGAGATGAGGAAGTAGATTATTTCTAAGCTTCCTTCCAGCTTTAAAAAGTATATATTTGTATGATTCCAAAGTTCTTAGCTCTACTATTTGCATTAAAGGGGAAATGTTATTATTATTACCTAGTAATATATAACCTGGTAAATGTTATACTTATCAAATCACAATTTCACCAATCATAAACACTTAAATAAACAAATTTCTTCCTTCAGATACCAGACTTTGAATGGTAGAGAATTTGTTTGCAGATGAAAAGCTAAATAGGATATCATCAGTCATTAATCAATAAACATTCATTAAGTGCCTACCATGTTTCAGGCACTGTGCTAAGCACTGAGGATATAAAATGAGGCAAAAGAGACAGCCTCTCCTCTCAAGGCACTTACAATCTAATGAACCAGCTAATGGATAATATATAGAAGAAGGATGAAATTTAGGTGGAAAATGGAGGACTACGTTAGCCAGAGAAAAGAAAGTATTTCCAGAAAACAGGAGCTGGGTAGCCAAAAAGATACTATCTGTGAGAGCCATTGACAGAAGAAGGTATGGGATGGTCACACCTAATTTAGGGGATGCTGCTCCTTAGATAAGCTTAGTTTTGCAGTTTAAAAATGCCATTGTGAAAACCTAATGAGTTATATTCCTATTGACTACCAGACTCAGATTATTAGAGCTAGAAAGACCTTAAAGATTGTGTAGTCTGATGCATTCATTTGACAGTTGAGAAAACTTAGGTTAAACAATTTGTCCCCAATTATCACAGAAACTTAGTGGCAGAGTGGGGATGATGCAGTTTAGGGATGCTGCCATGGTTTAGAGGTGCTGGGACCCCCAAAATGTCAGGGTACAGGGCAGTGACACCTGGAATGAATTCACATACTCAAACCATCTTCTAGTCAAGTGGCAAAATATATCATAATGTTGATAAAGCAGCTGGGGAACTTGCAAACTAATGATGATGATGCTTATATACAAAAGGGGACAAGGAAGGGGATGTATGGGAAGATTCAGGGAGTGTACAGAGAAAACTCTATTAGTACCAGATGGAGGAGAAGGGACAAGATTAATTCTGCTTCAGGTGCCTGAGACAGAGTGCTTGGGGAGGCACCCTGTGCCTTTATCTGAGGAATGACATGGTCAGGTCTGTATGTGCTTGCAACAAGGAAAGAGTTTCTCACAGAGGCCTACTGAGGGACTGAGTTGCTTCCCCATTGGGGCGAAGGCCCCAGATTGCCTCACTTCCATCGCGGTAAATTCTTCCTAGCTATGTTATCACCAAACATTAGAAACCCTTACATTTCTATCATGTATTTATTGCATATGCCTAGCAATGTTCTGGACATAGTCTTGTTCTGGAAGCCCTTGAAAGCCCAAAGCATAAAAAAGATAAAGTTAATCTAAAAACAAAGGGTATAGGCATTTATTAAGCCCTTCTCAAGTATCATTTCATTTGAGTCTCACAACATCCCTTGGGAAGTACATTCTATTAATTATCCCTATTTTATAGTTGAGGAAACAGAAGCAAACAGAGGTTAAGTGACTTGACCAGAGTCCCACAGCTGGTAAGTATCTGAGTTCTGATTTCAACCCAGGTCTTGCTGATTCCAATCTCAGTGCTCTATCCATCAAGTGAAGAGATCTTCAACTGAAGCATAAAGGACATGTGTTATAGAGAATTTCATGGTAACAAAAGTAGTTAAACATGGGTGTGTGTACTAAAAGCAAGTTCTGGGATCTTATCTGATCCCAGATTCGATTTAGATTCCCCCCTACCCTTGTTAAGCATAGCACAAGTGTAGTCTGGCCTGAAGGAGAAGGGACACAGACAATTTAATATGCTAAGTTTCCTCCCTCCCCCTCCTTACCAGTCTGTGCACCAAGTGAATCAAATTGTCCTGCTTGAGTTCATGTTTACTAGTGTTTCCTAATGCCAAGGGTATTTCACAAATGCTTTCATGCTAACTTGCTTATAAGCCTGTCAGACCTAAAACAACATGTATGGCTACACATACGCTGATCTCTATGGCATGGGTGCAATTTGAAATGAGTTCTTTAAATACTTGCAGATTTGTCGCAAAGGATTCAACTTGACCTTCTTATCATTGACCCAAGTCACAGGCATTTTTTTAAATTATTCTAGAAGGAAATCAAAGGAGTTAAGGTTAGCATTGATACAAATGCCTTCTAGTATCCATTCAGTATATATATATATTTTTAAATCCACTATGATTTAAACTGTGAAGGGATGACCTTGTGCCAGAAGTGATTCCATCAACAAGAGTAGAAATATTAGTATTCACCTTGGTCACTGCAAATATTCTTTTCTTGGGTAGTGACTGTGCATTAGAAGAAACAAGGTTTAAACAGATAAACCAAGCAGAACTCAATATAACAGACAACATAATTGGTAAAGTACTCTTTATAGTACATTGGACAGAACTATTTTCCTGTCTGTTACATTATTTTAGTTCAGTAGTTGAGATCTCTGGTGACACCCTGTGCTGAGGCTCATGCCACCCTGTCATCATCAGGAGAACACACATTGACTGCAATCTGGGACATGCTTCTTTATATTCTTTGTTTTACCAACTATGTGATAAATTACAGTGGAAAAAGTGCTGTCTGGGTTATCAGAGGACCCACGCTCAAATGCTACCTCTTACTACTTGTGTTTCCTTGGTGAAGTCACTTAACCTCCCAGAGCTTCAATTTTCCTTATCTGCAAAATGAAGAGGTTGAACTTAATGACCTCATTACTTTTTTTTTTCCTTTTTAAAAATGCCTCTCAGTGTTTAGTAATCCTGGACATGCGATAAATCCCTTAAAGAACATGGATTAATTTTTGAGTCCACCACTGTGCCATTAATTGGAATTGGATAGGCATGGTTGTATCCATATATGGTGAGTTGTGGTATTTTCCTCTTTAATACAGATGAAATAGATGTGTGGCCACATATATAAAAGAAATACTCAAAAGCTACAGTTTTCTTTTTTTTCGAAATGTCATTACTTCCTCAAGAAACATTTAGATTCCTTTAGGTCTGTTATGAAATGTCCATATAATTTCAAAGCATCCAGAAATATATTAAGAGTAGTATAATATTCTATATAAAGAGGCATAGGGATTAGAGGAGGTTTGGATTCTCATCCCAAACTGGATGACATTAGGCAAGTCTCAGTCTTTCTGCCTTTTTTTAATACGTGAAAGAAGGATATTAACACCTGTCCTCACCTACCTCACAAGATTGTTGAGAAAATAAAATTTATATATATATATATATACACACACACATATGTGTGTATATGTATTAGTGTGTATAGAATGAATCTTCCTTCATGCTCTGTTAAAATGGTCATGACTCATTATGCAGCCTGAGACTTTAATAAATAGTCCCTGCAATTTGTAATATAATATATTTTATACATATACTACACATACACACACACATATACACACACATATATATCTATATATACACACCACTTTGGAAAAACTAAATGTTTATATAAATAATAATAATGATTATTACCTTAATAATCTAGCTAAATGGTTAAAAATCAGTAACACTCTAATGGTGTAAGTTCCAATTGAGACTGAAATGTAGAGGCATATAGAAACATATATTATTTTTGAGAAGAAAAAATGATTCTGCTAGTGGTTTGGCTTCTGGTAAAACAAGCCAGACTTTTCATTCTTAAATGGTCTTGAGAGAAAGACGGAGGTAGATCGGGGGTGAAAAGAAGTAGAAAAG
Organism: Bettongia penicillata ogilbyi; assembly: GCA_023548195.1. Lineage (NCBI taxonomy): Eukaryota > Metazoa > Chordata > Mammalia > Diprotodontia > Potoroidae > Bettongia > Bettongia penicillata. Next base: position 1,586,883 of record JAJHZJ010000174.1, read on the forward strand.
ATGCAGGAATGAATGTTCACGTATAAACGAAGAGCTGTTTTCCAAGAAACAAACAGGCCTGAGAACCGGCTGAGGTGGTGTGGGCAGAGCAGTGGAAGGAAAGATGGCCTATAATAACTCTCCTGTACCACAGAGCATTTTTCATTTTTTGTATACTCATGAAACAATGCGGTAACATGAGAAGTTACACCAGACAGGTTTCCCAGTGCCTTGACTAGTGTCATTCAGATACTTTGGAGCTGTAACAGTAACAAGCAGACATCAGCCAACAGTTGTTTCCTTGACAAATGGCATCATGCTTGCTCAGGTGTGTTTCATTTCTTCTGTATGAGACAAGGTGGCTGTTTTCTTGGTTCACCTGGGAGCTTAATTGCTCCAGAATGAGGAGCTATGAACCAAACAAGCCCAAAGCCCTTCTCTCCACCTCCCCTGGTCTTTCTTTAATACCTGTTCCTATCTGGAGTATTTAGTTCAATCCATGGTGCTTTGTCTGCTAGGAATCCATGTGGCCTAGTTCTCTGGCATTTCTTTCCTGACTCTGATCTTCAGCCTTTCCCACTCTCTCTTACCCCTGGTAATATAAACCTTTGAGGCAGCCTGAGCTGAAGGAGGGAAACAATCTACTCTGGGACAAAAGCAGCTTTTTGCCTCCCAAACTAGAGTGAAAATCCTTGAATATGAAAAGAGAAACATCCGTCTGAGATGCCAGTCTGGGGCTTGGAGGGTCCTCAAGGGCAGCTTATTAGAAATCCATCCGCTCCACTAAAATCTACAAGGGTTCTCGAAGCAGATTAAGGCCTTAACTCTGGGAGTGATCACAGTCTGTCTCATTCTTTTGCTGCCTCCCAGACAGATTGTAAATCGCTCACAATCTCTTTCTTTTGTCACCCTCTCCCCCCATGGTGCCTAGATATGTTGGGCATGTAATCTGTACTTAGGTATTGAGTGCCTCAATATAGCTTTCTGTAAATAATGGTTAGGCAAATTCACTGCTGTTTTCAACCACAGTCATCTCAACTTTCAGTATCCCAGAAGTGCCTTTCTAACTGTTTCAAATCTCACTCCAACCTTCTTTCCTTTGTTTTACATTTAGAGGAGTCCAGTTTGTGTGTGACTGAGAACCAAATTAAAATATAATTGGTAAATATTTGGCAAAATAAATAAAAATACAGTAAAACGTAGATGGCATTACTTTGTGGTTTTCTAAGTTAGCATGTGGCCCACAAAAAATATTTCTCTTTGAGTTTTATACCACTGTTCTACCTAGTAAAAATAGATGTTATGTATGGTTCATGACTGTGTAAATATGCAATAGATGTTATGCAGGTTGTGGCTAGAGTTAGCCTTTATCCCCTCAAACTGCCTATTCCCCTTCCCCAAATGTGCACTCCTTCAAAGCAAGGGACAGATAAAGAACTCTTGGGACAGATAATTTAGAATCAATGAAACAATAAACCTTTTTAAAGCAGCTATTACAGATGCCAGGTGTTGAGAACACAAAGGCTCACCTTCAGGAACCTACATTCTATCTAAGGAATCATGTACACATGGAAGGTTTTACAAAATAAGTACAAGCTAATATGGAGAAACATCAGAAAAGCCAAAGGAAATCTGGAAAGATTCATGTAATAGATGGTATTTGAGCCAAACTTTGAAAGTAAGGAGGGATTCTGAGAGGTAGAAAAGAGAAGTGAGGGAATACATCTCAGGTCGGAGGAACAGCCAAGTGCAAAGGCATGGATGTGGTAGATAGGATGCCAAGAATAATAAGAAGTCTTCTTTGTCAGGTCAGTAGGACACATAAAGAGAATAATGTGTAATAAAATAGGAAAGGTAGGTTGGAGCCAGTTTGTGAAGTGCTTTAAGTGATAAAACAGAAATTTTTAATTTATTCTAAAGGCTTAAATAAAGATCCATTGGAGTTTATTGAGCAGGGAGATACTCATAGTATCCCCATTTTACAGATGAGGGAACTAAGGCAGCATTCAGGTATTTGCCCAAAGTCACACAGTCTAAGATCAGATTGAAATTCAGGCCTTCCTGACTTTAATCCTAGTTCTCTATCTACTCTACCATCTACCTGTTAACAAAAGTACAAGTAGTATTGTTGGATAATATAGACTATTCTCATTTCACAAAGCTGCTACTGAGTTGTACTAATTTCTGTACATTGTAGTTGAAAATAATAGCGATAAATCCCTTTCAGCTTTTTTCTGGCCATAGAGGATGGAAAAAAGACTTCCTATAGTTTATCCGGGGCAGCTTGGTGGAACAGTGAACAGACAGAATATGGGGCCTGGAATCAGGAAGACTTGAATTCAAATTCAGCCTCAGACACTTCAGACACTTACTATTTGTGTGACCCTGGGTAAGTCACTTAATCCTGTTTGCTTCAGTTTCTTCATCTGGAAAGTGAGCTGGAGAAGGAAATGGCAAACCACTCCAGCATCTTTGCCAAGAAAAAGTTCTAAATAGGGTCACAAAGAGTTGCGAAATGACTGAATAACAAGACAAATGGTTTATCCAGCAATCAGATTCTTTATTCTGGCATTAATGTGATACTCTTATCCCCCTTTTCCCTCTCTTCGCAATTTTCTAGACCATTTCTACCTTCCTGGGTTTGGTAGTTGCCAGGCAGTAAAATTACAGCTGTTTCTGAAGGAGGACAGTTTCAATACTTCTTTTTTTTAAAGAGGAGGCACATTTCTTATTTTAAAAGGTAGTTTCTTTTGTTTGGTGTAAAGAAGGCAGGATGACTAGTTATACTTTGGGAGCGGAAACTTTAAGAATAACTATTGTATCTGCCATCAGCTGCTGGGAACAAAATGGGATCAGCTAGTCTTTAATGTTCTCCCAAGCCAGGTTCACACACATGCCCAATTGTGTGGTTGAATGAAGGATGCAATTCATATATTATATAGGTCAAAACAAGAACTCAGTGATTTAGAGGGCAGCAGATTTTGTTGAAATCTGTCAGTATTGCTCATCTGACCAGGAGTTATAAGAAAGAAAATAGAAGACTTAGATTGTCATCTCATTACTTAGCATGATTGTCATCTCCAAGACTACTGAGGGTCTGATCCTCAATTACATAAGGATATCAACTCCTAACAGATATCATGTCCTAAAAATTGACCAAAGGTCTAGGAATGGATGTAGGTGAGTGGCAGCTATAGTGAACCTGGGTTTGTAGGGCCTCAAAAAACACCTGGTCCTGTTTTATATTTTATCCTGCTCAAAATTTCCCATTGTGAAATATTTTGAGCTAAAATAATAATGCTTATTATTTCTATATAGTGTGGAAAACATTTTCTTTTTGACATATGATTTCATCAGTGTAAGAGCTTTGCCTGAGAAAAAGTAGATTGACTCCCATCAACCTGCCCCTCCTCCAAACTAACCTACTTCTGTTGAGGGTACCAGCATACTCTCAGTGACCCAATTTAAAAAACTTGAAGTTATCGTTGAGTTTTTCCCCCATCTCTCTCACCCTTAGTATCCAAACAGGTTTTGTCAGTTATACCTATTCCACAAAAATACTCCATCTCTCAACTTTGGGCATTTTCTCTCACTGCCCCAGGCACGCTGGATGTTTCTCCTTCTTGCCTCTGCTGATGACCTCCCTGGTTTCCTCTAGGTCTCAACTAAAATCTCTTCATTAACTGGAAGTCTTCCCCAACCCCTCTTATCCTAGTGCCTTCCCTCTGTTAATTATTTGCCCTTTATTCTGAATATGGCTTGTCTTATATACCATTGTTGTATATGCAAGTTGTCTCTGTTAGATTGAAAACTTCTGTCTTTTGCCTCTTTTTGTGTCCTTAGTGTACTGTGTGCCTAGCACATAGTAGGTGATTAATAAATGCTTATTAATTGCTTGATTAAAAGATTAATGAATCTGCCTGCTGGAAATTCCAGGCTCTCTTTTCTCTGTTCTCTCCTTTACAGAGTTGCTAAAATGAGCTTCCTAAGGCACAAGACTGACTATGTCACCCTCCCTCTTTAAAAACTGTCAGTGACTTCCTATTTCTTGTGGCAGGAAAAATATAGTCCCCTTCAGCCTGGCATTCAAAGTCCTGCACATTATGACTTCAAGCTCCATTTTCTGACTTAGATCATATTACTCCACTCACTCAACATGAAGTCCAAGCAGACTGGTAGCTGTTCCCTGAACTTGGCTCCCTGTGTCTCCTTATTTTCCTTTAAGGTCTATTCGGATGCCAGCTTCTACTTTCTTTCACTTCCTGAGTTTAATTACCCAGTGATATGTTGTATTTCCTATGCCTAGCCTGCCTCTGTACCCCAGTGTCTAGTACTATGTCTTAGATCCAGTTGGTGCTTAATAAAATATCTGTTGAATCACATACAGCTATGCCAGAGTTGTAATATACAAAAGTACCTGATAAGTACAGGCAGTATTTACAAAACAAAGTGATGTGTATGACTGGAGGCAAGCTTATTGCCAACTAAAGGTATCTGAGAAGGTTTCCTGAAGGGAGGTAGTATTCCCACTACAAAGAATAGGTCAGAATTTGGCAGATAAAGATAGGGAGGAGGAGGACATAGGAAAGAGCCTAAAGAAAGGCACACAAAAGGCCAGTAGTTCAGTGCACGTATAAGAGCCTGAGGAAGTAAGTTGAAATGAGGCTGGGAATGTAGGATGTTGTGAGTTTCTTTAGGGCCTTGAATGATAGGTGAGTAATGTTGAATTGTATTTGGGGGCAACAAGGTCTTTCAAAAAGAGAGCTGGGGGCAGCTAGGTGGCATACTGCATAGAGCATTGGCCCTGGAGTCAGGAGGACCTGAGTTTAAATCTGGCCTCACACACTTGACTAGCTGTGTGACCCTAGCAAGTCACTTAACCCCTGATTGCCTTGCAAAAAAAAGAAGGAAAAGAAGAACTGGCATGGCTAAACCTATACCCAAGAGAGATGATTCTGGCAGTAGTTTAAAGGGCAGGCTGTAGAAAGGAGAAAGTAGAAGTAAGAATGTAAAGCGTCTATGATAATAGTCAATGTAGGAGCAGTCACTTACAATCCACAACACTCCTGAGTGAGACCCAAACAAGATTAAAATGTAAATGGGAAATATTTAATAAAAAAATACAATAAATATAAATAATATTACATTTTAAAGCTTAAGTCAATATGTGATCTGCAGGGATCCTTATGTTCAGATTAGTTACCCTGTTTCTAACTAACTTTGACATTATCAGTCTAGGTAAATCAAAATGAGAGCTTATATATACTAGGGTGGTTTTGGGGACTTTAGAGAAGGGAGAGGATGGATTCAGAGATATTACAAAGATCTTGGCAGGTTATAGAGGACAACAGTATTTCCAGAATTTCAGCTGCTACCTAATTAGATGAGAAAGAATCAAAGGTTAGAATATGGTGCCACTAGCAGAAATAATAATGTTAGGAGAATGTATCAGTTTAAAGGGGAAGGTAGTGAATGAATTGAACCTGAAACATACTAAGTTTGAGGTGCTGGGGGAATATCCAGCTGGAGATGTCCTATAGGCAGCTGGAGATATAAGATGTAGATATAGGAGACACCAGCACAGATGTGGCAGTTGAATCCATGGGAGCGAATGATATCGCTCAGAGAGAGAACCTAAAGAGAAAAGAAAAGAGGGTTGAGGATGGCCTTGGGCTAACACCAGTATTAATTAGGGCTAAGAAGGGAATGAGAGGAAAGGATGATTGACTAGAGAGGCAAGAGGAAAACCAGGAGACTGGTGTCTCTGAAGCTAAGGGAGGAGTAATATCCAAACATGAACAAAGTGATCGACGGTGTTAAAGGATGCAGAGAGGACATGGGTTATGATTTCAAATAACTATTGGTAGCTTAAGCATTCATATAATGCAATTAAGAATGCCAAATAGGAAGAATTTAAAGAAATATTGTTGTTCAGTAGTTATCAGTTATGTATGACTATACTACAGTGGTTTGCTATTTCCTTCTCCAGTTCATTTGACAGACGAGGAAATTGAGGCAAACAGCATTAAATGACTTGCCCAGCTAGTAGCACAGCTAGTAAATGTCTAAGACTTTATTCTTAGCAAGTAAAATCTCCAGTGAATTTTTTTCTAAAATAAAATTGAAATTTGAGTTCTGTACATATTTGAATCAAAACAGAAATAGAAGAATATTTTATGGTTTTTCCCATTCATTTTAATTCTTCTTTGCAACATGACTAAGGTGAAAATGTATTAAATAGGAATGTATGTGTAGAAGCTATATAAGCCATCTCGGGAGGGAGGGGAGAAAAAGGAGGAAGGAAGGGAAAAAAATCTAAGATATATAAAAGTGATTGTAGGACACTGAAAACAAATAAAATAATTTAAAAAAAGAAATGGAAGAATAGCTGTTACAGTTGTTGAGGATATTAGTACAATCCAAACACATGATAACATGGCTAATGATGATATATTTGGAAATTCTGTAAGTCAGATTGCATTCCTTCAAACAGAGCTATATATAATAGAAGCTTGAAATAATATAAGCTAACCCATGATGCAGGAGCCATCTTGTCCCTCAAACCCAAAATCCTCAAAGAGATTCTGCTGTCATTAAGAATCAGAGAAGGAGGCATTCCCAAATAAATTAGTGGTCAAAAGATTTGAATATTTTTCAAAAGAATTGCAAAGTATTCACGATCACACTAAAGAATGCTCCAAATCACTAAGAGAAATACAAATCAAACCAACCCTGAAATTCTACTTTATACCCTGAAAATTGACAATGATGACCAAAAAAAATGGAAATAGTCAATGTTAGATGGATTGTAGGATGGTAAGTGCACTAGTTGATTGTTGGAGGAACTGTGAAATGACATAACCATCTTAGAAGGTGATTTGGAATTATGCAAATAAAGTGACTAAAATTTCATACCCTTTGATCCAGAGACTTCATTACTGGGCTTATACCCCAAGAAAGCCTTTGATGGGAAGAAAGACCTCATATTCACCAAAATATTTATAGCAGCACTTTTGTGATAGCAAAGACTTGGAATCAAAGTAGATGTTCATTGATGGAGGAATGACTAAACAAACTGTGGTCCATGATTGTAATGTGATATTACTATGCTGTAAGAAATAACAATGTGACGAATACAGAGCAGAATGGAAAGATCTATAGGAAATGAGGCAGGATGAAGTTAAGCAGAGCCAAGAAAAACATATACACAGTGACTAAAGCAAAGTAAATGGAAAGAACAACCACACACAGAAATGTCAAAAGCAAATGCAGTAAAGCTAAAGCATGCCATGAATGGAGGATATCCCCTACCCAACCCTTCATGGAGATGGGAGGTGTTATACAATACTTATTTTCAGACTTTTTCAACATGTTGATCAGTTGTGCTGATTTTTCTTTTTTTTTCCTTTTTTGTCTTTAAAAATACTATATGTTTGTGGAATATTGGGGAAAATTGTGATGGTAAAAAAATGTTAAAATCAATAAAATCATAAAAAAAATCAAAAAAGGAACAGACCCTTCCAGCTGGACCATCCCATATATGGCTCTGAACCTTTCCTTTTAGGCTGTTTCGTAGTACTGGAATTCACACAGCCTTCATTATCTGCAAACCACCTCTCAGCTAGGGATGCATCATTATCTCCTGTTTGCAGCTGAGGCAGGTGACAACTTAAAAGCTAGGTGGCTTTCTCCAAAAGCAGGCAGAGACAATCTGGTAAAGATGGTGCTGGAGTTAGAACTCTTGAATGACCAGCATCTGGACTCGTACAAGAGTCATAAATCAGCACTGCCTCTCTTCATGTTCCTTTGAGCAAAGGAAGAAATGTGCTGGCAGAGTTATATTGAGCAGTGAGAAGATTCTCCCCAAGGCAGTACAGCACTGCAGTCTTGTTTAGCCATTCCTCAATCAATGAAGTCTTTTATAAAGTGGACAGTCTGCTTTCTGGTCTGATATGAGTACTCCTGCCCAAAGGAAAAGGATAGCCTTGGGCTGACAGAGAGGGTGTCTAAAGGTCCCGATTTTCTAAATTCACTTTGGAATTGGCATATACACCTGGTTCACAGAAAGAGGGAGGGTTTTTTAGGTCCCTGTGGTCTCATGAAGCACTCAAACGCTTGTAGTTCATGAGTCGTCTGCAGGTTAGTAAGTGATGTCCTTTGCTGATGCTTTTCTCTGTTCCTTTCTCACTTCATTCTGTCTTTCATTTTGAAACATAAATAATGGTGTACAGGCACAAAGATGGTAGCATGCCCTTAGTTCCATCTCCAGGAGCAGAGGCAGAGCCTCATTTATCTATCAAATGGGCAGATTACATCACTCCTGTCAGCTTTAATCAATAGAAGAGCCATTTAGCCGCCCATCCCGACAAACTCCTTTGGCCTGAGTTTGTGCTTAATGAGAACCTATCCTACACAGAAGATGGTATTTAAACTTCTAGTGGGAAAATATAAATGGCACCAACCTACTACAGCAGCAAGAAGTCAAAGATTAAGTGTATTCCCAAGAGGCAGGTGAATAGATAAGCTCTTTCATTACCCTGGGAGACTTAGCACAAAATAGAATCCTTCTTCTGTATCTGTTCTGTCATGTGGATAGTCAGCTTTTCATTTTCTCTGTCTGGACCATGGTCTGGGTTACAGAAGAGTGTGGAGAGAGGGAGGAAGCTGGAATTTAACAGGACAGGGCCCAGGAAGAAGAGCCAGTGTCCCAAATCCAAAATGGAACCAGAACCGATTTGCAGTCAGAACACATGAAAGTATCTTAAAGCACATTAAAGCAGTGGGACCAAAACCAAGCAGGTAGGAAGGGACCAGGAATACATAAATCCCAAAGGGCAAGGTATTTGATCAAAGTAAGGATAAGACAAGAGGTCAGCAACCTAGGAAAGCAGTTTGAGCAGCAAACATGGGGCATTGCTAACTCTTGATATGGACAGCTAGGTGGCACACAGTGCTGGGCTTGGAATCAGGAAGACTTTTGTTCAAGACTGCCTTAGACCCTTACTTGCTTTGTGACCCTAGGCCATTTATTTAACTTTCTTAGTGTCAATTAGGAAATTTCTCATCTGTTACTATTACAATCTATCATGAATGAGATTAGAGTTAAGCTATGTAAGATAACCAGATATGGGCTTACAAACCATTTTGCATCCTATACAATATTTATCACTTTAAACCAGATATTTGTTTTTTTATTTATTTAAACATTTTTTAAAAAAAAATTTGGTGTCCAAATTTTCTCTCTTGCTCCCTTTGGGAAGGCAAGGAATAGGATATCAATTATAAATGTGAAGACATGTAAAATATATTTCTATATTAGCCATTTTGGGGAAAAAAGACAACAAAAAATAAAGTGGGAAACAAGCCTGCTTCGGTCTGCACTCAGAGTTTTGGTTCTCTCCCTGGAGGTTCATGGCATTTTTCATCATGGATCCTTTGGAATTGTCTTCAATGCTTGTCTTGATCAGAGTGGCTAAGTCTTTCATAGTTGATCATCACTGCATCGTTGCTGTTTCTGTGTACAATGGTCTCCTGTAAACCAGGTGTTCTTAACCAATTTCCATGGACCCTTTTTGGAGTCTGAGGCCTATGGACCCGTTGTCAGAATAATACTTTAAATAAAATACAGAGGGTTACAAAAGAAATTAATTATATTGAAATATAGTTATAAAAATTTTTCTTCAAGTTCATGGATCCCCAATTAAGAAACCCTGCTTCACACTCTCAGACTAAGAGAGAACATGCCGACAAACCCCAAAAGTCAGAAGAAGTCTGAGTTGTGTGTCTTTGAAACAAATGTTTAGAAAGGGATAAATCTAAGGGGAAATAAAGCCTAAATGACATGAAACAGGTGGAAACTGTCAAATGGATGTCATAGGATACCCTAAAAACTCATACGTAGTACAATGGTTCAGTAACCTGCTCCCTCCCTTTTTTTCTCCTACTTGCAGGTTTGGAATGCCAGCATTTTGATTACAGCTGCTATTTTGTGAAGCAGTTTTGAAATGCATTTATATCTAAAGCCTCCTTTGGGCTGAGAAAGGCATGTTGGTAGGTTGCTGATTATCTTTAAGGAAAGCCAATGTTTTACTGGTGTGGCAGTGTATATAACATGAGTGTGCTAAGGTAGAAAATGACACATTGGAAGTCTTCATTTGACTCCCGTGTTAAGCCAGAGTTCTGAGTTGGGTTTTAGGGAGCACCTTCGTTTTAAGGCAAATCACCATCCAAGTTGACTCATATTCCTCCTCGAAGGCCTTTACTTTGTTTTTATCTCCTCTCAAGTAGAAGTTTATGATCCTATTTATGACCCTGAGTGACCTTGGCACCCTCCCCCATCCCCTCTGAAGAAAATGCTTACTGACATCAGACATATCTTACCAAGGTGAAGACACTAATTTTATGTGGCACCTGGAAAAAGAATATTACTTTTCTTTTTTCATACCTAATGATCTAGTAGCCATTAGCATAGTTTTATACAGATAAATGGAAAAAACTAAGCTTTGACAGGTTCTTTACTGGTGATGGATCCCTTCCTTATCTTCAATGTCTAACCGCATGACTCATTTGTATAATGAGATTGCTTCAGGAATTTTTTAAAAACCCACACATTTCTTGTTCTCTCTGTCATCTTTAATGTTTCAGACATCATTATGCTATGAGAGCAGCTATTAAGTTTGGGTAATATGTAAGATATATAAACTTACTATGTATGAGAAGTGTGATCCAAAAAGAACAATGTGGTGTCTGATGTTCATTAAAAATTTTTGTTGGAAAACTATCAGGTTTTCAAGTAAATAAGTAGTTAGAGCTTTGGCGAATGTGGTGAGCACAGAAATCCTTTTATTTTGAGGTTTGAAATAGACCACAGGATGTAGATAGAGAGTAGGATGCTGTAATTCATGTAGAGGAATCCCAAGCCCCATAACTCCTCAAGTCTATAAGGGGCTTATTAAAGTAAGACTTATCTGTCTTTTCTGTTGTGTTGCTTATAAAACAGGTCATAAACCTCTCTCTCCTTCCTGAATGTATCCATTTTCTACCTTACCTTGTATAATATTTATGAGATTATCCAATTTAGCATAAGGGATCATTAAAAAGTAAGAAAGAACCATAGGAGAGTTAATAAGATATAGTCCAAGTAGAGTCTTTTACATTTTGTAACAGCCTATTAAAATTACTCTCCTAGGTTCAATTACTAGAATTCAATGACTAATGATTGCCAGGGATTCTTTATACTCCAAAATGAATAATAATTAAGTCTTTTCTTCTTTTCGATGTATGTTTATAGCTTCTACTACTTTTAATTACAGCCATGCATATTGGATGAAACTTACGGGGAAAATGGCTAGCTCATTCATTTCATGAAAGAGTTCTTATAATGGGGTACATAAGACATGTCAAATCCAGTCCCTTGATCTCAGAAGACAAGGTCCATTCAGAATCATTTTGCACCACTGGGTCAGGCTGTGAGACCCACACCAGCAACATGGCAGAAGGCAGAGAGAATGAAATATTCTGTTTTCAGTATGCCATATCTCACATCTAGTGGTTAGGTACTGCTGCTAATTAAAAGGAAACAAATGATACTATACTTTATAGTGGTGCTCTCTAGTTCCACATACCTCTCTCCCTCTTCTGTCATGTTTTGACAGATGTTATCATTTGGCCAGTGTTTTTACTGTATTATCTGTCATTCTCCATGCCTTGGTACTAATTGTCCCATATAATTCTCTGATCTGTTTACTCAGCCCTAAGCTCTCCTGAATAGTCTGTCATGTTCAAATGCCTATTGGACTTCTCAAACTGGATGTCCTACGCACACCTTAAACTCAACGTGTCTAAAACGGAACTCTTCTTCCCTCTCCACTTCACCCTACCCCAACATCCTCCAAGTCACCCAAGATGACACCGTAGGCTTCATCCTTGACACCACAGTCTCCCCCTACATCAGTCTAAGTCCTGTTGATTCTCTCTTCTTTTTTGTTGTTCAGTCATATCTGACTCTTCATGACCCCATTTGGGGTTTTCTTGGCAAAGATACTGGAGTAGTTCGCCATTTCCTCCTCCAGCTTATTTGACAGATGAGGAAACTGAGGTGGATTAAGTAGACTTGCCCAAGATCATATAGCTAGTAAGTATCTAAGGCTGGATTTGAACTCAGGAACAGAAGTCATTCTGACTCCAGGACCAGCACTCTATCTTCTGAGCTATCTGGCTGCTCCTTCTATCTTCATAATATCTCTCAAATATGACCCCTTCTCTTCTCTGATACTGCTATGAGTCTGGTGCAAGTTTTATGACCTTATACCAGGAGTATTACAGTTGCCTGCTGGTTGGTCTCCCCATTCCCATCCATCCTTCACAGAGCTGTTAATTGAGCATTCTACATTGCCAATCTAACCATGTCACATCCTTCTTCCTCCAATTCAGTAAACTCTAAGGTCAGTCAGTCAATAAACATTGATTAAGTATCTGCAGTATACTAAACACAGTAAACAGCCCTGGCTCTCAGGGAGCTCAGTCTAGTAGGCAGACTACATGTAAACAATGAGGGTTTAAGACAGAATAAATTAGAAAACATGAATGGAGGGAAGGCACTAGATTTAAGGGAGAACTAGGAGAGTTTTTTTTATAGAAAGTGGGATGTTAGCTGGGACTGAAGAAAGGCAGGAGGAGAGCATTCCAGGAATGGGGGTCAGCCAGGAAATATACTGGCAATTAGGAGATGGAGTGTCTTGTTTGAGAAACAACGAGAATACCAGTATCACTGGATCTCAGAGTATGGTGTTTGTTATTAAAAGAATGGAAAGGCAGGAAGGGAGAATACGTCGTGAAGAGGTTTGAACATCAAATACAGAATTTTACGTTTGTTCTTGGAAGTGATAGGGAACCACTGGAGTTTGAGTAAGAGGGTGACAGTCAGACCTCCACTTTGGGAAGATCACTTTGGCAGCTGGGTGGAGGATGAACTGGGATAGGGAAAGACTTGTGATGGAGAGATCAACCAGCAGGCTATTGTAATAACTGTAACATGATAGGGACCTTCATCAGGCTGGCAGCACTGTCAGAAGAGAGAAGGGAATATATTATGAAAAATGTTACAATGGTAAAATCAACGGTCCTTGGCAACAGACTAAGTTTGAGTAGAGAGAGATAATGGCAAGCTGAAGATGACTGTATGAGCCTAAGGAACCGGGAGGATAGGGGCACCCTCAGCAGTCATAGGGAATTTAGGAAGAGGGGAGGAATCAAGGGGAAAGACAATGAGTTATTTGGACATGTTGAGTTTAACATATCTATAGGATGCCCAGTTCTAGGTGTCCAACTGGAGGTGTGAGACTGGGAGTCAGCAGAAAGATTAGCAGTAGATAAATAGATTTGAGAATTATCCGCATAGAGAAGATAATTGAATCCAAGAAAGCCAGTAAGATCAAGTGAAATAATATAGAAGAAGATGGCCCAGGACTGAGTCCTGTGTCCCTATTACCTCTAGAAGCAAATACAAAATCTTGTTTGTGCCCTGGCATATTTGTGCCTGTTTAGTTTGCTTATACTTTACTACCTTCCATTTACTTTGAGACCCAAGGACCTCCCTGCTTTCTCCCAGCTTTGCACACTTTCCCTGACTGTCTCCCATACCTGGAATCCTCCCCATCCTCATCAATGTCTCCTAGTTTCCTGGGTTTCCTTCAGGTCTCCACTTAAATGAGAAATCGTTCCTGAGCCCCCTTAAACCTGGTGCTGTCTCTGTTTAAATCTTGTTTGCACATAGCTGCTTTGCATGTTTTTTTCCCCATTAGACTTTGAGGCCTTGGAGAACAAGGATTTTTTTTTTAGTTTTCTTTGTATCGCCACTGCCTAGAACATAGTAGGTGCTTAACAAATGCTTGTTGACTTGACTGTCCCACATGCCAACCACCTAGCATTTAACTGCTGTGGTTTAATTTTATATTTTTTATAAGTTTATATTTTAAATATAGTGATATACATCTTTGTTTTCTGCATTATTTGAATTACATTCCTTGAAATTAAGGAGTCTTCATTAATGCATTTTATCCCCAGTGCCTAGCATTATGTCTGACACACAGCAGGTGCCCAAGAAATAAATGCTTGTGGATTTTAATTTTTTCTTCCAAATGTGTGTTCTCTAGTTCAGTTATTACTTAGATCTTATTTTCTTAACAACTACATGGAAAAGACTGAAGTACTTCGATACAACATTGTACATGGTACATGCAGTACACATAGTAGGAGCTTAATAATTGTTTATTGATTAATTTTTTCTAGAGATCAGTCAGTCAAAACCTAGTAGAAAAGGGGCCAAAAAGCTTCATTTGACATCGATTATAAATGGTCAATATAGTCATAAAACAATAGTGTACTCTTTAGTGATCTCTACTTTGGTTTCCCTTTCTCCCCTCATTTCTACGGTTCATTGGTTTTTCTGAGACCATATATAGTGGTGTGATAGTTCTCTCAGTCCAAATTCCCAATATTTTGTGGTTATTTTTCATGCCTGGCCTCTCACTGAGATACATCCTGTGGAGCCCTGATATTTTCCCAAATAAATCTATCAAGAGGCAGCCTAGTCAATTTTCAAAGAAATCCTATCATCTTTGAACAGCATCGCAAAGGTGCTCCAGCCAGCTATAGCATGGCTATTGAATTCTGATGCAGCATTTCAGAACTTAATATGAACTCCTTGTCACCCCTGACTTGCCATATGTTCTAACCTCACATTAGTGTGAAAGTGTTAGTGTTGTAGGGCATATCTGGTACCCCTATCATCCCTGTGCCATGTGCTTACATTGTTATCTGATGAAACCTCTGTTGTAATGAACGACATTGCCCAGCCAGAACTCCTGTTTCTGCAGAACCTTCTTTTCTGTTAAGTGAAAAAAAATTCAAGTCCCCTCTGAAATTCAAAATAAGCACTGGGCCCTGAGGCAGAACTCAATGAGGAGGAAGATGATTGGGGCTCTCAGTATGCCCTGCTATGCTCATCACACCAGCCTGGTTTGCCACTGTTACTACGCAGAGGAGGAGTAATTGTTGACGTGACCATTTCTTCTGTGTGATCAAGACAGGTCTGTGGGCAGTAGTGGGGTTAGTTACTAGCCTATGTATGCACATCTTTAGAAATAACCCAGGAATCTGAATGGGACTATGAAAAAAAAGGGGAAAGGCTGGGGGAGAGTGGGAGGGTGGAGGAGAGGGTGGGGTCTTGAATAGATAGAAATAACCCAGCAGGACACAGGAAATAGTGGTCTATACCTCTAGGGGAAAAAAAAGATCAAAAAAGAAATGTGTGCTGTAACAAATAACCTAATCAAGCATCCTCTGATGATTTAGCTAATTACTAGAACTCAGGAAAATGAGTAGGGGAAGAAACCTTTCTTCTTATTATTCCTCTTTGTTCTTCCTTCCCCTTTGCCCCACCTTTAAAACAAAGACAGTTCAATTGGAGCTGCATTTCATGCAGTATTTTTTCTAAATTAGCACAGGAATTCTCAAAATTTTTCCTTACACAGACCACTTTTAATAGAACAAGAGACCCTTAGGCCACCTACTCCACCTACTAAGAACTATAGAATCCTAGAGTTGGAAAGGACCTTAGAAAAGAACTTTGACGTTGAGATCAGAAGCCCTGGTTCAAATTCTGCCTCTGACACTACCTATGCAGCATTAGACTAATCACTTGACCTCCCTTGGTCTCATATTTCTTCCTCTGTAACAGGATAAGGCTGACTCATAGTCCTCTGGGGTCCTACCTCAGATCTAGGACTGATTATCTAGTCCAATTCCATCATTTCATAACTGAAGAAACTGAATCCCAGACAGGTTGTTACTCACTGTAGATTGCTAGCTCATGTCAAGTATTGGGACTAGAATCCAATTCTCCTGAACATAACCAGTATTCCTTCTATGACACTACGCTGCCTTTACATGAAACCACAGAAAATGGTCTTTAGAAGTAATGAGAAGAATCATGTTGTATTGAATGGAAAATAATTTTGATCTGAGCCTACAGTTTTATCAATGAGATTTTCCTGGTATGATTTCATGGGTGACCTTCCTTCATTAACACAGATCAATAACTTGTTTAGAACTTCTAGTCTGAGAGAATTGCTCTAACCACTAATAGACCAAGTGATTTGTCTGTGGTCACATATCTAGGATGTGTTAGAACTTGATCCCAAGTCTGACTTGAATGTCTTCTGTGAACTGTGTGAAATACTAGTGAGTAATAATATAACTGAATTATTCATGCCCAAAACAAAAGTATGGATAGTGTTATGTTGCAAACATTGATACTTTGAAGCAGCTACATTTGGGGCTACCTGAAGGGATCCCCACAGTCATTCAGTCAACTGTGGGCCACACCTGAAGAGGAAGTGCTCTAGGGATAGTGATTGGAGGATACTTGCTGGATGCACGCGGCTCTAAATTGTATCAAGAGAACCATTGATATCAAATTTTTCAGGACTCTCTTTGATGACGATTCTCAATGTGCTGTTTCCTTTCTCTAGGGTATTAAACACAACATTGTTTGAAAGCTGGGAAATCGTTGGACCCTACCCATCCTGGTGGGTTTTCAACTTGTTGCTGTTGCTAATTCAAGTCTTGAACTGCTTCTGGTCTTACTTGATTATAAAGATAGCTTGCAAAGCTATTTCCAAGGGCAAGGTAAGACAAGATCAACCCTTTCCAACATTTTCTGGGGAAAATGGCATTTATCTTTTCATCCAGTCTTATAGTAACTTTTATTATTGTTCTATATTTTATCAAAACAATTGTTCCTTAGCACTTAATGTAAACTTTTGTCAATTTAAGGCTGCATTTTCCTACTATTTTATTTCGTGTTCACTTATGGTGGAAAGTATTAGCATTGCTTCACAGATGATTACATGTAAATGTTCTACATTTACAGTTTTAGATTTAATGATGGCATGTTGTTTATGTGCTTTTTGTCTCTCATCGAGAAGAGAATATATTTTTTCTTTATGAGAAGAGCATTAGTTGAATAATGTTCTTTTTCCATTTCGAATACTTCTTTTTCTCAAAATTATGCTAGGAAAACATTTTCCTCCAACTGAATTTCAGTAAAAAACAAATTGAATCTCTGTTATTCACAGTAGACCCATGAGACTGATTTTCCTCAAAGTCTTCTCTGTTTCTAATCCTTAGTCATCTATTTGTATTTGACAAGTGATTTCTCTGAAACATCCTCTGTGACTTTTTTTTTACTTGTCTGTTCTCTTCCTCCTGCCATCCTGGAAGGCTGGGAAATGGAATCCTTTGCATGTAAGTTTCTTAGACCTCTATCTGTACTTTTACTGGGTAACCATAACCTGTTAGAGGGGGCTTTAAGGAAAGAATTCTCCATGCATATGTTTCTAACAGAATTGAATTAACTGAATGCACCAACTCAGGCTTGCTCATGATTAATATCCACTTCATGCCCCCACACACCACTGACTGCAATCTAACCTAGTGTGGAGGTGTCCAGTTTTCCATCCCTAGGATAAGCATAAGCCAGCATTTCTTCAGAACACTTACTGTATTGCTTCCACCTCTATCTGATCTTTTGCTATGGGTTTTGATCCTTAAAATGTGGGTGAGACCACAGGATGTATAAGTGGATGCATTCCATCTACATTCAACCTTTTGGCAAACAGACAGGGACAGAGTAGGAAATGCTAGGCTTTAGATCGTGACATTACTTGTTCTTCAGGGGAGAATGACAGAACACAGTACTCAGGACCAAGCACAAGACTAGGAGACAGGATTTCTGAGCCCCAATGCCAGATCTTCTGTGGTTTCTCCACCTGCCCTCCAGTGAGATATTTCTTCATCCTCTTCAGGGTTATTATCAAGGGATAATGTAGCACTGAAATTTTCTCCAGGGAAAATTAAAATCAGCCATCTAAGTTTGCCATGAAAACAGATGACCAGCTCCTATGTAAAGGTTAAATGTATGTATTAAATCTAAGGAAATTTTAAATTCCATTATCCAAAATGGTTTTACTTTTGTTTAAAGTCTTCATTTAGCAGAAAAAAAATTAGCTCCAACAGTTGTGTAAACTAATAGTTCTAGGACAATACGAATTGGATTGCTTTCATCCTTATTACTTCCTATTCTATCAGACTTGTCATAGTTTCTGTTTTTTCTCCCATTTTATGAAGAGATGGGCATTAGTTTCACTACAGATATCATGCTTGAGAGCATCTTAGCTGCTGTTCCTAGCTCATCTGTGGCATTAAGATTTCTTCTCAAGCATGGCTTACAAATTTGTGTTTCCCAGAGGAAAGAAGTGATTCTGGTGTCCTAGATTACCTTTTCTCTGAAGGTAGCTTTATATAGATTTTTCTTGATATAATTTAGCCCAAACTCCTCAAGCATGCAAATCTAGATTCTTTTTATTGGTAGTAGCATTTCTGATAAATGGAATAAAAAATATCCTAAAGCTTAACTTTAATAATGCTTGGGACCTATGCTATATTTTACCTTACAGGTAAAATAAATTGATGACATCTTTTAGATATTTGAAGAACTAAACCTCCTCAAGTTGGGGGACCATGATTGATGAGCTTTATATCAAATAGTGTCATATAGAAGCTACAGTATAGTTATTATAAATAGGTAAGCTTCTGTTTTGAATAGACAGCATTAGAAGTGATGAACAAGGTTAGGCAGATAGACACTGTGCCAGGCTAGTAGGAAGATTTTCAAGGCAAAAGACTGCTACTTCTTTTTTCCCCCACTAGAAAAGAGTTGCAGTGTCTAGGTTATTTCCCAAACCTTACTTATTCAGGATCAGCTGACTTTACTAATAAAGTTAAGCATTCTTAAGCACTTAGGTATAGGAAAGTATATAAGGATGGAATTCCAGCCATGGGATTTTAAGCCTTCTCATAAAGTGGTTTCACACACCTTCTCAATATAGAACTGAACCCACAGAATATCCTTGTATTTTTCCTAGATCTGCTGATGTCTTGTCATAATCCATGATTTCTCAAATTTCAAACCCCATTTTTCCTGGAGTCAAGATTTCTTTAAAACACAGCTGTAACATTTCTTCCTTAATTGGCTTAAATCTAGAACCTTCCATCTATCTATTTCTAACCAATGATTTATATGCATATTAAAGTCATAAGAAAATTTTACTAATCAAGACCTAAGTGAAATAAACAAATATATGAAAAGATAAGCATATCTTAGTATTTCTGTCTGGATTCTGTTATTTCATCCATAGCTTCTATTTCTAGGATTATAAAAATCAAATTCAAACTTTTTTTGAGCAGTTATAACAGGACCTGTTAGTACGAGAGTTCCAGGCTTTAGCGAACAACAAGATGAGCCAGTCTAGTTAAATATTGTCTGACTAGCAATCTTATCCTATTTAATTTCCCCTTTTGAAATCTAGCAGTCCTTAGCTAGTGGATTTGGTTTGGTAAGACTACTGAGGAATCATATTTTAAATGACTAAGATACCTAAACCTGAGTCCCAGTATTTTAACAGTTGACTCCTGTAATTGTCTTGCGATCCTATGGCAAGTTTTTCCATCCAGCGGTGCTAACCCATCACTGAATCATAGATTTACAGCTAGAAAAGACTTTGGAGTCCATCTAACCCAACCCCTTCATTTTACAAATGGGGAAACTGAGGCTCCAAGAGGTTAAGTGACTTGCCCAGGATCACAAAGCTAACAAACATCTGAGGCAGGATTTGAGCTTGACTTTCTGACTACAAGTTCAGTATACTATCCACTACATATATTTCTCTACCTTCTTTGCACATGGGAAAATGAGATGATTCTGAGAGTCATAGCTTATCAGAATAAGAGGGGGACTTTGAGATCATTTAGTCTGATGGAGCTGTTTGACAAGTGTTTGTGTCTATTTCAATGTTGTGTGACTGCATGTGCTTCTTGGCATGACCCCAAAAGAGATGACTTCCCATGAGCTGATTGTGTTTGGGCATTCTACAGGTGTCCAAGGATGACCGAAGTGATATTGAATCCAGCTCAGATGAGGAAGATTCAATGCTTCCTGCAAAGAACCCACACAACCCCACCACCAACACCAATGGGACCAGCGGCTCCAGCGGCACAAATGGATACCTCACAGGTGGTCCATGTGCAGAGGAACACTGACTACCCTAAACCACAAGACCTGAACAAAGTGAACTCTTTGCTACTGGAAGTATTTAACTAAGTTGCGAATGCAGTCCCTTTCCTATATCTCAGCATCAGAAACAAAAATTAGGATTATCAAGGCATTCTGATAGTGCACTGCCATATTTCCTGTCTGTGAATGAAGAAGACTTTCCATTCTCTATGTGTAGGCATGCTGTATGTATATGTTATTGACCCAAATGGGAACAGTATTTTCATATGTAATGTCTTTGAATATTATTTATTTTTTTGTATTTGTTTGTAAATCTGTGGACAAAAGGGAACTGCCTCACTCCTTTTACTCTGCAAATTCTTTATAAGAGAAAGAGATGCTCCGATCTCTTCTGTCCCTTCTTGTTGCTATAGCTTAGTCTGCTATAAGTATTTGTCAGCTTGAATTGTCACTTACAGTAAGCTTAAAGGCATCTTTGCAGATTACAGCTCAGCTTCAGATGTGTTTGCCTCCTTTGTGTTATAGTGCTGGTTTGGACGTTGCTGATCAATTCACAGTGGCTGTTCTCCCCATGTAAAGTTTAAACAGGCTGAATTAGTTTTGTAAGTAGTCTCTCTAATGTGATCAATTAGCAGTTCAAATTAAACAGTGGTTATTATAGGGTATTATTTTAGCATTGTTTTTAAACTAAATTGGTAGTTAATTACATTAGAATAGGCTCCGTTACTTGTGTGCATACCCATGATATATTTATGTCAATGGCTATCGTAAATTCCTAGTTACAGATTAGTTCTGCCTTGTGAGCTTAACCCCGGCAGGATACAGCATCTTGCCTTGCTTCTGGTTCAGCTGAGAAACATTTGCTCAGGTCCATCCCTGTAAATGGAGAAGTCACATTTAATATTGAGAATTTGTCTCTGTCAGCTGGGAAGAATAAAAGCAGAGACCCCCCCAGCTCAGAGATTCATCCTTATTGCATGCATGCGCAGAAAGGTTTCAGCCAGGCTTCGCCGCTATCCCTATAATTGCTGTAATAATCTGCCTTGTCATGGAAGAAAGTGATCTGAAAGTCTTGCTCAAACAGAAAAGTCAATTTTTAGAGCCTTCCAAGAATTCTCCCTCGTGTTGAGCACTTTATTGCATCCAGCTTTTAAAACTCCTATAGTATTTGACATGGCGTGTGTGTAAGTGTGTGTGTGTGTAAGTGTGTGTGTATGTGTATGTGTGCGTGTGCATATGTAATAGTTATGCCTGATAAAATCAGAAGGAAAAGGTCTTTTTCCTCATCCAAAAAACAGAACGAATTGCCTATTCCACAAATTAAGCCACCGTCAGTTTGATGCTCAAAATTCCTCTATATCACACTTGTTTAGTCCCTAGCAAAGTTTCCACCAGGCACTATTCCTATTGGAAACATTGACTTCCTCTTGGAAAATTGCTCTCCACAACAGTGGCTGGATCAGCAGGGAGAGATTTCTGGGCAAGAGACTTGCTTAGTGAAACCTCCTTTCTGACAAAGTTTATATATGTGAAGGAAGGAAGAAAGAAAGAAAAAAAGGAAGGAAAAGAAAGAGGGAGGAAGGAAGGAAGGAAGGAAGGAAGGAAGGAAGGAAGGAAGGAAGGAAGGAGGGAGGGAGGGAGGGAGGGAGGGAAGGAAGGAAGGAAGGAAGGAAGGAAGGAAGGAAGGAAGGAAGGAAGGAAGGAAGGAAGGAAGGAAGGAAAATATGAACCAAAGAAAATTTTTTAATGTAGGAGGGAAAGGGGAAGGAGCAATAGCTTTTCCTCCTTATCACAAGATAAAGAATCGTCTTAGCTAGAAGATCAGATATTAAAAAATGGAATCTTCCCACTTTTTCAGAAAACAGTTTCTGGTTTAGCCCATCCCAGTGGTTGAGGATAATTGGAAAGATATGAGTCATTGAGAAAGTAATATTCCTACTTCTCCTGGAACTCTATTTCTTAAGTTCAGAAAATGAGGATGTATGTATGTATTTGTGCATTTATGTTAGCAATCAAAAAGAAGTCATAGCACTTGTTTGTCATCTGAAAACATGCTGAAAATGTGAGCTGTTTTAAAATAACATCAAGCATGTTAAAAAAATAAGAGGAGAAAGTTCATTTTATATCTTTTAAAATAAAGACAGAAAAGGTTACGAGATACCATGTATTAGTTTCTATGGTCAGTTTTTAGTCCAGCAGAAATAGTGGGATAGAAGCATCCAATCCTAAGTTTGTGTAGGAACTGGTCCCAACAAGGTCACATGCTCTTCTGTTTGTTTGGAAAAGTAATTTCAGAAGGATGAGTTTTGGAATACTTGGAATAGGAATTGTGGCTTCAAGGTTAGGTAGATGATTTCTGAGTGTTGTTCAAGTTAGATTGTGGTCTAATTTTTAACCCAGAAAGTGAATTGGCAGGAGGTTTGGGAGGATCCCAAAGATAGCACCATACCAACTGATTTTAATCTGACCAAGTCCTTCCAAGAATCTGTAAATCGATATTTCATTCGGTACTCTTGGGCAGGAAGTCCTTGTAATTGAACAACTTTGAGTTTGTTGGTTCTCTTGATAAACTATTATATGTATGTACAAATACTCATATTTTATATGCATATATGCATTTTGTGTGCACATATGTATATACATACATATATATATACTATTCTGAACCCCCCCCCAAGGCTAGGTGAGGTTAATATATAACATATTCTAATACTGTAGCCTTGGAAGCACAGACTGTACATTTAAACAAGTTGATAGTTTAGCATAACATAGCCCTGAGTAGAGATCATTCACCCTCTTCTTTGCATTCATGCTATCCATGTGTGTGGGAAGGGAAAAGATAGAAAAACTGCTAGAAAAAAGTTTTTGTTCAAAATGTTACAGATTTTTTTGATAGGTTAGGGGATAAAAAAAGAATTAGATAGTTAGAATTTGGCCTTGAGTTAGGTTGAACAACTGATACATTTTTAAAAGTGTGACCTGTGTATTTTTGTGTGTACGTGTAATCCAAAAAGCAGGTAAAGCCAAACCATGCTTAGCCTTGACCAACTCTTTTTGTAAAGCTTCCACCCTACATATCTTTCACTTTTTCCTCCATTGTTGACCTTCCTATCATATTGCTGACCCAAACAAAATTTACAGAGGTCCGTACCTTGGTGTGCCAAGAGAGCAGTCTTTCTGACTAGTGTATAAACTGGCTATATTTTATAGTTTCTAGCTGCATCAGTAAAATTAGGATTTTTTTCTATTAATGGAAGAGAGGGGACTGGAAGGGACAATTGTTAGTGCTTGGGATTTATTTTTAGCTCAAGTTTTGCAGATGGACATACCGTAGACACCTCTCCCCGTGACTTCATTAACATCCAACCCCAACTGTGCTGTTAGACAGACTGTGCTCTGGGGCCCATTCAAATAAGGAAGCAGCCATGTAATAAAGATGAATCTGTGTGGAGAAGGCGGGCAATCCCCAAAAAGTACAGCCAGTTGAGAAAAGAAAAATGTCAGATCTCTATCAGCCAATAATGGAAGAGAAACCTAAAAATATTCAATTCTTTTGCCAAAATTACAACCATAAGTATTGGATAGAGTTGACTTTTTAGCACATTGTATTCTCTAATCCATAATAGAAAGGGTCTGAGCCTTCCATGGCAATGTAAGTGTTATTTGGTCTGAAGTAAAAAAAAAGTCACTATTGTTGCATTTGACCCAAGCCTATCCTATAGTTCATAAAAAAAGCCAAGGGACTGAAAAATCATTCACTTGCATCATTAACTTGCAGAGAGAGTAGTTTTCACTCAGAAATTTCTATTACCAGCTAGAAAATTTCTGTTAAAGTATTATCCTAAGTCTTCATGCCCATTTTTATAAGATTTTAATTATTTAAAAAGTTAAATCAATACAAAATAATTCTAAAAACTAAACTTTTTCAGCATATTTCCCGGGGTCATGATTATATTCAAATGAGATAATGGATGTGTAGCATTTTGTAAATCTTAAAATGTTACATGAACAGAAATGACTTATTGCTATTATAAGTACCAGATAGGTTAGAAACAAGGAGACATGTATTCACAATCCATAGCAGGGTTTAAGGTCCTGAGAATGTTCCTGGCTTCCTTTTCCTAAAGCCTTGTGCTCACAGTGACCTCTAGGCTTCTGTTCTGTATGCTTATCATAGATGAAGGAAGTAATTGCTGGGGCACTGATATGTCAGGACATATGCAAAAAAATTAAATAAAATCCTCATCAACTTGGTCAGAAAGGTACCAAAGTAAGTCTCTTTTTTTAGTTCCTGTCAAACTTCCATAGAAATGTAAATTCATTTGGCTCATTGTCCTTGCTTTATAACATACTAAGAAAGAACTGACCAGGTTTTCATAAACAACCTTTGGAGTCATCAAAGATGTAGTAAAATAATGACCGGAAAGAACTTGTGACCTCCAGAATCAACTTGACTCTGTCAGTAAAATGAAATTGTGCCATTCCCAGAATACCAAAAAAGACTGTAATGTTTCATTGTTGCCAATTCTTAATAACAAAATATCAAAGAAAAACATTTAAAGCCAAATTCTGCCTTCAGCTATAATGGGCGGCAGCACCTAGCACAATGCCCAGCTTGTAGTATTCAGAAAATATTTGCTTATGATAAAATATAATGCTTAACCACAGGGAAGATTGAGTCTTTCCTGATGAAAGCCTAAGGTGGTGAGAAGTAGGTATTCATATTCCCATTTTAAAGAGAAGGAAATTGAGGGTCAAATTAACTTGCACAAGTTTATACACAACCAGTAACTAAAAGACAAAGGGATCGCTAGGTGGTACAGTGGAGAGAGTGCCAGCCCTGGAGTAAAGAGAGTCTTGAGTTCAAATATGACCTCAGGCATTTACTCGATGTGTGACCCTGGGCAAGTCACTTAACCCCAGTTGCCTCCAAAACTAAATAAAAAATAGAAGGCAGAGCTGGGACTTAGACCTAGTTCTTTGTGTCTCTAAGACACATAGTGTTTCTGCTAAGCCACACTGCCTCAGTCTATATGTTTAGAACTATTTGTTTCTGATATTTTTTTAATAGAGAAAATTGTACCAAAGCTCATAGAAAATGCCACATAATCATCAAAGAACTCTGCAGAGTCCTAACAGTGTCCCAGAGGGCATTTTAGAAGAGGGGAGCAAAATATTCTCAGTTTGGGTTCAGGCTGAACCCCAAAATCAAAAATAAAAGTACTGAAAACTAAATACCCCCTAGAACAAAAGAAAGGAAAAATTCTATAAGCAGATACCAGAAATAATCAGCACATGATGTCTCTAGCTCAACAAGATTAGACGCTTTTAAGATTGTACAGGAAGTGGGGGCAGGGGATGCTAGTGTTTATCTCAAAAAGAATTACGTCCTTCTAGCCTCCTGTTACTTTCAACACAAAAAGACAGGATATTGTCTCTTTTCTGCCATTGATTCTTTGATAGGTTTTCAAATACTCATTTGCCATACTTCCTCCTTTGTGTGATTCCATTTGTCTGAACTGCTTCGTCATACACAATGTCCAGTCCCTTCCAACACAAGCTTGACTAACCCCCACTTTCCAGACTACTGTAAACTGCAGTTGCCTTGATGTTGCAAAATAGGAGCTGTCTGTGTGGCTTCTATATTCAGTAGGAAATAGTGTTTCACCAAAAGGACTCTTCTTTTCAGTTACCATGAAGGCTTTGGAAACTGGGATTGATTGACTGAGATTCAAATGACTTTCAAATTCTGGGGACCTCCAATAGTCGTTGCAAAGAATACAGTTTGGATGTGTCCGGAGCTGTTTAGGTCTTGTTTGCACAGACATTTACCTCCATCATCATTTTTGTCACGGTGCATTTGGGGTGTAGTATTGTTCTATTTACCTCCAGTGAGAAATGGAGCAGATGACATGGCTTCACCTGTGTTATTTGGACAAATCTGTATTTGAGCAGCTCTCAGAAATGGAGTGGAGTATGGTTAGCTTATTAGAATTCTTTTATTATATTGATATTGTGCATAACTGAACTTTGGGAGTTACTTTGTGTTTTGATGATTTTTTTAAATATGGAAAATGTAATTATTCATCCTTGAATCTCTGGAACCAATCATCATTGTGGATTATTTTACTTTGAAAACACTTTCATAATAAAGATAAGTATTAAAAATGTATTAGTGACTATCCTTCTCTATTAGGTGGAAACACTCTAATCTTTGCAGAGTCTTTACATAACTTCCTGGAAATGAGAAATGATGAATACTCGATGCTGAATTGGAGTCACCAGAACTAAGTTTTAATCCTTCCTCTTGATACTGACTACATGGGTGACTCTGGACAAGTCACTTAATTTCTATGGATCTAAATTCCCTTATCCCTAAAATGAGAAGGTTAGGCCCAATAATCTGTGATTCTAAGTGATGTAGTTTACAATACACGTCCTCAGAGTCATTTCAGTGCCCTCATCATTGGAAAGGTATTTTCACATTTCCATATGATAAAATACAATATTGTATTGTAACATAATCCTCAAAATGAAATTCTCTTTGGAAAAGTTATTTCGGAAAAATATGCTGAGAAGAATCAAAGACATACAACTGTCCCAATTTTTCAAAAGGAAAAAAATCCAGGAGCATGAAACACACAGAACCCAAAGAGTCCCATTGCATCCCGTGCCTGGGGGATGTGTGTTCCCCATGACAACTTTTGGTCTTTTGACATCTTCCTCTGTATCTATATCTCTTTCTGTCATTGTGCCCTTCCTGTTTATTCCTAGCCTTGTGTTCTGGCCTCTCTGTGTCTGTCACCTCCAGTCTCAAGTACATCTTATCACTCCACCCACACCCAATTCTGTTTCCACCATCCTTGAGTCTTCCTTTCCCCACAAATTTATGCACCAATCTTCCCCATTCACCAGCCTAGAGTACTCCTCTGATGTATCCCAGACATGATTCCTGCTAATTAAAATACACTTGCACCAAACTGGGTTAAAAAGGAACAAACTGGAAACTTTGGGTACTAGCAGAGGTGTGCTGGGAACAATATCACAATTTGCCCCCTCTTTCCCACCCCACTCCTGAAAATTAGGCTAGTTTTTCCTTTACAAGTGCTAAGACCATCCTTGAATGTTAATTGACTCAAGACACTAAGGCTCTGGCTATTGACATACCTTCCTGATCACCTGGATGTAAAAGAGGTAGGAGAGAAGGGGCTGGAGCACCCTCCCTGAGGCTTGAGACCAAAGTCAGGTGAGAAACATGAACAAGACTTGGAAACCTTACTCAACTGACTCAATGCTTTATCCAGGCTGAATATCCCTTCTGTGCTCTGACCATCCTTCCTCTGCAAAGACTAAATCAGACCCCTTTGATTACATGTTAAATAAGGGTTCTGTTATCTTTTTGGGCCACAGAACCCTTTGGCAGTCTAGTGCAGCCTATGGATCCCTTCTCAGAATAATATTCTTAAATGCATTTAATAAAACACCACATTATTAAGGAAACCAATTATATTTAAATAGTTATGAGGAAAACAGAGTGAATGCCTCCATCTCACCAGTTTTAAAGACACAGATAACTAATCAAAGGAGGCTATTCCCCACTACCCAGATGATGGGGGACCCAGCAGGCTCCATGGTAGGCAAGCTATCAGGTTACATCCATCCATCCATCCATCCATCCATCCATCTATTTATCTGTCTGTCCGTGCATCCGTCTGTCTATCCATCCATTTATCTATCTATCTGTCTACCTATATCTATACCTACATTTTTTTAAAAAACATTTCATTCAAATTTTGGCACTAAACAACCACAAGACCTTCCTGAATCTGGCCTGGACTATACAAGGGCTTATTTGGTGGTTACTCTGGTAAGTTTCCTTTTTTCTGTTAATCATTAGCTTGTATGACCTGAAAGTCCCTCGTTTTCTTTCAAGAAGTCAAAACAATTTGATCATGTCATCAGTGGCAAAGGAATTTTATAGAGTATCCTGATAGCTCCTGAAGGATGACAGGATTGCTCAGATCCAGGTCTGGTCCCATCAATCACATTCCCTCGGTGTGCCATTAGACCAGGCATTTGTGCCTAAGGGAGCTACCTGCTTCCTGATTGGCATTTAGAGCCTTCACATATTCCTGCTCTTGGCTTTGGATTAAGTTTTTAGAAGCTGCATCCTCCAGTGGATGCAGTACAGTCTTATTATGAAGTTTTCTCTAGGATCTTAATGTGAAACAACATCACAATCTTATTAATAACAGCTAGCCCTGTTTATTCTACCTCCACATTATCTGTCATCGCCCCCTTCTCTTCATCCTAGATCAGGCCCTCATTCCCTCTTAACCTAGACTTTTGCCATCACTTCTCTCCAAACCACCCTGGAGACTGCAATGCCATTAATGCTCCTAAGGCATGGTTCAAAAACCTTCATTAGATTCCCACTTCATACCAAAGAAATAACTCACCGTTATATAGTGAAATTAAGCATTTATCAAGTGCCTACTATGTGCCAGGCACCATGCTAAGTGCTAGAAATATGATGACCAAAGACAAAAAGAATGAATGCCCCATTCTGTGAGGCAGATAGAGCATTGTCTCCATTTTACAAATAAGGAAACTGAGGCTCTGAGTGGGTGAGTGATTATTGTTAGTGAGCCCAAAGTCACATAGTTAGTAGTATCTTTAGGTTTTTAGTCTGTCCCTCCATCACCTGGCTTCCTCCTGTCCTTCCAGCTCTTTCTCACACTAATAGACCCTTTGTTCCAGTTGCATTTAATTATTATTCATGCACCTTCCAGTACGTGATCAGTCATTTCAGTCGTGTGTGACTCCACGTGATTCCATTTGGGGTGTTCCTGACAAAGATACTGGAGTGGTTTTCCATTTCCTCCTCCAGCTCATTTTACAGATGAGGAAACAAAAGCAAACAGGGTTAAATGACAGGGCCACACAGCTAGTAAATATCTGAGGCTGGATTTCAACTCAGGTCTTTCTGCTGCTATAACAGGGTGGGGAACCTGTGGCCCCAAGGTCACATGCAGCCCTCCAGGTCCTCAAGTGCGGCCGTTTGACTGAATCCAAACTGTCCTGTGAAGTTTCCCCACCCCTGCATACCATCTAGCTGTTTTTCACCCTCCCAATAAGCAACATGTTTTCCTGATTCTTTGCCTTTGCTTGCACTATTCCATATTCTGTAAAGGCCCTCCCCCATTTTCTACTTGTGAAAATCCTCCCCATTTTGTAAGGCCTGGATCCATTGCTACCTACAGCATGAGCTTTCCATTACCCCCCAGCTCAAAATGATCTCTTCAATCTATGATGAATCCTCACAACACCTTCTTGGTATTACTCTTAGGCATTTAATCTATTTCATCTTGTAATTATTTGTGTACTAGATTGTGAATTTAAGAGCACAAACCATGCCTCCTTCTGCTCTTTATCTCTCTAACTTAACACATTTCTTAAAACATAGTAGGCATTCAAATGTTTGTTGAACACATGATTAAGGTCAAAGTAATGAGATTATGTAAAATAACCAAGGGAAGTAGTGTTAATCTATAAACCAAGGTTTTATCAGTAAGAAAACTCACTAAGCATTAGAGAACACTAATGAGTTAGAAAACATAGTGAGCTAGAGAAAAGTGGTGTGAGGGAACCAGAGGTTTAGTATTCTTTTATGTGAGCCACAACATCTCAGACATAACATATGCTCTGTCATCTCATGCCAAGGACATCAAGATCTAACTTTGGAGCAAGGCAAGTAGCAGAACACAGGAGAGAGAAAGGGCTTGAGAACATGAGCAAAGGCAAGCTAGAAGAAAGTGGAAGGAGAGGAAAGGCTAGATTTTTAGGTGTTAAGGGAAATTTAGTGCTAAGGTACAAGTTTGGGTACCTACTACAAAACTAGCAAAAGATATTTTGAGTATGACATTTTTGGACAATTCCAGTGAAGTACTAGAAATGTGCCGCTGGAAAAAGATACAGTGGTTTTCCTGGTCCCTGGCCAGGGAATATCTTTATGGCTAATTGCCGTATAGATTTGGGCAAGTGAACCTAGGAAAGTCAATGGAAAGGAAAATGGTGGATGGGTCAGTGTCTTTCCCCCAAAGCTGATTCATTCTTCTTTTGCGTTCCCCTATTTCTATTAAGGATGCTATCTTTCAAGTCCATGAGGTTCTCCCCCTTGGAGACATTCTTGACTCCTCGATCTCCCTCACCATCCACATCCAATCCAAGTCTTGTTGGGTCCATTCTACTTCTATATCTCTTGAAGCTTTGAGCTTCTCTCCTAATAAGGTCACCCCAGTAATTTAGTCATATATTACTTTTTTCCTGGGCCATTGCAATAGCTTCCTAACTGAGGTCCCTTTCTCAAGTCTCTCCTCTCAGTATTCCTTCATCTAAACAATTGCAAAAGTAATATTCCTAAAGCACAGATCTGACCAGATTACTCTTCTGCTCCTTACACTTCAGTAACTCCCTTGTCTCCCTAGAATCAGAAACAAACTTTTATTTGGCATCTAAATCTCTTTGCAACCTAGCTCCAACCTACCATACTAGATTCATTTGTTACAAGTTACTTCCTGTCAAGTACTCCAGTCCAGTCAATTTGGCCAGCTAGTCTCTGTCTCCATCTCTCTCTCTCTGTATTTCTATCTTTGCCTCTCTCTGTTTCTGTCTCTCTGTTTGTCTCTGTCTCTATCACGCACGCACACACACACACAATTAATTTTCCATTTCTATGCCTTTTCACCTTTATGTCTAGAATGCCCAGCCTTCTACACCTCCCTAACTTCCTGCAGATCTCCGGCTATGTGTCAGTTTCTATATGAGGCTTTTCTTAAACTCCTCAGATTTCCCTTCAAATTATCATGCATGTACTTT
Source organism: Bettongia penicillata ogilbyi (assembly GCA_023548195.1). Lineage (NCBI taxonomy): Eukaryota > Metazoa > Chordata > Mammalia > Diprotodontia > Potoroidae > Bettongia > Bettongia penicillata. The sequence continues at coordinate 1,617,874 of JAJHZJ010000174.1, forward strand.
GTATATGGAAAGGAAGCGTTAAAGAGATTTTCTGAGAACCCTACAACAAAATGTAAAGGAGTTCCTTAATCAATTTGAGAAGATTATAGGACCCTGGCTATTGAAGAAAGGCAACTGACATCATATAAGAATGATAATCCGAGGGAATCAGGTATAGCCTGGGGTATACACACACACACACACAAACACAGGTATGTGCATGCACACATACATATACCTAATATATTATGTACACATATAATATGCACTATATATACATGCTAACATATATAATATTGTATGTTTTATATATAAATATATCTCACATGTGTATCACAAATGTATAACATGCATGTATGTATATTTGTGTGTGCATATATGAAGTTTTCAATGGTCCAAATTTGAAACAATGTTGCAGTCATATAGTTTGTGTTTGTGCTTGTGTTTGCGTGTGTGTGCGTGTGTGTGTATGTGTGTGTGTGTAAAAACAAGCCATCCAGTTCCAATCTGGGAATCAGAAATGGAAAAGGTCCTAGACCCTAAAAGGGAATCACGTAGAGGGAAGGTAGCAGTTCCTCTGTCCTCCCTCCCCACTGCCTATATAGCTTTGGAGGACAATGAGTAGCTCCGTAGGAGATGCTCCATCCTGTAGGAATCAGGACACATACTCCCAGCAGACACGGATAGTTATTTGAGTAAGGAAGCAACTTTGATATCTGGGATCTCTAGCCAAAGAAAAAAAGCTGGCCATGTATTCCAAAGAGAGATAAACCCAGCAGGCAGGAGTCATGCTCCAGAGGGCGCTCCCAGAGGAAACAAAGGACTTCCAGTTCCTTGAAGCAGGCAGTTACTGAACTTTCTTCTTTCTATTTCTAGAGCCTGGCACAGTTTCTGGTACATAGTTGGTGCTTAATATTTGCATGTTAGTTAACTGAGTCAAACAACTGGAGTTCTGAGCGAGCAGGACTGCAAAACCAGAGAATATTAAATTTAAGAGCTAAAAAAATCTTAGTAGAATTACATCACTCTAGGAGGCATATCTGTATCCCCGATCTCTGACAGGTTGCTCAGTCAGCAATCAGGGACATGGGGCTGTGCAAAGGGATTGTGTGCTGCTCTGGGCAAACCGCCAGCCCCTGAGCACTTTACCCCTTCCTTCCCTGTTATGCCCAGACTCATTTAGTATGATCAGTCACACTTGTCACTCATTGGCTCTAACCTCCCCACCCACACACTGGCCACCCTTCCAATTCCCCAGTATCAACCACCCAAGCCTCCGAGTAAAGGGACAATATTTATATAGCTACACACACACACACACACACACACACACACACCCCACACCTACACATCATCCTGGAATTTAAAGCAAGTGTCTACTGAATATTCCTTTGTAGGCTATACTTGGAATCCAAAAGGCTGAAGATCAGGCTCTATAAGGAAGGATCCATGAATATTAATCTAGGTGATCAGACGAAGATATGATGTAATTTGGATTAATTTGCATTTGTAAAAATGTCCTTGTTCTTATACTTCCCTTGGAATCACAGCCATAGATCACAGCTGTATGAAGAATTGATTGATAATTAGTTGTCCATTAGCCTTCATATTTGAGCATTTATTTATGAAAAGCAGATTTGGGTTAATTCATTTTATGTAAATGAATCCATTTGACTTCCATTTTTACTCTCCAGTAACACCTGGAGCCTTGAAATGAATGTCTTTGGAACTTGAACACATACATTAGACACGAAAAATACGGGGCCCAGAACCATTTGGGTTCTAATTTAAAGATGATGGAATTTCTGTGAAATGGCAAAAGACTTATTTCTGGATGATTTCTTTGAACACAATGCAATTAGTACAAACTCCATGTAAAGATGACTTTGGCTGTGACATTTTTAAGACTGGCTATTAACATTAACAGCTGCAGTCTGTGTGCTTGCAGCTTCTTTCCTGGTTTAAGATACTCGTTAGTGATTTAGAACTGTGAGAGAGCTATGTCCAGAGGCCCTGGGCATGAAAGTACATTTTATAAAACCAGCATTAAAGGGTGAATAAATGCATGCACCAGCTCAGGTGGGATATGGAAATCAAGGGACCCAATCCTGTGTGCCTGCATAGCCATATGGTGCAAATATTCTCTGACGTTCTCTTACCTGAAATGTCAGTACCACACAGAATTTGCCTCCCATGCTCAAACCAACAGAAAACAAGAGGCTGCTTCTAAGTCTCAGAAGTGGAAGAGTCAGCTTGGGATCTTCACATTTGTCACAGATGAATCTGTCACTCAGGGAGAAAACGGCTCCGACCAATGTCTCATCCTACTCACTGCACTATAAGAAACCACAGATGGGAGGAATTCAGGAAAAAACAAACATGGAAACTTGTTGAGAAGTCATGCAGTACAAAGAAAGTGGAGCCAAACAAATACAGTAACGTATAGGAAAACAGCTCAGATTAACGACAATCAACAATCTTGGTTTTAGGAAGCAAAAACACCCTTTTCACTCCTTGACACGGAGATGAGGACTTTATACACTGTTAGACATTGTTCCTTGCTGACCAGTTTTGTTTAACTAGTTGCTTTTGGTGGGGGGAGGGGAATGGTTTTTTTTTTCCCCATTGCAAGGAAGAGGTCAAGGCAGTGTTGCAAGGGAGGGGCAATATTTTATGAATTGATGTTGGTGTTTGCCATTTAAAACTTTTCTATCTGATGTGAATATTTTTTTTTCTAGACTAATTTCATGCTATTTCTTACTGGTCAGTCAAGTTAACAAATACTTATTGAGGTCCTACTTTGTGCCAGGCACTCTGCCAAGTGCTGGGGGTAGAAAAAGAGGCAAAAGACAGTCCCTACCCTCAAGGAGTTCACAATCTAATGTCACTTGATATTCTAGCCAAACAGACCCTTTCTTTGACACTCCATCTCGCGTTTCCATACCTTTGTACATATTTCCACCATATGAGAACTGTTCCTGTGTCACCTCTGGCTCTAGGAATCCCCGTTCCCTTTAAGGCTCAGCTCAAATGCTACCTCATACAAAAGCCCTTTCCAGAGCCCTGTTTCCCAGATTTCATACTTTCCTCCAACCTGCAAATTGCTTCATATTTATGTTGCATATATTTTGTATTATGCATCTGAGAACTTGTGATTTTCCCCCCCAGAAGAATCTAAATTCTTTGAGGGCAGGAGCTGGTTCATTTCTATTTGCACTTAGCACAATGCTTAACACATGGTTGTTGCTGTTGGGTTTGTCCTTCATTCTTGAGGACCATGACATCAAGATGATGACGTGACTTGCAGTTGACTTTGATTTGAGTGAGAGAAGGCTGTGCAAGGTCACCAGCCTCACTTCCTTCTTCTGAGCCATCTGGGTGCAGTGACCTGGTATTCATCAGGATGACTGGAGACAGCCCAGGAGGCAATGCAGGACCTTGGCCATTTTAGGGTAAGGTCTTATCAGATTCTCACTTTGAGTGAGATACACCTATTAGATGAATAGACTTCTTTAAATAGTTGCTCAAGGGATAGCCCCTTTAATAAAAAAAAAAAATCAAACTGGGAGAGGAAGACCCTCAGGGTTCCTGGGTGAAAGAGAAACAGTTACTATTTACTATTTACATTCTAAGTAAGTAGTTACACATACTCAGAGCTGGAGTCAGGGAGACGAGTTCAAATGTGACCTTAGTCTCTTTACTATAGCTATATGAGTTATTTAACCCCTGTCTACCTCAGTCTCCTCAAATGTAAAATGGGGACAATAACAGCACTTTACAGGGTTGTTGTGAGGATTAAATGAGATATTTGTAAAGTGCTTAGCACAGCGCCTGGCACAAAGTAAGTACTTAATAAATGTGTTCCTTTCTTTCCCCCCTTCCATTCCTCCCTTTCCCTTTATCGAACGGAGATGAATATATTTTTTAAAATGGAAAATGCAATAACAACAACAAAAAGAATTTCATATCTTCCCCAGTTTGCCCCACTCACTTTGAGTTTAACAAGTGGGAGTGGAGGAGTGAGTTCACATTTATGTAATGCCTTAGGATTTTTAAAGCTTCTTGACATATATTAACTTAATCAGCCTTCGCAGCACCGATTAGAGACAGTGAGCCAACAAAGTAGACTTTCCCTATTTTTCAAAAGATAATAAAAACAAAGTTATATACGCACAAATCTGTAGAGGCAACTTGAAATAGTAACTCTGCTGTCCTTGGAGCCACCTCTGATACGCACTGCCATCCCTTAACTTCTCAAGGTTCTGGGAAATTCTCTAAAACTATCCATTGCTGAGTTAGTGACCAGACTTAGTAGAGGGAGTTTCCCTATCTGGGAGTTACCTACATCCATGAAGTCCCAGGTCTGGTGCCAGCTGATTAGGAGACTCTGGGCAAGTCACTTGTTCTCTCAGGCAACTCTCTAAAGACTAGAATGAGTTGATCTGAATGGGCAGAGGAAATTCTTTACCTGGAGCTCCCAGCCCTAATGAAATCACAACTATGATTCTTCAGGTCCCCCAGTTGTGTACACACATGTTCTAAATACCCATTTGGAGCAGTAGTAAGTAAGGTTCAGTACTTGAGGCAGATCAGCCTTCATTAGCAAACTTCAACCTCAATTTAACATATCCCTGCCTTTTTTTTCTCATGGTTTTGATTTTAAATTTCAAAAGGTCTGCTCCTACTCTTTCCTGATCAGCGCATGTTCCTTTTGTCTGCCTTACTTCTAAAAGTTGTCTAGAGCACCCTTTGCCTGTAAAGTCAGACCTTCCCTTGGCAGTAGTAGCAATAGTAGCAACTTTTAAATAAACTCCTTACTTAAGGAACTAGACCAGGAGTGGGGTACCTGCAGCCTCGAGGCCACATGTGGCCCTCTAGGTCCTCAAGTGCAATCTTTTGACGAAATCAAAGGAAGATGAGTCTTCCTGACTCTACGCCTGGCAGGTCACCTAGCTGCCCCATCTTCCATCTATCCTGACTCACTTTTTAAAGAGGCCTATTCACTGAATTGGCATTGCATACTGGGCCATCTCCAGTCATCCTGATGAATATCTGGCCACTGGACTCATCCAGCTCTGGAGGAGAAAATGAGGCTGGTGACCTTGCACAGCCCTCCCTCACTAGAATCAAAGTCAACTGCAAGTCACGTCATCATCTGAATGTGATAGTCCTCTTCAAAAAGAAAGGACAAACACACAATAGAAGTTGTATGGACCTAACTCTTTATGTATTATCTCCTCCACTGGAATAGAAGCTCCTTGAGGCAGGGATTATTTTTTTCTTTTTTTTAATCTCTTGAGCCTGGCACATAATTAGTGCCTAATAAATGCATGTTGACTCACTGATTAAAGTGTAATCCATGTTGTGGGCTACCATGACACAGTCAGTACAGATCTGAGTCAGAGAAGCTGACCTCCAATCCCAGCACTGCTACTTGTCTCTGCGACTCTAGCTCATAGGATTTAGAGAAGAACAGGTTTTTGAGGCTATCTAGCCCCTTCATTTTACAGATGAGTAAACTGAGGAACAGACAAGCTACAAGGTGCAGTGGACAGAGTACCAGAACTGGAGTCAGGAAGACTTGAGTTTAAATCTAACTTCAGACTCTTATTAGCTATATGCCCCTGTTTGCCTCAGTTTCCTATCTGTAAAATGATCTGGAGAAGGAAATGGCAAACCACTTCAGTATCTTTGACAAGAAAACCCCCAAAAAGGTCGCGAGGAATCAGATATGACTGAAAAACCACCAAAACAGAACAAAAACTGAGGAACAGAGAAATATGAGGTAAGTAACTTGTCCAGGGCCATATTGCTGGTAAATGGTAGAACCAACACTGTAATTCAGCTCTTCTGACTACACATCCTATGATCTCTCCATCATTCAATGCTGAATTCACTGAACTTTTTTGAATTCTGGTTTCCTCACATGTAAAATGAAGAGTTTTGACTATCAGACAATATAACCAAAGTTTATCCCAGATCTAAATTATATGATTTCAGGACTTACGGACTAATCTGCTTTTCTCTATTCCATATGCCAATAATAATAAAAATAATAGCTAACATTAATATAGTGCTTACAATTATTAGAATTATCTCATATGATCCTCACAACCATGGGAGGTAGGTACTATTATCATCTCCATTTTACAGCTGAGGAAACTGAGGCAAACAGATTAAGTAACTTGCCTGAGGTCACTCAGCTATTAAGTGTCTGAGGCCAGATTTGAACAAAGATCTTCCTAACTCCAAGCCCAATGCTTTATCCACTGCACCACCTCACTGCCCCTTATCCCTGGTTAGTTGTGTTCTGTTAACAGGTCGATTATTTATGAGTGACCCAGAGGGAGAGGGAGAAAATGTGGATGGCTTAGCACAGGTCCCAACCACCAATGGAAAAACAAGTAAGATCATATGTGCTACTGACAATGAGTCAACAGAGTGATCGTCACCCTGGAGGAGTGCAACAGTTATTAAAAATTGATTGATGGTGGTAGTGATACAGCAGAGGAGAGGCCCCCACCCACATTGCCAGTTCAGCTTTGTTTCTCCCTCTTCGTTCAGCGTTTCCACTGACTTTAAATGGACCCTGAATGTGGGTGATAGACAAATGGAACCTGAAAGGGGATGAGAATTGGATGTTTTTAAGTGCTGGAGTGTTTTGCCAGGCTGACTTAATAGAGCTCTTTACAAGTGTGATGCTTGCTCCTTCCTTCCTGACATTCTGAGAAAATTCCCTGCAGCTTGGTAAGTGCATCTTACAAGAAAAGAGGCTGTTTGTATTAAAATTTCCTAAAAATCAAGTCTTAAAATCAGAGACCACTGGTCGAAAAGAAACCCTAAAAAGCTAACCTTATTCTCCCCCCAAAAGCCACTCTTTCTGAATGAAGAAAGGAAAGATAGAATATTAAGCTATGTTTTCCAGATTTATGTCCAAGCTTTTCAGCCTCCACATTATGAGGCCTAGGAGACAGTTCTGGACGAGGACAACCATTAAAATTCAAAACCTCTTATCCCTAATCTGAATCTTAATTCCTGAGTGATATCATGATATGGCTCTAAGACAAGATCTCTCTCTCCCTCTAGTCTCAGTCCTGTAACCCATTTATTTGTGGCATCCACTTAACTTAATGCCCCTTAACTCAACATCCAAAATGGGCCCCCGCTAAGTGGTCAAAGTGAGAAAAACAAGGTAGTAATAGACATAGTAGCTCTTTTGGTCAATTCAACTCAGCAAGTATGTATTAAGCACCTGCTTTGTCCAAGATGCTATTGTGACCAATGAAAATCCAGAGAGACAGTTTCTGGGTAATTGATAGGTTATTAATCAATAAATTGATGGTCAGTGTTCTCTCTCAGTAACCAAAAACAAAACCATGGAGATCCCTGAATACTCATATAGTTTTGGAAAAGTGGGTGCTTCTGACAGGAAAAGATCAACCCTGATTGGTAAACAGTTAATGTTGGGGCAGGGGAGGATGAGGAGGTAGACTGAGATCCTTCATCTCCTCCTGCTGAGAACAGGGCTTATCATGAGACTTAGCTGCCTCCTGCTATCTGGACAAAGGCGTCCTTCTCCCAGACCACTCCTGGCAATCTAGACCAAAGGAATCCAACCCCAAGCATTCAAGTTGAACATGGAGGGAGGGAAGGAGAGATGGGGTTCAAAGGTGAGGGTCTAATGCTTTTTGGGCTGGAATTCACCTAGATTTGATTCTATTTACACTTCAATCAGAAGGGAGCTTTCTTAGCTGAGTGGGTCTCGCCCAAAATGGCAGAGAACTTTCCTGGAGGATTAGGCCAATCTTTTCATCACCCCTGTCCTTTGGAGACTGACTGACCTATAAGGGTTGGTCCCTGAATGAGGAAATAATCCTCAAGAAAAATCCTCTCAATTTTAATTTAATAACTGGCTATTAATATAAGAGAAAAATAATCATTTTTCTTACTACATTAGGCTCTAGGCATACAATGACAAAAACAAAACTGTTCCTGATCTCAAGGAGTTTGTGCATGTACACAAATAAATCAAAATATGTACAAAACAATAGAACCATTTCAAGAGGGAGAGAGTATTAGTAACTGGGGATAAGGACAGGAGGTCAGGAAGCACCTCATTTAGGAAATAGTGCCTGAATTGGAGTTTGAAAGAAGTTAGAAATTCTGCAAGGCAGAGATGAGAAGGGCAGACATAGAGTACCACTTCTTATGTATGAAGACAAGAGATGCAGGATTGTGTACAGTGAGTAGCTAGCAGGCAATTTGGAATAGAGATTGTGTGAAAGGCAATAATATAAAATGCTGAGAAAGGTAGTTAGTTTATTGTGGGATGTTTCAAGGTACCAGATTAAAGATTTTTTTTTTAATTCACCCTAGAAGCAACAAGGAGACGCTGAAGAATTTTGAGTAGGGAGATGGCATCATGTGACCTATACTTTAAGAAAGTCGATTTAGGAGCAGGGTGAAGACTGAAGACAAAGAAAATGTCTACCCTTTCTTCTATATTCACAATTCCACTGTTGATTCACTGACACCCCTTGCTTGTAGAATTCTCTTACTATTTCCTCTAAAAGGGCCTCATCATGCTTGGCTCTCTTGGACACCATGGGCAACAGATTCCATCAAGATAGTTATCTGACCCTATGAATCCCTCCTCTCCACCCCCAAATGCCATATCATTTCAGTTACAACCTTTGATTTTTAAAAATTATTTTTATTCATTTCATTTAGTATTTCCCAATTAAAATAAAAAATTTTAAAAAATCATTTTTAAAAATTTTGAGTTGTAAATTCTCTCCCTCCCTCCTTGAGAAGGCAAGCAATTTGATATTGATTATATGTGTGATGTCAGGTAAAACATATTTCCTTATTAGCCATGTTGCAAAAGAAAACAAACAAAATAAAGCAATCAAAATAAAAAGGGTAAAAAGTGTGCTTGCTTCTTCACTCCGAGTTCATCAGTTCTCCCTCTGGAGCTGGATAGCATTTTTCATCAGGGGTCTTTTGGAACTGTCTTGGACAGAGTAGCTAAGTCTGTCACAGCTGACCATTCTTACACTATTGGTGTTACAATACTCTCCTATAGCCTTTGAATTTTAACCTGTCTTTAAGTATTTATAGAAATCATTGCCTGACAGAAAACCATAATAGCTTTCTAGACTCGGAGCTGTTGTCCTACCGGATGGTATTTGGATTATTTTACTCAGGAAATAAATGGGATGAAAGTCCAGGGCTGAAGCTTCCTCTCTGTTGTCTTTGGCAAGAATGATGTGTGCCTCTGCGTACGACAGGCCCTTTTGAATCCAGGAAGTTCAGGAAACACCCAGCCTTGATAGCAGCTTCGAGAATGCTGGGGCCAAGGTGAAAACACAGAAGCAAACACGTACTCCAACATGAAGGATCCATTGACAAACTGCTCAGTGAGTAACTGTGTGTGCATGTGGGTGCACACAAAGTGTGTGTATGTGTGTGTGTATGTGTGTGTGTGTGTATGTGTGTGTGTCTGTGTCTGTGTGTGTATGTGTGTGTGTCTGTGTCTGTGTGTGTATGTGTGTGTATGTATGTGTGCATGTGTGTGTATGTGTGTGTGTGTCTGTGCGTCTGTGTGTGTGTTGAGAGGGCAAGGAGGGCTGCAGGGTTGGGCTATATCTACTAATGGATTTTAAATAGTGACTTCGCACACATCAGGACTGCCAAAGACCTCGGACGATGAGATACAGGCAGCTGTGTGAAAGCCTGGGTTTGCTTTAGTTCAATTTTACAACAGCAAAGGGAGGGCTCAGATTGTTTTCTGCTTCTTAGCCCAGAATGCTTATAAATGTTTTTTCATTATGTGTCTGCCTTCATACTCTGGTAGGCTGGAGTATTCTGGCCAGAGGCTACTTCTAAAGGATCCCAAGACGCAGAGAGAAGATTCAGAAGATACGAAAGATATAGAATGCAGTGCATGAATAAGGGGGAAAAATCTGGCATTGATTTTTAACATTAACCTTAAAGACAATCATTTCCTCAGTTTCCTAGAACTTCGTTTCTAATCTTTTATTGTAAAACCCATTCCTTTTAGCATTCCTCTGCCTTTTTGTAGCTGAAATCAAGGTTTAGAGGCTATATAGTTAAAAGGTAAGAAGGGATCTAAGGCTGAGAGAGAACAAACCCTCCTGTGTTCAGACTAGTTTACCAAGGAATTCGTTTCAAACCTGGGAAGATCACTGGAAATGGAATTATGGTTAGAAGTACAAAGAAACTGTGAGGGTCTTAGCAGAAGCCTTAGAAATCTAAAGCGAGAATCAGGAAGCACCTAGGAAAAAAAAAATCAAATGTTCTTTAGCTAGGTGAGAAGCCAGAGGACTAGAGAAGGACTCACTTAGATCGTGCAGAAAATCTGAAAACAGGTGGCCCCAAAGACAGGCTGTCAATTCTCTTCTTTTTTAATGAAACAAAATAAAAACTTCTCTAACCTGAAACATATGATGAGAGGAATGGGGCTGGGGGAAGACAAGAAAACACGATGGAAAAGAAAAAGATGTTATGAAGGATTATGATTTAAATAAGTTTTGATTATCTGACCAATGCAAGCAGTTTAGACCCAAATGAAACAAGGTGACAAGGAATCCACCAAAGAACCACTAGGAATTAGTATGTATAAAAAAGCAGACTTACAAAAAATTATTTGACAATAGAATTATGGAAGGGACATCTGTGATCAAAAGATCAGAGGTTTAGAACTGGAAGGGACCCTCATTTTACAGATGAGAAAACTGAGACCCAGAGAAGCTGACTGCTTCACTCAGGCAGCTACTGGCTAAAACCCAGGTCTTCTCACTTCCCTCAAGCTCTCTTTTCCTTTGCTCTACAAGAAGCATAGGAATAAAAATGATGATGGGGCATGTGACCCTGGTCAAGGCGTTTATCCTTTCAAAGTTTCAGTTTCCTCATTTCTGAAATAAGTATAGTAAACTATCAAGTATCAAATGTGATTTTTTTGCTAACTACTTTGTAAAATCATCTAGAAATATCAGCTACTATCATAATATTAGGGTATTTCATACCCTAATATTGGGCTTGGTTGACAATAGGTAAGTGATGCTAGATGTGAGAGGAGGCATTCCTAATCAGTCCTAGATGTGGTGGCAAAATTCCCAGGGCCACCTATTGATCCCAGGCTTGAGTGGGATTGGTCTCCTTATAGGGACCATAAATCAGATGAGGATTTCAGTTGTCGACAAGCCATAATAGTCAGCCTCAGAAGCTGCCATCATTAACTGCTTGACAGGGGGTTAAAATGGGTCAGAAAAATATGAAACAGTCACTGCCTATATGTTTTATGGGTATTAGTACCACTTAACCCAAGTGATTCCATTGTGGAGTCCTATCATTATAATTACAACATCAGACAAAGAATTATTTATTTCAGAATATCATAGAAAATTCTATATATATTTCAGAAATCACAATGATCATATGTAGTGTTTCTTATCCTCAAATTTATACTCTTTTCAAATTTATATTTAGCTCCATCAAGCAAAAAAAAAATCCTGATATGTTTATAGTGTTTTAGGTTAGGGTCATATTCAAATTAAACAAACATTTGTTTTGTTAGATAATGAGTTCCTCTTTTTGTATCATCTTGCCACTGGACCCTGATGATCTGCAGGAAAACGTGAGGCTGGTGACCTTGCACAGCCCACCCTTGCAAGTCTTGGTATCACCCTCCTCATGTCATAGTCATCTCAGAACAAAGGACAAGCCACAACCATCCCCAGCACTTGGCACAGTGCCTAGCTTTTTTTTTTTGTCTTTTGATTCGTGTATAAATTGGATTTAAATGAGGCAGAGTTGCACGAAGTTATCTGCCTCACTCTCTCCTCCAGATTCATCACAGTCCAGCGGCAGGACAGAGTCAAGACAGCTGGTGATGGCTTAGGATGCAGTGGATGACCTTGGAGTCTTCGGTGTCCAACCAAGCTCTAAGAGCTCCACATTGCCTGCTTCAGTTGCCTTCACGGCCACTGGAACAAATTGTTCTCCTCCTCCCATTCCACCAAAGTCTTCACGTGCTTGGGGAAGACACTCCCCCTAACTCACCAATGGGTTTGAGAACCCTTGGTTACCCTCAACCTGGTTTGGCTTGTCTGCCCAAATGGTTTACCAGGGTGTGGCCACCGTGCATGCTGCAGCTTCTTGGAGCCACAGGTAAGAGTTAGGTGGAACAGGTGGACACCAAAGGTGGAAAGAGCTCCAAAAAGGGCTCAGCAGCCATCGCACCAAAGGTACTGGTCCTCCCTGAACACACCCTATTAGGCACTTAATTAATGTTTATTATTTGATAACTACCTATAATGTACAAGGCACAAGAATTATAAGGAAGATAGAAAATTGAAAAAAAATTCAACAGTGGGCAGAAGAGGGACTAGATTCCTGCAGAATTCAATGAAAAATTATTTTTTTTCCAGAATGCAGGTAAGGAGGACAAGAATTAGGAAGGATTTAAAAAAAAACTTCCACAAAACACCACTAGTTCACCCTGAGTAATTATGATAGTTTGCTTTCCTTTGTGTCCCCAGTGCTTAGCACAGTGCCTGGCACACAGTAGGTGCTTAATAAATTCTTATTGACTGATTGACATTTCAATAAATGCTTTGTAGCTTTGTGAGATAGGCAGTGAAAACATTATTGTTCCCATTTAACAGATGAGGTGCAACAGCAATCACACTGGCATACCCAGGGTGGCTGCTAGCACAGGTTCTTAGATCTGCTTTACTAAGAAAGATAACTGTTTAAGGAGGCAGCAATCTTTTGTAATTATATTCACTAGTTCAGGGGAAAAGTCAGCATCCTGAACGTCAAAGAAAATATAATCAGAGAAATAAAGACCCACAGACAGGGCTCTACACCTGAATCAAAGCAATGTTACTATACACTTTACACACATGGATCAAGAGAGCCTTTACATTTGAGCAGCTGGGGAACATAAGGCCACTCAGAGTCTCAACCAGGAAATCAAAGGATGCTTCTCATAAGGGAGCCCCCAAAGCAAAACCTCAGAGTATATGTGTATATATATATATATATATATATATATATATATATATATATATGAAATTAGTAAAAGGTGTGAAGACTTCCTATATATATATATAAATATATATATATATATATATATATATATATATGAAATTAGTAAAAGGTGTGAAGACTTCCTACAAGCAAGCTTCCCCTAAGTAAACTTCCCTTAATGGACTCCATGTGAGACCTATTAATGGGCAGGGAAGATCTTACATCCCATTAATATTACATGAGGACAATCCATTTCAGAGAGACTAATAACTCTCAATCCCTTACTGCACCCCTCCATCCCCCCACCTACCCCAATAAAGTGTCTTAGCACTAGACCTCAATACTGGTTTAAACTCTTTGGTCAAGCAGGTTGTTGTCCTGTGTAAGGACACTGATATTGCTACTTAAAGACATAAATCATCAGCAACAGTATAGAACCTAGTTTGTGCAGTCCTAAGGTGACCAAGAACAACTCTAGTGGATTGCTCTGAAGCAGTTTTCTTTCAAACTTTTTTTTGAAAGTTCCATCAAAGCTGAGGGCACAGTTTTAACTGAGCACTAAGACTTTCCCCTCAACCAAGTGAAACAACAACACTCTTGCCTAATGTAGTTTTGTGATCTTGGGAGAAGCAAGAAAAAATAATAGTAGCTAAATATAACACTTTAAGATTTGCAAAACACTTTACAAATACCCTGGGATGTAGGTGCTGCTATCCCCATTTTATAGATGAGGAAAAAGAGGTAGACAGTAGTTAAGTGACTTGACCAGCTTCACACAATTAGTAAGGATCTGAGGCTGTATCTGTATTTGATCTCAGAAGATTTAAACTCAGATCTTCCTGACTCTAGCACTGTAACTGCTAAACCAACCTGACAATAATAATTGACAACTAACATCTGTATGATGCTTCCCATATATAAAGATAAGCTCAACAATTACTATCTCATTTGATCCCCATAATAATCCTGGGAAGTAGGTGCTATTATTATCCTCATTTACAGGTGAGGAAACTGAGGCAGGCAGAGGTTAAATGACTTGACCAACTTCACACAATTAGTATCTGAGGCAGGGTTTGAATTCAGGTCTTCCTGAGTCTAGCACTCTCTTTGCTATACTTAGCTGACGAAATAAAAGTGCTATCTTTTCATTGGTCCAGTTTCTTAACAAATCATTCATCAAGCATTTGTTGAGTCCTTATTGTGTGCCAAGCTCGATGATAGATGCTAGGAATACAAACATAAAAGTAAGAGAGATCCTTCCACAAAGAATTTATATTCTAATAGAGTATAAAAGACACATGGTAGGGTAATGGTGACCATGGAAGGGAATTTTGGTCTAGTGGAAGCAGTCACAGGATTTAGGAGTGGAGATTGTCAGGCTCTTTCCAGGAGCTGTGCTAGTATTAATTTGAGTATTGCTCCCAGCGCAAAAGGAAGAGATAGAAGTGGGGAGAGGGGAGGGCATGATGTTAATGCAGCATGTAGGCAGATGGCAACATGGGATGGGAGGTTTGATCTGGACCACCTAAGCCACGTAAGTATGGTGGGTTGGGTACTGCCAGAGGTCATGGCTGTGGAAACTCCCATGTCCTGAAAGATAGTGAGATGCCAGGGTGTGCTGTATCTAGAAGGAAAGGGCTATTGAAAGTGGATTGTTAAGTTTTCAGTGTAAGCATTTACAACTCAGCAATCAGCAAGCATTATAAATCAGGGTTTGATATGTTGTTTTATTACTTATCTAGATGAAAGAAAGTGATGGATAAGTTGTTAATGCAGATTCGACTTAAAAGTATGCCCTACATAAATTTTTTAGGGGGGAGGGAGAGTCAGTTGTTAAACACTTACTAGCACATCCCTGCCTAGATGGAGGTGGGGAGGGGAAGCGGGAACAGTATAAATAAAGGCAGGATAAAGGAAAACCAGGAAACTTGAGTCTGGATCTTTACTATATGAGGGACAAGGTCAATCCATTTCTCTGAGATTCAAAGTCTATCTGTGTAAAAGAGAAAATCTTCACTATGTGTGAGCCTCAATCTTTTCTCTGTGTGTTTGTCCTTCATTTCCAAAGAAGATCATGCCATCAGACAAATAATGACATGACTTGTACTTATTTTGTTTTGAGTGAGAGAGGGCTGTGCAGGTCACTAGCCTCACTTCTCCTCCAGAGCCATCTGAATCCAGAAATTCATCAGGATGACTGGAGATGACCCAGGATGAGGCAATTGGGGTTAAGTGACTTGCCCAAGGTCACACAGATAGTGAGTGTCAAGTGTCTGAGGTGAGATTTGTACTCAGGTCCTCCTGACTCCTGCACTGGTGCTCTAGCCACTGCACCACCTAGCTGACCTATGGAGATAAGTGTACTCCCTGTATTACACTGCTGTGGTGAGAAAATTGTCACCAAATTGTGGTGATAAAAGTGTCAACTTTTTTTTTTCAATTGCTGACCAGTGAGCAAATTGTATGGTTTATTTTCTTGTACAGGCTTTGATTATACTTAGAAACAAATGACTCCTTATAAGAAGACAATGATAATATAAGAGAAAAGTAAAGAATGCTATTTAAAATATGAAGAAAAATTAATTGATTTTGTTACAACACTTAAAATCTCCTTCTACTTGAAAGATACCACCAGGAAACCCTATCAGACTTCTCTGTGACTCTACAATAACCTGGAAACCAGATTGTTCCCCCCTCCCCAAAAGAAAGTGGACTGTGAGTCTCTCTAATTTCATACCTACAGGACTGGGGCTGTTTTTTTCTTTTTATCTCCAGTGCTTGGCACAGTGCAGGGTACACAGTAAGATCTTAATAAATGCTTGTTGATAGATACCCATAGGTCATCTGGGGAGCTAATGTGATTGGCTGAATTTATTATGTGGCCTCTAGATGTCTGTGCTGAGAACTATCCCAGATGCCAGTAACCAGCATATCTTTGGAAAGCATAAATTCAATCAAATCCATCTAATCTCCTCCTATGAAATAGTGACAAACCTGATTGATTAAGGGCTTCTGATTCATATGACAGATGAGTAAAATACAGTTTGGATCAGGGGCTAAAGTGGTACTACCCAAGACAGCTTTTCCCATCTCTCTCCTTTCCCTTTTTCTCTCCTCTCTTCTCCTGTCCTTTCTTTTTCTCTTCTCTCTTTCCTTTCTTTCTCCTCCCTGCAAAAGGTCTTAAGAATCCTAAAAATCACAGGATTTTTCACCTATCCCTGGTAACGTATATTCTGATCCTTTAGACAGGACATATTTCTCAATACTCAGAAGTATGTTTATACAGCATGTTGGATGTTTCTGACTGCCAGCAATATTTATTCTTCCCAGATGAGCCTAAAGTACATAGAGGGAACATATTTAAATAACTATGAAACAACAAGGACCCTTCTTCCCTACCTCTCTGCTCTTCTCTATTCCCCCTTCTTTGCCTTCCCCTTCTCTTCTCCTCTCTCTCCTTTTCTCTTTTTTGTACCAGTTCTTAACTGCAGTCATGAATCTTCGATAAGGTTTCACTAAAGAATGAGATAGATCTCTAATGTAAAATGCAATTGACCTTTTATCCTGTCATGTTACTCACACAAGGAGAGATTTAGGACCTAAAGCAAAATATCCATTCTCAAGAGCACAGAGGAGCTGGAGCAACTAGGGAGGATTCAGATGGTCTTAGGAATCATTGGTGGATTGGTCTTTAGGATGCAGTAGCAGGAGAGAAATGATTGTCTTTGGGAGAGGCCATTCTCAGACAAGGTAAACCTACTTCCCCTTTCATCACTCCTTAGGGAAGGAGATGTCTGAGTCAGGATCACCATCACAATCACGATCTCTGGATCTGATGATTCTAAGGAAGGAGTAGCTTTTTTGTGTCCATGTCTTGTAGGAGATAAAGTGATAGATTTAGAAACAGGATGACCTGGATGAGTCTGTCTGTCTCATGAGCCTTGTGCATCTCAAAAAGGCTCAGAGGCTTCAGACGTCTTGTATTATTTCACCTTTGCTCTCACAATCAGACCTGTCTATTGAGTCATCATGACAAAAAAATGAGCACAAGGAAAATGGCATCTCATTCACCCTACAAACACACGTACCAAGCCGGAGCTCACAATCTGAATTAGAAACCTAGGGCATTTAGAGCCCTTTAGTACAGCTGGCTTGTAATCTATAATAATCTCCAAAACATCCAAAGAATTGTGATAGATTCAGGAGAAAACATAGGATTGTAGAGTTCGTGTTGAAAGTGACCAGTTTTACATGATAAGGCATCTACTCCAACTCCCTCATTTTACAGATGTGGATTCTAAGAGAGGTTAAGCAAGGTATCCAAGGAGGCAGAGGCCCAGTTCAAATGCACATTCTATGAATCCAAATCCAACTGCCTTTTTATTATACAAAGATGCCTCCCTCCATTAGTAAAGGTTTTTCTAGGACCCCCAACTAGCATCTCCTTTGGACAAATCCGGGGTAAGAGGATGGGGAATGGAAGAGCAGTTGAAAGCCTTCCCTGTGAAGGCTGAGTCTATGCCAAAGTAACTGTGGGCTCATTTCAGTTCAGGCAGTGACCTAAGGGTGGCCAAGGCGGGGTCCTTGACTCTGTGATGGATTTTAAGGCATGGACCAGGGAGGCACCGTGGCATCTATGTACTACTTGGAATACAGGCAAAGGCTGTGAGAGCTCTCTGATTTCTTTGATGTACTATAAGCACCAGTCCATCCAGTACCAAGTTTCATCCAACTAATGTGTATCATACCCAATTTCCTCTACTGTTTGGGGTCCAACTGACTATAGGACAAATTCTTTAAATAGTACTTTAAAATGGATCCATATTAACTGTATGAACCTATAATCATTTTCATTTAGCCTTGAGCAGTTTTTCTTTCAAATTGAGGGAGATTTTGTTGTTTTGCTTTCTGAGTGTGGAAATAAAAACATATCAATAATAACTTTAGTAATCAATAATGCTTATCATTTTTTTTCATTGACATAGCTCCTTATGATTAGCAAAATATTTTCTACCCTTTATCTGACTTGGTGTTCACAATGACCCTGTGAAGCTAATGGTACAGATATAATTTTCCATTTTTGACAAATGAGAAAACTTGAGTCTCAGTGGTGAAGTAGCTTGAACACAATTATACAACTGACCAAAGTAGAGCCTGAATAGTTTCAAGTTCCATATTCCCTTCCTAAGGCCATGCTGCCTCATCACCTTCTAACATCAAAGATAATATCTGCGGCCTTCAATATTTATGAAAATGTCAATTTCTTGTGGCTGAATTCCAAACAGCTGGGAATTCTGGGAATGCCATCTTTAAATCCCGCATCTCAGAAATGGACTCAGGATAAGGTGGATCTAGGAAGATTTAAGCACTTGCCACTTGAATGTCCAATCTTTTCTACACAGGCTTTCATCTTCATTTACAATTTTTGGAGACTGCATTCATTTGCTTATACTTAACAGGATCTGGATGGTTATGATCCGGCTCTAAATCCTTGATTACAATAGGTTTTAGTACCTTTTCCTGTGAGGTAGTTAATAATATATTATGTTTATCTTCTGGCTAGGGCCAAGTCCAGCCCTGGCCTGGTAGCAAGCCAGCTCTACCTTTTTTAGCCTGTGGCAGACAGACAGCTTGGCAGCGGGACTTTTCCACAGTTGCAAATTCGTTTCCCAGGCCTAAAACAATGGGTAATGTCTGTAGCTTTTATGGTGCTTTCCAAGGTCCCAGAACCCACCCCTAAGATACTTCCCAACCTGCTCCCTGAGCCCTGAAATCTCCTTACTAAGAGAAAAAACCTTTCTTTCAATGATCAGATGTAGCACTTAAAAAGGGATTCTCTCTGAGAGAGGTAATTCTTTGATTTAGATTTTCTTTTAGGGGAAAGAATTAATTGAATTAATAAACATTGATTAGGGATTTACTATGTTTCTGACTCTGTACTTGACATTGGGCATGCCAAGCTCTACACTTGGCACTGGAGATAAAAAACAAACTAAGAGAAAGTCTCTGGCTTATATTCTCCTAAAACAAATAAGCAGATAGGTAAATTGAAGATAATATGAACTGGGAGAGGAGGAGGACACCTAATGAGATGAGATTTGAAACAGGATTTTAAAAGGTGGAAGTGAGGAGGGGGTGGGGGTAGGCAGCCTGTACAAAGATCGAGATTATAGCAAAAAGGTCAATTTGGCTGGTTTACTGTAGATAATGCATTAAGGGACATGATTTGAAACAAATCTGGAAAGGTCAGCAGGCCAGATCTAGACTTTAAATGCCAAGCTGAGGAGTTTGTGTCTCACGCTCTCCATTATAGGTAAAACCACAGATGATGGAAGAGATGACAGATAGAATCTTAGACCTGCGCCTTAGGCAAATTCTTTTGGCTGTGTGGAGGATGAATTTCAGAGGGATACAAATGGAAGCAGGAAGATCAATAAGGAGGATGTTGCAGTAGTTTTGATAGGACAATGAACTAGGATGGTAGTGATGTGAGTGGGCAGAAGGGGATATCGAGGTGAGATTAACAAAATTTGGCAACTGATTGGCAATGGGGAATGAGATAGAGTAAAGAGCTGAAGATGAGAATGAGTCCAAGATGGGAACAGGCCAATTGTGGAGACTGGGAGAACCAAACAACTCTCTATTTCATCATTTGGCTTGTGGTTAACCAATATCTCTTAACAACATCAAGGCAAGTCACTTAACCCCACTGGGCTTCAGTTTCCTCATCTGCAGAATGAAGTATGTATTGATGACTATGTATATACATACTTTGGTCATATAGATTTAAGCAATTTATGAATCAGTGCATTTTGGGTGGATTCTCTAATTGATTTGCTTTCATTTTCTCATTCCTGTTATTTCTTAAAGGTTGTTTTCCAAAAAGTTCATCTTTGAACTTGACTAAATCGAATACACTAAGACCTCCTTGGTACCACTATAAGTCAGGGGGATATTATTGAGCTCAGTCAGTCAGTCAACAGGCATCTATTAAGCACCTGCTGTATGCCAGGCACTTGTACTACATCCTCACGATACAAAGAAAGGAAAAGGAAAATCACTGTTTTCAGAGAACTCACAGTCTAATGGGTGAGATCACAGGTACACAACTACGTGCAAGTAATATGCAGGGTAAATTGAGAATGCTCAACCATCAGTCTTTCTTTGTACATCAGGATGGATCTCAGTCTTTCAAAAGGAGATAGTCTCTGCCTAAAAAAGCAGTTTAAGTAGTGAGGTATGGATAGAACTCTGGACCTGGAGTCAGGAAGGCCTAAGTTGAAATCCCAACTCTGACACTTAATTGTTATGTTTTCCTGGGCAAGTCTTTTAAGTTGTGCCTCAGTTTCTTCCACTGTAAAAGAGATAATAATAGCACCTATCTTGTTGTGAGAATCGAATGAGATAATATTTGTAAAGCCTGGCACATGGTAGACGTTAGATAAATGTCCTAGGGCCTAAAGGCCTAATGTGGCCTTCTACGTACTTGGGTCCTTATGACAGAGTCCAAGTTTTACAGAACAAATCCTTTTATTAAGGGTATTTGTTCTGTAAAGTTTGGATTCAGTCAAAGGGCTGCATTTGAGGACCTAGAGGGCCACACGTAGCCTCAAGGCCAACAGTTTCCCCACCTCTAGATCACTTTCCCCTGTTATTATATTGCACAAAAAAAAATAAGCTAAAGATGAGTGGGAAAGTATTAGATTTGGAGTTAAAAGAGACCCTAGTTTGAATAGTGCCTCTGAGTTTACTAGGTGTGTGACTCTTAGGAAGTCATTTAATCTCTTTTAGCCCTAATAGCTATATCTGTAAAATGGGGATAATAGTTTCTGTGACACTTAGCCATCTGAGCTATAATGGGATCAAATGATACAAAGCTTGAAAAGCATTTTGTGAAATTTACAATACTAGGTGTGTGACTCTTAGGAAGTCATTTAATCTCTTTTAGCCCTAATAGCTATATCTGTAAAATGGGGATAATAGTTTCTGTGACACTTACCTATCTGAGCTATAATGGGATCAAATGATACAATGCTTGAAAAGCATTTTGTGAAACTTACAATGCCAAATGAATAAGTTATTATTAACAATAATGATATTTATATGGCACTCATTATGGTCCAAACACTGTGCTAAGTGCTTTACAGTCATCTCATTTGATTCTCATAACAACCCTAAAAGGTAGATACAGCTATCTTTTCCATTTTACAGATAAGGAAATTGAGGCAAACGGGATTACTTGACTTGCCTAGGATTAGACAGCTAGTAAGTGCTGGAGGCCAAACCTGTTAGTGTTTTCTAGATGGCTATTATTACTAGAAAATCCCTGATCTCAGTGACAGTAGTTTGAAGGCATAAGTACATTTACTAGTCTGACCGCAAATAGCCAGATGTATAGTTTAAAATATGGCGAGAGCTATTTGATACAAGCTAAAGAAATCTATGTCAGGTGGGCAGCCAGAATGCTCCACTGGTAACTTCATGGTGTCTGGAGGAAGTGAGGACTCCAGCATATTGAGTGGACTGCTTGTGGTGATTGTATGAAAGGCAGGTATGGGTGGGTTGTGTTCTTTTATTTTTTTTAAGTTCATTCAAATTCCTTTTCATTTCTTTTTCTTTGTAAATTTTAAAAATTTATTTTAAACTTAAATACAAAGTAGGAAAAGAAAAAAATGCCATGTATACAGCACAACATGAGAAAGTATTCAATATAAAACAGTAAATTTCCATTTTAAGAATTCCTCTGAAATAAATACTTCACAGTATTTTCAAAGCTGCCCAGGTTTTCTTTGCTTCCTTGTAAGATATTTTGTTCTCTACTGTGCAGTTTTACTTCATTTTTCTCCCTCTCCCCACTACCCTAAAGTAGGTTACAATTAACCATATAGATAGATAGATAGATAGATAGATAGATAGATAGATAGATAGATAGATATACACACATATATATGCATATACATAAATATCTATAAACATATACATATATACACATATACACTCATATACATACACAAATACATACACAAGATCACACTATGCATATTTCCACTTGTGATCTCTTTCTCTGAAGGTGGATAGCGTCTTCCTTCATAAGTCCAAGTCTTTCCAGTTTTTCTAAATCAGTCAACTTATCCACAGCAATATTCCAACCCAATCACATCATTTCTGAGACTATGAAAATTTTTTCCCCCAATTTTCTGCATTCCCTTATATTCTTGACTGCATGGGTTTTATTTATACAAGAAAATTTTAATTTAAAACAATTGAAATTATCCATTTTACACTTCAATGATGCATTCAACCTTATAATATAGTTTAGGGCCTGATACTGCTGAATCCATTTCCTTTACATTGTTTTTCCCCTGGTTTCCATGACCTTTTGTTCTTCCAAATGAACTTTGTTATTATATTTTCTAACAGATAATTTTTATTTTTTTTATTTTTTTTGTATTTACTTGTGCAGTTTATTATCAATCCCTAAGCATGGCATTACAGCAAAAGTGTTAAACTTGAAATCAGGAACTTCACTTTTCAAAATCACCTAATTAGCTACATGTACATAAAAATAACACCAACCGCAAAATGGTTGTTATGAGTACCAAACATAATTCTGTTGAAAAGAATAAGATGTGATCATAACATTCTTCTTTGGAAAAGATAATAATCAGATTAGCCAGATTCAGATAGATTGGGTGGTTGGATCTAAGAGTCATGCTAATGGTTCAATGTCAACATGGAAGGAGGTCTCTAGTAGAGTACACCAGGAATTGGTACTTGGTTCTGTGTCGTTTATCATTTTTATTGGTTACTTAGATAAAGACACAGATGATATGCTCATCAAATTTGAAGATGATACAAAGCTGGAAGGATAACTGACACACTAGATGACAGTGTCAGGATACAAAAATATCTTAACTAGAGAAAACATTGTGCTAACATCTAGGAAGATGAAATTGAACAGAGACAAATGTAAAGTCTTAAACTTGTGTACAAAAAAATTAACTTCAAAAATTGGGGCAGAGGGGATAAATGGCATTTACTCTTATAAAAATTTAGGACATTTAGCTCACTGAAAGCCCAATATGAGCCAGCAGCTGATGTTTCAGAAAAGAGAGTGAATGAAACCTTGGGCTGCATTAAGAGGACATAGCTTCCAGGAACTGGGAGTTAATAGTTCCGCTATTCTCTACCTTTATTAAAGTTCATTTGGAGTATTGTAATCATTTCTAGGATCAGAAATTTTTAGTACTTAAATTGAGATGGCATTAAAGAAATAGATTATGTATGTATGTATATAGTTTCCTCTTTAATCCATTTCTTTAAATATATATGTATGTATGTATGTATGTATGTATGTGTGTATGTATGTATATAGTTTCCTCTTTAATCCATTTCCAATGAGGGTAAGATTCTAGCACTCTCTGCCCTCTCCCCACTAGCTTCTATATCATTTTTTCCTTTTATGTCACATTTGCATGAGATAAGTACTTCTTTTTAATCTCTCCTTACACAGTTTTGGTTTTTTTGAATCATCTCATCATAGGTCAGCCCAAAACTTTCTTTCAAATTATCCAAATAATGATGACAGTCATAAGAATACTGATAAAATTTGCACATATAAGAAGCAAACAATTTGACCTTATTTATCTTATATTTCTCTTGGATGATATATATCAACTTTCTCCCTTAAGTTCTGCTGTTTTTGTTACAAATATATGAAAATCTTTTAATTCATTAAATTTCCAATTTTTTTCCATTCAGGATTATACTGAATTTGCTGGGTTACCCTTGGTTGTAACCCCAGTTATCTTGCTCTATAAATTATAGCATTCTAAGACATACAGTTCTTCAATATAGTAGCTGCTAGAACTTGTGGAATCCTTATTGTAGCTCTATGATATTTAAATTATTTTTTTCTTGTTGCTTCCAATATTTTCTCCTTAACCTGGTTGCTTTGAAACTTGGCTATGATATTCCTATAAGTTTTCCTCCTGGGATCTCGTTCAAGTGGTAATCAGTGGACTTTTTTTTCTGATTCTGCTTTGCCTTCTTGTTCTAGAACATCAGGACAATTTTCCTCAATAATTTCTTGTAATATTATATTAAGATTCTTTTTTAATTGCAATGTTCGGGTAGTCAGACTATTCTTATACTATTTTTCTTCATTCTGTTCTTCAGATAAGTTGTTTTTCTGATGAGATGTTTCACGTTCTCTTCTATTTTTTCATTCTTTTGATTTTGTTTTATTATTTCTTGGGTCTTAGAATGTCATTAGCTTTCCCCTTGCCCAAATCTAGTTTTCAAGGAGTTATTTTCTTTCTTTTCATAATTTTCTTGATTTTCTTGGATTGCTCTTATTTTTTTCTACTTTATCCTTAATCTCTTATTTGATTTTTAAAGTCTTTTTAAAGTTCTTCAAAGAACTCTTTTTTGCTTGGGACCATTTGATGTTTCTCATTGAAAAGGAAGTGGCTTTTTTAGTTTGATTATCTCTCTTTGAACTGGAATCCAGATCTTTATCCCCATAGTGGCTATCAATGGTTGGGTTCTTTCTCCTTTGCTTACAAATTTTTATTTATTTATTTTGTTTTTAGCAGCTATTAATGTAATCAAGTTCTAGTCTCAAGGTATGGGGAATGATGCCCCAAGCCTCAGTTAATTCTTACTGTTATTTTCAGAGGTCTGTCCTGGGGTCCAACTTTAGGTTCTCTTCTCCACTCCTGAGCCATGGTTAGGGCCCTCAGTCACACTGTCCCAAAAATGATCTTGCTCCCTACAGTACCTCCAGTGGATGCAAACTACAGCTTTCCTTCCTGCCCTGGAACTGAATCCAGGGACTCTGCTCTTCTGCTCCCCGCCCCCTCTGCTGCTGCAATAACCAGGTGTGTGCTAATTCCTTCTCCCTGAAACCACAGCCCAGAATGCCTATGCTTGGTGTCCGTCATCTCTAAACAATGGAAAGTCCTTCCATCTGCTACTCAGGCTTCAATTTTCTCCTGCTCCGTGGTCAAACTTCTCTACTATCCATGAGAAGAAAGTGTCTAAGGCTAAGACTCTCTCCCAATTTAGCTGTCCCCAGGGCTTGTTGTCTGTTGATTCTGCACAGTTGACCTGAAGGAAGGTGTTTGCATTTCACTCAGGCCTAGCCTGTGGCCACAGAGGTTGAGTCTTTCCTGGGGTCTTCTCAAATGGTCTTAGTAGGACAACTGCTTTATCTCAGTGTTGGTTTATTTCCTTTTCTCTTCCTTCCATCTGAGGCAATATTCTGTCTTGGTTTTTTTTTGGTGGAGGAAATTTGGAGAACTGAAAATTTTCTGATCTACTCTGCCATCTTCCCAGAATCCTCTCCCTAGGTTGTAATCAGTTAAGATCCATCTTAGATGATAAGATCATTGATAAGAATTGAGTAGTTCATTGACCTAAACTGTGCCCAATTTTACTGCATTCAGGGAGGAAGCAAGAAGAGGTCTTGATGATATAATAAAACTACTCATATGTTGGAAGGTTGTGTCTATCAAAAGTCAAAATGGGATGATTGCTTTTCCTGGAGGTGAATTTCAGATGTGTTTTACAACTACTAATAAATGCAAATTATCACCACTGGCATCCATATTACCCTTGCCAGCATTGCCAAGGTGATCACTGTTTTCTTTGTTAAGTCAAATCTTTGTTAAGTCTCCCTTAACCCTTGGTCCAGGCCCAAAATCTGCCCTTGGGATCCAAGGACACAGAGATAAGTAGGATGTGGGTGCTTTAAAAATATATATATATATATATATATATCCATGGGTTTTTTTTTAAAAAATAATTTATCAGTTTATCACTGCCTCTCTGAAAGCAGGGGACAGGGTCAGATCATTTTTCGAGATTCCTTCCATATCTATAATTCTGTTTCTGTGAGTTTACCAAAGGGTAAGAATAAATGACACTGTGATACTGAGGAATGACTGAGATCCTCATGGATGAAAGAAGAATTTCAAAAATGAGCAGAAATAGAGAGATAGAAATAGAGAAAGATGGACAGAAAAATGGACAGAAATGGCTCTGAAATCATGAAAACCAAGATTCAAGTCCCACTTCTAACACACACTAACTGTGTCACCCTGGGCATGTCACGTAACTTCTCAGGGCCCTAGGCTGTTTTCCAAGTCCATATAGTGTAGAGAGGGTGCCCACTTGTTTTGGTGGAGGAATCTCCTCACCTGGAAATTCCCTTTAAAAATGAAATCATAGGTCCCACCCCTATCATTATAGTTTATGAAGAATGAAGTCTACATCATCGAATCCAGCAGTGTTTGCACTGGATATAAACCCCTGTGTTTTATCTAATCCTATCACACTTTCCAATGGGGCATGTGAAAAGGAAGGTGAAACTCTCCTACATTATTGGATATCCACAGTGTGTCAGAAGGGTACATAATACATTTGAACTTTCCATTTTGTATTTAAAATCCTATGATCATTACTTAAAATATTAACTTATACCTAAGCCAAAGCTTGAAAGTTTTCTACTTGGTGTTTGTATGTCTGAATACCGAATAGATCTATTTTAAATGCTTGGCTCAAGAGACTCAGCTCATTAATAAAAAGTCATTCTTATCACTAGAGGTAAAGGGGACAAAAAGGAGAATGAGAAAAAACCTTTATTCACAAATGCCTAACTTAAGGTGTTAAATTGTAATTCATTTGCATTTTCTAGGATGACAATGTGATATTTCTCAACAAAGATAAACTAGCATTATTGGTTTAAGATCTGATGGTGAACAGCAAAAATGTTTGTCCAGAGTTTCAGTGGTTACAAAAAAAAAAAGAGAAGTTAAATATTTACAGCCCATTCCAAAGAACAACCTTAATTTCTCCTTCTATATTATGTACTTTACAATCAGTTGGAAAGAACTGGTACTGCTGGGTGTCAGAAACATCTACAACCCATACTACTGCTAATTTTTCATGAAATCTGATCCTTGTGAAGGATCAGCACAGGTGTACCCAGGGCTAGGTGAAAAGTCCTATGGGATCGTTATATGAGTCGGGCAGAATACACCTAATCTTCCTTTTAGGATTTAATCCAAAGGACATGTATGCCAGTCATAAACATTTAGAAGGAGAGGTCCAGGTTTAAAAGTATCCAGGGTTCACAGTGAAATTTTGTCCAGTTGTACTCATCTTCCGTCTCTGTCTGTTTTGTTTCAGTATAATAAAGTGTATAAGGATCTTAAGGAAGTTTCTCAAAATGGAGAGAATTTCTGCAAACAGCTCACGTCCATCCTTCAGCAAAGGTACAGTACAGATGCTGGCAGTGAGGGCTGCTATCTCTTTATTTGCAACGAGAGACATGATTGGAGATTTCCAGATGCCCTACTTTCTAGAACATGGTGTTCTGTATTTTTCTGCTTGAGAGCTTGGTTGGAATAATGACTATTCTCCATCTCATGGAATATAACTTGAGCTCCATTAAAATGACAGAGCTGTTCTCCTGGAAAAGCCAGCAGTGTCCTTGTTTTTCCTCTTGGTACTTGGTCATTATTTGTAAACTTTCCTGGTGTACTGGAAAGAGTATAAAGAGAAGAAATTCACTCCAAATCAATCCAGGTCTGATCTCATTTAGAAAGTTAACTCTGTGGTTTTGGAATCCCAGTGCCCAGCGCAAAGTAGATGCTTAATCAAGGCTTATTGGTGGAATGGTTAGAATGAGTAACAAAGAGGTCTGAAAGGAATCTTAAGGGGTCTCCCAGTCCTTTCCCCATCTTTAAACAGAATTGCCTATTAACCTTACAGATGGGTACCTAGATGATCCTTAGATTTCTTCTGAAAACAGTGATCAATTTCTGAATTTAAAAATCCTCTAGCCAAATATCCTTTATACCAAGGAGAGCAGGCAACCTACTCTGATTTTTCTCCTCCTCTCCCTTTCCTATCTGTCAAAATTTTTATTTCTCTCCTAATAGCAAAATGAAAGAACGTGCATGGCTACCGGGGTGGGGGGGTAGTTTGGATGGTGAGAAGAGGATAAGCCTCATCCAGAAAGTGACTTTTTGGGCAGCTAGGTGGCATAGTAGATAGAGTGCAGGGTCTGAAGTCAGGAAGACTCATCCTCCTGAGTTCAAATATGGCCTCAGATAATTACTAGTTGTGTGACCCTAGGCGAGTCACTTAACCCTGTCTGCCTAAGTTTCCTGTATCAGTAAGCACCCTCACATTCACAAGGGAGCCTTCTATCACAGGTTCTTTGATCTGCTTTTCTAAAAAGATTGAGAACTTTTGAGGGGTTAACAATCTCCTTTAATCAAGCACATATATCATTCACTTAGTTCAGGAAATCAACAGACAGCACTTCCAAACTGTCTGACATAATCAATACATATATCACAAATCAACAGACAGGTCTAATTCTCTGACCATAGTTGCCAGAAAGGGAAGCACCAACATCTAGGTTTTCAAAGCTGGCAGGGCTGGGGGTCGCCTTAGCAGCTTCCCACAGTCTCTTCTGGTACATCAAGCTTCTTCCAAAACTAAGCCCCTAAGTAAAATATCATCCTTAGAGTGTTTATACCTTTTCTGGAGCCAGAAGTCATCTCAACCCTTGAGAACCAGTCTCTCATTAACAAAAGGTGTGGGCCTTCCTACAAATCTTCCCTAATCAAACTCTTCGTAAGGAGCAGGCCCATTAATGGGTGAGGAAGATTTTTAATCATATTAACAATACAAATACATCTACAGTTTCTAGTTAAAGAAACTCTTGCTTCTGTACTTTACTCCTAATAAAGACCCTTGGTTGATAAAGGCAAGATTCAATCAGAGGCTTTCTACTTCTTGATTATACTAAAACAAAAACAGCAAAAGATCCTATTTTGCTTGCCCTTACATTTCCTCATCTGTAAAATAAGCTGGAGAAGGAAATGATAAACCACTCCTGTAACTTTGCCAAGAAAACACCACATGGAGTCACAGTGAGTCGGACATAACTGAAACAATTGAACAACCAGAACAAGAAAATGACTTCATTAGTCACAAACTGAGGTATTTTTAACATAAGATCAATCCACTATGCAAATAGCAACTTCTACCTTAAACTCTAATTGTGTCTGTGACTTGCTCACGTAATAGAATGAGATCTGAATAGGGCTTCAGTCATCTAGTTGCTCATTATGTTAGCTATGAATGTGGTATACAAATAGGAGACCCTAAATGCCATGGGCCACGGACTTCATGGGGCAACTATGAAGAAAAATTTCATCTACTTCAGACGATTATCACTATATGAGCTGTCACAATTATAACTGACTGAATAAAGCGTGACTGAAAGAATGAACTGGGGATTGCTTTCTGATGCACTTTGCTATTTCTTTCTGGATTTTTTCCCTCTGTATAGATATATTTTGTTGGGTTTTCCTTTACTTTACTCTTAGAAATATAGTTTCAGGATCTGAATAATCTATAAGCAGGGGTGTGCTGAACTAGCTCCCAAGTGTGTACATTGGCAGGGAGGAGGAGAAGATAAATCTGGTTGTTAAACTTTTAACAGCATACCCTTGCCTTCAAGATCTTTAGTTCAGTATTAGAGTGGCATGTTGATTGATACTATCCTAAGAGTACACAGAAATGATATGAGGATACATGTATCACCTTCACTGCCATCCAATTTCTCAGGTCCTCCAAGAAAATCAGCCCTGCAAACGACTAGGTGCAGGGGAGGTTTGAGATATCAACATTTCATACTCTGGAGCCTTTCCAAATATACTCAGAAAGGACAGGCAAATTCCTTGGTACATTTGGAATGCACTAGTTATGATTGAGTGAGGTAAGGATGAACACACCAGTTGGTAAAATCTTTTGGAATCAGGAGGTACCCCTATGTATATACATTAGGCATCTTGGCTGTTTCTGTTTACCTGTGTCTCCTGCTCCTTCTAGAGTAAGGGGCCCAGTCTGCTCAGACTGCATTAACATCTTACCTCTATTCCCCCAGCTATTATTTTAGGTCCATTTCCTTACGTTCTAAGTCTTGAGAAGATTAGTGTGTCCATCTGTTTTTGATCACGCCATTAGTGAGCGAGGGCATCCGTCCACAAACATTTTTGAGGTTTGCAAACACTCCCTGAGTAAGACAGGAACAGATGCAGGCTTTTAAGTGAGTAGGGATTTCTCCCTTCATACTTTACCTATAGGATGGAGATGGGAGAAAAGTAATATTAAAATCTGTAGAGCATGACAGCTTGGGGCAATTACTTGTATCTCGCCAGTAGATACACGAATGACCTAAACACAAAGGATTAATTAAAGTTCTGTAGTTAAACTGACAGAGGAGAAACTATTCTAGGCATGTCCTGCTTTAGGCACTAGTTTAATCCAAGGAATTAACACGCCTTTACTAAACAACTACTATATGCCCCAACTGTCCTGCACTCCTGACTCTCCCAAACTTTCTCTACAATGCCCTAGAAACCTCTTCACCTTGGAAGTTTCACCCCATCCCTGGACTACTTTTCACAGAAATAGAAGTACCCTCTGCCCTTGGAACCTCTCCGTCTGATTGGCTGGTTCTCCTCAGAACTCTCCCCCACTTTTTATTTATTTTTTAACATCTTATTTTTAATTTTATTGATACATTTCTTTTTACTTTTAATACTTTTATAAGATTTTGAGTTCCAAGTTTTTTCTCCCTTCCTCCCCAAGATGGCATACAATCTGATATAGGATATACATGTACAATCAGATTAAACATTTCCACATAGGTCATGCTATGACAGAAGAATCAGAACAAAAGGGAAAAACCACAAGAAAGGAAAAAGAGAGAGAAAAATAGTATACTTAGATCTACATTCAGACTCAATAGTTCTTTCTCTGGATGTGGATGGCATTTTTCATCATGAGCCTTGGAATTGTCTTAGATCATTTCATTGCTGAGAAGAGCTAGGTCTATCAAAGCTGGTCATTGCACAATGTTGCTATTACTGTGTTCTACTGGTTCACTTCACTCAGCATTAGCAGAACCCCTATTTTCAGGAGGGTGTCCAGGCCAGCCATGTCTTCATTCCTCTCCAGGCTACACTCTGACTCTATGGGCCTTCTCTACAACACCACTTTTCATCTTTCCCTACTCCTTGATTTTCAGCTACTTTATATTTACCCATTAGAATGTAAGCTCCTCCAGGGCAGGAATGTCTATCTGTGTTTGTATTCCTAGCTCTTGGGCAGACAAGTGCTACAGTGGAAAGAGTGCTGGTGCCCTGGATAGAGTGTTTGGTCTGAAGTCTGGAAGACTCATCTTCCTGAGTTCAAATCTGGCCTCAGACATAACTAGTTGTATAACCCTGGGTCAGTCACTTAATCCTGTTTGCCTCAGTTTCCTCAGCTATAACATGAGCTGGAGAAGAAAATGGTCAACCACTCTAGCATCTTTACCAAGAAAACCCCAAATGGGTCAACAAAGAGTAGATCAAAACTGAACAACAAAGAAAGCAGTGATGTCAAACAAATAGAAATAGAGGCCACTAAACCATGCAGAAGGGTCCCTGTGGGGCTTATATTGACTCAGAAAACCACATATTAACATTATCTATGTTCCATTGTATTTTTATTTATTTTATTAAACATTTTCCAATTGCATTTTAATCCCACCCACTCATGAGTGATATGGGCTGTATGCCATTAGGACTATATGTTTGACACCTCCAATTGTATGTGTATGTATGCACATGATTGCTCATGTGTATGTGTGTATGAGAGAGAGAGAGAGAGAGAGAGAGAGAGAGAGAGAGAGAGAGAGAGAGAGAGAGAGAGAACAGAAGTTTTGGAAGGAAACAGATAAGCAGGATAAGCTTTGGAACTAATGTACTGAATTTTTATAAACCTTAAAAAAAGAAGCTGTACATAATGGAGATTTGCAATTTCTCACACAATCGTCTTCCATACATCTTTGCATATGCTTACTTTTACTGGTGTTTATCAAGTTCAGAATAATGAAAAAAAAACATTTTTAACATGTTTTTTAAAATGAACTTCTTGCCCAACAACAGAAATATCATGGATATATCTATATAATAGCAATATGGTGCTTTTGAAATGGATATTTCCACCACAGATTTTCACTTTTGGAAGTAGAGGTATTGCCTAATTTATTTGGAAACAGACTAGACTTAAGAGATGAGTTTAGTTCCAGCTCTGATACTCTAACAGAAACAAATTCATGAACTTAGCATATAGTCATGAATCTTCTCTGGGCCTTAGTTTTCTCATCTTTAAAATGGGAATAATCTCATTACCTCACAGAGTTGCTGTGAGAAAAGTAGATTTGCAAAACTCCAAGTAGAATGTAAAACCCTTGAGGGTAGAGACTACTTCATCTTTCTCTCTTTTCTTTTTTTATCCCCAGCAATTAACACACCTTGAACCTGTTAAAATTTGATTGAGTTGAAATAATATGTAAATTAATTTATTATTCAGCCAAAGTGAAATAATGAAGTTCAGGTGTAGAGAGAGAGGGGCCACATCGGCACCATCAGAGATGGAGAATTAATGATGGACATGAGCTCTTTCAGCTGGCCTAGCAGAAGGCCCTGGCCACTTTTTCTATTGACAAGAAAGCTGCATATTCTTGACTCTGCTGCCGCAGAATATTTACATTTCTGATAGGGTGAATAGTGTGGCTTTGGTCTTCATTTGGTTGCCCATCAAGCTGTGAGCCTGGGTCACCTTTATTCTGAAAGGTGAACTGCCGGCTTCCATTTTTTCTCATTTTCAGCGGTAATGATAACGATGATGGTGATGGTTAGCAGTTACATAGAACTTGGAAGTTTGTAAAACATTTTACATATATTAGCTCATTTGACTCTCAGGATAACCCTGTTAGATATTTTGTTGATGAGAAAACTGAGGCTGAAAGAGGTCAACTGATTTCCCTAAGGTCACACAGTAAAATAAGCGTTGGAGGCAAGTCAGATCCTCTGATTCCAGGTCCAGCGCTCTATCCCTTAAGCCACCAAGCAGAGTTCCTGTTGAAATGACATTTCTTTTTTTGCCTTGATGCTCTGCAATTGGTGTCACACTTAACTTGTTTTCCCCAATTAATGGCTTCAATTTGCCTGTTCCAGCAGAGGCAAGCAAACTTTGATCTTTCTGGAGACACACAGTCATTCTCCGAATGTCTGATGGCTAAAAGACCCCTTTGCCTTTGTAAACCCCATCAGTAATTGCATCAAAGGTACATTTCTGGCATGTGTGTCTGTGAATGTCTGGGCTCCTGCTTGCTTGCAGCCCTAGTTGAAGACCGCTTCTGCTGGGGAAATCGATTGCTCTCTTGTAAGAAAGGGAAGGTCAGATTTTCAAAAGGCAATTTTATCCCCTGGTCTTTTATGTCCTTGTTATAGAAAAGAGTCATCCCCATAAGACTGGGCACCATAAAACAAATCCTTTGGATCTCAGAAGCTCACAAAGGCTTCCACTAAGGCATGATGGGATTGTGATCTGCATAGGTCAAAGGACTCCCCAGACTACAAATTCCAAGTACAGTTTAGTGGGGAGGGGAGCTGCCCATTGTGCTTGTACCAGATTGCTGAAGGTTAAAGGGACATAGATTTAGAGCTAGAAAGGAAGTTCAAAGTTACTTTGGCCCAACCACTCATTTTATAGATGAGAAAACTGACCACCAGAGAGGCAAGTATATAGCCCAAGGTCTTATAGAAAGGAAAAGAATGAATGGAAGGAAGAAAATGAGGGAAAGAAAGAAGAAAGGGAAAATGGGAAAAAAGAAGGAAGGAAGGAAAGAAGGGAGGATGGAAGAAGGAAAGGAAGGGAGGGAGGGAGGGAAGGAGGAAAGGATAAGGTCCTCCCTGGTGTCATAACTAGGCGTTGGTCCCCAGTGGAGAAGGCCAGGATCCGGAGTCCAACCAGGCCTGAAGGATTGGATAAAGCATGAGGTTGGGGAGACAATGGAAGTAGATTTAAGGAAGGAAGGATGGAAGGAAGGAAAAAAGGAAAGAAGGAAGGAAGGAAGGAAGAGGGAGAGGAAAAGAGAGACAGAAGAATGGAGGGGCAAAGGAAGGAAGCAAGCAAGGAAAGAAAGATTTGTTGTCATTCAGCCCTGTCCAACTCTTCGTTACCTGCCTGGGGGTTTTCTGGAGTGATTGCTGTTTCCTTCTCCAGTTTATTTTATAGAAGAGTAACTGACACACACAGAATCACGTATCTGAGATCAGAAAGATCCAGCCAGCGCTCCATGCATGGTTCCACCTAGCTGCCCCGAAGAAGGATGGAGGAAGTGCTTATTATGGGACAGAACCACGAGAGGAGCTGGGCTATAATGAGAAGGCAAAAGAGTCAGTCCTGTCCGGCAGAGGCTTCTCCTTCTAATGGGGGATATGAAAAGGGCGGGGAAGGGTGGTCAGCTCAGGAGCATAGTCTGAAGTTGAGGAGCCAGAACAAGAGGGGGAGGAGGAACCAGGTTGGTTGGTCTAAGATCCTCTGCAGAATGGAGACCTCAGGAGGAACTCATTAAAGCTCTCTTTGATGAGGTGGGGGGAGGGGGGAGGGTGTCAGCATCTGCAGAGGAATATTCCTCTGCGTGAGGAGATCTCAGAGTTGGTTGGATGTTCCAAGGGAAGGAGGCCCCAGGATGAGTCAGGAGAGAGGTACGGTTTTGAAGTGTAGACATCAGTACCGGGTTTAGGAAGTAGCAAGTTGAAGACGGGAGATCCCAACAGGTTCCCCAAACTCCCAAGTCCTGTAATCTGCATACTAGTCATTGCTTCAATTCCATGTTGATATTTTGCATCTTGCAGCATCAGAAGCTTGTTTAAAGAAACCAGACTGGAGTTGTTTTAATTGCAGGCTGAGTTTTGTGTAGAGGGAAGAGCACTTTGCCTGCTCATTTTTATTCTTTCTTCTAATTTGGCATTAATTTCAATCTTTTTTCTACCAAGTTGAGGTTGTGACTATATACAGAAAGATAATTTGAAGTGACCATATTGATGACTGCCTGTTTTTTGCCAGTAAGAGACAAAGCTAATTTGATTTTTAAAAGCCACGTTATTCAGTGTTGCATTATGTTTTAGGATAAACATTGGTAGATTTGTGTCCAAATCCTTGCTTTTCTGCTTAATACTTGTGTGACCTTGGCCAAGTCACTCTCTGTGCCTCATTTTGCTTCTTTGTAAAAAAAAAAAAAAAGGGCATTAGACTAGGTGACCTCTAATATCTAAGGTCCTTCTCAATTCTAGATCTATTATTCTAGTCTCTTTTTGAAGAAAGTATTCATGATATATAGGCATGGACTTTCTGTGTAGTCTATAAGCCTTTAAGTCTTTCATTTCTAACTCCTAAGCCATATTTCCCCACACAATTTTTTATTGTCCTCTTTTCATTGCCCATCTTTGCAACGAATATATCCAGCATTAAACTATATATTGATTTAATTTAGAGGGGCTTATTGAATTCTTTAGAGAGAAAAGATAGTAAATATTAGGAAGTGCTTGTGGGACTTTGAAAGAGTTAAAAAGAAAGGTTGTGTGTTTTTATTTTTCTGAAGATTTTAAAGAAAAAAAATAGATACTAGTGATTGAACAGATGCATTGGATAGGGCCCTCCAATCATCACCAGGTGCCATCACTAGGGGTTGGTCCCCAGGGGAGAAGGCCAGGATCAGGAATCCAACCAGATCTGAAGGATTGGATGAAGCATGAGGTTGGGGAGACGGTGAAAGTAGATTTAAACATGGAGGGGCGTAAGCAAAATTTGGTTAGTTTAGGGATAGGCATATGGGGATATGATTTGAGAAAATAGACCTGAAACTATATCAATCCAAGAGAGAAGGTTCAACGTATTAGTGAGATGAGGCTCCTACAGAACCAAAACTTAAACAGAAGTCAATTGACCCTGGCCATCAATCCAAGCTGAGATGGGATGGATACATGGAAAGCAATTGTCAGGGCCCTACTCCCAGGGAGACTGTGGTATACACGTAGTTGAAGCAAAAAATTTAGAAACCAAGGAGCAGGAAGTTAATTTTTTTTAAAAGATGATTTATTTTGTTCTGAACTTAAGACATAAAACAAGCCTTTCCACAACATAGAAGAGAAAAAAAATATTGCACATGAAACTGCAAAGCTTTTACAAATATAACTTTATCATATTTTTTTTCTTTTCTTCCCCCTCATTACTCCCCTGCCTGCCCCACCCTAGGGATGGCTACCATTAGACACAAATATGTCTACATATGTAAAATCCTTCCATATATACTTTATTTTTTAATCAATTCTTTCCATGGATGCAGATAGCATCTTTTTTCAATGGTCCTTTAAAGTTAATTTGGGTATTTCCAACAGTCAAAATGACTTAGTAGCTCAGAGTTGTTCTTAAAACAATATCGCTGTTACTATGTACAGATTAATTAATAGGAATCTAGGAAATAAAGGACAGTTAGGTGGTGCAGTGGACAGAATACTGGTTCTGGAGTCAGGAAGACCTGAGTTCAAATCCAGCCTCAGATATTAGTTGTGTGACCCTGAGTAAGTCACTTAATCCTGTTTGTCTCCATTTCCTCATCTGATAAATAAGTTGGAGAAAGAAATGGCAAACCATCCCAATATCTTTGCCAAGAGAACCCCAAGTGGGATCATTAAGTCAGACATAGCTGAATAACACAAGAAAACAAGAAAATAAGGCTGGGTAATCCTGTCATTTGGATGCCAAGGCTTGATGGGTCTACCAACAAGGCTAAGTCATTGACATAGAACTCCTTTTATTATTACCCTTGTTAAAGGATAGACTAGATCCCAGCGTTAGGGTAAGCTGAATCTTTGGAAGATTATTACGTAGCATCTCATGGAAGGTTAGAAGTTTGTGGTTTTGAGAAATCAGTTAGGCCATTATACCTAGAAACAGAGATTGATTCAATTACTTCTTGAGATCTCCTGTTAATGCCTTATGAGGTCTCAGAATTTAAAAAAGATCTCAGAGCTGCTTCTCTATGGAAATTCCACTTCCGTGATTGGGAATAATGAATCTGGAACAACACCCACATTGTTGTATTGATGGGTGTTATGCTTAGCCTTACTGGGTTTGTTTGTTTATACCAAGAAATATTGATTTCAAAAAGAGAGAAATTTTGCCTCTGACTTCAACATCACTCTTTTCTATTACTCTGAAAATGAAACTCTAAAAAACAATGGTTTTGTCTGTTAATAACATTAACACATTTATATAGCATTTAAGAGTGCAAAATACTTTTCTCACAGTATTTACAAATGTTTCAGTTGTATCTGACTTGATGACCTTGCTTGAGGTTTTCTTGACAAAGTAAAAGGACTTGCCCATGGTCACACAGCTGATCAGTGACAGAGTTAGGTATTGGACTGGGGTGTTCTGGTTACAAGAACTACCCTCTTCCTACCTCACAAGACTGCCTCTATGATTGGCTGCCTATCAAACCCAACAGTGGAGGAGCTCGGTGGGAAATTTATAGCACCCCAGAGCTCATACTGGGCAGGTAGGAGGCACAGTGGATGGAGAGCCAGGTCTGGAATCTGGAAGATATGAATTTTAATCCAGGCTCAGACACTTACTAGCTGGGTGACCCTGGGCAAGTCACTGAACGCTGTTTGCCTCAATTTCCTCAAATGTAAAATGAACTGGAGAAGGAAACAGCAAATCACTCCAAGTATCTCTGCCAAAAAATCCCAAAATAGCATCATGAAAAGTCTGAAATGACTGATTTCATTCCAGAAAAAGTGGTTGAGTGAAAAGTAGGACTTGGTATTGATTTAATAGAGTGTTAGAGCTGGAAGCTAATTTAAACATCATTTAAGCCAATCTGTTCACTTTCTAGATGAGGATAATGAGATCAGTCAGTCAGCAAGCATTTATTAACATCTAAGTGCCTGGCACTGTGTTAAGAATCCAGTCCCTGCCCTGAGGGACCTCACATCCTAATCCAAGGAAGCTGAAGAGGCTTAACTAAGGTTGCCACAAGTGAATGACATAGTTGGAATTGTTGTTGTAACTCTGATTTCAAAGATGACCAATGACATCATAGGAGATGTTTGACTTACGGTGAACTGGATTTAAGTGAGGCAGAGTTGCACAGAGTCATTAGCCTCACTTTCTCTTCAGAGTCATTGAAGCCAAGTGGCAAGAAAAAGTCATGATGATTGGCAATAGCCTGGGATGTAATGAATAATCTTGGCATCTTCAATGTCTGGCCAAACTCTAAGTGCCCCACAGCACCTGCTTCAGCCACCTTTACGGTCATTGGGAGCAGTTGTTCTCATCCACCCACTGGGGGCAGAAAGAATCTTCCCATACTTTGGGTTCTCACTCCCCGAACTCATCAGCCTGTTTGGCCTGTCTTTCAAGATGATTTTATTGGGTGTGACCAATGTGGATGCAACATCTTCTTGTAGCCATAGGTGAGAGTTGGAGCTAGTTAGAGCTAGGTATATCCAATTAGTATATAGGAGGAGGAATCCTGTCATTGGGTAACTTCCTCCTCTAGTTAATTAATTTTTTTATGATTTTTTTATTGTTAATGTATTTTTTAAATTCTAATTTATTTTCAACATTCACTTCAAGATTTTGATTTCCAAATTTTCTCCCCATATCTCCCCTCGACCCACCCCAAGACAGCATACATTCTGATTACCACTTCTCCTAATCTGCCCTTCCTTCTATCACACCCCTCCCTTCTCTCATCCTATCTGCTTTCTTGAAGGGCAAGATAGATTTCTATACCCCATTGCCTGCATGTCTTATTTCCCAGTTGCATGTAAAAACAATTTCTAACATTCATTTTTAACACTGAGTTCCAACTTCTCTTCCTTTCTCCCTCCCCATCCACCTCCATTGAAAAGGCAATTTGATGTAGGTTATACATGTATAGCCATACAAAACACTTGCATAACAGTCATGTTGTGAGACTAACTATATTTCCCTCTATAATATCTTGTCCCCCATTTATTCTATTCTCTCTTTTTACTCTATCCCTCCTCAGAAGTGTTTACCTCTAATTACCCCCTCATCCCATTTGCCCTCCCTTCTGTAATCTCTCCCACCTCCCCACTTATCCACTTGTCCCCTACTTTCCTATATGTTAAGATAGATTTTGATACCAAATTGAGTGTGCATGTTATTGCCTCCTTAAGCCAAATGTGATGACAGTAAGGTTCACTCATTCCCTGTCACTTCTCCCATTTTCCCCTCCATTGGAAAGGCTTTTTCTTGCCTCTTTTATGTGATACAATTTGCTCCATTCTATTTTTTCCTTTCTCCTCCCAATATAGCCCTTTCTTACTCCTTAATTTTATGTTTTTAGATATCATCCTCACCTATTCAACTCATCCTGTGCCCTCTGTCTATAATCCCTCCCACTACCCTAATACTGAGAATAGTCTCAATAGTTACAAATATTATCTTTCTGTGTAGGAATGTAAACTGTTGAGCTTTAGTAAGTCCCTTATGATTTCTCTTTCCTGTTTACCTTTTCATGTTTCTTTTGATTCTTGTGTTTGAAAGTCAAATTTTCTATTCAGTTCAGGTCATTTCAGCAAAAATCCTTGAAAGTCCTCTATTTCATTGAATGAACAATTTTTCCCCTGAAGTATTATACTTACTTTTTCTGGGTTGATGATTCTTGATTTTAATCCTAGTTCCTTTGACCTCTGGAATATCATATTCCAAGCCCTGAGATCCCTTAATGTAGAAGCCGCTAGATTTTGTGTTATCCTGATTGTATTCCACAATACTCAAATTGTTTCTTTCTGGTTACTTGCAGTATTTTCTCCTTAACCTGGGAGCTCTGGAATTTGGCCACAATATTCCTAGGAGTTTTCCTTTTGGGATCTCTTTCAGGAGGTGATCAGTGGATTCTTTCAATATCTATTTTACCCTCTGGTTCTACAATATCAGGGCAGTTTTCCTTGATAATTTCATGAAAGATGATGTCTAGGCTCTCCTTTTGATCATGACTTTCAGGTAGTCCAATAATTTTTAAATTGTCTCTCCTGGATCTGTTTTCCAGGTCAATTGTTTTTCCAATGAGATATTTCACAGCGTCTGCTTTTTTTCATTCCTTTGACTTTGTTTTATAATTTCTAGATTTTTCATAAAGTCATTGACTTTCATCAGCTCCATTCTAATCTTTAAGAAATTATTTTCTTCAGTGAGTTTTTGGACCTCTTTTTTCATCTGACCAATTCTGCTTTTTAAGACAGTCTTCTCCTCACTGGCTTTTTGAATCTCTTTTGCCATTTGGGTTGGTCTATTTTTTAAAGTGTTATCTTCTTCATCATTTTTTTGAGTCTCCTTTAGCAAGAAGTTGACTCATTTTTCATGATTTTCTTGCATCACTCTCATTTCTCTTCCTAATGTTTGCTCTACTTCTCTTACTTAAGTTTCAAAATCCTTTTTGAGCTCTTCTATGGCCTGAGACTAATTAATATTTTTCTTGGAGGCTTTGGATGTAGGAGCTTTGACTTTGTTGTCTTCTGTTTATATACTTTGGTCTTCTTTAGTAAGATTATATAGTCTGATTCTTTTTTGTCAGGTTTTTGCTCATTTCCCCAGCTATTTACTTGACTTTTGAGGTCTTTGTCAAGGTAGTTTTCTCCTTCCAGTAGGGGTGGTGAGTGTATTGTCAGCCCTTTGATCCCCCACAATCTGTGGGCCTAGAGCTCCAGAAACAGTCGCTGCCACTTCCCCTACCCCTGCTGCTGCTGCTGCCATGGGCTCCCCTTCCATAGGCTCCTTCACCTCCCATGCTTGGGGCTGGAGCTAGCCTACTCTACTCTCTTTCTAGCTGCTTGCGATATTTTCTCCTTAACCTGGGAATTCTGGAATTTGGCCACAATGTTCCTAGGAGTTTCTCTTTTTGGATCTCTTTCAGGCGGTGATTGATGGATTCCTTCAATACTTATTTTGCCCTCTGGTTCTAGAATATCAGGGCAGTTTTCCTTGATAATTTCATGCAAGATGATGTCTAGGCTCTTTTTTTGATCATGGCTTTCAGGTAGTCCCATAATTTTTAAATTGTCTCTCCTGGATCTGTTTTCCAGGTCAGTTGTTTTTCCAATGAGATATTTCACATTATCTTCCATTTTTTCATTCTTTTGGTTTTGTTTTGTGATTTCTTGGTTTCTCAGAAAGTCACTAGACTCCATCTGTTCCATTCTAATTTTGAGAGAACTATTAAATTCAGTGAGCTTTTGAACCTCTTTTCCCATTTGGCTAATTCTGCTTTTGAAAGCATTCTTCTCCTCATTGGCTTTTTGAACCTCTTTTGCCAATTGAGTGAGCCTATTTTCAAGGTGTCATTTTCTTCAGCATTTTTTTGGGTCTCCTTTAGCAAGGTATTGACCCTTTTTTCATGCTTTTCTTGCATCTCTCTCATTTGTCTTCCCAGTTTTTCCTCCACCTGTCTAACTTGATTTTCAAAATCCTTTTTGAGCTCTTCCATGGCCTGAGCCCACCGGACATCCACCTCAGATGTCTGGGATACAGAGGCCCCGACCTCCACGTCTTTCCCTGATGGCAAGCATTGTTCCTCCCCATCAGAAATGAAAGGAGGAAACATCATCTGTTCCCCAAGAAAGTAGCTTTCTATGGTCTTATTTTTCTTCCCTTTTCTGGGCATTTTCCCAGCCAGTTACTTGACTTCTGAGATTCCTGTCCACCCTCGCCTAGATCTGCCCAGCTAGTGCTTGGGATCTGAGATTCAAATGCTGCTCCCCAGCCTCAGGGCTTTCTGCAGCAGGCATGGCTGCTATTCAATGTGAGCTTAAGTTCTGGTGCTCAGGTGGGGGCAGGGCCACCTCCCAGGCTCAGTGCCCTCAGGGGGTTTTTGCAGAGACCTTTGGTAATGGAGCGGAGCTCCAGCCTGCTCCAAGAGTGCCTGGGTACCGCTGCCTCTGCTGCTGCCTCTACTGCTCCCTCTGCCGCTGCCTCCCGAGGGGGCCCGAGTCACGGAGACACTCCGCTCCCTCTTGGCCAGCCCAGAAGTCTCTGTCACTGACCTGTAGTGCCTGTGGGTGGAGGGACCTTCACAGCCGCCAGAGGTTCCATCCCTAAAACCTGCTCGGATCTGCTCCTCTGGGGCCCCATGGCCAGGGCAGTGCAGGGCTGGGCTCCACTGTCCGGTGTGCAACAGACCCCTGGGGACGGCTTTCCAGGGCTCTCTGGAACGGAAATCTCTTCCACTGTGTTTCTGCACAGCTTGCACTGCTCCAGAATTTCTGGGGAGTTCCTTTTACAGAAAATTTATGGGCTGTGGGTTCGGAGCTAGCATACATGAGTCTTTCTACTCCACCATCTTGGCTCCTCCCTACTCTACTCTCTCATACTGGTCCCACAGGTTCTTCCCACCGACCTTCCAATTTGTCCTCAGCGTTTTGGGGTCATGAAGTCTGGAAACCACCATAGGTGCAAGAGATTCAGTCCCCCTGATGCTTGCTCAAGTCCCATCTGTGCTGGCATGGCCCACACTGGACTGTGCTCTGCTCCCAGAGTGGCACAATAGATGCTTCCTGGTGACCTGTTACTACCATTTTACTAAATAGGTAATAGGCTTGGCAAATTCTCACTGTAGTAGGACTACAGATGATATTAGCTCTCACTCCTCTGGGTCCATGCTCCCATTGCCCTGTCTTGTGTTCATCATTTTCAGTCATGTCTGACTCTCCATGACCCCATTTGGGAATTTTTTGGCAAAAGATGCTGGAGTGGTTTGCCATTTCCTTCTCCAGCTCATTTTATAGATGAGGAAACTGGGGCCAACAGGGTTCAGTGTGCCCAGGGTCACCCAGCTACAAAGTGTCTGAGGCTAGATTTGAATCTATGAAGACAAGTCTTCCTGGTTCCAGGTGCTGCATCCTATCCACTGTACCACCCAGCTGCCAACCATGTTCTCCCCACCCTCACCCCACCTTGCCCTCCTCTTATAACTAGGAGTCAAGAGACCTCAGGACTAGTTCTACCTTGGCTCCTTACTAGCTGTGTGGCTCTGGGCAAGTCATCAGCTTTCTCATCAAATAAGGGAGAAAATTAAAAAACAAACATGGGATCAGGGGGAGGATTGCACCCAACAGACATCTAAGGCACCTTTCAGCTCTGACATTGCTTGAATCCTAGAAGCCAAATCTTTTGTCTTTCAGTTTAATTTTCTTCTCCCTACATCATACTGACTTTCTTAGAAAGAGACTTATTTTTATATTGAAAAGCCATTCCTAACCCAGAGCGGTAGGAAGACTTACTCCCCTCCCATCCTCTTGGTCAAGGAGGTATCATCCATGGAGATAGGAGGAGGCCCTTTTCATTATAATCTTTATTGATTCAAAAGTACAGTGCACCTCTTTTGGCCTCAGTATCTTTATCTATCAGAGGAGGGGGCCGAAATACAGGGTGTCTGCCATCCTTTCTAGCTCAAAATCTCTCATCCTATGAACTTTGCTGGGTGGCTATCACTTATATTTTTATACGTCCATTTTTATTCTTTTTTTTTCCTTTACATTGGAAGGAAACTGTAAAATAGCTTTACCCTACCCACCTTTCTGGGTACTACATTTTGACATGGCACCATTACTGATGTTTACTTATTTATTTGAAAAATAATTTCCCTGTTCATGATCATGAAAAATAGCTGAAATGTTGTACCACAGGGTGCATATGTAGAACCATGACCAGAAATTTTTGCACTTGAGAAAAATGATACAAAGCATGAGTAAACATAATTGTTGACTAACTTGCTCCAGTGAACTCTATTTAAGACAATTCATTTGGGTGGGGTAAGTAGGATAGGCAGGTTTGGGGAAAGGAAATCACCTGGATACTGCCACAAAGGGTGGGGAAGAGGAGAAAGTCTGTCATCTGGAAGTTTCCTGTTCTAATTATTTTTTACCAACCATGTGGTGGTCTTGGTTAACCCTCTACTGCAGAAGGCTTGCAAATGATGTCAGCTCTCATGGGCCCATGTTCCTGTTGACTTTCTCTAGTTCTAATTGTCCATGGTTACAGTTCCATTCATCTGTGATTTGATGGTGCCATCAAATCTGTGTGTAAAAGAGCTAGTTTGGGAACCTAGAATTAGATCTGAATGTAATGGCTATGAAATATGAAGAACTGTTTCCAAACATATCCTTTGTGAAGAAAATAGGAAAAGGTTGTACAAATGAGGCTTTCTATACCACCTTGCTTCTGGCAATTTCAAAAAGGAGATTCTATTTTCTCAGATGCGCTCTGCCTTGGAAAGTGACAAACACATGATAAAAAAATGTTGTCAGAGGACAATAAGGAGAAAACAATTTGCAGCGTCCTCATTCCCATGGTTCTGAAGGGCATCCAGCTCCAGCTGCAGGGCTGCCCAGAAATACCAAGGTTATTTCAATTGTGTTCAGCAGGAATTTCATCCAAGAGGGCATGAACTGCTGAATTAGACCCATGCCTTATCTCCTCTCTTTTGTTTCAAATCATAAACATCCTGACTTAACAGGAATCAAAGGCAGGCGGACAGTTAAAGCAATAACGATTTCTCTTTTGAGATGGATTTAACTCCTGCAGAATGTTTTGGTAAAGGCCATTCAGAGCCCTTGAAGGCTCTGGGTGGGGCTGGGGGAGGTATCAGTCTTAGGTTGATTATCCAGAAACTTACGCAGAATCATTAAATTTCCTTCTCATCCATCTGTACTCTTCCCCACTGTTCTCTCTTGCTTCATTTTGGTTGTTCCTGAAATATAGTGATCTGCTGGGGTTTCATAAATGTTCATTAGGGCCTTGAAATGCCATTGTAGAGATAAGATTTGCAGCCTGCTTTGCTCAGGAGATTTGGATGTTGGATGTTTAAAACTCCTTTAGGTCATCAATAAATTGAGACAGAAGGGATCGATGATAAATCTTCCCTTATTCTAAATACACTAACTCAGGATTCGAGCTTGCCAGAAAAAGCTAGTTTGGTGG
Organism: Bettongia penicillata ogilbyi; assembly: GCA_023548195.1. Lineage (NCBI taxonomy): Eukaryota > Metazoa > Chordata > Mammalia > Diprotodontia > Potoroidae > Bettongia > Bettongia penicillata. The sequence goes on from JAJHZJ010000174.1 coordinate 1,662,844, forward strand.
CCTATATCAACATGATGCCCTCTGCTATGTGGCATCCTGAATATAATGCTGGACTTGGAGACAGGAAGATCTCTATGACACTTATTAGCTGTGTAGCTATCAGTCATTCTCTTAACCCAATTCAGCTTTATTCATCTGTAAAAAGGCACTGATATTGTTTCAGTTGTGCCCTACTCTTTGTGATCCCTTTTGGGGTTTTCTTGGCAAAAGATACTGGAATGGTTTGCCATTTCCTTCTCCAGCTCATCTTACAGATGAGAAAACTGAGGCAAACAGGGTTAAGTGACTCATCCAGGGTCAAACAGCTAGTAAGTGTCTGAGGCCAGATTTGAACCCAGGAAGATGAGTCTTCCTGACTCCAGGCCTGGCACTCTACGCTGTGCTATCTAGCTGCCCAAAATAGAGATGAAGGCTCTGATAAATATCTTCCTGTTCTATAAATTAGTCTTTTACTCAAGTCGGATACAGATTTCCAAGGAGCTCCTGGGATTAGCTCTGCATTATAGCTGTGCCACCTAACTGCCCTGCAGAGCACAGTGCCTAGCACTAAATAGGCATTATCTATATGCTCATTCCTTTCTCTTCAAAGAAGAGATCTGGTGTGCTCTCAGAGACTTGAGGGTGTTGATGTTTCCATCACCTCCCTCAATCCTGTGACACTTTCATATTTCTCAAATGGAGCCTATTGCTAATCAAAAAAGCATTATTTCAAAACTTAATGGAAGTGTTATTCTTAACTTCATTGTTTCCAAAAGTCTTTCTTTACAATGAAGTATTTGCTGGATAGTATTTGCTGAAGTATTTGCAGGCAAGGAGCCTGTCAGTTACAGACAGATGGGTTTCAGTCTTCACATGTTCATCCACTGGTCTTTTTCTTATCAAAAGTAGCCATAGTAAATTGTGCATGCCCTTTGATCCAGCAATACCATTACTAGATCTGTATCCCAAAGAGATTAAAAAGGTGGGAGTGTACGGGGGGTGGGAGGAGGAGGAGAAATGATTTGTACAAAAATATTTATAGCAACTCTTTTTGTAGTGGCAAAGAAATTGAAGGAATTTCCATCAATTGGGAAATGGCTGAACAAATTGTAGTATATGAATGTAATTGAATACTATTGTGCTATAAGAAATAACCAGTAGGATGCTTTCAGAAAAATCTGGAAAGACTTACATGAACTGATGCAAAGTGAAGGGAGCTAAACAAGGAGAACATTATACACATTAGCAACAATATTGTATGGTGATCAACTGTGAATTACTTAGTTTTTCTCAGCAATACAACAATCTAAGACAACACTAAAGGACTGGTGACAAAAAATGCTGTCCACCTCCAGAGAAAGAACTGATGGAGTCTGAATGCAAATTGAAACATATACTGTCTTTCTTTACTTTCATGTGTGTTTTTTTGTCTGAATTTTTTTCACAACATGACTAATATAGAAATATGTTTTGCATAATTGCATTTGTATAACATATCAATTTGCTTACCATCTCAGGGGGAAGAAAGGAGAGGGAAGGAGAGAATTTGGAACACAAAATTTTAAAAAACAAATGTTAAAAATTCTTTTTTATATGTAATTGGGAAAAATAAAATATTATTCAAAGAAAAAAAGTAGAGTAATTAAAAGCATAAATAGTTGGATAGGAGCAAATCAACAAGTCAGCAGCATCTACAGCCTGAATCCTATTCCAGGAGGAATCCATGCTATTTTCTACTGTAGAGTTATCATTTGTTAATTTTTGTGGAAATTTTTAATTATTAACAGTTTCTGGTGGTTCCTGAGGTTGTACCCCAAATGAAAAGAAGACATAATAAAATATTAAAAATATAATTAATATCAAAGGGATTCTAATGCTTGAAAATAAAGCATGAAACAAAAACTTCTCCAATTCATGTAAAAATGGAAAATGTCAGGCAAATTGGACTTAATTTTCTGGGTGTTGTGTGTCTTAAGTAAAAAGTGAGATGAATAATAATATTCCCTCATTTCATCTGCTGATGTCTCTATAAAAAGGGCAGCTACCTCATAATAAAATTAGTTTAATGCTGTAGTATTCTGATCTGCTCAGAACCACAAAAGAGTTGGCCCTGGGAGGGCATGGCCCAAGCTCCCTGTGGGGTTCTATCCAGGCTATAAAGTAATGGAAACTGTGCTTGCCAACCTTGGCTTTATTATCTCTATGGCTTTCCATTATTAGGTTCTTGTTTGGCTAATTGAATCACAATATGTCACATTATTGCTTCCAGTTATAATGTAAAACTAATCCGATTAGTTCGGGTGCTACTTGGAAATCTGTTTCTGACTTGAGGGAAAGCCTCTCATTTGCAGAGCAGGAAGATGTTTATCAGATTCTTCATCTCTATTTTTGGGCAGCTACGTGGCACAGTGGATAGGTTGCTGGGCCTGGAATCAGGAAGCCTCATCTTGGATTCAAATCTGGATGTAGAAAATTACTAGCTGTGTGACCCTGGCCAAGTCACTTAACACTGTTTGCCTCAGTTTCCTCATCTGTAAAGTGAACCAGAGAAGGAAATGGTAAACTATTCCAGCATCTCTGCCATGAAAACTCCAAATGAGGTCATGGAGAGTAAGACACAACTCAAATAACAGTCATCCATTTTACAGGGCTAGGCACTGGGGCTGTGATTTTCTTTGCATAGAAAACTCCCAGGTGAAAAAGCTCTCTACTAATAAAAGTTGATACTTTTTCTACAATTGATTGTCTTAGAGGTTTGCATGAAAACTTGCCCAGGATCAATAGTAGATGTCTTGAGAGGATACTTGAACCTAGGTATTCTGGGCTTTGAGGTCAGTTCTCTATCAATTACTACACTTGATTGCTTCCCTGTTTAATAAAATTATTTACTTTCTGCCAGAGCTCACCTGGGTGTGCATGCGTGTATGCTTTTCCTGTTGTATGTATGCACGTGTGTGTATATTATGCATGTGATGTATGTATGTTCTTCAATTATGATGTATGTGCATGCTCTTTAAAGGTGTGTGTCTACAGAATAGCTATCTTGTAGTTTTTAAAGAGCTGTCCCATAAGAGAGAGGTTAGACTTGTTCTGTGCCAGGCTTCAGAGGATTGCTGCTTTGTCCTTTGTTCTTGAAGAGGACCATGACATGCATGTGAATTGGATTTAAGTGAATGAGAGATGTGCAAAGTCACCAGCCTCACTTTCTTCTCCAGAGCCATCTGGGTCAAGTCGCCAGACACACATCAGGATGACTGGAGATGTTCCAGGATGCAGAGGTGGACCTTGGCATTTTCAAACTAAGGTCTTTAACAGGTCTCAGGTTGACTGAGGCAATGCCCATTCAGTGATTAATGCTTAATAAAAAATGAGACAAAGAATGAGTTCTTCAAAAAATAGATATGGGAGGGGAAGACCCTCAGGGTTTCTGGCTAAAACAGAAAAAAATTGCTATTTACATTCATTCTGAGCCAATCAGGGCCCAAAGAATGAACAAGCATGACTTTGCCTGGAGAGGATAGCACTGGGGGGTGATGGGAAGAAGATTCAAAGGGGTAGATCTGGGTTTGGTGTATGGATGATCTTCCTAATTACTAGAACTGCTCCAAAGTGGAATGGACTGCTCTGAGAGGCAGTGAGGATGCCCTCATTGGAGGTTTAAAAAAAAAAACAATTAGAAGGCATAACCAAATATATGACAAGTAAAGTTCTTCCCTTTATACACACAGGTGCATCTTTTTACAGATTACTGCATTACCAGTAAGAGAATACATGTAGCCAAGTAAAATGTGTATATATACTGTATACATATATAATGTATATATATACACACACATAAATGTATACACATGTATGTATATATTTGTGTATGCATATATAAAATATACAATTATATTATATGTGTAATATTTGTTATATTTAATATATTTATATAATATATAATGCTTATATATGATGGCGTATCATATATGTCATATGTCACATGATATGCACATCACACATCATATGGTTGTGTGACACATAACTCTAAACATGAAATACATAACACAAAACAAGCAGCACATTTCTATATATCTGCATGATGTCACATCACATGTCACACATGCAATACACGTCACATTGCCATACACTATGCAACACAACATAGGTCACATGTGTCACACATGCTGCACACATCATATGCTGCATAACATGTGACATGAAACAATCCCATATATTCCTATAATATCATGTCACACATGTCACGTGTCACATAAGTCACATATGTCATGTATATATGTGATGGAACATTAAACATGTAACATGCAACACATAACCCATATCCCTATGATGTGATGTTGCAATATGCCACATATGGCAGGTAACGTGCCACGTGGTCATACATGTCACATATGTCATATGCATCATGCATAGCATTTCCTGAGCCACAGAACGCACATTTACATGAATTCGCATGATGTCACATCACAAATATGACAGTGCTGCATAAATATGCCATAATGCAGCATATATTGCACATGCCTTTTATATCATGCATGCCACATATATCACATATTATATATGACACAAAACAAAAGGCACGAAACAAAAACACATAACATGTAACATGAATCATGTAACACTAAACACAAAATAAGAACCATGTAACACGAAACATGTAAGACATAACATGAAGCACATAACACCTTTCCATATATTCATAAATATGTGTTCATAAATAAGCAAGGGTTGGCTAAATATCTGTGTAGCTGAAGCACCAGAATCTCAGTAGCTGAATCCCTGTTCTGCTCATCTATGGAATCATCTGATGAAACACTGACAACCGAAGCTGCCTTCACCGTTGCTGCTAGATTCCTATACAGTAGGTATCCTACTGATCAGCCATGTACTTTCCTTGCCCCAACTTGTATTACACTTTCAGACCTCTTCTCTTCATCTCTTCTGTGCTATAGTTATTTATGAACATCATGACTTTCACCATAATCATATTCTATACATAATTCTCATATGTTCCTTTGTCTCTCTCTGTACAAAGGCTAGGAGGAGAACCATGGTTTGTTTGCTGGTTCACAGGGTACGAAGATGAACTAAGATATACTCATACTGTCTCCTATATGCAAAATATATATTCATGTATTATTTTGTATTATATCACCAATTTTCTTTCTAATAGATTGTAAACCAATAGATCAAAAAGGTTTTTCTTATACAACTTTCTATAAACAATGATAATGGTTCTTCAAAATGTATTATAAAGTAAATATTTATTGATGATGCAGCTAGTAACTAGAAGTATTTATAAAAATGTCATATAACTAATATATCTATTAACATCCTTATTCCCTCCCAGTAAGTGAACAGTTTATAGAGTTCAATCTGTAATGCCTGAAAGGCTGCTAATAAGAGAGTTATAATTATTAAATGATTTTAAAATATCTATAATTATTTAAAACTACATAACTCTAAACTTTTTCTTTAAACCTCAACAAAAACCAATACCTCCTTTCTGGTAGGAAGAAAAATCTGACAAAGGAAATGCATTAATTATGTTTCTATATTTTAGGTAGGCTTTCTCATCAAGTAATTAGTTCATATTAATACAATTAAAGGGTACAAAATTCAATTGTCCTATGAATACAAATTTGAATTTGGATTAATTTGGCTTCTTTTTTCATGGAATCTAGCACTAATCATTACCTTGTATGGACACTGCTTGAGCAGCTTCCTCGGCATAGCAATTTGCTATCTGCACTACTAAAATAAATTATACGATTTAAAGCTGATAGGGAACTTAGAAATCATCTTTTCCAAAGTTTTTTTCCCCCAAAAACCATACAGCCCTGCTATTTTATAGATTAGGAAACTAAAGTTCCCAAAGATTATATTGCCCAAGTTCACATGGGTAATATTGCCAGAATCATGAATTGAACTCAAGACTTTTGCCTCCAAATCCTAAACTTGGGTGTTTGCCTGATAAATTTGATTTTCACTAAAAAAAGAAAAATAAGTTCTTGAGACTTTTTTTCTTTTTATACAAATGCATGAGATTACTTATAGAAAATCTAGAGTACACTGGGATTGAATTACTTTTGAGAGTTTTTGGAATATAATACTTAGAAAGAGCCAGCTCTATTCTGCTAAGACAGTAACAAATTTGATGACATGGATAAATGGATGGATGGATGGATGGATGGATGGATGGATGGATGGATGGAAAATGCAGTTTGCTTATAAGATCGTGGTCTTATAGCTATAGGAGACTTTAATAGTCATTTCATTTTACAACTTCAGGAACACACTAGCATATTTAAGTGATTTGACACAAGGTCACATATGTAGAAGTGACAGAGTGGGCATTCAAATCCAGGTCCCCTTATTTCAATCTGAGTACTCTTTCCACTGTATAGTTGCTTCTCTGCAGTGTTAGATAAAAACAAGACAGGAAAGGAAAATGTTTCCAGTTTTATTTTGCTAAGGGCTAATAATTGATGTTGAAATTGCAACTTGACAAAGAAGACATATAGCTTCTTTTTTGGTGTGTGGGGGAGGGGAGAATCGAAGGCACCAAGCAAGACAGGGGAAGTGCTGCACTGTTCTATTGAGAGACTTCCTATATAGCAGCATTGATTCATGACAAAAGACTTTTTTTTCTGGATACTATGAGCAATAACAGTAAATGGTGATTCATTCAGCTGGGACATTAATCATGCATATTTAGGTCATCATTATGCCTATATTCTTTAGTGACTTGGCAAAAAGGTCCATGGGTTATAGTTACTTTTCAAAGGAGACAAAAAAATGAATTACAAAATAAACGAAGTGACCTCCGATGGGCATAGAGTCTGATCTTTTTCTCTTGATGATATGGATGAATGATTTATATAAGAATTTATATAAATTTATGTAATTTATGTAATATATAATTATATATAATATATAAATGAATGATTTATGTAATTTATATAAACAACAGCCATTTCTGCGGTTTGATATTTTGATTTTTGTATACCCACTAGAGAGGTGAGAATTCAGTTGAACATGGTCCTGACTATAATGTTAAAGTCCCAAACTACATCAGTCTAGTCTTTTTGTTTCAGCGTTTTAGTCTATGCGCACAAACACAAACCGATTCAACCTTTTGGCCTGACTCAATGGAATGTCAAAATCATGTACCTCCTTTAAAGTCCAGCTTTGTCTATGAAATCTTCCCAGTTAATCGATCACCTTTCCCTCATCATATATCACATCACATGATACTATACCAATCATGTATTATTTTGTATTATAGTCATTTATGCATGCCATTATCTCCCCAATAGATTGGAAGTCCTATGAGGGCAGAAATTGAGTATGTCAGGCTTTTTAGCATTTTATCAGTTTTTACTTCATCAGTATTTTGAGAGAAATCTACATTTGGGGTCATGAGGGCAAAGTTAAAAACAATAACTGCTCAAGAAAAAAATCTAAAAACTAACATCAAGAATGATCAAAAAGTCATATAAGCCTGAAGACTTTAAGTGAAACAATTAAATTAGAGACACTAAGTTTGGTTTACTACATGAGAAAGTAAGTGGAATTCTGGGTAGAAATTATTAAGTTTATTCTCTGGTTTTGGTAAATTTTGCTCATTTGTCTGCTTTCAGTTTGGGGGCAACTTTCATCAGTAATCACACGCGTGCACACACACACACATACACACACACACACACACACACACACACACACATACCCCTTTACCATGTGTATTTCTGTTATCTTTACCAGTGTGGGGCCAGAATCTCATTCTCTCCTCAAGGCTTTTCCCGCTGATACAAGATTTGTGGTGCAGTGATGCATGGAAAAATTCAACTAGGTTGAATGCATGGAAGTTCTGAGTAGGCGTCCAAACAATTTTTTTTTAGCTTGCATCCATTTTAGGTAATTTGATGCTGCAGATTCTCATGTCTTTATCAAGAATCTAAGATCTGATAGACTTCTAGACTCATAAATATAGACCCAGGAGTAATCTTGTAAGTTATTCACTTCAGCTTCCTCATTTTACAGATGAGGTCTAGAGAAGTTAACTGTCTTAAGGTCACATAGACCAATGCGGCAGAGTTGGTATTTAAACCCAGGTTCTTTAACTCCAAATTCCAGATCACCAGATTCCTAAGAGCTCTTCAGGCATTCAGTTGTGATGGATTACTCATTGTTAAGTAGTTTGCTTGTTTTTTCAGGTTCTTGACTGTATTTTTCCTGAAGTTGTCAGCTCATTTATCAAGTACACACACACAGTGTATGTGTATATATGTGTGCATATATAAAAAGCAGGTAAATATATAGTGAGTGCATATATACATTTATGTTTATGTGAGTATACACACAAATATATTTGCCAGGAACAATGGTGTTTACAAAGAATAAGACTATGTTGGTGAGGTTTTCTTTTGAGTGAGTCTATTCTATCGTACTGTCAAAAAGAAATGATGTATATGGATCAAATGTAAATATCTGAGACAATGCTGGCAGTGCTGATGGAAATCCTCCTATAGTGCAGTGGGATTTATCTGAAGTGGTCCCAAGATTTTTTTTCTTAGTATCTCTATCTTTTAAAATTGTATTTATTTATTTATTCTAAACTAAATAAACTTTTAAAAAACTGAAATAAAATAAGCAATTCTATAACATAGGAGAATAGAAAAAAAAGATGATTGCACATGAAACTTCAAATCTATTATGTACAACCTGCTATTCCTTTCAAATATATAAGGTAATCCTATAACTTGATCTTTTTTCTTCCCTCCCCCTCCACCCTAGAGATGGATACCACTCGACACAAATTTGTAACTATATAAAACCATTCTATACATATTTTTATTTATCAGTTCATTCTCCAGATTTCTAATATGACTCAAGGGCAGCTAGGTGGTGCAGTGGATAGAGCACCAGTGCAGGAGTCAGGAGGACCTGAGTTTAAATTTCACCTCAGACACTTGACACTCACTAGCTGTGTGACCTTGGGCAAGTCACTCAACCCTGATTGCCTCATCCTGGGTCATCTCCTGTCATCCTGATGAATATCTGGTCACTGGATTCAGATGGCTCTGGAGGAAAAGTGAGGCTGATGACCTGCACAGCCCTCCCTCACTTAAAACAAAGTAAAGGGCAAGTCATGTCATCATTTCTCTGATGGCATGGTCTTCTTCGGCAACAAAGGATGAACACATACAATATGACTCAAGATTCAGTAACTGAATTTCCAAAGATGATAGTAGGGTTTCCATTGTTTACTTCCCTTAGGAAGGGTATCCCACACTTGGCTGTCCACAATCCTAGAACAAAAGCAAAGTCAATTATATAAAGAGATCAATATGGGAGCAAACTCTTGTTCTAATATTAAAATAAAATGCAGAGAAATTGGGTCCTGGGTGGGGGTGGGGTGGATACTATGCAAAGGTAATCTATAATTCCCAGACAAAAATTCAGTGAAGCACATTCTACAAAAGTGCTCACTCTCCTTTTCACACTAAGATCTTTTGATCCTTAAATAATATGCCAGATTGCTTAATAATTACCTTTTGTGCAAGTACTTTATTTGCTTATGTAGAAAAACACATAATGACAAGGTCAAGTTGGAGAAGAAAAGGATAAAAAAAGAATAATTCTGATATATCTTAACCAAGGGAAAGTAAGTTGCCAATGATGTCTAAGTATTTTGAAGTTTGAAAAATAGAGAGAATATGCATCTTTTTTTAATTTGAAGAACTATACTTGAACTTTTCTTCCTTTCCCTCTTCCCCAAACGCAGTGGAGTCTCCAAGGGTCTCACTCATTAATTTCCCTTAGTTACTCCAAATGGGGCATTTTTTCTTTGTGTCTAAATTCTCATCATTTTTGAGAATTGATAGACTCAGAATTTATTTTCCATAAAACCAGGAGATTTAATGCACCCTAGGAAGAACTGTCAATGGGAACATTGGGAAAATTATATTTCCTTCTCTATCCTATTTTGCGGAGTGCCATTACTGTGATTGTCAGCCTCTACTTTTATTTACATTGCTTTATGTCTCTTTGTATGAACATTTTCTCTTCCTTTTGAGGCTTAGCACTACTTACTGTCTTTCTTTTAGTATGTTCTTTTTCTTAATGATATATTTTACTCTTTGAAGTCACTAGAGCTGATATTCTTGTGCCAAATAATGATGATAATAATAGTTTACATTTATAGACTGAACAAGGGAGAATTTTGTCCCTTTGTGATATTTACCATAGCCATAAAAATTTCATTTATATAGTATTTTATATTATGTGCATGCTTCTCCACTTTATCTCATTTGAATATCCTAAATAACTCTTCCAGGTTGGAACAAAAGGTACTCTTGTCCAAATTTAAAAATGAAGAAACTAAAACTCAATGAGATTAAGATATTCTTCCATAGTTACACAACTAATTAAGTGTTGAAAATAGAAGTCAAACTGAGGGATCTCCTGAATCCAAGTACTAAGATCTTTCTAGACCATGTGGCTTAAAGACCAAATCTTTATGTCAGATGAGGCCAGTGACAAAACCCAAGTCAATCATCATTCAGTATTGTTGAGGTGTAGAAAACGTCTGGAGGAGTCCTGGGGATTTGCCAACCAGCTCTTTGGCACAGACATATTACTGGACATCATACCAGACATGTAGTAAGTTTTGTAGACTTTGAAGGTATGGAAGATGGATATCTACTATCTAAAATCCATGCATATTGCCTCAGTGAGGAAGTTTTAAAGTGTATATAGATCCCTTGGAGATGTGGATTATGAAGGATAGGTTGCTTGGATTTCTAGAAACTCTCAATTTTTTCCTAACACAAGTGGGTATGAAAGACATTCAGAATGGTGCCACAAATATGGAGAACTACATGAATCCCTGAAAATATAAGATTCACTGGAGGGGGGAATGTTGTCTTGACTATAGATGGGTATAGGTATGAATCTTTTGCATTTTCATTGAGGAAAATTAAGGCTAGCCTATATTCTATATTTTCTTTGCCTAATACTTGAACAGTAGTGGCAGGAAATTTTCTTTTCTTTTTTTTAAATTGTTGAAGAAAGCAAATATATGAGCCAATTCTGGTATACCCAGCCAGGTAAGATGCAGGGTTGGTACAAGAATAAAAGAAAGAGTTACTTATAGCAAACCAGCCAATATTGTAACTGGTCAATGTAAAGCCAGAATTATATCCTGGATACCACAGGTTACATTATCAGTCTCTGAAAGACTGCAGGGGTATTGCAAGATCCAAATGGAAAGCCACCACATCCTCAATTGTAAGGGCAGGCTAATTGGCTCTCAGAATTATAATCTGCATGCTGGCACCACTACAATTTTGGCCCCAAAGACACACACACACACACGTGTGCATGCGCGCACATACACTTCAATTGCCTGGTAAGTGTAGATGGTAGCAAAACTGACCTGGTCTAACTCGTTTAGATTAGTGTAGACAAATTCTCCAAAAAGTGATACAGAAGAGCAGAGTATTTCATGTCATATTCTCCCATAGTTCCTTGTCCCTGTTCAAACTACCAAATCTACTAGTTGGGAATTCTTCTACTCTTCGGGAAATATAAGGAATATCCTCGTGGTCTGAAGGAACTCCTCTGCATTATCTAGGAGAGAGGCACCTTCAGCGAAGCTAAGAGTAGCCCAGAAGGCAAATATTGATAATAAAGATGACACAGCTGAGACCACATTAGACAGGTCTATGGAGAATACCCACAGAGTGAAAACCAGAAACACTTTGCACTGGGCCAGGAACTTTGGAAAGGGCTTCTGTCCATGCAAAAGAAAAGTCTTAGGGTTACATCAAGTGTCATCCAGGGCTTTGACTACAGCCTCATCACTTCCCTTAGAGCAAAAATATACCTCAGAGTGGAGCTCATTCACCATGCCCAGGGCTGCATGTTCACAGAAGCCCCTTAGTAAAAGGGATTGAACTAAGAATGTCTCACTCTTAGTCATGGATGAACTATTTTTCAGTTGGGTTAAATCAAAGCTAAAAAAAGTTTATGGTGACATATACGTTTAACGTCCAGGAATGTGGCCAAGCAGGGCCTTCATCAAGATATTGCCCCATGGGCTTAACATTTGTCCCCATGTCTCCCCCAGTCCTACTCATGTTTGTGGGAGCTAAAAGAAAATTAAGTGGAAATTAAAACCTGGGGATTTCCAAGCTCGAATAAGCCTTAACAATTTGCTGACTGAGTAGTTACTGTAACTGATGTTAACTGAATACAGAGTATAAATTGGGAGAAACATGGATATTCTGACCCTATTTTGGAGGAAGACCTTTTATACAAACACAAGTATTTGGTGACCATGAAATACAAGTTAAAAGATAGATTTATTTCTGAAGGCTCTCGTTAGTTGGGATAATTCTGAAGCTAGGTTCCAAAGACCTTGGCCATAGGCAAAAAATTTCCTTCTGGAAAGTAAACAAGACTCAGGAAGACAGAGTGCCCTCAATGCACAAATACATACCACCATTGGAAAACCTCCATGTTTTTTCCTTTTCTTTCTAGTCCAGGGATTCGATATTAGTGCTTCGTGGTTCACAATATGTGGTTCTTGGCTTTTGGCTCATTGCTTGTGGTACGAAGTGCGTGGTACATGTTCCTTCTTCCACGTTTTATCCTATGTGTTTCATGACATATATGACACATGTCACATGACATGTGTGATGTCATTAAATGAACATGTGGGTGTGTTTTGAAGTTTGTGGTATGTGGCCTGTGGAAAACGACTCGTGGCTCATTGCTTGTGGTACATGGTCTGTGTTCCATGATCTGTGTTAAGAAGTTGTGAATGTAGAATACACAAGACTTGGCAAGTAATTGAATAAAAAAGTGGGTTTGGATGAGGAGGTGGGGAGAAAAGGACTCTAAAGTTATAAAGCAAGGAACACTAAAAGGTCCTCAATAATGGAAATGGGAAAGCTTGAAAGAGGAATAGGTTTATAGGGGAAGAGGCAATTAATTAATTTGCTCAAAATTCTGAGACAGTGATGGCAAAAAAATAAAAAAAACACATGATCTCAGTAGCAAAAGGCACCCCTAGTCAGAAGACCCTTAGATCAACATTGTAATCAAATTCTGTGACCTGCTAAAATGATTGTTATTTTGAATAAGTAATCCTTAATAAGTAATATTTTTAAAAATAGCATCTCCAAAGAATTTTGCAATTCCATTTTCAGTTCTAGAGTTTATCATTCTCCTTCATGAAGCCAAGAATGAATGATCATCATCTATTCTGGCCAGCCTTGCCTTAAGTGTTCAGAGCCCTGGTACATTTTGTACAACCCCAGGAAGCCCTCCCTCACTCCCTCCTTAAGTCTGGTTTTAGCTTGGATTCTTGGATAGTGTTTCCCAGGTTGCCTTCCTCCCAGGACAGAGGAGGGACATCTTCTCACCAACAGTGTCCTGATTCATGTCCTGGGAGGCAGCTGACCCTGGCGAGGGAATTGAGTTCTTCTTATAATTGCAGCTTCATTACACTCACATCCCTAAGTATAACTCCAGAGAAAATACATTAAACAAAGCTTATGTTTGGCTGAAGTCTAGCCTGTCTTTAAAAGGGATTAATGGAGATCAATTGTGGAAAGTTTCCCAGTGTACACAGTAGATTAAGTATAGGACAGCTATTTCTTCAAACTGAAAAGAAATGCTTAAAACACAAAAGACTCTTAAATACACTTTGACAAATACTTAAAGCATAATACAGTAACCTGTAATTTCTCTATCTCTTGAGAGGTAAAGGCTTCTGGGCAACTTGTGGGGCTGCGGAACCAATTTCATTTTTACCCCTGATCTATACTGTCTGTCTAGATCTCTGTGGCTTGAGTTTTTAAAAGTTCCTTTATCTGTAGTACACTCCTGGTAGGAGACATCTTTTCTAAGAAGTTATTGCAGAGATTACCCACTTCTGGGTATCCAACACCTGGACACAGAGTTTCCAAACTGTAGAGTTTATAAGGTAATCAGTCACCTTATAAATGGATAGAGTGTTGGGCCTGGAGTTAAAAAAAACAAACACAAAACCTGAGTTCAAATTCAGCCTCAGACACTTACTAGATGGTTAAGTGATCTTCAACAAGTCACTTAATCTGTTTGCTTCATTTTCTTCAATATGAAATGGGGATAATAATAGCTCCTACTCCACAGGGTTTACGAGAGGATCAAATGAGATATCTGTAAAATGTTTAGCACAGTGCCTGACACATACTCTAAGTTATATAAACACTGGTGGTGTTGACAGCAGGGCAGCAGCAGCAGTAGATTAAAAATTTGACAGAGTGATTAGCCTTCCTTTTTCACAGGTCATTCCTTTCGGTAACACAATTTCTTCTTGTTTCTTTAGGAAATGGGCCCACTTTGATTTTCGATTATATTTTCATCCTATGTATTGGAGCATTGTCCAACAGATAAAATTAATAGATCATAGGATTAGAGCTAGAAAAAGAACTTAGATCTAGACTAACCTCATCATTTTAAAGATGAGGAAGCTGAGACGTACAGAGGGGAGCCGGCCAAAGTCATGGATGACAAATTGCCAGATTACTTACACAAGCTTACCTGCCTCCAGATACAGTATTCATTCCAATATCACACTCTGCCTTTGAATATTATTATAAAATGATCGCTAATAGTGGTAGAGGATTCCCTTCCCCCCCCCCAAGGATTCAGGGTAGTAAAGTTGTGACCTTGAAAAAGTCATGTCTGGACCTCCATTTCCTCATCTGTAAAATGAAAGTGGTAGGCCAAGTGATCTTCAAGGTTCCTTCTAACTCTGACATTTTGATTCTTTTGTTGAAGTCTGTTTTGTTTCTGACTTATTCACAGTCCCTACTGTTCTCCCTTTTCCTGTTTAAATCAGAAGGCAACAGCAGGTTCCACGTACCACTGATGTTTTAATCACCCTTTGTCAACTGGATGAGCCCCTGCTGTTAATGCCTGCATTTTTAAGGAGCAAAGAATATTTCTTTTCTTAGAAAGGATCCAGCGGAGTCATATGCCTCTTTTTCTCTGGCCTCCCCACTTTATGAGAGTTGGGAAGACATGGAGAGGTAGTGATCCTTGAAAACGCCATAGGTTATCCTCCCCACTCTATTTCGCCGTGTTTGTCCAGAAGTACGAAAGACTTGCTGAAGTTCATGTACAAAACAGATTTCCCAGATGATGTAAAAAATAACAACGAAACAATCGAATAACCCCACCACCATAAATATTTAAAAGCAGTGAGAACACCCCCCACCCCCCCACACACACTCTAATACAGAACTCCTAGTATGGCATGATGCGAAGGCAGCAACAAGTAAGAGCTTCTCTATTCCCCAGGGATTCCCCAAGAATAAGCGGAACAATAGAAGAGGGTCTGTCAACTCCTCTGAAGAAACACAGGGCATTGTTTGGTATGGATGGCTCTGAGAGAGCCTTCTGATCTATGGAAGTGTCTTGCCTGGGCTTTCCCCTTCATCTTTCCATCGTGGACATAAAACTCAGTTGCTCACTGGTGACACTATGGCCGAAGGGAGAGTTATTATAAAAATAGAAGGTGATAAGTTGGGCTAATAGCCATCTGGAGAGAGGAATGGGCTTGTTTTATTGGAAGAAGCAGACACATAAGCAAAGCATTAATGGGGAAATTGAGCCTGGGGTTTCTTTAATGCTGAAGTGCATTCCCTGTAGGATTGTAGATAGAAGCCTCTCCAGAAAAAGGTTCTACAGTAAATCAGTGGGATGTGAGCTCCAGGGCAAATTATACTGGAACCTCTATGTTACTTTTGGACACAGGTAAAATTTGATTAAAATAGAATTGCTGTGAAACAAAAGTCAAGGCAGACTTCATCAACAGAGCTGAAAAGAGAAACATTAACAACAATGGGGAGGTGTGCTGGAGGGGGATAAATGGAAGTCATAAACAGTTAATAAGCAATCAGAGAAGTATGGGAGGAAGGAAGTACACTTGGAATCCCTTCCCAACTCTGCCTATTTCTAGTTCTGGGTGATTTTAGGTAAGTCACTTTGGGATTGTTGTCTTCAATTTTTGAGGTGATAAGGATAAATTTGAATCTTCCAATGCTTCTTCTGTTCCTGAAATGATGGGAGAAGAGCACTCTAATGAGCTAAGTGATCACCTAATAATATGGCATCAGGACCAAAAACCCTCTCGAGTAATCAGTAAGCATACTCATTGATCCACTCTATAACCCATTTGACTCTTAGCCAATGAGTCAGGGAACAGAGATAGACCAATCCAAATGGACAGGGAGTGTTTTGAGGGTAAAAGATGTCATTCCTTCCTTGGGCAGCTGCCAATGGATGAAACTGTCAATCTAGAGAGTCTCATGCCCCAAAGTAGGCCTCAAAAACTTAAAGCTAAGTAGATAAATTTAAAAGTTCAATTTTTCCTAATTTGAACTTTCTCTTGACACATTTTTAGAAAATTCTAATTATCCTGTTATATTACTTCTGGATTTTTTTTCCTCATAAGCCAACAAAGAAGCATAAATGCACCTACTATGTGCCAAGCTTTCAGGCACCAGAACTTCAGAAAATCCCTTTTTTATGGTATGTGGTATGTGATAGGAATAACAAGAGGAAATATTAGTAGAACTGGCCATTCAGTTACAGAAGAAGCAAAAAAAGAGGGGATGAAGTTAGGAGCAGGTTCAGAACTCTAACCCAGAAGAAGGTTCAGAAGATGAAGAAGGCCTGGAGGCTCTGAGCCTTGAATTAAGAAGATTTGGACATGGGGAAAGGTGAAAGCCCTGAGGCCAAAGGCAAAGGTAGCCTGGATTAGCTTCAATGAGATATTTCACATTGTCTTGCATTTTTTCATTCTTTTGGTTTTGTTTGGTGATTTCTTGGTTTCTCAGAAAGTCATTGGACTCCATCTGTTCCATTCTAATTTTGAGAGAACTTTTCTTCAGTGAGCTTTTGGACCTCTTTTTCCATTTGGCTAATTCTGCTTTTGAAAGCATTCTTCTCCTCATTGGTTTTCTGAACCTCTTTTGCCAATTGAGTGAGCCTATTTTTCAAGGTGTTATTTTCTTCAGCATTTTTTTGGGTCTCCTTTACCAAGGTATTGACCCTTTTTTCATGCTTTTCTTGCATCTCTCTCATTTGTCTTCTCAGTTTTTCCTTCACCTGTCTAACTTGATTTTCAAAATCCTTTTTGAACTCTTCCATGGCCTGAGCCCACCGGACATCCCCCTCAGATGTCTGGGATAGAGAGGCCCTGACCTCCATGTCTTTCCCTGATGGCAAGCATTGTTCCTCCTCATCAGAAATGAAAGGAGGAAACATCATCTGTTCCCCAAGAAAGTAGCTTTCTATGGTCTTATTTTTCTTCCCTTTTCAGGGCATTTTCCCAGCCAGTTACTTGACTTCTGAGATTCCTCTCCACTCCTGCCTAGATCTGCCCAGCTAGTGCTTGGGATCTGAGATTCAAATGCTGCTCCCCAGCCTCAGGGCTTTCCACAGTGGGCACAGCTGCTATTCAATGTGAGCTTAAGTTCTGGTGCTTGGGTGGGGGCAGGGCAGCCTCCCAGGCTCAGTTCCCTCAGGGGGTTTATGCGGAGACCTTTGGTAATTGCCCTGAGCTCCTGCCTGCTCCAGGAGTCCCAGACAGCCACGGCCTCTGCTTCTGGCTCCCGAGGGGGCCTGAGTTATGGAGACACCCCGCTCCCCTCTTGGCCAGCCCAGAAGTCTCTCTCCCTGACCTGTAGCGCCTGTGGGTGGAGGGACCTTCACGGCCACCAGAGATTCCATCCCTGAAGCCTGCTTGGATCTGCTCCTCTGGGGCTGTGCAGCCAGGGCTGGGCTCCGCAGCCAGGGCAGTGCAGGGGTGGGCTCCGCTGTTCGGTGCGCGACAGACCTTTGGGGTCGGTTTTTCAGGGCTCTCTGGGGCAGAAATCTCTTCCACTGTGTTTCTGCGCGGCTTTCCCTGCTCCAGAATTTGTGGGGAGTTCTTTATATAGGTACTTTATGGGCTGTGGGTTCGGAGCTAGCATATGTGAGTCTTTCTACTCCGCCATCTTGGCTCCTCCTCCCTGGATTAGCTTCAAGGAGGAAGTGGTATCCCTGGGATTCTGACTGATAAGAGGAAAGCCTAAGAACCAAGACTGATCCTTCCCAGGGCCTTGAACCCAGCCTCTAGAAATTACCTGTCTCTAACTGACTTCAGGAACAGCTCCATTGGGTTTATCTAAGGAGATTCTGAAACAAAGACAAACAATATAAAAATCCATCCCTTGTCTGTCATCCCCCACTTGAATATGTATCTGTCTGTGTACACTAAAGGTTATTAGCTCACATTAGTGGTAAGATAAATTGATTCTACAGCCACTACCAAGGTCATCTGGATCCCAGAGCTGCATTACCCAGTCTGAAAGACTGACCATTAATCCCAGAGCGAAGTGGGAACATCTTTTCAGCTGTCCTGACTCTAGCACGCTCACGGTCAAAAGTCTTTCAGGTTTTCTGCGTTTGGCCCTTTGTATTTCGTGTGGATTGTGACTATGGAGAGTGTAGCTCTTCCCCCTTCCCCCCCGCCCACCCCAAACAATATTCCCTTCTCAGAAGCTGTCTCATTTAACAGCATTCCTGAAATGGGAACGATCAATGTCTTTGCCCAGAGACAGGAAATAGCAATAGGTCCTTGGGATGATTAAGTGATCCATAGGGAACTATCCAGCAAGCCAGGGACCAAAGTCTGGTGCCATCAGAAAGTCTTTTCACTGCAGTTCCTATTTGTTGTCACATAAGTGGATAATGCTACATTTCCTGAACTGGACAGGACAAGGGCTTTCTCATTTGACAGAAATCAAAAAGGGCTGAATACAGAAAGGATATTTCTCTTGGGATCAACACAAAATGTGAAAAAATGGACTATATAATTAATGTCATACTTGGTTCTCAGCATCTAAAACATAGGCACATTCGCAAATACATTCACAGTACAAATTAATTCTTTAAACATATGTAGAGTATAAATAGATACACACATGTTTATATTAAACATATAGAGAGTATGTTAATATAGATATATATTTCTTGGGGATAAGGACTGTTTTCATATTTTTTCATATCCTTAGGGACTAGCCCATAGTAAGCACTTAATAACTGCTTTTATTTTCATTTTAATATAATAAAAGCATTTAATTAAGCTGAATTGAATATTTGTGTGTATTTTTATATAGACATATATGGTGTCCCAAGAGTCTAAGTGATGTTTTAAGCTTTAATAACTTCGGAAGTATTAATACTACAAATTTACAAAAATAACATTTGAAAGGTTAATTATATACCATTTTAAGACATTGGTATGACAAATATATTGTTACTAAAATTCAACCTTACCAC
Source organism: Bettongia penicillata ogilbyi (assembly GCA_023548195.1). NCBI lineage: Eukaryota > Metazoa > Chordata > Mammalia > Diprotodontia > Potoroidae > Bettongia > Bettongia penicillata. Next base: position 1,682,209 of record JAJHZJ010000174.1, read on the forward strand.
CTTCTTGTGCTATATCTATAACTCTAGTTGATTTTCAAACTTTGTAACAAAAAAAAAAAACCCAAAACTTTCATCCTCTACCTCTCTGTGACTGAAAGGTTTGCATGTGTAATTCTAGCTGTAAGATCATTCAAAGAATGAGGTTTGAAGACGTACATGACAATTTTCATGGGACCCTACAAGAGAAAGTCTAATGGATACAGAGCAGGTGACTGAGGGGACCAAGCAGGATTTCCTCTACCAGTCCACTGATCTGGGAAAGGATAATCCAGAAAATTAAATTTAAAATATTGATCAAAATTCACAAAACTAAAGAAACATAAAAGAAATTTAAGAAAGTAAACTTTCAAATGATTTTGTAAGTTTGCAGTATTCTTACTTCTGAAGTTTTAAAGTTTAAAATTGCCCTAAATTGTGCACACTGTGTGTGTTATGTATGTGTATTTCTGCTTTGCAACCAACAAGTAGGACACTTATGAACAATGTCCCACAGGAAAAAAAAGATGGATTATGACTCTTCTCATCTGTAAAATGGGTATAACACACTACCTAGTTTACAGGGCTGTAGTGAGGCTGCTTGGTACTGAAAAGGATATTGGACCTAGGCTCAGTAGAGACATAGGTGAGCATCTTGCTTCTCCTGAATATATCCTAGATATACATATGCAGACATGCATGTACACATGCATGTACATACACGCATGCTCACACGGTATATGCATGCACATGCATCTATGCAATGCATGCAGGTTTATGTGTGTGTGCACACGCACGCACCACACTACATATGTTGTACTTGCATGCATGTATGTGCGTACATGCACACACATGTGCACACACTGTAACATATCCATGTTGCAGCTACATGTGCATGCGTGCATGTATGCATGTATATACATGTATTGTGCATATATGCAATATGTGCATGTGTGTATATGTACATGTATGTGTGCACACATGCATATGTAGTCATGCTGAGCTGTGTACATGACAATGTTCTTTTTCCTTTTTTCTTTTCTCTTTTTGTACTTAAGTTTCAAATGAATAAAAAAATTCACCAAAAAGTTAAAAATAAATTATACATATGTACGTAAGTATACACACACATACACACACCCAAACCATTATTCTGAGAAAGGGTTAATTGGCTTCACCAGAGTAACAGACGGCTTATGACAGAAAATTAAGGATAAGAGCACCTGGGCTAGATGGTTACTGAGATACTTCTCTGCTCTGAGATTGCAAGAGTCAGTTTCATCTTGATTTACGGTTATGTCCTTTCCATTAAACATGTTGTCATTCTGTTGACAGGGCTAACCTAGAGGTTAGTTATGCAAAAGGCCTTCAGAAACTGGCAAGCAAGCTCTCCAAAACACTCCAAAGCACAAAGACAAAGTAAGTAGTGCAGAGGGAGGAGGGGGGGGTTACTCTTGAATAATAATCATGATAAAGCGTGCCTCCTTTCTAATTATCAAGATGACAGAAATGAATATTTAACTTGTGATGAAACTTGGAAAAGGGTCATGAAGGAAGTATTTTCTCTTTTGTTTTTGAGGGGATCACTGGGATGCTAGTAAGTATGTATTTGGAGGTAATCTAATTAAACTTTTGGCATGTAGAAATGACAATGAACAGGGGTTTGAGTGCAATCTCAAATCACAGCTGTTATAATTGGAAAGGCGAGGAAAGAGGAAGTCCTCCAGGACTCAAGAAACCTTAAAGCATTGTGCGGCAATGGGACCCTCAACTCTCACAGGAAGCAAATATTGGATCCTGTTTTCTGAAGTCAATCAACCCTTCGGGCACGGTTCAGTCCACTCATTTATTAAACAAGCAGCAATTCTTAAAGGCAAGGGTTGTTTTCATTTTTGTCCTTGCATCCTAGAACAGTGTGTGGTACATATTAGGCATTTAATAAATGTCTATTTAATGTTTATTGAATTGTCTAAACTCCTACTGGGTGTGGAACACAGTGCTAGGTGTGCTTAAATGAGCAAAGATAACATTTATAGAGCATGCACTATATGCCAGGCAATCTACTAAGCACTTTACAAATATTATTTTATTTGATCCTTACAACAACCTGGGAGGTAGGTGCTATTTATCTGCATTGTACAGATGACAAAACAGGCCAGCAAAGGTGAAATGACTTGCCCCATGTCCCATGCTAGTAAGCATCTAAGGCCCCATTTGAACTGGGGCCTAATGTCTTCCTAAAGAACCTAATGTCTTCCTGATTCTCAGCTCAGCACTCTAACGACTGCTACCTAGCTACCTAACATAGGGCACGATGTCTCATCAGCTTACATACAAGTAGTCAGATAGGACACACATGTAGATAAATGTACAATATTACATGCCAAATAGATCAGAGATATATAATAAATGAAGTCTGAGATGGAACATTGCAATCAACCAATAGGTTTCAGAAAAGGCTTCATGAAGGAGGTGACATTTAAATTGGGCCTTTATAGGATGGGTAGAAGATTTCTAATAGGTAAAGAAAAGGAGGAAGGAAATTCTAGGGACAGGGTAGTGTTACTGTACCACTAACAGATAATGATTTAAGGAGAAAAGGCATTTCATGAATAAAGGTGTAGAGGGAGGAGAGCATAGGAAATGCTTGAGGTATATGGATAGCCCAATTTAGTTAAAGCATGAAAAGAAAGGAAAGAAGGAAGCAAGGAAGCAAGAAAGAGATAAAGAAAGAGATAAAAGGAAAAGAGCAATTATTAAGCACCTCCTATGTTCTAAGTCCCATGGTAGGTGCTGGAGATATATATATACAAATGTTAATCAATTCTTACTCTTAAGAAAAGACAAAAAAATATAGGAGAATAGTGTCCAAAGAAGGGAGCTTTGTCTGGGAGGACTCAAAGAGCATTGTGTGGCAATGGATGTGACATGTGTGGTAGGGATGGTGAGAAGAGTCATAGAACAGTTGATTTCATATCCTTTCTAGAAGCAATAGCAATAGTGGCTTTATTCCTGTTCCCAGAGCAAAGAGTAGAAATGAGGACAGAGAAGGGGAGGGGTAAGTATATGACGGCAAGGCTCTTGCCAAGATATTCAGGGCGGATGGGTTGATAGAACGGGAAACACAATTTGGGCTACCTATGTTCACTTTTTAGGTTCATAGGAGAAAGTAATTAGGCAAGGTTGATAAAGTATCATGGTACTAGATTAAAGGCTTAAATGCCAAAAGAATAGTTCTGACATTTCTCAGGGATCCTGAAGAGAATATGTTTGAGCAGATAAGTGTCATGACTAAACCTGTGAATAAGGAAGATTACTTTGACAGTGTTATGAAGTGCAGATCAGAAGAGGGTGAGAGCAGAGGCAGTGAGACTGTTAGAAAATTGTTAGGATAATTCAGGCTGATGAGGCCCTAGACTAGGGGGACAGTAGCAGAAATATGAAGGAGAGGACAGCTGTGAAAGAAGTTGCAGAGTTAGAATTAGCAGAACTTGGTCATTGATTAGGTCTGAGAGGGAGGAGGGAAGGGTCACAGATCATACCCAAATTTTACGCATGGGACGGAATCTTTTGGACAGAAACAGGAAAATCAGGAGTGCTTAGGGGAAAAGATAATAATCTCAGCTTTAGACACTTGGAATTTCAAATGATGGTAAAGATGGCAGTCAGCAGGTATCTACTAAGTGTTTGCCATCTGGCAGGCACTGGGCTTCTATTTCTTCATTCAGATAATGGAAGGACTGGCTCTAGGGTTGCTGGTATCCAAACAAAATGAACACTTCCATCTTTAAGATTTAGCATTTTGGTATCCCTTAACTCACAGCACCCCCTGCTACCACAATGAAAAAGAAACCACTATCCTTACCATCATCACTAATAAATGTGGACTAATTTGTTTCCTGGTAAGCACCCCAACATATACAGGAGGGACTGAAACCACAGGTTCTTTGATCTGCTTCTCTAAAAGGAAAGACAACTGTTGAGGGATTAACAATCACTTTAATCAAGCACAGGTATTAGAGAAAATCAAAATCAAAATTTCAGAGAAATCAAAAATCCACAGACAGCACTTCCAAACTGTCTATTAACATACATACATCTTTACCAGAAAGGGAAGCACCAACATCTTGATTTTCAAAGTGGCCTCCCAGACTCTCATCTGACACTCAAACCTAAATTAAGCCCTAAAGTAAAACCTCACTCTCGGAGTATTTATATACTTTTCAAAGCCAGAGGGCATGACCCTCTGACCCACCCCCTCAATAGAAAAAACAAAACATACTTGGGACCCTCCTACAAAACAACTGCCCTAATCAAGCTTCCTTCCATGAGTTGGCACATCAGTGGGTGGGGGAAGATCTTTAATCACATTCAAGTAGAGTCATTATATTTCTTGATTATACTAAAACAGAACCAGCAAAAGAACCTACTTTGCTTGGCCTTACACCTGGATCCCTGGATTCTCTTCTTTATTTTCATCAAAAATGGGTTAAAAAAAAATCTCAAGAGAAAGAAAGGCAGGCACAAATTCAATGTGTTTAATGCTGCTGGATGAGCTCTATTCCAGAGCTGCTGGAGTTCCTTCTATTCCAATGCTGGAGTTCCTTCTATTCCAGCATGTAGGATTGACTATGGTAAGAATTAATCCCATAGAGAAGTGGTAAGTGTATTGGGGAAGTAGTTGTACCCTCTGTGTACTATGGGGCAGACATGATGCCTCTGTTCTATTAAGTTCATCGTGGAATTTCAAATCAAACTCTTCTGCCCTTTCTATCTATCTCCAGTTGCATTTGTGGTGCCTGGACCTTTGCATCTGAGAGCATGAAATCAGCTGCTGACTTGCATCAGTAAGTGTTAACCACCACCACCACTATTCCAAACCCAAAGGGGACTATAAATATTTTACAACTTCACATCTGACTTGCCTGATTGTGTGGAATAGTTATTCTAGAAACATACTGCTTTCCTCAGAAAAAAAAAATTGAGTGAATGTAAATTCTTTTTTTCTTGTGTCCTCATCCTGTCTTTCTTTCTTTTTTTTTTAATTATCTTTTTTCTCTATTTTTACTTTGTGGCTTTCAACATTCACTTTTATAAGATTTTTGAGTTCTAAATTTTTTCTCCCTTCTCCCCCTCCCCCTTCCCAAGATGGCAAGCAATCTGATATATGTTCAATCTGATACATGTACAATCATATTAAACATATTTCCACATTAGTCATGCTGTGAAAGAAGAATCAGAACAAAAGGGAAAAAGAATGAAAAGAAAAAAACAACAAAAAAGAGAAAATCGTATGCTTTGGTCTGCGTTTAGACTCCATACTTCTTTCTCTGGATGTGGAGAACATTTTCCATCATGAATCTTTTGTCATCACACAGTGTTGCTGTTGCTGTGTACAGTGTTCTGGTTCTGCTCACTTCACAGGGAGTGTCAATTCTAACATCATGCTTGCATGTGCTTTATGCTCTGTCCTCAGAAAACTTGGCAAAGCAATTCAGTTAGAAGCAATCAAGCCAACTCATCAAGTCCTGAGTGCACAAGAGAAGAAGAAAAGAACGGTAAGTCTAATCCTTTCTGTATTGTTTTGTGGCATATTTCACTGGCATTTCAGGGCAGCTGGGCTGAGCTCAATATTACAGCAGTGATCAGTATCAATCTACAAGCATTTGTGAAGGACCTGCTGTGTGCTAGGTCCTGGAGTCATTGGAGAGAGAAATACCAAGAATGAACCAATCCCTCAGAGCAAGGAAATTACATTCTAATGAGGGAGATAACAGGCAGATATAGTGATATATACTCAATAAATATAAAGAGAATAAATTCACTAAATTAATGTGCAGTTTGAGAGTAGGCAGTGCCCCAAATATGTGAAACCACAATGCAAAGAATCTCTGACTTTTGTCTGCTTGGGGAAACTTACAGTGTGGAAACTCCTTCCTTTATCACAACTTAACAGATAAATGACTTAGTAGATAAATCCTAGGGAGCTGCCTGACATACAAAGAAGTAGAATGACTTTCCCAGGGTTACACATCTGTCTGAGGTCAGATTTGAACTCAGGTCTTCCCTACTCCATACCCAGCATTCTTCCTTCCTTCCCTTTTCCTTCCTTCCTTCCTTCCTTCCTTCCTTCCTTCCTTCCTTCCTTCCTTCCTTCCTTCCTTCCTTCCTTCCTTCCTTCCTTCCTTCCTTCTTTCCTTCCTTCTTGTCTTTCTTTCTTCTCACCCATTTCACTCTCAACCTCATAGATTGGATCACAATAGGTGCCTACCTACCCAAGCTCCACCTAATGGCTATATTTTGGGTTCTCCTGCCTCAGAGTGAATGTGAATGTCAATATCAATTGTTTCTCTGTGGCCCTGAAGGTCTTCCCCTCCCACCTTGGTTTTTTTTTCTAATTAAAAGGGCTACCCCTTGACTGACTTCTTAAAGAGCTCTATTCATTGAATGGACGTTACATCACTCCAAGTGAGAACCTTAAAAGGCCTTAGATCAAAAGGGTTTCCCATTGCATCTTGGGCCATCTCCAGTCATGCTGATGAACACCTAGCCACTGGACTCAGATGGCTCCAGAGGAGAAAGTGAAGCTGGTGACTTTGCACAACCCTCCCTCACTCAAATCTAAGTCAATTACAAATCATGTCATCATTACTTTCCTGATGTCATGGTCCTCTTGGGAAACGAAGAACAAACACAACTCTATCCATTGAGTCACCTAGTTCCCTACTGCAATCACAGTGCATACTGTAACCAGTCAATTCAATAAGATTTCTTATATATCCTGTCTTGTAGTAGGTGCAGAAGATGCAAAAACAAAACAAAAAGCAGTTCCTGACTTCAAGGAGTTTATATCCTAATGAATTATAAAAGGATAATTATGTTTCCTAATTAATATTCGTTGTTCAGTCATTTTCAGTCATGTCCAACTCTTCATAACCCCATTTGGGGTTTTCTTGTAAAAGATACTAGAGTGATTTGTCATTTCCTTCTCCAACTCATTTTAAAGAGGAGGAAACTGAGGCAAACAGGGTTAAGTGACTTGTCCAGGGTCACCTATTTCATAAGTGTCTGAGGCCAGATTTGAACTCAGGAAGATGAGTCTTTCTAACTATAGGCTCAGCACTCAATTCACTGTGTTACCCAGTTGGCCTTCCTAATTCACATTCATTTTTTTCAAGTTTTTACAAGATTTCAAAATTTCTTACATCATTAAGTTATTTGGGACTAAAACCTGTATCTTTTCCATACCTTGGAGATAGTAAGACACACAAGAACCAAGATAACTTGGGCTCTTTTCTTGGGAAAGGAATCTGTTGATGGGTTAGGAAATCTCAATGAATTATGGCCAGGTTCCTGCCAGACTTTTGAAGTTAGAATAATGACCCATCGAGTAGAAAGCATTTTTAAATATGAAAAACTTGTATTGTTTTTCTCTCCAATAAGCTGGATAATGAAGTTGAAAAGATGGCGAATCTGGTTATTAACAACTGGAGCCAGCAAATTAAGGCAAGTTCCCACATATTGACTTTTGAATAAATTAATTTGTAGAATATGAGTATGTATGTGTATAAATGTGAAATTGTGTATTGATGTTAGAATTCTGTTAGAGAAAACCATCTTCTCACCTGAGTAGATGTGTATATATTTGCCTACCTGTCCAATAATCCCTCCATCTGCCACAGAAATAAAGGGGAATGGTTTTGTGTGTGTTTAAAGATAGTACTTGCAGATCAAATGGCATTGTATCCTGATCTGAACCTTCTGTTCTGTGTCCAATGGTCCTGGACTGTGGATCACCTTAGTTATTTCCTCCCTGACTTCCTGTAGAAAGCAACACATCTGGCCCACTGACCCTCTATTTAGTTGAGTCTAATAATAGATTATGCATTTCTAACTCTTCCTGGCTTGCATAGCATGCCAGAATAGGACCACAGTGGTATGTACTGCATTGAGTTTTATAGTGAAGCACTACTTTTTAAATTTGGTAAGTACATTGTACTAGCATTTAGCAAGAGTCTTGGCACTCACTACTCAGAATAAAATGTCTCCAATGCCCTCGCTACCTTGTGAATCACAGTAATAATTATTGATGTTTCCTGGTGCTTGAAGGTTTGCCAAGTACTTGACAGATGCATCATATCATTAGGCCCTCTCAAAATCCAATAGTAGGTACTGCAGTTACCTGTATTGTATCGTCCCTGTATTGTACCCATTATCAAAGTCAGAATTCAAACCTAGATCTTCCTGACTCCATGTCTAGTTCTCTCCCCAAAATGCCATGTCTCTCAATCAGTAAAGCCCTTTCTCTTTCTTTCCTCAAATGATTAGCATGGCCCTCTTTTATGCATAGCACCATTACTAAAGACTGCTGATGGTACGAGATCAGTAAAAGGTTCAGTCTTTGTTCTCCAAGACTTTACAGTTGAGCTGTAAAGTGACTACATATGTAAATACTAGGCAAAATTGGCAGCTGTGGTATGGAGGAAAGACTGATGGACCTGGAATCTAGAGGACTTGAGTTCAAATCCCACCTTAGCAACTTTCTACCTGTATATCCTTAGGTAAGTTGAATTAGCTTGTGTGGACTTCAGTTACCTTAGCAGTAAAATATGGGGGCTAGATCAGCGACCACTCGTCCCTCCTGGTGCTAAATCTGTGATCCAGAAGGTAAGGTTTTGTAGGTTCTTGGGTAGTGAAGTGATGGATGGAAATTATATTTGAAAGTGCTTATTCTAGCCACTGGTTATAACATAGAATTGAGAAGGAAGAGGTTTTGAAACACGAAGAACAGCTGGTCCAATGGTGAGACAATGTATCCTGTGAGAACCCAAATGCGTTACCCTCAATAAGAGGTTTTGTACTGGCAACCTCCATCTTCATTTTTTAAACCTGAGCCCTTAAAGTATGTCCTAGGAGATGAGGTCAGAAGGTAGTATCAAGCAACAAGAGGTCCTTTCTGATATAATGGGATTATTTCTACTTTTAGAGTTTCCTGTAATGCTTCCTCTAAAATTAGAGGCCCTTTAAAACCAATGAGTTAAAATAAAGACTGTATTTAAAAATTAATTAATATACTAAAATAGACTGGATAGTGCATGTCACAATCAAAAGGAAGATCTTTACAGTAAATACTCTCAAAAAGCATTATGATTAACTAGTCTTTTCACTTATTACTCACTCTCAGAATTAGGAGCTTCTTTAAAAAGCATTTTTTTTAAAGAATTTCTATTCTAAGATTTTTTTTTCCTTGTAAAATGAAGGGGCTAGGGTTTTGATCTGAAAGGCATGGTTTGTTTTTTTTTTTTTTCAGATTCTTGGGCAGGGCAATATTACCCTAAATGTGGAAAAGCAGTGGACAAAAAGACAGAAATGGTGCCTGAAGAGCTAATGATGTTTCCAAAAACAATTCTTTAGGGGATCTAGGATCTCATAGTCATGGGTATTCCCTCCAGAGTTACAGATCACAACTCAACCATTCCTTCCCATTTTATGGGAATTCTCATGCACATCTTCCAATAAGCTCACCATAAAGGTCCAACCACCATGCTTGGAGGATTTCCTTGCATTCTCTTGGCATTTCTCGTGTAGCACCTGGGCTTTCTAATCATTTTCCTTCACTCTCCCAAGTGATCAACCTTTTCATTATTTTGATGGCATCCTTTACACAGCTTGAGAAGTCTAATTTCTCCTTTGTAACGTGTTGTAGCCTGATCACACCCACCGCATGCTTTTCCATTGCCCTTTGGGTGACCCTCAACTTTGACTCTACAAAGACCATAAAGTTCCATGACTCAGAGCCACACACAACATCACTGGCACAATATTGGGGTTAAAAAAGACAGATCTTTGTTTCAGAGAAAAGCTTAGAGTCATTTAAAGAACTTTGCGATTTCCCAGTTTCTAAGTAAATAATTTTATTTTTTGCAAAGCAGCAGAAGTGCAGAGCATAAAGTTCTCAAGATGAAGAATTTGCTCCATGGTTCGAATCAAAGATGTTCCAATAGAAGAGACTTAAAGGACTAAGTGTTCCTCTCAAATACTGACCTTCATGTTCTTTCTTGAGTCCAGCTGTCTGAAAGGAAAACCTTTGACCCTTTCTCCCCTGAGCGGCATTTCAGGGACACTATACACATTAAAATGGTTCCAGCTCTGCTTCACAAGGTGAATGCTAAAGAGAAAGGAGGATGGAGCCGTAGCTATTTGTTGTTATCGTATTTCTAAAACTAGCATGAGAAAACATTTGATAGTCATTTAATTCAAAACTATCTCAGGTATGGATAATTGAGGACAACCGTCCCATCCAAACAAAGCTCTAACAGCTAATTTTATCTCCAGAGAACATGCAGACTGCTTAAAGACAATACATAAGGTCTATGGGTCTAACCTCAATCTTAACACATTCTAAGTTTTAAACATTCTTAGCCTTAGGTGATTCACAGAAAGTTGGCAGGTGAATTTATCATGATCCCGGGTTACTGGCCATCTTAGTAACCCTTTCTCCTCTAAGAAGGACACCTGTTAGACACTTAATTGCTCAATGAGAGTTGATTAATTCTGGGCAACAGGTGAGATTTGTTTCCCCTTATAGAGTTTTTAAGGGAGCCACAAAGTCATTTAATAAATATTTACAAAGCATCAAAATGGGTAAGGTATTGTGCAAAGCAATGGGCACATGTAGATAAAACCTAAATAAGCTCCTTAAGGAACTTGTATTCTACTGGGGGGTAATGACACACATATGACATGATTGAAATAATATAGCAAGTGTAAAACAAAGTGAAATGTGATAAAAGCCATAAAGTGCTGGAGGCTAGTTTTGAAATCACTTCTAGCTAGCAGAATTGTGGAAGGCTTCCTGGAAGATCTAGGACTTCGTCCAGATTTTGAAAGAAGAAAGGAATTTCAATAGGCAGAAATAAGGAAAAAGGATGAGTCCCAACGGGAGGTGTCCTGAACTAATGCCTGAAGTGAGAAAGTGAGAAGAGAGAACACAATTGGCCATAATATAGTGTATGAAACAGATTAATGGAAATAAGGTAAACTGGAGCTAGCTTGTAGGGAACTTTAAATGGAAGAATAAGTAGTTTGTGTTTTGAGGCCACTAAAGGTTTCTGAGCCAGGAGAATGGCATGATAAGCCTTGTTCATTAGAAAGATTGTATTGGCAGCTGTGGGTGGGAAAGACTAGAGGTAGAGAGAGACTTATCAAAAGCAGTGAAAGTCTTTACAAGGAAGATGGATTTGGAATCTAGAGGACATGAGTTCAAATTCCAACGCAACAACTTTCTACCTGTGTAGAGTATAGAAGAAAGAATAAATGTCAGAAATCTGGGAGAATTAGAGTTAATAGGACTTTGCATCAGATTGGATGTGGGAAGATGTGGCATCATCAATAAAAATGAGGAAATTGGGAGAAGGAAAAGATTTATAGGGGAAGATGAATTCAGTTTTAATCATGATGAATATGAGAAACTAGTGGAGAAGGAAAGTGAAGATTAAGGCTGGTTATCATATAAATAGAGGTGAAGGTGATGAAGGACCCCATACTGATGAATAACATCAGCATGGAAAACAATGTAGACAAAAAATGCAAAGAAAGAAGCCCACATTTGGGGGTGGGAGATGAACAACAAATCAATGAAGGAGATTGATAAAGAGCAGTGATATAGATAGAAGGAAAACTACAAGGTGCCACAGAAACCAAGGGAGGAATGAGTATCCAGTAGCATGGGGTGGTCAACAGTGTTTAATGCTATGGAAATGTCAAGGAGGATGAAGTTGAACAGGGGTTATTGGATTTAACATTAATTAAGAAGGCACTAGTGACCTTGGAGAGAGCAGTTTTAGTAGACTGGTTGGATTGAAGGCCAGACTAAATGTTGAGTAGTGAGTAGATGGTGAGGAAATAGATGCAATGAGGGTTGAATATTCTTTCTAGATATTTAGAAGGAAAGGAAAAATGATATATAATAGCTTGAGGGCACAGGAAGGGCAAGAGAAAGTTATAATTCTTATTTGGTGGGGGAAGGAAGACCTGAGAATATTAGTAAGCAGCAGAGAAGGAAAAGGAAACTATTTTATAGCTTCTTTTTGCATGGTTCCCAAAACATGAAGCCAACATCCGTCCTGGAATTTCTCTGTAGCAAATAACCTTGCACTAAAGTAATGTTTTGGAACCTTGTACAGCCTTCAGCATTTCAGCAAAATTTACAACCCTCTCAAGAGCACCAAATGTATTAAAAACATATATGCTCATTCTCAGGGCAAACTGCTAACTGCTGTAATATTTTAGTGGCAGATTTGGAGAAGAAGAACCAAAAATTAGCCAGGTGTTAAAACCATAATTGTAGACATGATTAATCTGAAAATAGAGCAGCTTAGCTTTTGACATACTATTCTGCTCTTTTTAAAATTTTTGATGTTTTTTGACTCTAGGCCAAGAAGAAATTAATGGTGGAAACCAAGAAGCATGAAGCTCTTTTCCATTCTGTAGAAAGTGCCAAGCAATCAGTGACTGAGAAGGAGAAGAGAAAGGTACCTTGTCACAGCCAATTGTACAGATGCCAGATGTCTTCCTGATGGACTTAATCCTCTTGGTGGCAAAAGAATTCCTTCTCCTTGGAAATTTACTTAGGGTTTTATCAGTTTTTGAGTATGGAAAGATAATGAAAGGTTGATTCCAAATTATTCTTATTCAATTAAAAAGATGGTATCTTCTGGGGGAGTCAGAAGACAGATAACTAATATGCAATTTGTTGGTGTTCGGTTGTTTCAGTCGTGTCTGATTCATGACCCCATTTGGGGTTTTCTTGGCAAAGATACTGGAGTGGTTTGCCATTTTCTTCTCCAGCTCATTTTACAGGTGAAGAAACTGAGGCAAACAGGGTTAAGTGACTTGCTGAGGGTCACACAGCTAAGGCTAAATTTGAACTCAGGAAGAGGAGTAATCCTGACTCCAGGCCTGACACTCTATCCACTCTGCCACCTAGCTGCCCAAATAATAAACAGATTGTGTGTTTTTATTAAAAAAAAAAAAATGGAGCACCTTGGAGGAAATAGGAACAGTGCAGATACAGTCCCTACATGTTGTGCAAATAATGGCAAAATCCAACTGCCATCTGATCTGGTGAGGCACTGGTGATAACTGTGTCGGTAGGATATTACAGTTGTAGTTTTTTGCAGATTCTAGTCTTTCTCACTTAAAGACTTGACCATAAGTTGACAAGTAGGGAACAATGAATCAATTTTAGAGAAAGTCAAAAAGCTTTAGCATGATAAAATACCAAGTACCAGAAACTGTCTTAGGTGTTAGGAAGGAAGGAAAAAAGCAAGCATTTATCAAGTGCCTTCTATATTCCAGGCACTGGCTTCGTGCTTTACAAATATTCTCTCATTTTATCCTCATAACATCCCTAGATGGCAGGTGCTATTATTATCCCTCTTCTACAGTTGAGGAAGCCGAGGCAGACAGAGAAGCTAAGTGACTTGGACAAGGTCATATAGCTAGCAAGTACCCGAGGCTGGATTGGAACTCAGGTCTTCCTGGTTCCAGGCTCTGCACACTATCCACTGCACCACCTATTCCTAAGGCAAGGGAGATAGTGCCCTAACATATAAAGAAGAGATAGTTGGAGAAATTTAAGTAATGGATTTCCCAGTCACCCCTGAATTAGAAGTTTCCATCTCCCACCTTCCCCCAAGAGGCCCTCTAATGGACCCACTGCTTTTCTTCAGATCACAGAGATAGTGTTGCTTTGCCGTTATCTGGTAACTGTTAGTCCCCAAACTGAACAAGGATATTGAATTCATTTTCTCACCTAATCCAATCATGAAAATAACAGTTGTATGAGAACGAGCTTTGGCATCAAGAATCAACCAATCAATCACTAAACCTTTTATTAAGTGCTTTTTATATACCAGTCACTATGTACTATGTTTGAAGTGCTATGGTTGAAGAATACAAAACCTTTGACACAGAAATGGGCCTGGGGGCAAGTCACTTAACTTCCCAACTATCCCAGGCCACTCTTGAAGACTAAAATGATCAGTTCACTTCAGGGGAGCGTGTTCTTCCACAAAGAAAACCCTGCAGCAGACATGTCAAAAAGGTAGCTTTCCAGTGAACCAGTACTCCTGAAAGCAGGCTGAATAAATGGGAATATTTTAATAAAATATAATACAATAAAACATAGATAATACTATATTTTAAAACTAAGTCAATATGTACCTGGCAGAGATCTGATGTATGGGCCCTGTTTCTGTTTCAGTTTGACACCACTGTCCTGCAGTGATGAAATCTCAGGCTTAGATCCTGGGAAAAAATAAACAAAAAAAATGAAACCAACCCACTGCAGGCTGCCAAACCATGCTATAGCTCTCAATGTTTTGGACTGTAAAAATGGAAGGGGAAAATTCAACCTTCAAGGAATTGGTTCAGTGAAAGATCCTTAAATCCTCAGTGAAGGTCTTTGTGAAGATCTTCAAGTGAGAAGCTGAGCATAGAAAAGTTTATTTCCCTCTCTGGTTTCACTTGATAATGCATTTATAGGACAGAAGCAATTCAAGACTTCAGGACCTGGTAATTATGCAGGCTGAGCTCAGGTTTCATAAGTGATTGAGATTTCATTTAGTTGTAGGTACCAGCCTAGTCAAGACGGCTTTGAAAACATTTAGCCAAACATCACCATGGTCAGTTAGGTGGCATAGGAAATAGAGCTTTGGGCTTGGAATCAAGAAGACTCATCTTTCTGACTTCAAATCCAGACTCAGATTTTTACTAGCTGTGTGACCTTGGGCAAGTCACTTACTCCTTGGTGCCTCAGTTTCTCACTTGTAAAATGAGCTGGAGAAGGAAATGGCAAACCATCCCAGTATCTTTGCTAAGAAAACTCCAAATGAAGTCACAAAGAGTCAGACAAGACCAAACAACAATACCATGGGCACTCTTTGAATCTTTTTAAATGCTCCATTGGAAGATGAGAAGTGCTCCTCTCCCTACGGGTAGATATAGTTCTGTTTTATTCAACAAACATTTATTAAACACTGACGACTTACACAGAAAGAGTGCGCTGGTCACTGGGGATGGGCAGCTAGTGACATCATGGATAGAGTGCCAGGGCTGGAGACAGGAAACCTCATCTTCTTGAGTTCAAATCCTTAGACAGAGTGACCCTGGGCAAGTCACTTAATCCCCTTTGCCTCAGTTTTCTTATCTGTAAAATAAACCGGAAAAGGAAATGGAAAACCACTCCAGTATCTTTGCCAAGAAAACTTCAAATGGTGTCATGATTACTTGTGACTGGACAACAACAAAGTCCCTAGGGATATAAAGATAAAAATAGGACAATTCCTGCCCTCAAGAAGTCTCCATTCTAATGAGATAATAAACATGTACACAAGTAAACGAAAATAAATGCAAAATCAACATGAAAAGAATACTTAATTCCAAGGGATTCAGGAAAGGCATCCGGTAAGAAGCAGCCGTTGAGCTGTTCACTGAAGGGAAGGATGGTTTGGGGCACTTGAGCTCTAGATACCCACTATGTCTTTTATAGGCCATGCAATGAATGTCAAGCAAATGAAATAAAACGACAGAATGAGCCTGAGAGAAACTGCAGCTGTTGTTAAGGTTCAACTTTTTGGATGAGTGTTCTTTACTATGTAGCATCACTCATAATGTTCTTAAATATAAAGTGGGTGAGATTGAAAAGCTTTTAAACTGTATCTGTGCATTTGAAGAAAGCATTTCATATTATCCTCTTCTAAGAAACGCTGAAACAATTTCCCTGCCATCATGTCTCATGAGTTTCACAGTGTTACGGAGGGTGGGGGTGGGTAAGGGAGATTTGGGATAAAGATTGTGAATGTGGAATAGCAAGTTGTACATAACAGATTTGCAGTTTCATGTGCAATCATCTTGTTTTATTATACTGTTATAGAAAATAAAATTAAAATTAAAAAATTTAAAATGATAATAAAATACAAAACTCATTACCTAGGTAAAAAAGAGAATGTGAATATAGTTAGGAGAAACCTTGTCCTACCTATACCACTGCCTGCGATGTGGGGCTCACACTCTCATGTGACTATGGGCAAGGTACTTTCCTGATTTTCAGTTTCTCTGCAATGTGGAGGATGATGATAATACTGATAGCTGCCTACCTTACAGGATTATCAAGAAAAGAGAGTTCAGCAGCATATTGAAGTGTCTCATAAACCTTAAAATGCTATGTAAATGTCAGCTATTATTTTAATTGTGTTTTCTATTGGGAGTGCAGAAGAAGCTGCCACTAGCTGCTTATATGGCTTCTGAGCTCCAACTCCCTCATGTACAGGGAGCAGGGGGCGTTGAACCAGATGTTCCATAAGGTCCATTTTAGTTCTCAGATCCTGGACTTTTCTTCTTTCCCTGAGCTGCAGGGCAGAGGGGGCTGGGGCTAGAGAAGGTATGTGCTCTTGGTCACTAGCTTAGAGATTTAGTATTATGGAATTTAGAGTTAGAAGAGGCATTAGAGCTAAAGTCCAACAACCTCATTTTACAGGTCAGGAATCATAGATACTTGCCCAAGTCCATTCAGATTGTTAGTAGCAGAGTCTGACATTAAATTCAGGATATTTCTCTCTATGAGTAGTTAGGTGGTAGAATGAAGAGAGCACCAGACCTGAAGTCAAGAGTTGCTGAGTTCAAATCTGACTTAGTAGCTGTGTGACTCTGGGCAAGTCACTTAACTCTGCCTGCCTCGGTTTCCTCATCTGTAAAATGAGCTGTTGAGAAGGAAATGGTAAACCACTCCAGTACCTTTGCCAAGAAAACCTCAAATGGGGTCACAAAGTTGTTCACAACTGAAATGACAAAACAAAATCTATCTCCATTTCCAATATTCTTTTCACAATATCATATTCATTGAGCAGTAATGCTTTGAGATCTTGATCTTTTCTGGGAACCCAGCTCTATAAGTTAGTTGCAAAGAAGATGCCAACCTGAACTAGAAGAGGAAGTTTTCCCATCTGAGAGTTCCTATCTCAGTCAACATGAAATGTCACCTTATTGGACCAAACAGAATTCTTCCTGCAAAACTGCAAAGTGCTTTGCTAATATATTGGTGAAAATGTGTGTAAATGATCTTTTTTTTTTTTTAGTTGCTCAATAAACTGAAAAAATCAACAGAGAAGCTGGCGAAGGAAGATGAAAACTATTACCAAAAAAACATAGCTGGTTACACGAGCAGACTCAAGTGGGAAACCACTTTGCAAAACTGTTATCAGGCAAGTTGCGCATTGGATGGTTTTCTCCCTAGGGCCGACTGATGGAGTCTTGATGACTGTAGATCTGAGCTGCAGTTAAGAGCCGTGGTGTCTACCTTAGGCTCCGATGATGGTCATATCATCTCTCCCGTAGGCTCTGTCACTCATTAGTCTTAGGACTTACAGACAAATGGCATTTCCTCTCCTTGCTTCTGTATCCCTGGTGGCATAATTAGTTGGGAATATTTATTAGTCAAGTCAAATATTATTGGCTAGGGACTCTTCATTTGTTATATAGGAGTAGAGCAGTGCTGACTTATTTCTGAAGAGCAGCCTTACTAATAAGGCTAAGGGATGTTGGGGCAGTAGGGAAAGAAATTTGGGACATGAGAGGGAAGAAGAGAAGGGAAATGAGACCCAAAGTGATGAGTTTTAAATTTCATTAGACTCCCTGACTGTACCTTTGGAAGGGCAAGAAGGGAGAAAAAGTTTTGTTGTGGAGAAAGATGAATTTAAGGAAAAGTAGGATATAAGAAATGGATAATATAAAAGCATTAAAAAAAAGAGGTGAGTAACTTTTTTTTATTTCTGCTTTTAAACATAAGGCATGAACTTAATTAAGCAATTAAGAAGCATTTATTAGGACCATTTTGATGCATCCTTTCTTTTGTATTCTGGGGATTTTTTGAGTTCTTTACAATGGGGGAATATAAAGAAAAAACAAATATGGCCCCTGCCTTCAAGGAGCTCCCACTGAATGGGAGAGACAGTATGTATGTGCAGAGTCATATACAAGATTCTAAGGACTTCATGGTATGATGGGAAATGATGTTGCTCCAGACAACCTATGATTCCTGAGGTCCTTCCAGCTCAGAATCCTAAAATCTTCCAGTCAGAGATGTTATAAGTATGAAGTATGTCTATATTTGATAGGCTTCCATTGAAAAAGAAATATATGTAATACGCATTTTGTTGTGACATAAAACCACTAGACAGCATGTTGTAGTGGAATAGTTAAATACAAGGTAGCTTGTTGGGAGAATACTCATAGGAGAATCAGGAAAGGCTTCATGAAGATGGTGAATGAGCTGCATGCTAAAGGAAGAAGACAATATGAAGTGGAGTTAAGTAGTGAGTGCATTTCAGGCAAGCAAGCTGTGCAGGGAACAGGCATGGAGGTGGGAAATGAGAGGTTGGGTGTAAAGAACAAAGAAGAGATCAGTTGGAATTGAGGAAGGATTTGAAACCAGAATTTTTCTAAGTCTAAGTCCAGTATTCTAACCACTACACCATGCTACCTCTCCCATGATATCAACCTCAGAAAGTTAAGGATGTATTTTTGCACTTCTCTAACTTCCTCACTAACCTATTACGGACTTAGAGTTCTTCCTAAAGACCATTGCCAAGCAACTCCTAGTCTGATAAATCAAACTTTGCTAAAGGAATGACCTATAGATCCTTGTTTTCAGCAGGGTCAACCTTCTACGGAATTGTGAAGGTCAGAGATTTCATCTTGGGCACTCCCCACTTCCACCTTCAGAGTTCCCTTTATCTCTTCTTTGCACATTTTCTCTCTTGACCTTCAGATGCTTCATAAATTCATAAATTCTCAGAGTCTCCCTATGGCACTTCTACCTGTCCTAGGTAGTGCTGTGGTCCTTCTCCATCACCCGCCCTAGAAAAAGCATCAGTTGTATACCCCATCCTACAGAGAGCTGCTTGCACACAGCTGGCACACTGGTACCATAGTCATACCAAGGTATGAATAATTGATAAGGTTTAACATGTTAACTGCATCTAAGGACCCAATTTTTAACAGAAGCCTATTCCCTAATAACCTAAAAGAATAAATTTCTCAACGTAGAAAGCTGGTCACTGCAGTTATTTTGCTAAAAGAGATATTTGGGGGTTGGAATTTCCTTCAAATCTCACTAGTTAGATTGACATATTCCACCTTCCACTCAAACCAGCCCAGGGTCCTCACACACCCTGGACTTATTGCTACCCTGAGTATTAATATCAACCAAATGGGTTGTAACTAGGTTATCATAATACAAATTATAACAATGGCTAGTATTTACATAGCACATTAAGCTTTGCAAAGCACAATGTATATACTTCATTTGCTCCTCACAATAACCTTGTGGGGTAAGCATTATTCTTATCCCTCCTTTATAGATGAGAAAACTGAGGTCCAGTGGCTTGCCTGGCTCATACAGTGAGTATCTCAGGCAGGAACTGAATTGCAGTTGACCCTAAGCCCAGCACTCTGTCCACTCCACCACCCAGCTGAAAATAGGGGCCATACCTTAAGATTCTTAATCTCTTCCAAATTGCCGTACACAGGGTCTTTCACATAATAGATGCTCAGCAAATATTTACCAGGTGATTGATAAAATGAGTTTTATAGGTCCAAGCATGGACCACATGTCTTTTCTACCATATTTTCTTTAGATTTATAGAAATTCTATTTTTCTCCCTTACTGTTTTCCTCTCCTTTACCTGCTGCTTTATGGATCCCAGGTAATTGATGGCAGGTATCTAATATGCCCTTGGACCCAAAGGAACCTGGAAAAAAGTGTATGAGGTATACTAATCTTAAATGTAGATCTATAGGACAGTCATGGAAGCATTTTCATCCCCCGGGAAATCTCCATTGGACAGGAGTTTTATGATACTACTATGATGACCGACTGGTACTTGCTTTTCCCAGAATGCTCACAGTGTGATGCTACCTCAGCCTGGCTTTGTTATTGGTTCATGTCTAACTTAATTAGATTTTATCATGTTTTTTAGAATGTCCTAGACTTGGAGAAGGAAAGAATCCAGCTGCTATGTAATATCTTAAACCAATACAACCAACATGTTTCCATTTTTGTACAAACTTTGACCAGCGTGAGTACTGAAGTTTCTTTGACTCTAGTTATGCTTATGTCAAGAAGCTTTCTACTTCACTTATCGCTGGAATCCTGCTTCCTTCCTTCATCACAGGGTCATACCCAACTCCACTGTGCCATCAGCAAGATTGATGTTGAAAAAGACATTAGGACTTTAATGGAAGAAACTGCAATTTCAACCACAGAGGAAAAATCTGAATTCTTACTAACTGATTACTTTGTAAGTATGGAATTAGAGGAAGCAACATTTATTGGGAAGCCTTAATCCAGTAGTTTACAGTGCTCCCTGGTGACTGGGTGGTTCTTTTGGGGAAAAACACAATTGCCAATAAAAGGAAAATGTATTTATAGGCAACACTGCCAATGTCATTTTCAGAAATTCTGTGATAAAATGAGGAATCCTAAGATCCCTAGAAGGCAGATAGATGCTCAATGGATAGAGTGCAGGGCCTGGAGTCAAAGAAGACTCCTTTTCCTGAGTTCAAATCTGGCCTCAGACACTTACTAGCTGTGTGATCCTGGACAAGTCACTTTACCCTGTTTGCCTCAATTTCCTCATCTGCAAAATGAGCTGGAGAAGGAAATAGAAGACCACTTCAGCATCTTTGCAAAGTAAACCCCAAATGGGATCAGAGAGAGTCAGATAAGACTGAAAATGAGTGAACAAAAACAAAATGTGTCCTGTGGGGCAACTAAGTGGTTCAGTAGATAGAGCACCTCGCTTAGAGTCAGGAAGCCTCATCTTCATGAATTCAAATCTGACCCCAGACACTTACTAGCTGTGTGACCCTGGGCAAGTCACTTAACTCTGTTTGCCTTAGTTTCCTCATCTGTAAAATGAGCTGGAGAAGGAAATGGCAAACTAGTCCAATGTCTTTTCTGGGAAAACCCTAAATGGGATCACAAAGAGTTTGACACAATTGAAAAAAACTGAACTAAAATGCATTGTAGATGCTGTGCTAAACTCTAGAGACATAAAGGCAAAAACAGTCCCTGTACTCAAGAAGCTTGCCTTTTAATGGGAGAGACAACATGCAAACAACCATGTACGCATAAGATATATACAGGATAAATAAGAAGTGATCTCAGAGAGGGGGCTATAGCAGTGAAGATGGGCAGGGTACAATGACAGGAAGTCGTCTTGGAGAATGTGAGATTGTAGCAGACATGAAGAGGACATGAAATTGTAAATGTGTCCTGACTCAAACTGGGGTTAATGAGAGAGACCTTTAGAAGGTGAGAGGGATGTGATTGTGCATCCCCGCCTGCTGCCTTAGCTTTACCACGAAGTCAGACGCCTACAGGAGCCCTGCTGAAAGGGAGACATTTCAGTGTGGAGGTACTCTGGCTAGGTCACTCTGGTCTCTGACCTGGAACCACCATAACAGCAGATACTAAAGCATATATCGCTAGAATGATACATCTATTCTATAACTGATAGAAACAGAGGGAGATCCATTCCCAAAAAGAGAACATGCTTATATCACTGTGGAGTAAAGCCAAGGATCATCTTTTATTTATTCTCTTTTTATTTTCTGCAAAATTCAAACCAAGCATGGTCAATATGGCCTAATGCAATGGTATGAAAAAAGAATCTCAAATCTTTCCTCTTTCTCATCAGTACTGTAATACATTCAATATTTTCTGTACAGGAAGAAGATCTCACAAATGGGATGGATAAAGAGAGACGGAAGTCTTCAATAAAATCAAAATTGTCAAGACTGCAGGAGGATATTGAAAAAGCCTCAAGAGACAAGGAAGGTTTGTAATTATCACTTGCACTGACCCAGTGGGGAAAAGTACTGCACTAAGAAATGAGATTTACCAGTTTGTTTTAAGCTGGATTTGAACTGAAGAAAAATGATCTCATTGAAGAATGAGAAACTCAATTTGCAAGATTAGAAAAGAACTTTTTAAAAAAGAGACAGCAAAAACTGAAGGTGACCTTGTGGTCTAGTTGTGTATTCTACAGACCTCTGTTGTTATTTGTCCTTTGTTTCTGAAGAGGACCAGTGACCTCACAGGGTGGTCTTCACTACATACTCCTACTGCCAGTTTAAGAGGGGAAGCTTTTTAATTGATTTCCAAAATCAGGTGGGAAATGGGTACTATTTTGTGGCTAACTGGTCTAAAATTACTACACAAGATGAGAGTTTGTCAAACTAGGACTTTAGGCATTGTAGAAATCAACCAAATAAAATCCCTTACCTTAAAAAAATGAGTTGTATGATGTAACTGGATAGAAATTACTGCTTGTGGATGGGGCGCTGGGGTTGCTTGTTATTCAGTAGTTCTATTAGCATACATCTTGTTTTGACTCCTGGGTCAACAAAGAACCAACGAAGTTAGAGTTGGAAGGGACCTTGGAGGACAGCCTGCTTTATCGCTTCCTTATACAGATGAGGAAACTGAGACTTAGTGGCAGTTAATGATTTATTTTGGTCCAGTCACTGATGAGAAGTTTATTTAATTATTTAATTATATTGAGTAGTTTGAATATTTAAGCCAAGGAGAGCTGCCAGGATGTTAGAAGTCAATCATACCATATCGGAGTTATTTTCTTCTAACAGGAACAACAAAATCAACTTCTTTGTTCAAAATAACAACAAAAATAAGTTAGCATTTTGAGTAGTTCACATGGACAATGAAATATTTAGAATTCCTCAGACTTCCTTGGTTGAGGCCAAAATAAGTCAATGGATCCTAAATGTGTCAATGAGGGGGCAGTATGGCAGAGTGTACAGACCACTGTCCATGGAATCAGGAAGACTTGAGTTCAAGTCTGCCTCTGGAACGGTGTGAATCTGGGCATGTCACTTGGCCTCTAGTTGTCCAAACAGTACTCTGAAGCTATAGATTATGGATGAGTGGCTTGTCTGAATTGTGAAGGGGGCTCTATACCTGGTGTTCTCTATGCTTATGAAATCATAAATCCAACCCAAAATAAACAAAGGTTGAAAAGGTAACTATAGTTGAGATTTTTTTAAAAATTTCAATTCTTATTATATTATCCCTAAGTATCAGTTGACTTTGTGTTAGGAGCGGAGTACCACAGGATGTAACATTGATGCCATGCATGGATGTCCTTTCAGGCCTGGAACGAATGATCAGTGTGTACACAGCAAATCCCTCCTTCTCTGATGCAAAGACTAAGAAAGAAACTGCAGTGCTAGTGGATGAGGTAAATATTTGTGGAGTGCACAAATTTGAATTTTTGTGAGTAACATTTTCTTCCTGGAATATCTGTTTTTAGTTCATGCAATTTGTGACCTCAGCCTGCCTTTCCCTTTCAGTTGACAGAACACATCTGGGCTACAAATTCATGGTATATAACCTCTCTACTACTCAATCATTTTTCTACTGTACCCTTATTGATATATCTTTTATTATTTTCCAAGGCAATCGGGTTAAGTGACTTGCCCAAGGTCACCCAGCTATAGTAAGTGTTAAGCGTCTAAGACCAGATTTGAACTCAGATTCTCCTGACTCCAGGGCTGGTGCTCTATCCATTGTGCCACTTAGATGCCCCCATCCATATGTCTTTATCTTATTCCCCAGAGTGACTGTTTCAAAGCATTTCAAGTGTTATTTGCTACTAACCCATTACTTTCCCAAAGTAATCTATTCTGCTTTTCTGTAGGTCTGATTGTTAGATGATATTTCCTTACAATGAGCCTAAATCTGCTTCTTTAAACTTAGTGCTCCTAGTTATGCCTTCTCAAACAAAGTTTTGTTGTCCAGTTGGTTAACTCTATTTTTTTAAGGCAATCAGGATTAAATGACTTGCTCAAGGTCATACAGCTAGCAAGTATCTGAGGCTGGATTTGAACTCAGGTCCTCCTGACTCCAGAGGCAGTGTGGTTAATTCTTTGTGACCCCATCTGGGGTTTTCTTGGCAAGGATACTGGAATGGTTTGTGCTTTTCTTCTCCAGCTCATTTTACAGATGAGAAAACTGAGGAAAACAGGATTAACTGACTTGCCCAGGGTTACGTAGCTAATATGTGGAGGACAAGATTTGAACTCAGGACTTTCAGACTCCTATCCCAGCACTGTATCCAAGAGTTGCCCACGGTCTCCCCACCCCAAACCAAGTAGGATAAATCTATCCTCTCTTTCAAATTGTTTTTCTTCAACTTTTGTTTTCAGAGGACCACTGGTATCACAGGTGGTATCTTGACTTGCATGTGAATTAGATTTGAGGCAGAGCTACAGTCTTCAGCCTCACTCTCTCCTCAGAGTCATCTAAACCCAGTAATAGGATATAAGTCCCTCCCATGGATATAATTACCATCTCTATCCTAATGACTGTCTTCAGGTTGATAGCTCTTCAAATGTATGGAAACAATGGTCATGTCTCCTCTAAATTTTCTCTTCTCCAAGATAAATATCCCCAGTTTCTTCAAATGGTTTTCATATGGCATATTCTTAAGGCCTACCACCCTCATCTGAATGCTTTCTAGCTGATCAATTTCCTTTTTAAAAAATAGTATTTTATTTGAGTTCCAAATTTTTCTTGCTTCTCCCCTTTCCCTTTTCCTAAAACTGTAAGCAATTTTATATAGGTTATATATGGGCAATCATGTAAAATATTTTCATATTAGTCATGTTGTGAAAGAAGACACAGACCAAAAGGAAAAAACACACAAAAAAATAAAATGAAAATAGTATGCCTTCATCTGTATTCAGAGGCTATCAGTTCTTTCTCTGACAAAAAATAGTATGGACAACATGCTTTTAAAATTTAATCTGCACCACTTGCACTTTCTCCATCACTTTCTTAAGTCTAGACAATCAACAAAACGAAATCTGATTTGTGGTGTTTGCCAATTTCTGAGGTGTAAATACTTACACTCAACATTTATCTCTGGCTCTGGAGAGCTGGTATGAACTGGTTCCAGGGTACCCCTAGTGCTATTCCTTATTTGGCCCTCCTTTTTATCCCAATATAGTTTAAAAAACCCCAGCCATTTTCATTGCCTTAGCCTTCCTCATCAGCTTTAGCTACTCCTGAACTCTAGGACCTCTGTTAATGATTCTTAGAGGATCCCACTATACTTTTCCATGTATCACACTGGATAGTGCCAGACTTGGAGTCAAGAAAATCTGAGTTAAAAGTTTTGTCTTAGACATTTACCAGCTATGTGATCCCAGATAAATCACTTAACTTCTTTTAGCCTCAGTTTCCTCTACTATAAAATGGGGATAATAATAGCACTTATCTCCCATTGTTATATCAAATGAGATAATGAATGTGAAGTGCTTTGCCAACTTGAAAATACTACATAAATGTTAGCTATTATGGGCAGCTGGGTGATGGAGTAGAAAGAATGCTGGGTCTGGAGTGAGGAAGACTCATCTTCCTGAGTTCAAATGTGACTTCAGACACTTACCAGCTGTGAGATCCTGGGCACTTAACCCTATATGCCTCAGTTTCCTCATCTGCAAAATAAGTTGGAGAAGGAAATGGAAAACCTCTCTGATATCTTTGCCAAGTAAACCCCAAATGAAGTCTTGAAGAGTCAAATGCAACTGAAATGACTGAGCAACCATATTATTCTGCATTACCTGCCCTCACTCCCAACTACTGCACTTTCTCATCAGAATTCGTTGACTTCATGTCACCAAAATTTCATTCTTGAGAGCTACTTGTACCTCTTAGATTTTCTTGTAGAATTTTAGACCATTTTAGCCCTACCTCTTCTTTCTGTGACCTCTGAGATCTACTCTAGTAAAACATAAGGCATATGTCAGATTATGCCTGGCTTTCTTTCCCTTTTGTATTACAAATTCTTAAGGTAGTGTTCATCTCTTCCCAAGGTTTCCATCATTCTCTCTCTCTCTCTCTCTCTCTCTCTCTCTCTCTCTCTCTCTCTCTCTCTGTCTCTCTCTGTCTCTCTCTGTCTGTCTCTCTCTCTCTCTCTCTCTCTCTCTCTCTCTCTCTCTCTCCTCTCTCTCTCTCTCTCTGTCTCTCTCTCTCTCTCTCCCTCCCCCCCACCCTCACTCTGTCTCTGTGTCTTTCTCCATCCTCTTTCTTTCTCTGTTTCTTTTTCTGTCTTACTCTCTATCAAATACAAAGCAATTGTATTTGATAGATTGGTTTGTCCTGCTAACAGTTGAGGTTATGGGTTTAATTGCTAACTTCTTTCTTGACTTCTTTCTCTCATAAATTTCAGGGCATCTGTCTTACTAGTCCTCCTACACCATAGCTAGTTTCTTACTTGATGGACAGCCATAGGCATTTTTATCCTTTACTGTTCCTTATTAGTTTAAAGTCCCTTTGATTACATTTTTGCAAGACTTTAGGCAAATTCATTCTTCTCAGTCTTTCTTAGGTTTGCTCCATCCCTGGATAAAAGCTCATTATGCTTGTATTTTTAGCTATGGTCCAGGATTCCAGATCTCATTCTCCAAGTGTTCCTTTCTACCTAACTACTCCCCTTCGTAAGTCTACTTTTCTCATCTGATATCCTTGCACCACTGGCACCAGTGATAACAACATCTGTTATGTTCCTAAGTTCTCCAGTTTCATTACCAAGACTTCATAATATTAAGCAAGCCTCCTTAACTCGTTCTTGCAGTATGATTTGTGCTCAAATGAATCAGTAGAAGTAGTCATTATGTTTGACGGGGATGGAGAGATTCTCTGTGATGCTGTCGACATATGCCTCAGGAAAACAATAGATCCTCTTTCTCATCCTTCCCTCTGATCACAGAAGAAGTATTTCTGCCACAAGCCCCAGCTACTGTTTCTACTTTCTTCTTTAATCCTATTCCCTTCTGCCTCCTCTAGAACTTTCCTCCATCACCTACCTCAGCTCTCTCATGTCTCTTCAATCTCTCCTCTCTACTGGCAATTTATTTTCTAACTACATACTTGCTCATATCTCCATAATCATAAAATATTTGGGTCAAAATCTTAACTCATTTACTCTATCCAGTTGTTCTCCCATATCTATCCCATCATTGCTAAACTCTTTTGAAAAAAATGTTTTGTATATTAATGCCTCCACATCCTCATGATCCTTCCCCCCAGCCTTTTGCAACTGGATTCCCACCACTCAATGGAAATTCTTCTATCATCAATGATCATCAAATTCAATGGTTTTTTTCCATCCTTCTTGACTTTTCTATGGCTGTGGACTCTGTTGATCACCCATCATCATCATCATCATCATCCACATTTTCACAGAGTTCTAAGATTTGCAAGATGTTTTGCACTCTAGGAGAGGGATTCCAACTATTATTTCATTTTAACCTCACAAGAATCCTAGGAGGTAGGTGCTATTTATCGTTACTCCCTTTTTAGAGAAGAGGAAACTGAGGCAGACAGAGGGTAAGTGACTTGTCCAGGGTCACAGGGATGTGTAAAGTCAGATTTGAACTCATGTCTTCCTGACTCTAGGCCCAGCACTCTATGTACTGTGCCCACCTTGCTGCCTCTGCTATCTGCTACCTAATCGCTTGGCTTAAGAAACATCTTACTCTCCAGGTTTTCCTATCTCTCCCACCACTCTTCTGTTTCCTTTGCGGACTCCCCATAATTTTCTTTGACCATTATTTTTGGTAGGTTGGTGCAGTGGATAGAGCACTAGGCCTGAAGTCAAGAAGACCTGAGTTCAAATCTGTCTCAGACACTTCCTAGCTGTGTGACTTTGGGCAAGTCACTTCACCCTCTTTGCCTCAGTTTTCTCATCTATAAAATGAGCTGGAGAAGAAAATGGCAAACCACTCCAGTATCTTTGCCAAGAAAACCTCAAATGGGGTCAGAAAGAGTTGCACGTAACTGGACAACAACAAAAACTTTTGCTAAGGTTCTACTTTTGGACCTTCTCTATAGACACACTGTCATTTGCCAGTCACATTCATAGTTCTATGTAGATGATATAGCTTGACATTATGTATGTTGTGCTGGCCTTGAAGTCAGGAAGATATGGGTCCAAAATCCTCCCTTATGTCTATTTTATTCCCTGTGCAACCCTGGGCAAGTCGTTTAACCTCTGGGCCTCAGTTTTTTTATCTGTAAAATGGGCATAATAGCACCTACCTCCCAGAGTCATTGTGAGGATCATATGACATCATCTTCTCAAAGCGCTTTGTACAATTTAAGTTCTACATAAATACTGGCTATTTTCATCTTACTCTCATTTCAAAATATTAACACCTGCATTTCTCATGCACCCCCCATCCCTAATTCCACATGTCTAACACAGAACATTTTTCTTTCCCTTAGGCCTACCCCTCCTTCTGTTCGTTATTTCTTTCTGTGGCACCCCCATTCATTGTTCCTCCCGTTTGTTACCTGAGGGTTATCCTGCACCATAGACTCCTCTTCAGTCATTTCAATCTGTGCCACATCTTTCCATCCATTCTCTCCTCACTGTCCCCGCTCCTGCTCCCCTAGGAGAAGCCTTTGCCAGCGGCCTGTACTGTTGCAAACCCTTGCTAACGAGACACATCCTCCCCCATTCCTTCTGCCTCTTGTTCGTTGTCTAGACTGCTGTTGAATGAAGGTTTTCCAGGGTTAGAACTTAGCGGCCACTCCTGTGCTCCAAGTCTTCAGTGGCTCCCTTTGGCATGTCAAATCAAGTTCAGATTCCTGTGCCTGACGTTCAAGTTGATGTCACTCTGCCTTCCTGCACCATCTAGAATTCCCCTTCTCCATGCACTCAGCCCCTCAGGCAAGCTGACTGGAGTGACCTGAAGGTGTTTCATATTCTCATGGCTCTGCCTTTGGTCAAGTTTTCCTCAGCACCTGACATGCTCTCCCTTCCTCTCTACACCTGTTGAATTTCTATTTCTCCTCCTACCCAGTCAACTCAAATGCTCCCTCCTGAAGGGAGCTTTCTCAATTCCCTCCTTCTACAATCCTGCCCTGCCCCTAACACACACACACACACACACACACACACACACACACACACACACACTCCATTTTGTTTTATAACTCTCTAATGTGCTTGTCATTCCATATCGTATTTTACAATACACTCTGTGTCTCATCCCCTTGCTAAATGGAAAATTCCTTGAGTTGGTGTTGTATCCTGAAAAGAGCGTGACATGTGGGGTCAGGAGCTCAGATATTTATAAACCACGTGCCCATAGGCAAGCCAATTAATCTCTAAGTTTCTTGGTCTCTTCATCTATAAAATGGGGTAATTATTCCTGCGCTCACTCACTTCACAGGATTGTTGTAAGGCAGGTACCTAAAGTGCAAAGTAAATATGAATTGTTATTATCTAGATAATGCCTAGTATAGTGTTCTACAAACACTAATAAATGCTTAATAAATGTTTATTGTATTGTAT
This sequence comes from Bettongia penicillata ogilbyi, assembly GCA_023548195.1. NCBI lineage: Eukaryota > Metazoa > Chordata > Mammalia > Diprotodontia > Potoroidae > Bettongia > Bettongia penicillata. Next base: position 1,711,632 of record JAJHZJ010000174.1, read on the forward strand.
CTACTCAGATAGATTTGATCTAGTTATCAAGATTTTGAGACTTCATATTTGGGTAGGGCAGACCCCCTTAGAGAAAGATTAGGCAATTGCGGTGTGACATGATTTGAGTTTCATGGAAAAGTCCAAATGCCAGCATTTAGTTCTTCACAAATTCAGGGCTCATTCTTGTCCTGGACTTGGAATTTCACTAGGGTAGGGAGCTGCCAGGTGAGAAAACTCCTGCCAGCCATGCAGACTGGCAGCTCTCCTGCAGCCAAGATCCTTAGAGTGTTGACTGGTGCATTGGGAAGTGAGATGACTGGTCCAGAGTCACACAGCTAGTAAGCATGAGAAGCAGCACTTGAACCCAGGTCTTCCTGACTTGAAGTCCAGTTTTCTACCTGCTCCCCCATGCAACCACTTCCACATAAAACTTTTATGAGGAAATTAAGAAATGGAAAGTAATTGGAGCTACATTGAGATGTGTGAGTGCCGTGGGAGGATTGGAGGGTTCCCAGTGACTAGAGTCTGGTGGAGTTATTCTGGGAAGGCTTCATGTAAAAAGCAAAGATTTTAGCAATGTTTCACATGAGTCCAGTTACTCTGGGCCCACTTTGCTTGCTTTGCATAATACCTTATGTCATCTAATATGCCTAAGAGGCCCTGCTGTTGGGGTTGCAGGTTTTTATTGTTTGCAAACCTAAATAAAAGCAGTTTCAATTATTCTATGATGGAATCGGTTGCAGAGCCTGAGTATCTCTCAGCGGGGGTGCTATTGCAGGGACAGGATCATCTCCATTCACTCCTCCACAAACCTAATGTTTTTTGGAAAACAAAACCAAATACCAATAACAACCACTGCATCTAAAACAGAGGCTGGTACACATTGCAATGACATTTGATATTAAATTTTTCAGGTACTGGAAAGTAGACTACAGGTCATTTGTTGTTGCTATTCAATTGTGTCCGACCCTTTATGACCCCGCAGACAGTAGCTGTATTGACCTTGGACAAGTCACCTAACTCTGTTTGTCTTATTTGGTTTGGTGAATTTGATTCAATGAATATTTATTGATCATGCATAATACATAATACTGTTTGTCCTAATTTCTGGGGATGGTACACAAAAAGTAAGAAATAAGGTGTTTCTTTTCTTTGTTCCCCTTGAAACATTCTAAGTCCCTCAAAAGACTATGAAACTGAAGCCCCTACACTCTAAGGCCAGCTATAATAATAATAATAGCTAATATTTACATAGCACCCACTATGGGTCAGGTAGGGACTGAGTGTTAAGTGCTTTACAAATGTCATCTCATGTGATCCTCACATGGGAGGTAGGTGTCATTATTATCCCCATTGTAGGAGGTAGGGTCATTATTATTTCCATTGTATATATGGGGAAACTGAGGCAAACAGAGGTTAAATGAGTTGCCCAAGGTGACATAGATAGTAAGTGTATGAGGCTTGATTTGAAGTCAAGAATTTCTGGCTCCAAGCCTGGCACTCTATCTATTCTCTCACCTGGCTGCCTTAAGGTTCTAACCAATGGTAGATATAGTGGTGGGATAGGCAGGGGAAAACTATGGTTAAAAATGTCAAAGGTGAATGAAAATGTACCATTATGGACAAATGGAATGCACACTTTTCTATAAATCCAAGGGCCATGAAGGCAGCTGAAGCCGATGCAGTGAAGCACTTAGAGCTTGGTCAGACACTGACTTTTGAAAGCACTTCTATTTCTCTTTCCTTCTCCAAATGATGTTATCTTAGCAACAGTACTCTTGTATCTAAACAATATTTCTGCAGACCAACCTGAAACTAGACCTTCTGCAAGCCAATTTCTTCAAACTATCCTCAGTACTGGCTGACCTGGAGCAGAGGCCTAAACCTTCACATCCTTGCAGCACTTGTATCTCCACATGGAAACAGAAGGTAAGGCTCTCATATCTAGGATAAACATTGACTTAGCGAAGCAATTGTCAGGCAGTGTTGCTGCTAGGTTGCTACATCAATGTAAATTTATAGGCAACCAAGGAACGAACTGTCCTCTCAGTTTTGGAAATGAAGGAATTGTGTGGCCTATGGAATCATAGGATAAGAGGCAATCATGGACCCTGAGAGATCACGGTCATGGTACGTTGGCATTGAGAGTGGGAACAGCTCAGGTTACTGAGTGGAAGGAGTCATCAATTTACTTCAATTTCACAACAACAAAAATCATTATCCATCTTCTGTCATACAGTTAAACTTCACTAATTAAAAATATAAACAAGGATGGGATGGAGTGGGTAATACCACGTGAACAAAGAGCACTTTTTTTTTTACTACTATTGCTTTCAAGGGGTGATAAAAATTCTAAAAAAACAGTATTGCTAAGTTCCATAATCGTATGGAACCCACTTGCACAATTAGATAAAAGAATATATTCGTATTAATAATAATAACTGATATTTTGATCACATTTAAGGTTTACAAAACATTTTACATACATTACCTTACTCAAAGTAGATATTGTGGGCAACAATGTACCTATTTTACAGATAAGGAAACTGAGGGTCAAGGAGTGGCATGCCATAATCACATATCTAATGTAAGAGGTGCAACAAATTGGTACTACTAAGTTATTTTAGATATTTAAAAATAGTTTGCCTGCATTCCCTCCTAACAAGGCTAAACAATTCTTCCTTAAATATTGTTTATGCCATTAAGTGACTTAAGTTAGCACATGTTCTTTTTCATACATAGGGCAACTCTAAACAAAGAATCATCATTTGAACAATTCAAGTAAATTTGACTTACCTGTATATATCACTTTAAGATGTCATGGCTACCTAAGTACATAAGTACTTTGATACTTGAAAAGATTTGCGCATTCATCAACATAGGCACTCTCACACCCTCTACCGCTCACAACCCTTCCATTCTGTAAGAGATGCTTGTAACAGTTGTTGGAAAATTTCTGGTGATGATTAACTCAACACTTCACTGGAGTGGTCCTCAACAAAGTCTACTTCCAGGCCCATACTCAAAGCCATTCTGGCTTGGTAAATATCTTGCCAGACTTTATGATCAGGTGAGTTAGATGTTGATATTACAGGATCATCTACCCCACAATGAGGTACTAGAAGAAGATTTTAGTGGAAGATGGCAACTAAATGCATGTGTGTAATATATCTGTGTGGTGCTTTTAGCAACCTTCTATATAAATATATTGGGGTGTATGGGAAGATTAGCATCAATGGTGTGAAGATTTATGATCCTTTTCAGGGCTGCTCTTCCACCTTTTGTGTCCACTTATCACCTAACTCTCACCTGCAACTACAAAGACCTGTAGCATGAATGGTGGCTACACCCTAGTAAACCATCTGGGCAGACGGACTAAACCAGGCTGAGGGCAACCAATAGGCCTCCAACCTGGTGGAGTTAGGGGATGTCTACCCCAAGCATTCCTAGTGTAATTGGAGGATGAGAACAATTTGTTCCAAGGGCCATGAAGGCAACTGAAACAGATGCAGTGAAGCACTTAGAGTTTGGTCAGACACTGAAGACACTAAGGTCATCCACTGTATCCCGGGCCATTGCCAGTCCTCTTGATTTTTATCTTGCCACTGGACTTTGATGACTCTGAAAGAGAGAGTGGGACTGATGACGACTGTGCAACTCTGCCTCACTTTAATCCAATTTATGTTCAAGTCAGGACATCGCCCCTGATGGCACTGGGCCTCTTCAAAAATGAAGGATGAACAATACATTATGCATCTATATACAATGTAAAAATAACTCTTCCTGTCTTAGTGATTAGTCTAAAGATAGACAAAAAGTCTATGATCATAGCATGGGTGGTTATCTCTTAATGTTCTCTTAATGATAATAGCATTTATATAGCATTTTTATATTTGCAAAATATGATTTCATTTGCTCCTCACAACAATCCTGGGGAGTGGGTATGTTATTATTCCCATTTTTTATCTGAGGAAACTGAGGCAGAGATAGGCTAAGTGACTTGTCCTGGATCACATAGCTAGTGAGTATCTGAGGTCATGTTTGAATTCAGGTCTTCCTGATGTCCTGGCTAGAAAGAGATGCAGCTAGGTGGTTCAGTGAATATAACTCTGGTCCTGGAGTCAGGGAGACCCGAGTTCAAGTCTAGCTACTTACAGCCACTATATAGCTAGTAGCTAGCCACTTACTACCTCACTAAGTCCCTGTTTGCCTCAGTTTCCTCAAATGCAAAATGAGGTAGAGAAGGAAAGGGCAAACCACTCTAGTAACTTTGCCAAGAAAATCCCGTGACCAGTATAGGCATGATATGGCCTATGGGGTCATGTGAACAACAATAACTTCCTGACTCCGAGTCGTATGCTCTACCCACTGTGCCACATGGATGCATTTCTTTTTCATACGTATCAGAAAAAAGTACTGTGACTATAGTGTGAGCGCTTGTCTCAAGGCAGTCATTTTCCTTTTTTGTGCTGCCCACAATCTGCACGTTACCCTCAATCCTTGGGACATACTCATAACACATTAGACTTACTTAAAACCTGGTAAGGCTGAATTTGTATTAAACATATAAAGATTTTGTAGGTTTCATATAGCAATCGGAGTTATGAACATTGGTTGGAAAATGACGCAATTAGGAAATTCTAGAATTATAACATCAAAAGAAAAATTACATGGAATCCTTCAGTAATGTACTAAACACAATATTTTCACATGAGAGGTAGCCCAGTGGATAAAAGTATTGGATATGGAGTTAGGAAGCCATGAGTTCAAATCCTTCCTCACATACTAGCTACGTAATCCTGGATAAGTCACTTAGCTTTTCTGTGCCTCAGTTTCCTCATCTGTAAAATGAAGATGACAATAGCACTTACTTCATAGGGTTGCTGTGAACGTTAGATGTGTACATGAAATGAGAGAACACGTTAAGCACTTTGCAACTTTAACATGCCAATTAATGCTAACTACTACTATTATTAATAATAATGCCTCAGGGAATAGTGCCTGATTATTGAGAAAATTCCTTTAGTTATTTTTATTCAATGGTCAAGTTTGTGATGCCAATAAATAATCACACACTTTTCATTAGTTATTTTTTATTAACAGGACCAGACACATAGCTCAGTAAAAATATCACGTCCATTTATGATGAAGAGATTAGAGACTGTTGTGACAACAGCATCTTCCAGCGAACAGTCAAATAAACTGGAATCTCCATCCTTAGGTAAACACATCTAATCCCTAAACTTATTACTGGTTAAAGTCAGTGCTACATATGTCTATGTCAAAGACAAAGGTTAATGCCAGGAAAATAGGTGAAATTCACGCAGAAGCTTTGTGTGCAATCTGATAGGTGCACCTCCTTCTGGGAGATTGGTCGTCCCTGCATTGCCAGCACCACATTACCAAATAGCTGTTTGGAGCTTTTGCAGCTATAGTTACCACAACCCTATGCTATCTTGTCTCAACCACACTTGAGATCAATGGGACACATCCTCCATATAACCCCTTTTCTCCACAACTGCCAATCCGTACCTCCTAACCAACTCCTTCCAAAGACATAGACAAACAAACTAGTCATTATCCCTTCTTTAAACTATGGTTATAACAACTATTCTTTCTCCCTTCTCCTGGCTAAAAGTTGGCAAAAGGAAAGGAAGAAACATAGAACAATATAACACACTAAGATTTTTATGATTCCCTAGAGTATCATGATGCAGTGGCTGAAAAACAGTGCCATTCATTGTCTAGTAACAAGAATGAAAGTTGTGTGCCCTATGAAATTTCCTCATGTAAGTCTATGGTATGACTGGAATATCTTTCCTAGAGAAACCATATAAGAAACATCCAAATTATCTAATCAATATACAGTGAGTTAATGTGGGAAATATATCTTTAAAATTTTAATTCCAAACTATAAAACTTAAAATTACACCTACTATAAAATTATAGCTACTGTAAATTTAAGCTAAAACCTTAGAATTATAGCTCCTGTAAAATTATAGCTACTGTCAGATTTCCTTTAAGTTAATTCAACAAATACTTGTTAAATGCCCTAATGGGTGCAAGGAACCACACTAGCCACTAGTGTAGAAAAAGAACAAAACTGCACACTTATGGAGGCTAAATCCTTGTAGAGAGGGACACAACATATTTAAAAGATAAATAAGTAAAAGAAAATTGGAAGGGAAAGAGAATATTACCAGCTGCATAGAACAGAAAGAGCTTTATGAAAAAGATGTCTCTTGAGTTGAACCTAAGCTGAGGATTCTAAGAGGTAGAGACCAGGAAGAAATGTATTCCAGGCATACAGGATGGCTGATGCAAAAAAATGGGAACTAGAATGTCCATTTCAGCAAACAGGGATTGGACCATCTATGGTATAAAGAGGAGAAATAAGAAACAATTCTGAATGGAACCAGATTTTAAAGGCATGTAAGTGCTTGGCTATCGAATTTGTATTTTATCATAGAGGCAATGGGAAATCATGGAAAATTTTTGAGCGGGGAGTGGAAATGGGTTGGAAGGGACAATCTGTGACTGAGAAAAATGATACTGGGAGTTGTGTAAATAAGAGAGGGACTGAAAGATGGGAAACAAATGAGGAGGCTATTGCAATAATCCAGATGAATGGTGATGAGCCCTTAAACTAGAGTGCCAATATGAGAAGGGGGGGGGGAAGGTATAGATGTGAGAGATAATATGAAGATAGCCTCAGTTAGCCTTGGCAGTTGATTGAATATGGAGGAATTGAGAGGGAAGAAAGAGTAAAAAAATTACTCAAGTTACGGCCTTGGATGACTAGAAGGATGGTGGTGCCCTCAAGAGAAGGATTGGGAGGTAATAAACATCATCTTGACCATGCTGTGTTTGAGATGTCTACAGAACATCTAGGTGGAGATATCTAGCAGTTGATTGGTGATTTAGTCTTGGAATTAATAAGAAATGTTAGAGATAAATCTATGGATTTAGGAATCATTTGCAGAGAAATGATCATTACATATAGGAGAATGGATGCAATCATGAAGACAGAAAAAGAAGAAGGTCCAGAACAAAGATTCAGTGGTGGCCATAATAAGGAGAAAGAAAGAGATGTTGATCCAGAAAAGGCAACTGAGAATGAGCAGTAAGACAAAGTGAGAACTAGGAGAGTGGATTACCATAGAAGTCACTTTGATTAGAGGATATTGTGAGGCTGAGGGTGGGTTTGAGTGGACAGTGTCAAAAGCCAAAGAAAAGCTAAGTAGAATAAAATTTGAGGAAAAAACCTATGAGATAGAGCAGCTTAAGGGATCATTGGTAAACTTGGAGATAACAGTTTTAGTCAAATAGTAGACCTAGAAGCCAAACTGCAAAGAATTAAAAAGTGAGTGGTAGGCAACCAGTATAAATGGCTTTTTCTAGGCATTTCACTATGAAAGAAAGAAGACATGTAGAATAGTAGCTTGAAGGGATGATGAGGTCAAGTGAAGGTTTTTAAAAGATAGGGAAGGCTTAGGTATGCTTGTAGATGGCATGAAAAGAGCCAGTAGATAAAAAAAGATCAAAGGAAAGAGAGAGAGACAGAGACAGAGAGAGACAGAGACAGAGACTGACAGACAGAGACAGAGAACGATGGAAGGCATGAATATCTGGAGGAGACAGAAGATAGTAAGTGGCATGAGTGACACAGGAAAAGAGGTTGTCCTTGGCAAAAGGACAAGTCATCTCTTTCTCAATGACTAGAACAAAGGATGAGACAATGAGGAACAGTGTAGATTCAGTTTTGAGGAAATAAAGTTGGTTTGAAAAAAGAATGGATTGCCTTGATTTTTTTTTAAATTAAGGCTGAGGGAGAGATCTTCTACCAAAAAAAAGTGGTATAGAAGTCTTGGAAGAAAAGAACCCTGCTCAGAGGTATTAGTCAACTAGAGAAAAAGAAAAGATTCACCATGCAACAGTGAGAACCCAGATTAGATAACATAAATTTTTAAAGGATCCTAATGCTTTAGGTAGTTGTATGATTTCTTCCTTCCCTGTTCAGCTGTGGGGGAAGTAGGAGCCAAGTGAGGAAGGCAGGGGCAGGGAACACAGGGTGGGGTTTGATATGGCTACAGCAGTTATGAGACTAAGACGCAAGTGACTCAAAGTCAACTCCGTAGGGTCAAGAGTCAAGACGATAAGAAGAACAAAGGAAGATCATAGTAGTGGGAATGGGCTAGCTGAAAGCCTATTAAATGCTATTATTTAACTACCTAGGTTTCTGCTGTATTTCTGTATATCTAATGAAACCTTGTAGTAATTGCAAATTAATTTATTTCTAGCTTCAGGAATCACCGGTCTTGGTAATGGTACATGCAAAGCCTTATATCCATTTCAAGCCAGACAAGATGATGAGTTAAATTTGGAAAAAGGTAAGAAACATTCTTAAATGTTGAGAGGCCTTTCTCTATTTTAAATAACAACCTCATTAACAAGGAACTTCCCTTTGTCTCAGTTACATGATCAGGCAATGCTCATTATCTGCTCTAAGTCATGATTGCCTCATGAAGTCAGTGCAAATTTGCTAACCCCACCTTTCAGAAGATAAAACTTTAAGTTCATGGAGGAAAATAAACTTGGTGAAGGTCATTCAGTGAGTTAGTATTTCATGTGTTTGATGTTCAGTCTCAGGAATTTAATATGCTTTATGCATGGGAGCTCCAAGAATCTTAGGCTTCTAAAATGTCAGAGTGAAAATGGACCTTAAAGATCATTAAAGTTCTTCATTTTGGAAAGCTTGAAACTGAAATCTAGGAAACCTAGAAAGTGACTTGCCCAAGGTAAAATGGCTAGCTAATGATAGAGCCAAGGGTAAAACCCATGTCCCCCAATTCCAAAGCCTATGAATTTTCCACTATAGTTTGCCAACATTTAAGATTTAGTTTCGCATAGAAAATTGCATGTATGTATTTTGTAGTGGGCTAAATCTGTCTTAGTGGGGGTTAAGGATAATCAGTCATTAAGTCTCTACCAAGTGCCAGGAAACAGGGAAGACAAAGAGTGTGTCTGTGTGTGTGTGTGTGTGTGTGTGTGTGTGAAGAATAAAGAAAATAATCACAGTAATAATAGTAAGATTTTATAAAATACTCTGTTTCAAAGTGCACACACACACACACACACACACACACACACACACACACACACACACGCAATCTCATTTAATCCTCAAAATAACCCTGAGGAGTAAATGCTATTATTAGCTCCATTTTACCCATGGGGAAATTGAGGCTGAGAGAGGTTACACAAATTACCCATTGCTACAGAAATGAATAGAGGGTAGTTTATGGAGGAAGAACATTAGCAGTGGGTTAGGAGGGGTGCAGTGCACTCAGAAAAGATATCCTAAAGAAGGTGATGTTTTTGCTGAGCCTTGATGGAAGGAAGGGATTCTGAGAAGCAGATGGAGAGAGTACATTCCATGCTGGGAAATGGCCAGTGCAGAGGCAGGAAGACAAGACCTGGAGTACCTGTGCTTTCTTTAAATATTCTACTGCTGTGCACATGGTGGGGCCATTCGTACTGGGGCAAAGATCTGGAAGTAGTGATCAGTGAGAGATAATTAGGCAGTAAAGGAATGCTGTTGATGAATGAAAAATGGCTCCAAGGGTCCAGGTCAAACTAAAAGGACTCTTGTAGCCACACAGGGAAGAAGACCCTGCACCAGGCTCACTCTGATCAGAGCTGATTTCTGTCTGGCTAATGGCGCAGGTTTCCATAGTATTTCTCTCATGAAGGGAAAAGTGTTATTAGAGACTTAGAAACATCATCTCTTAGAGACTTAGAAACATTATCTCTTAGAGATCCTTGAACTGATACTGTTTCTCTAGCAAGGTAGATTGTCAGGGGAAGACTGTGCCTCTCATTCCTCCTGGCATGGCACTTGGTGCCTATCACCTGTTTTGTACATTGTAGACACTTAATAAAGTTGTTGAATTGAAACAATGGGATTGTTGACTTTAGAAAGATCAACCATTTGATGTATTACCCTGTTGACCTCCGAAATATTCTCTGAGGGTGGGGAGGTAGTGTATGTGTAAAGGACTTCTGGCAGTCAGGATACCTTGCTCTCTCCTGGATCTAGTACTTAGTTTCTGTATGAACTGGGCCGAGTTATTTCCACTGGTCTGGGATTCATCTTTCTTTTTCTTTTTTTACTCTTGGATCCCCAACTTCTTTTCTTTTTAGGTTTAATTTTAAAGCTAAAATAAAATTAGTATTTCCATATCCATAGTAGAACAGAAAGATGATTGTACATGAGGACTATGGTAAGGCTCAAATGTGAGAGTAAAGTAATGAACTTTAAAAAAAAAACCAAAACATTTTTTTTCAGTTATCAAACATTTATTTTTTTCTTCCTCTTCCCCCACCGAAATAGAAGAACAAACTCCCTGTAACAAGCATGTGTAGTGAAGTCAAACAGATTCCCTTACTGGCCAGGTCCCATTCTGCCTGTCGGTGACGAGGTGGGGAGCATTCTCCATTATGGGCTCTGTGGAATCAGAACTAGTCATGGTAGCCTGGTTCTCTGTGAGGATGCAAGGGCACACTGGGTAAGAGACTGTTCTCAAACCACATCTGGCCTTGTCTGAGCTGCATCAGGGTCTCCTGTGCTAGGAGGCTTCCTGATAATGCTGTTTACTTCTTGATTTCTCGTTTGGTCTCCGATTTTCTTGCAAGGGGTGCTGTCACTTTACACTTGGTTCATAACACTTTCTAAAAACCAAGACCAGATTCCTATGCTGGGGGCTGGCTAAAGGAAACAGTCCATGGGGGTTATTTGATCATTAGTTTTTGCTTTGCTTTTTTGTTTTTTTATCATTGTAAACCAAATATATCGATTTTGTCAATTATATAATCCTATCTGTGCACGCCTAAGAGCAAAAATTCAAGTGGGTTCTCCTAATGGGGGAAAGGTTCCTCTGAACCATGACTTGATGGTGGCAACAAGGTTTTTAACAGCCCCCCACATCCACCCCCTGTGGCAAGGCCTGGTTCCTCCCCCTACCCCAGCTATCTGAGGAAGAAAGATTCCTGGGGAGCGGAGGGGAAGGAGCAGAAACTCTGTTGGGCAGGAGTTGCAACTTGACTAATAAACACACGCCTCTTATTGTGGACAGGAAAAAGTAAATACTGCAGCCCTGCAGTCTGATTGATTGTGGACTAACAGAGAGCAGTCACAAAGAAAATGATGACCAGTCTTGGAGTCACAAAACTTGGCTTGAGTCCCAGTTCTAACACTTAGCAGGATTGCAACTTCTGGCAAAAGAGATAACCTCCTGGAGCCTCAGTTGCCTCATCTGTAAAATGAGGATAATTAGACTTTCACAACCTATCTTAAAAAGTTGTTGTGAGGAAGCTGTTTTGTAAGACATAAAGTACTATATAAATGTGAGATCTTATTATTAAAAGGCTTTTTCTTACCAGAAAAGACAGTAAAATGCAGAAACTAAAGAATGAGTAGCCTAAAAAGTCTATTTATTTAACTCAACAAACATTTATTAAACCTCCATGATGTGCCAGGTACTATGTGAAGGGGTAGGAATGCAAAGAGAAAAGTAAACTTCTTCTGGGTCCTTGAAGAATTTCTATGTATGCACATGTACACACATGCATACAATAGGATATATACAAATACACACATGTTTATATGTGACATAGTTATATATAATATCTGGAATATATTATATAATGATATGGAATTAATTTTGTTAAATTATTCTGAATTAATTAAAGTTTAGATTAAATACATTTATGTAATTTTAAAAAAATTTATATCAATATATTTAATATTTAAATTAATAAATTTAATGAATAAAAATCATTAAATAAATTCACTAAACACACTTAATAATAAATTTAGATTTAATATTAAAATGTATTTATAAATATGTATCTATTTTAACAAGCACTTAAAAAATTAATCTGTCTCTCGGACAGCGAGGTGGTGTAGTGGATAGAGTGCTGGACCTGGAATCAGGAAGACCTGAGTTAAAATGTGACCTTACATACTTCCAAGCTATGTGACCTTGGGCAAGTCATTTAACGTCTGTATAACTCAGTTTCCTTAGCTGTAAAATGGGGATACTGCACTATGTTGTCATGACGACCAAATGAGATACTATTTGTAAAGCACTTAGCATAATGCCTGGTACAGAGCAAGCTTTTGATAAATGCTTGTTCCCTCCTCCGTCTGCTTCTTCTCCCCCTTCCACCCTATTTACATAGTCTGGCAAAACAAATTCCCATATTAGGCATATGTGAAAATTAGTTTCTTCATTTTAAATTCATTACGTCTCTTTTCAGAGATGAGTGGTAGGTTTGGATTCATGGTTTATAATATTTATTATTGCTTTGAACAAAGTTTTAAAGGCTTTCCAAGGTTTTTTTTTTCTATAATATTATTACCACATATGTTGTTCTCCTAGTTCTGCTCACCTTGCTCTGCTTCAGTTCATAAAGGTCTTCCCATGGGGTTTCCCCTAAAATTATCCATTTTATCATTTCTTTTTTTGGTCATTTCTACTGTGTCAGATTCTTCATGACCCCATTTGGGATTTTCTTGGCAAAGATACTGGAGTGGTTTGCCATTTCCTTTTCCAGGTCATTTTACAGAGGAGGAAACTGAGGCAGAGAGGGTTAAGTGGTTTGTTCAGGGTCACAGAGCTAGTAAGTGTCTGAGAACAGATTTGAACTCAGGAAGATGAATATTCCTGACTTCAAGACCTGCATTCTATCCACTGTGCCACCTAGCAGCCCTATCATTTCTTATGGCACAAAAATATTTCATTACATTCATACACTATACTTTGCTTAGCCATTGCCTGATGGAAAGATACCCTTTTGGTTTCCAGTAGTTGGGCACCAGGAAAAGAGGTGCTATAAATATATTTGAACTTAAAGATCTTTTCCCTTCTTCTTTGATTTCTCTGGAGTATTGGCCAAGTTACAAAAAGCTAGGTCAAAGGGTATGTACAGCTTAGTCACTTTCTTGGCAATCATTGGCAAATTGTTTTTCAGGCAGAACTAGATAATAATACACAGAAACAGCAATATTGTAAAGATGATCAATTGAGAAAGACTACTCTGATCAGTATGATGATCAAAGACAATTCCAAGGGACCCATTATGAAAATGCTATCTATTGCCAGGGAGAGAGCCAATGAACTCTAAGTGCAAATTGAAGTAGATTTTTTTCACTTTATTTTTCTTGTCTTTCCCCACTCTCCCCCACCAAAATAGCTAATATAGAGATACGTTTTGTGTGATTTCACATGTATAATTAATTGTCTTCTCCTGGAGGAATGGGAGGGAGGGAGAAAATTTGGAACTCAAAATTTCTCTTAAATGTTAAAAATAAATAACAAATTTTGAAAAATTAAAACAAATTGATTCTCAGAATGGCTAAACCAATTTCCAGTTCCATCAACAGCGTATTTGTGTCTACATTTCCCTTCCAACATTTGTCTAAATATGTTCTACTACTATGGAATAATTAAAAATCTGTGAGGTAAATTGATAATTTAACAATTTATCAATTCTGTTTCCTTTAACTAGTTGCTCTAAAGAAGTCCTTTTACTTTTTTGTTTAATAAAAAGCTATTTTAACTTTTAGTTATTTAATAGTCATGCTTTTGTATGTAGCCCATCCCCCCAAAGCTATACCATAGTTCAAAATACTCTTTATATCAGCATCTCTTCTAAGCAATAACTCATGAGCTCCTGTCCAATGTTCCTCTTTTCCAGACCAAAATAAGTTACACATTAATTCGAAGCAACAGGCAGTTAAACAGGATAATAATCAATACAAAACACTTATTAAACACCTATTATATACAAGGTTCTATAGTGAGAGCTGATTATATAAAAACAAAGAGAAATAATCTTTCGCCTTGCCATCCTCTCCTGCTCTGAAATGTTCCTTATAGCCATTTCTGGCTAGACTTACTCTCCAGTGTTCAAAGATCTTTCTGTCTCCCTATTCTCATAAAGGCTGGAAAAATAACTCATTTTGACTTTTTTTTTTTGATTTCCTGACCAAGACTTCATATGATGTATTTTCTGTGTCTGTGTGGAGGAATTGTGAAGTAATTTGGTTATACTTCTTTGCTTCTCTACCATCTTTCCATGCCTTGCCATGCCATGCCATTGTTGGGAAAAGGAAAACTCCTTCCCATACAAGTCACACTCCTAGGTTGTGTTCAAGCTAGATACATAGGTTCCCAAAGTAGGTGACACCTGCCCCTGGAGGCCACTGGAATGATGTGGAGGGGGAGGTAGTAGCCTTGTTTGCAAAAGGAGGGGGCATTGAATAAAAATAAAGGGGTGGTGGAAGTATAAGAGAAGAAAATTTTGAAAAACCATTCATATATGTTTCATCTGTTGTGTAACAGAGTTAAAGTCATAGTGATTACTTTATTTTCCAAATAAATACGCAAATGCCAATTATATCTGATCAGTGTTTTTCAAGTCTGCCAACAGGTCTTAACAAGAAAGTGTTGGCAGGTGGGTCTGTTTTACATTGTTGAGATGTGCAGCATGCACCAGCAGGAATATGTGTGTGCAATGACTTGTTTACAATATGATACTATACAGTTACATGATGAAATATTGCAACATCAAAATTTCAATGCAGGAAAAACCCCCCAAATTTACAATACATTATCAAACCTAAGATTGAGTCCTTTAAAAAATATTTCATATTTTTTGAAATGACGCAGATTTAAAAAAAAACATTAAAGGGTTAAAGAAAGTTTATTTCCAGAGGGGCACTGAGTAAATTTTTCTTTTGAAGAGAGTGTGGCGGGCCAAATAAGTTTGGAAACCTCTGAACTAGAATGACTATCTCAATGCCTCTGAAGCTAGTGCTAGGCTACTTCTCTGCTGACCTGCTGCCATCTGAGGCCTCTCAGTCAAGCTGCTAGGTTGCTTCTCTGCCAAGCAGAATTATATCTAGGGTGAGACAACCAGAGAATTTCCTCAAGGCACCCAAATATAGGGGGTACAGATTGCACTCGTACTCCAACAGGAAGAAAGAACTTAGTTCTTAATTAACAAGAATCATAAATTAAAATAGGAAACTAAAAGCACTCCCTCTTTCCAGTGATCACATCTCAGGTGAGCTCTTCCCTAATTTGGTTCCTCAGCTGCATCCCCTCTTGGTTAGGGGTTCCTAACAGCGAATCTTCTTGTCCTAGATAGGCTCTCCCCTCACAAGTTAGTTTATGAGGGTTTCTTCCCCCACCAGAATCTTGTATCCTGCAGGTCAAGATCTTCCCTTGAGGTCTTCTCTTCATTAAAAAGTTGATCAGAGGATGCTTTCCATGCTGCTTGCCCGAGGTCATTTTCTGGTGCTCACCAAAGGTGGCAGAATTGCCAGCTCTTCAATTCAGTTGCTGCCATATGTGGCTTCCCTGCCATTACCAGGTGTTCCCCCATAGGGAATATTTATACCTCTTTAGGGAGCTGGTCTATGTCTCTTACAAGTTTAACTTTTTTATGAGTCAGGTCCACAGCTGTACTCATCCAGCACAACAGAGAGTCTCTGAGGTCATCTATTTGTTTACAATCTTGCTGTTCAGTTGTGTCTGACTTTTTTTGACCCCATTTGGGATTTTCTTGGCAAAGATACTTATTTTCTCATTTCACAGATGAGGAAACTGAGGCAAACACTGACTTGCCCAGGGTCACACAGCTAGTAAGTGTCTGAGGCCAGATTTAACTCAGGAAGATGAGTCTTCCTGTCACCAGACCCAGCACTCTGTGCACTATGGCACCACCTAGGTGCCCCTTTTGACAATCTCACTCCTCAGAGGGAACTTGAAGGTATGCTTAGTATTTGGGTTGGGAAGTCAGTAAATTCTTTGCTATTCCTATTGGGTCTCCTAGTAGCCAGCACCAGGACCACAATGATTACCCTACATTTTCATTCAGTCATAATAGAGGGATGAAGGGGAGTTGGCAACCTTTGCGTTGCATCCCTGTAGCCAGGCTCAGACCCTCCTTACATGGAAAAGCACTACAGGCTGTAACCTTTTTGGCAACTAGGTGGACTCTGAGTTACTATGACTTGAATTCAAGTCTTGCCTCAGATACACAGTATTTGACCTGGGGGTGTGTCACTTAACGTCTTCTATCCTCAGGTTTTTGTTTGCTTTCTTTTTTAAAATCTGAAATGTAGGGATAATAATAGCACCTACCTCCCAGGGATGAAGTAAAGGAAATCTGCAAACTATATAAAGCTATATGGGTGTTAGCCATTATTATTATTAATAAATATGGTATAAGCTACAGTATAGCAATGGTATGTTTTGGTTGTAAAACAAACGATCTTGATATATTTAAGGATACAGAAAGATTCAAGTCCAGTTACTGCCTCGCTCCATCCTATCATCCAAGTAAGCAGACACAGTCTCCCAGACTTCCAAATAGCTGCTGTACACTTATGGTCTAATTCTATGCATTTTCTCAACAGGAGACATCGTCACTATATATGAAAAGCAAAATGAAGGCTGGTGGTTTGGATCCCTAAAAGGAAAAAAGGGCCATTTTCCTTCTGCCTATGTGGAAGAACTGCCTTCAAACAATGCCAAGGTGTCTTCAGAAGCATAGGATCAGAATCTTTCCGTGGCCCTCCTCACATAGAATTGATAGAGGAAGTTCTCTTTTGAAAATGGATGACTCTTTTCAGGTTTTCACAGTGGTTTGAAGTTTTGATGATTTTTCTTGAAACATGTAATAATCACAATTTAAGAATGGATGGTGGGAATCATAGAATGTCAGAGCTCCACCTTGGACATCAAACTCCTCATTTTGCAAAAGTTAAGTGACTTACCTGTGATTCCTGAGCTGCTCTAGAGACCGAGGCAGGACTTGTTGCCCTTGGCCTCAGGCATCAGGACAAAGACAAAGAAAGAAAGGCTAGCATAAGAGTAGAATCAGATTTAGAGCTGGGAGGATCTTGAGAACAAAACTCCCTCATTTTGCTGATGAGGAAACTAAGGGTCAAAGATTAAGTGACTTGGTGAAGAAAGGAAGCATATACTAATTGTGCCAGATACTATACTAAGTGCTTTGCAAATATCATGTCCTTACAACACCTCTGTAAGGTAGGTAGTTAACCAAACAGTGAGGGTTTAGAAAACCAATCCTATATCTCTGGCAAGCTTCTACTCCAATCCAACAAACATTTATTAAGGGCCTGCTCCCGACAGTTGTCTTTTCAAAGACAGCTAGGCAGTGCAATAAATAGAGTACCAGGCCTGGAGTTGGGAAGACTCCTCTTCCTGAGTTCAAAGCCAGCCTTAGACACTTCCTAGCTGTGTGACCCTGGGCAAGTCACTTAACCCTGTTTGCCTCAGATTCCTCATCTGTCAAACCAGGTGGAGAAGGAAATGGCAAACCACTCCAGTATCTCTGCCAAGAAAACTCCAAATGGGGTCATGAAGAGTCAGATGCAAATGAAAAATGACTAAACAGCGACAAACTTTTCATCCTGTGCAAAGTGCTAGCAACCCAAGATCTCTGTCCATAGGGACTGTGTCATGAAAAGAATACAGACAGCTTCTTCAGGCAGCCCCATTGTGGAGAGATTTGGGACCCTGAGAAGGAAGAAGGTAGGAGGCCCCACCTGTTCCTGAAGCCTACAAGTTGAATGGCAAAAATTAGTCTGGACACCTTAGAAAATGGCCCAAAGCTAAAGGTTCCACACACTACAAAGTGAAGGCCTACAGTGCAGATGTAAATATGTAGGTAGTTCTGCCCTGCTATCATATAGGGAGACCTTCCTTTAAGAATGCTTCATTTGGAGTGAATTAAGTGATAAAGAACCTGGATCACTCCCCACTCCAACCATTTTCCCCCCTTTTTGATTATTATTTTTTCTCTTCTCCTTGTAAACTTATGGGGAGAAAATTTTAAGGTAAGACACACACTAACTATACTTTGTGGTATTACACTTACAGAGTGGGATATAAATAGAACAATGCTACAGATATGAAAGCCAAAGAGGCCCAGGCTACATTTGCTAGGTGAGGTATAGCTTATAACCTAAAAGAAAAGAGCAGAAAGTTTCACTTCAACCTTGACAATGCAGTAGGGGAAGATTTTTGTACTTGGAATATTATCTAAGTAACAGGCCATTAGGCCATGTGGGACAAGAGATTTTGAATTCACATTTCTTCTTTATCTTATTGCTTTCCATCAAGATATGACATGTAAAAAGGACTGTAACAATTGCATGTAGCCTACAAATGAACCATTTCATAAAGTAGAAAGTGATTAGGCTGTTTGGACCCTGAGACTATCTTTGGGGATAATCTGCAAAGGAAAAAAAAAACATCCTTTTCATTGGCAAACCTATTTTCCTTTGTGAAAATGTTGCTGACTTTTGTATTGTGGAACTTTTTTGGCAATCCTTTGTGCATCTTTGATTTATTATGAAAAATATTTCCAAGCAAAATGCCCTTTAAGCCAAAGAAAAGACACATCTGGTCAGCAATAAAGAATTGTTTATCTGCCCAGTCAGTGAGAATGGTTCCTTAGAGGATGGTCAGGTGGTATCCATGACTAAAGATTGTAGCGAAGACAGAACTATCCATTTGAGTAAATACTAATAAGTAAGGATGATGGAGAATTAACACATACTTTGTTCTTCTATACAGAATAAAATGATTTTTAAAAATATTAATGGTTTAAACTATTAATTGAGTTTTCATAATGTGCTCCATTAAACTGTTCATTAAGCCATGAATTTTTCAGCTCATTAACAGCCTGTAATATGAACACTACAGAGCAGAGCCAGGATCCCATTGTCCACATTATAAAGAGTACCTCCATTTTGTCTCTGCCCTCCTACAGTCAAAGTCATTTCAGCCCTCATTCTGTCAACCAGAAATCTCTCTACTCACTACTGCACCTACAATAACTCATAAAGATGGTATAAAGCAACCTTCAAGAAACTAAAGTGCCTTCTGCATCATCAAAGATTAAAATATGTGCTGATAGTTTTAGTGTTGTATGTTATTTAATTGCCTCACAATTCTCTGAAATTGGGATAGAGGCTCATTGTGGCCAAAAAAAGAAAAAGGAAAAAAAAATCCTCTTCTCGCAAAATCATGGTGGCTTTACAAGGTGATCAGGCTAGTAGGGACAAGGAAGTGTCAACTGTCCTTAAAATTCAAATCCATACTTGTCCAATGCAACCATGGTCCTCTGTATCCTGGAGATTAGGGGTTGGGAATGTGACCATTCCTGATGGGATGGTGATAGAGAGTGGGATTTGTGAAGAAGGGAGTACTTTTTATAGATGTACTGGGCCAGGTAGAGCTGAAGAGAATCCAAGATAGATTGGCCAAAGATGAATGGGCTGCAACAATCAACCTATTTCAAAAGTATAAAGAACATAGAAAAGGTAACTATAAAACCAGGGTGGGTTCAGGGAATGCTACTGGCAAAGGGAAATTGGGGCAAAGCCCATGAATTTAGGAATGTGGTCCTGAAGGGGACAATCTTCTGTTCTGATCCAAGGGCAGTGAGTGCCACCTTTAAGTTACCCAAGGCAACTAATGATGCCAATTCACCTGGGGGATCCTAAGCCTAATATTTCTCCAAGACTTATGTGTTTGTTACTCTGATGTGTGATCATTATTTATCAGAATATTTGATTAATCAGAATACTGTCTTGCCTCCCCCCCACCTTAACCATGTGGTGGAACAGTTATGGCATCTAGGTGGCACAGTGAATAAAGCACAGAACTTAGAGTAAGGAGGAAGCGAATTCGAATCCTACCTTAGTTGGGTAACTCTGGGCAAATCACTTAACTTCACTGTGCCTTAGTTTCTTCATCACTAAAACAGAGATAATAATAGTACCAACCTCGCAAGGTTATTGTGAGAAATAAATGAGTTAGCATATGCAAAGTGCTTTGCAAACCTTAACACATTATGTAAATGTTAGCTATGATGATGATGATGATTTACTGAAACAAATGATATGAAAAAAATGACTGTGTCAAATTTGAATTTAAGTCTCTGTAAAAAGCAATAGGTTTTCCATTCTTATGCTTCTTTCTGAGATTATAACGGGGATATCAATTTTATTTTTTTGAGGCAATCAGGGTAGATGTTGTCTGTCCTATGTTGGAATCTTCCAGCTTTCTTAGAATGATAACATAGAATTATTATTAACTAACTCATTGAATTAAGTTTTACAACACACTCTTCTCACAGTGAAATGACTTTGACTGTAGGAGGTCAGTAGACATGCTTTACCCATTTTATAGATGGGGAAAGTAATATTCAGAGCCTTGCCCAGTGTCAGAGACAGTTGGTACATGTCATGACTCTAAGGGCATTGCTCTTTACTCTCTGCCACAGTGGCTTTTTCCCTTTACCTCATTTAGTCTTAACTTGTTTACTTGTTAATGTTTACTCATTAATCTTCGTCTCTAATGACTCCTTCCCTACTGCCTACAAATTCATGTCAGCCACATCCATAACAAAATGATCCTCACCCGCTGTTCCTTTCTTGAACTGTTGAAAAAATAGTTGACACACAGAGAGTAAAGGTAAGGGGAATATACTATACTTCTTCCCTTTTAACTTCCCTTGAAGTATAATAGATTCTGCTTATTCTCCCATTTTCCCCTCCATGACTATACTTCTAAGAAGTCTACAGTCTCTATCCTTGTATTAACTTCTTCATCACCCGCTTCTTGGATTTTATATTCTGGATCAATTCAGTGATTCAGGCTCAGGATTAAAATGCAATGATGCAGTTGTAGATCATGAAATGTAATAAGAACAACTTTGCTTAAAATGATTAACACAATTCCTAAAGCTAAAAAGGTAGCTCAATCAACTAATCCACTTTTATTACGGCAATTAACAAGGCTCAGTCAGAACACCATTGCCTCACAGGGCAAGGAGTATTCTGCCAAAACTTGGACACCCAAGTGCTCATGGAGCTGGCCTTTTATGCTTCAGGCAGAGAGGAAGCCTGAGATAATTATCTGTAAAGTGCCTGACACATAGCAGGCATTATATAGATGCCAGTCTCTACCTCTTCTTCCCACTCAAAAACAAAATCAGTAATGATTCCTACAATGGTGTCTCTACCTTTAGGTGGAAAGCAGCCCAGCCTACATAAAATAGGTGCTCTTCCTTCCTACTACACCTCATAACCTGGCCCCCATTTCCACAACTCTACTGAAAGCTGCTTTCATTGGGCTCCATTGGCTTTGTAATTGTCAAATTCAGTGGCTTCTTCCAATTCAATGGCTTCATCCTTGACCTTTCCTCAGTATCTTGTCACATGGTCCACTCCTTTTCTCTCCTCCTTTAGTTTCTGTGATGTTTCTTTTTCCTTCTCTTATGGCTCTCTTTGCACCCCCATTGGTTCTATTTCTTCTCACACCCAAAATGTAGGAATTGTCCAAGGTCCTGTCCTAGGTCCTTCTCTGTCCAAGCTTGTCCTACACTCTTCTCTCCATAGTTTCCTCTCATAGTTTCAATGACCACTTCTATGTGGATGATTTTCAAATAAAATACCAGAAACTTTCATAGTACAAGGGATCTAGGTGCACTTAAGGGAATTTATTTTTCTACTTCTCTTTGCTCATTTTGCGCTCCCATCCCCATGGTATCTTAGTGAACTCTTTTCCATGGTACCCAGGTAGTACATTCAGATCACATACCATTTGAAAGAATATATCAACAGCAATAATAACATTAATATAGTGCTTACTGTGCCAGCCACTGTTAAGCACTTTGCAATTATCATCTCATCTGATACTCCAACAACTCTGGGAGGGAGGGTCTGTTAGTTACCCCCATTTTACAGATAAGGAATGTGAGAAAACAGAGGTTCAGTTTCTTGTCCAGGGTCTGAGGCCAGATTTGAACTGGCATATTCCAGACTCCAGGTCCAGAGCTCTATCCACAGTGCCACCTAGCTGCCTCAGGAAAATATTCACAATATCACAGGCCAAACTTCTGTTGAAAGCAAAAAAACCCTAAACCTTCAAATGAGCTACCATTTTCAAAATGTTGCACTTTGCCGAGTTCCCTAATCACTTAGAAGTTGTCCCACTTTGATGCTTTCTTCTATCAACTTCCCCTACGTGGCTCCAAGTATTATTCTCTATTGCTCTCTGCTGGTGGAATCCCTTGCCATTTCCCCTTGCTTCCTGGGGATGGCTTCTGGATTGTTCTTTGGGCTCTCCATTGTCCTAATTCATAAGATCACATATCTAAAGCTTGAAAAAAAAAACCCTCAGAGGCCATGTAGCCTAATCCCTTCATTCTAGAGATGAGAAAACAGTCTGAGAGACATTAAATAAACTTCCCAAGGTCACAAAGCCAAGAGTCAACAGTAGCATTTGCTCCTAGACCTTTCTTATTTCCTATCTAGCGTCTTGTTTATTACATTTACATTGTTACATTACATTGTTTATTACTTTCTCAGGGGGTGTCCCTCTTTCAAGTTCATAATTGTACCCATAAACTTTCTCAAGTCTTTTTTTTTTGGTCCAGATCACAACTATTCATTCATTGATTTCATCAAGTATTAAGTGGTTTCTATATGCTGAGTATAAGGCTAGGTTTTGAGGGATGGAAGCCAAGATTCTTTCCACTCTCTTGTAGAGGCTTAGTCTTTGCCACCAAAAGAAAAAAAAAGTTCTTATCCAGAAGTGACAACTCTTTCTGATTAGCTCCAGGCAAGATACCCCTTTGCCCAAGGTCAAAATGCCCTTGATTCAAAAGTTATCCACTTGTCCAGAAAGCTGACAAAGTTTATCGTTTTTCTCTATTATCTCTCTTGCACATTTTGGGAGGTTTATTCAAATTATCTGAATCTGTCCACAACTGCTGCAATTTACTTTGAGTTTTTAACAGTTCTCAAGGTATAGATACCATCAAAGTTAATTTTTTTTCTTAATAAGTTCTGTGGGAGAAAACACAGAAAATTCCATTGCCAGCTACACAAATATTTATGATAGTAACGATCCTGAAAGCATAAGGCCGGATGTTGGTGACCTCATCAGCTGCCATAGGTTCAATTATCATTGAGATGTTGTTAGGGCAGCTAGGTGGCGGACAGAGTGCCTGGCCTCATCTTCCTGAGTTCAAATCAGCTTCAGACTTACTAGCTGTATGACCCTGGGCAAGTCACTTAACCCTGTTTGCCTCATCTATAAAATAAACTGAAGAAGGAAATGGCAAACTACGCTATCTAGGCCAAAAAACCCCAAAGGGGGTCACGAAGAGTCAGATGTGACTGAAAGAACTCAGCAACAACACTGGTGATCTCATCAACTCCCAAAGATTCAATTCCTCTAGGATAAAATAGAATCTTGGTTTATCATATAAAGCCTTTCCCAGTTTGGCTCCAGTACACCTTTTCAGAATCATTTCACATCACTCCCCTTCTGGCACTAGGCATTCCAGCCACTCTGGCCTATGTGCTGCTCCTGTAACTTGGCATTCTATCTTCCACCTCCATGAATTGCCCAGGCAAGGGTGGGAAACCTGTGGCCCCGAGGCCACATGTGGCCTTCTAGGTCCTTGGGTATGGCCTTGACTGAATCCAAGTTTTATAGAACAAACCTTTTCATTAAGGGGATTGTTCTGTGGAGTTTGGATTCAGTCAAAATGGCCACACTTGAGGCCTCTAGGACACAGGTCTCCTCCTCCCCAGGTAATCCCCTGATTGTGAAAAGCACTCTCTCCTTTCCCTTTTAGAGTCCCTCTTTTCCTTCAAGACTAATCTCATTCACTAACAGAATCCTTTCTTGGTCTCCTTAACTACTAATGATTTTTCTCTTCTTAAATAATCTTTTATCTGTGCATCATCAGTTTATGGGTTTGGATCCACCAGGAGAATGCAAGAACTGCTTGTTTATCCCTAGTAGCTAGCACAGTGTCTTGCAACACAGCAGGGCCCTAATAAATCCTCACTCAAATAGATTGGAAAGAATGTAATTTCTCTGAAGCATGGAATTTACAAATAATCTTAAATTATTAATTTTAGTCAGATAATCTTAAAATGCTACTGTCCTTTGCCAGAACTAAGAGCCACATTACAGGCTAACTTTGTTATTCGGTCTTTTAGTGATTCAGTTATATTTGATGGGATGCTACTTGATCCATGGTATAAATAATTGAATCTAAAAATGACATGTTAAGATGGTATTTGTCTTTTTTTAAATACTCTTAAGTAATATTCTCATTCTTTAAGATTCTGTAAAATGTTTATATTTTACAATTTATGGTCAAGTATCATGAGTAAAATCTTAATTCCTAATTTCCAACACGAAATATTTCAATAGTTAAAAAATCCATCTTGCAGTAAAACACTGCACTGGGCTCCTCTGCCAGCTCTGCTTCTAAATAGCTATTGGGCAAATTGTTCTCTCAGGGCCTCAGTTTCCTCATCTGTAAAATGAAATGGCTGGATTAGAGGATGATCTTTAAGGCCCCTACTAGTTCTATAATTCTATGAGTATCATCTACGACTACCTTGCAGTAGTCATGCTGGGAGGCTCTCTACTTTTTCCATCAAAATGACTTTTTTTCCCCCATTTGGAACTATGTCCCCAGAGCTATTAAATTGTACACACCATTTGACCCAGTGATAGCACTAACAAGTCTGTGAACCACAAAGGTCAATAAAGTGGAAAAGGACCCATATATAAAAAAAATGCTTACAACAGATCATTTTATGGTATCAAAGAACTAGAAACTGTCAGTTGGGAAATGGCTAAACAAGTTATGACTTATACAAGTTGAATAGAATACTATTGTTTTATAAGAAATGATGAAATGAGAGGGCATGGTTTCAGAAAATTACAGGAAGACATATAATGCTTCGGAGTGAAATGAGCAGTCAGAAATAATAATTTTGTGAAAACAAACAACTTTGAAAGACTTGGGAACACTAATCAATACCATGCAATGATCAACCACAATTTCAGATGACTCAAGGTGAAATATACTGCCCTCCTGATAAAGAGGGGATGGACTCAGTGCAGAGTGAGACATTTTGAACATGTCTAATGTGGGAATTGATTTGATTGACTATACATGTTTGTATTAGGGTTTGGAGGTTTTCTTGTTTTCTCATGAGTAGAAGGAGATAGGAGGGAGAAAAGCAGATTTTCATTTGAGAAATTATTTAATCTACGATCTGAATAAATGCCACAATAGCAATGAAAAAATTACTTATCAAACATTTTGGAAACTACTAGTCTTTTGAAATTATCTTTAGAGCCTCAGCTGTTATATTCTAAACGGAGGCAAGTCTTTACCTTATCTGGATGAATTTTGGAAAGAGCTAAAAGTCACTGGAAGATACTTGTAATGAATAGGATCATAAGATTGTACCTTTGACCTGAGAGGCCATTGGGTTGAACTCCTTCATTTTCCAGATGAGAAAACTGACACCTAGAAAGATTAATTGATTTATACAGGGACCCAGCACTAATAAGTATCTGAGGCTGGATTTGAACTCATGTCTCCTGAAGATTTAATAACTAAATAGTAATTGTTTCTCTTTTACCCAGGAACTCTGAGGGTCTTCCCCTCCCAGTTTGATTTTTTCTCCAATTAAAGGGACCATCCCTTGAGTAACTGAAAGAAGCCTCACTGAATTCCTCCAAGATAATTCGCAGTTCACAACTTGAAGAAGGAAATAATACTTTGCAAACCAGATTATCACTGAACTCACTAGTGAGCATATATATGAAGAGGACTCATGTCAAAAATAATAATAACTTATTTATATAAAACCTATTTTTGTGCCAGACACTGAGAGCATTCAGAGTTAAATATTGCAATATGCCTTGGCTCTCAATGTGGCCTATCACAAATGTATATATCTTCGTGTGTATTATTAATTGCTAATTTCTCTTATAGGGGGAAGAAAGGAGATCCTTAAATAAAATCCACCAAGAAAAATATCTCATATAACAGATATTGTTTTATACCTACTTCTTAATAGATTACCCCCATTTAGATAAAAGCCTAGCTCCTATTCTGGAGGAAAATCTTTTTAATCTGCTAGCCATAGACTATTAGTATAACTATCCTTATAGATGTAGCAAGAAAGGGAAAGGAAGATGATAGCAGATATTATTGTAAACTCGTTATATCCAAAAATAAATGTGATCTTTCTAAATAATAGTGCTGTATTACAACTTAGATATACCAAAAATCTGGGATTTTATGGATAGGGGAACTTTATAAAGCAAGTCAGGTGCAGTTTAGAAAATTCATTTACATTTTACATATTATTAGGATTAGGATTAACTTTGATCTCATTTAATTTAACCTTGAGATCCTACACAGCTAATAATCTGAATCATTTCAAGTTCATCTCATGTGGAAGCAGAAAAAGTGAGCAGACAGCATAAATCAGTGAGGTATATGTATCATATCACAACCTAAAAAAAATATAAAAATTATCTGTATACTTAAGGGAAATCTCTAAATTACAGTTTAAATGGAATTTTCTGATTCCAATTATTTCTGAAATATAAAACATCAACCCCATTAGTTGAACACTATGGCAAGTTTTATTCTGATGTTCTCGGATCTTACTTAACTAGGTTATGAGTTTAAAGAGTTTCATCATTTGTCCATAGTGTAAAATAGCAAATAGTTTAGTTGACCCTATCTGGATCTCATTTCTATCACTTTTACTACTTAAGCTCCTTTATGTTCCAATTTAGGCAGATCTCTAAATTATTTTTTATATTTCAGCATCACACAGATTTTAAAATGTATAACACACCAAGTATATTTTACCAATATGTCCTATATCCTAACTATAACAAAGGCTAATCAGGTACCTTTTATATATATCTTATTAATCTTTAAGAACACAATTTTCACAGAATTATTACATCAGGTTAAAACCTTTAAGCTATTTTTCTAATAACATTACCAGTGTCTAATGAGTTTGCACATAGAATAGAGAAGACATCTCGAAAGGAATGAACTTTTTCTGCTTGGTCTCAATAGGGAGAACTGAGAGAAACAGATTCTGGCTTGTTATAAGGAAAAATATAACAATTAAAGTCATCAATTAAAGTCATCCAAAGTAGAATGGACAGTACAAGTCTTCAGTTCTATGGACATGTTTTCTCTTCTATAAAGTGTGAGGATTGGGCCAGACGATCCCCAGGATCTTTCATACCAGTTAAGTCTGGTTTTATTATTCTACTTGTTGGATGTGGTGTGGAAGGGATTCCTTTTAGATACAAATTAGATTAGATAGTTTTTGAGACTCCTTTCAACACTGAGATTCAGTAATCAGCATATTTATCTAGAAATAAAATTATCCATCAGTAATCCATGGATCAGATCAGAGTTGTAGCAGTTAATTCCCAAATCATTTCTATTTGGTTCTGAAATGTAGTTTTGTAGCTACAGTTACATATGGATAAATCTGATGTTTTGGGAATTAATTTCATCTTAAACTAAATAATGAAAATATAAAAAAAAATCATCCCCACACTCTAAACCTTACAGTTTCTTGAGTAGTTACAACCTTCCCACGAATGAATAAAAGTGAGAAAGAGGTGGTCATCCTTGAACCTGTATCTTCTAATGATATTGTCTAAGAGCAGAGTCCAGTTTCAAGTTATCAGTTTAGGAAAGAGCCAGAACTACAGAAAAAAATGGCAAAAATGATGTATGAATAAGCACTCACTCAACTCACTCATTCTCACTAATAAGTCTGAATCTTCTGATGATTCACATTGCTATAGCTCTGGCTGCCCTGCTTTGCCAACTTCTAATCAATTAATGAAGGACCTTTCATACTGCTTTTCTAATGTGGACATTAAATGAAAAAAATTAATTGGTTCTTATATATTCTAGTGTAGCTAGTTGGCAGTTGCTAATAAAATCAGGTTTATGGCTTAAGACATAATTCTTCTACTACTGGATTGTTTATATGCTGACCAATGAGCTACTAGCAGATGTACTAAATATAAATACCAAAACATACTATTGAATTCCATTTTTTTATCCCCTTTAGAAACAGAACACTTTAGACAAAATTTGCTTTCACAAGCATGCCATAGTTTTATTAATTCCTGCCAAGCTAAAATGTCACCAAAAACACAAAAAAAGAGTCAGACATAAAATGGTCATTTAGAAACTTTAAAGTGAGTAGTAAGGAAAAAAATGAAAATATAGTCTTCACACACTATTTACATGTTCGTTACAGGCCAGAGCAATAAAAGCTTTCCGAACATTGGCAAGAAAAGCTGAAAACTTGTTGGTCTTCCTTATTTTCTCTTGAAATTCTGCCAAGCATTCCAGATGAGGAGCACTATCTGATACTGAGGAGGAAAAAAAATGGAGTTAACAATGTAAAGTTAACAGATCATAAATTCAGAAATGGAAAAGAACCTCAGGAGCCATTTGGTTCAACCCTTTCACGTTACAGATGAGAAAACTGAAGCCCATAAGGTTAAGGAACTTGCCTGAAGGATCAATTTAAAACCAGAGGCTTACCTAAGAATAGCTTATTCTATTGCTGCTGCAGATTCCACTTCAAGGAATCAGGCTTGGTATATGGGAGTGTTTGACCCCTTTCCTGTCCATCTTTCTCATTATTATAGAAAAAAATTTCATATAAAAAAGTTGGTCCATTGTTCAAGAACTACATAGAACTTTCAATCTTATGAAATTTTAATGTTGCTGTACTATAATTGTGGTAAAAATCAAACAAGGAGGACAACTTGGAGAAAACAATGACATGGCATTGTTTACATAAGCATCATTATCAGGAAGGAAGAGTAAAAGGCTTTGGAGAAGTCACCCTCAAAACACTCTATCACAAATTCCTGCAACGGTGAGGGATGCTGTTTCTTCTCTGGCTCTCCACCACACAAATGAAATACAAGTGGAATGGAGGAGGGTTTTGATAAAGCCAGGAAGCATATGCTTGGGATCCATTGTGTCACTGGTCCAGAAATCCTAGATTATGTTTTGAATGGAACTTTCTAGTAATATTATTATTCTTGGAAGCATTTTATCTTAAGTAATACAGCATGGACAAAAGAGTCCTTGGAGTTAAAATACAAACACGACTAGGAAACATTAGCAAGATGTTAGCAACAAGATGCTACCCTTCAAAAGTCAACTAGAATGCCAAACTACTATTACTACTACTACAAGAACTATAATTTATAATATATTTATTATTACTATTGCCACTATTAACAACAATTACTACAATTACTAATAATAACAAACCAAACAAAACAACTTGGAGGCATCCAATGTATAAGTACAAAAGGGCAGATGCCAGGACAACAGAGAAGCTTTTAGCCAAAGCTTATATATTATGATGATAGAAAATAGGAGGGATATATTAGACCTTCATGTAAATGTTATTTGCAAAAAAAAGTAAGGAACAATACCTAATAAGGTCATGGGAAAGGATAAGAGATTATGCCTTGAAGATGAAGTCTTGAATTTCTAGAAGTTAGAATTTAGCTATGCTATATCATCTGCAAGCCTACTTCCCAGAGGTTCTAGCCAGACTTTATATAATAAAGTAGTTAGACAAAACCAAGAATCCTATGTTACTCCTGACCCTGGAAAGTGAAAAAGGGGGCTCAGAACAACACAATGAAGCTCATCACCAAAAAGTTGCCACTAGATGATGACCATTTTGACTTACAGCAATTCATTAAAATGTACTAAGGGATGGAGGAGTTCAATATATGATAAGGAGCAGTGACATTATCAAAATATATGCACAAGATTAATTTCCCAAAACACAGGCAAGTACTTCTGATTTAGATTTTCATAAATCACAAAGCCTTCAAAAAGAATCTAATCCTATAGAACAGAATTTTAATTTTCTGATAAAGTTTTCTATTTATATCACTTCTACTGCTTCTCTTCCTCCACTCTCAATTGTGTCATAAGCAGGATATAGCATCAGGCTCAGAAAGAATGTGAAGCACAGTAGAATCAAAATGGAAAAAAAGCAAAAAAAAATGGAGTATAAACTGTTCTCCAATTTACAACAGGCTAGGTTCTTGGAAAAGGTGTGTGAATCAAAATGATTAAATCAAATCTGATTTTCCTATGGAACAACAGCATAAAGTACGTTTCCAGATATCAAGAGCCTAAATCTCAACTTTTTGTATTATCACAAATACCACACTTAATCAATGATAATATACCTGTGGAGAATAAAACTTTCTACACAAATTGACTGAATAGGGCAATACTGACTAATCTCATAAAATCATATTTAATATCCTACAGTCCCAAAGTAAGGCTCTTATCTTCCTACTTCATTTAATAAACATTTATTAAGTACCTACTATGTGTCAGGCAATGTGCTAAGTGCTGGGGATACAAAAAGAGTCAAAACAGTCCCTGTCTTCAGGGAGCTTACAATATTTCCTGGCTTGTTTTTATTGAACTAATCACATGAAGGAATACTTTCATTAAAGTTGCAGAATTCAGAGAGGAAGTCTGACAAGGAACCACTGTTCAAATCAAGAAGACCTGGATTCTGCAGCACTTCTAATTAACAAAAGTGGTCATGTGACCAAGGATAAATAATCTCTTAATCTCTTTCTGTGCCACAACTCTCTCAGACTATAGTAACAGAACACGCTCAAGTGAGGTTGGTGACATGCACATCACCCTATGGTGAGGTTTCACAAAGTTAAAAGTTTCAAAGCTCTAGCTTGGATTATGAGTTAACAAGCATTATACATAAGCACTAATGTTTGTTGAATTAAATTATGTCCAAACTCAAAGGGATAAAGGCCCTAGTCTTTCTGTCTTATCCACAGGTCCTGCACTTTACTTTTTTTCTTGGTAAGGCAATCGGGATTAAGTGCCTTGTCCAGGGTCACACAGCTACTAAATTCTGACGCCAGATTTGAAGTCAGGTCTTCGACTTCACAGGGCCAGTGTTCTATCCACAGCGCCACTTAGTTGCCCCTGCACTTTACCTTCTAGTATTGGATTGCAACTATCAGTAGAGAGCTGCTTTCCCCCATCCCCACCCCAACCCTTTTAATAAATCATTAAGAACTGACAAATATGACTATACACAGGTATATACTGCGCTGGTAAATCTGGCATCAGATATTTACTCACTGTCTGACCCTGGGCAAGTCACTTAACCCTTTTTCCCTCAGTTTCCTTATCTATAAGAAGGAAATGGCAAACCACTCCACTCTTTGCCCAAAAAACCCAAATGGGATCATGAAGAATTGGCCACAACTAGAAAACAAGTATGGCTAAGGCAAGAACAACCACAAAAACACAATGAAACAAACATCCAAACGAGTGGAAGGCTATGTAGTTATTCTAACAACATCATTACTCGAATCTGGGCAATTCCATTTTTGGAATTCCATCTGTAGTCACTGTTCTAGCTGACATACAAGGAACAACTCATTTCACTCTTTTGCAGTCCCTGAGGAGACAGCAGTGTGGACATGAATGTCTTAGGGGCTGATGGCAGTGGAAGAGTTAGCAAGGAATGCTAAACTAGGCGCCATAGTCATGAAGAAAAGCAGGAGTGTAAAAAATGACTTTGGAGATGAAACTGACCTTGTCTTTTCACCTCTATTATTTAAGCTAAGAGCCTGAAGAATCCCAGAAAACAACTAACTTTACTGATATTTTCTCAGAGCAGAAAATCCGCAGAAAAAGGGCTTTATCACTGTGTTAACTGTGAGATAGACGATATAGAGATGTATATGTGTATGTATACATACAGATACACACTTACAAATGTGTAGTGTATGTATACATAGACATGTGTATATGTGTACAGAAGATGAATATACCTCCCCCCACACCCCAACACACACACATCTACATATCTGTGCCCTGTCACTTAATGAGCTGCGGGGGACTTTGCCATTTCTCTCCTCTCCATTGTGAATGTCTTCCTGCATAGGTCAGTTAACTGCACAAAGGGACATGCTATAGAGTCAGCTAACCTTTTCTCCATCAGAGTATGGTATCTATAGAAGTGAAGGGAAGAAAAGTATAGAGCCTCATTTATGGGACAAGGAGAGTCAAAGTAAACATGAGAAGTAAGTAAGATGATATCTCATTAGAGCTGTATATTGGACATTCCTTTAAAATTAAACATTTCATATGAAAAACATTCCATTTTAATGTGCAACCTTTCATTCTCCTACCAGTTCTGTTCTCGAATTTCTCTGGACTTTGATACTATGTCCCCTCTATGCCAGCTCATGCTGGACTTTTCTCCCCAGGTACCTGGCTGAGGTGCGCACCCTGCCTCACCCAGGGTATTCCCTGGAACAATCTACCATCCCCAGGCTGGGTCACCATGGCCTATCCCTCTGCAAAGCTTGCCCTTCCCTTCTTGGAGCTGTCATTTTGTGAAGCCCCCAAACCAGCTGGTGTTCATTTCCCTCCCAGCTCTGTCCCTGACCTTTTCTGGATTACAAAAGAATGTATCTTCCTTCCCTCTCTCCTGTTTTTAGCTCTCTTTGGTATGTTGCCTTCCCACGTTAGAACATAAGCTCTTTACACCAAGGACTGTCTTTATTTTTTCTTGCATTTGTATTCCCAGCAATTAGTACAGCATACAGTAAGCACTTAACAAATGCCTGTTTCTTTCCTTCCTTCCACTGTTCTTTTTTTCTATAAAATCCCCTGGAGGAATCATTTATGCTTGTGATCAAAGTACAACAGACCCTCTGGTACCCAGTGTTACTTCTCAGGGTCAGTCCCTAGGAACTGGGCCACATTGCTGCCTACTAGCTGAGCAGGCTCCTGGGCAAGGAATCAATATTTATTTAACTTTGCACTCAGGTCCCATGCATGGTGGGAAAGAAGAGCCAAAGCAAGTCAGAGTAGAAGGAACAGTAGTAACATCCTGCGAGAAACTTGTACTGGAACTTTTTTTTTCATACTTTCAATCAAGTGTTTTAAAAAGTAAAGCTAAAGTACCAATTAGGCAAAATATACGTACTTTCATAATCTCCCTCTTCATTTATACGTAGGAAAAATGTAAAAGGCTTCTCAGGAGCTTTAGGGTCAATATTTCGGAATATAAACTGAAGTTTCTCACCTGGAATTAAAAAGATTATACTGTTTAGTCCACCTCTATAACATGCCAGGTTTTACAGTTAAGATGATTTTTTTACTACCTCTGCTAGCTGATAAACTCTTATCTACAAGGGTAAGAAAATCTTTATATTCACCCAGCTTCTCAAAAGACAGTGTGCCCTGTGGGAAAAGTTTATTTCAAATTGTCCCAAGTTATTTTGAATTTAAAGATTCATTTTTATAAGACATTAAGTTGCTCTTCATAGCTGAAAGTTTAATCAAATGGCCCTTTCAATTCTCTGAGGAAAGTTAAAATAGTAGATTTCATAGAATGATTTTACACACACTTGGGTTCTGCTCAAAGCTAAGAAAAAATAATTTTTAAAAAATCTGACAGAATTCTTTGGTAGAGCCAAGATGGCAGCAAAAAGGCAGGAACTTGACTGAGTGCTCTCAAATTCCCCTCCAAACAAGTTTATATCATGCCTCAAAACAAATTCTGGAGCAGCAGAACCCACCAATTACAAGGCAAAACAATTTTCCAGTCCAAGATAACTTAGAAGAAGTGCAGGAAAGGTCTGTCTCACCCAGGTAAAAAGAAAGAGCAGTCCAGTGCAGGTGGTGTCCAGGCACACCAGCAGGAGGCCCTTAGCCTCAGTACAGATCAACAACCAAGAGCCCACAGCCCCAGTGCATCAGGTCAGTGGCACAGCAGGCCAACTGTGAAGCCACCAGCTCCTGGTACAACAGGTTAGTGGGCAGGCCATGACAGCCCAGCACAGTGCAACCCAATGACCCCAATGCAGCAGGCTAGCTACCAGTCCCAGAGGCCTCAATGCAGCAGACAAGCATCCAGCCCAGAGACCCTGGCTCAAAAAGCTTGGGACACTGCTCTCTGCACCCTAGGAGCAGAAATCAACTTGAAAAGTCACAAAATAGGCTGGAAAATGAGCAACATTCCCCCTTCCTCACAAAAAACAAAAACAAAAAATCCTTGATCACAGAAAGCTACTATGGTAACAGCAAAGTTTAAAACAGAAACAGGAAAAGGACAACAATGTCAAAATGTGAAGCCTCAAAGCCAAATATGAACTGGTTTCAGGCCCCAAAAAACTAGAAGAGCTCAAAAAGAATTTTAAAAATCAAATAAGAGAGATAAAAGAAAAACTGGTAAATGGAATGAGAGTTATAATGAGAGGATCACAAAAAAGAGTTAACAACTTGGTAAAGGAAACACAAAAAATGGAAAAAGATGTGCTGAAATCTACTGAAGAAAACAATGCCTTAAAAAATAGAACTGGACTAGTGGAAGCTAATTATTCTGAGACATCAAGAATCAATCAAACAAAATCAAAAGAATGAAAAAATGGAAGACAATGTGAAATATCTCACTGGATAAACAACTAACCTGGAAAATAGATCTAGGAGAAATAATTTAAGAATTATTGGACTATCTAAAAGCCATGATCAAAAAAATAACCTATACATCATCTATCAACAAATTATCAAGGAAAACTGCCTTGATATCTTGGAACCAGAAAATAAAATGGTAATTGAAATCCACTGATCACCTCCTGAAAGAGACCCCAAAATGAAAACTCCCAGAAATATTATAGCCAAATTCCAGAACTCCCAGATCAAGAGACAATGCTGCAAGCAATCAAAAAGAAACAATTCAAATAATGAACAGCCAGAGGGCTGGAAGGCATTCTGGAAGACAAAGGAGTTTGAATTACAACTAAGAACCAACTACCCGGTAAAATCAAGCATAATCTTTCATTGGAAAAAAGAGGTTCAATGAAATAGAATACTTTTAAACATTCCTGATTAAATGACTAGAGCTAAAGAGAAAATTCAACTTTCAAATACAAGACTCAAGGGAAGCATAAAAATGTAAACAAGAAAGAGAAAACTATAAGTTATTCAATAAGGTTAAACTATTTAGATCCCTACACGGGAAGATGACATGTATAACTATTAAGGACGATATCATTATTAGGGCAGTTCGAAGGAGTATACATAGCGGGTATATGATTACGTTCACTTTGATGTGATGACATAAAAAAAATTAAGGGTAAGAAAAAGGAGTTTACTGGAAGAAAAGGAAAGAGAGAGGTAGAATGGGATAAGGGGTAAATTATTTCACATGAACAGGTACAAAAGACTTATTACAGTGTAATTGAGTCATCAGATTCGACTCAAAGAGGAAATTACATACACATTCAGATGGATATAAACATCTATTTTACCCTAGATGGA
Source organism: Bettongia penicillata ogilbyi (assembly GCA_023548195.1). Classification (NCBI taxonomy): domain Eukaryota; kingdom Metazoa; phylum Chordata; class Mammalia; order Diprotodontia; family Potoroidae; genus Bettongia; species Bettongia penicillata. The sequence continues at coordinate 1,746,969 of JAJHZJ010000174.1, forward strand.
AGCAGGAGGGGAGGGGGACAAGAAAGAAGGGCTCAATAGAAGGAAGAACAGATTGAGGGATGTCAGAAAGAAACAAAACACTGGTGAAGAGGGACAGGGTGAAAGGAGACAGATAGCAACTGAGATAGAAAAAATACAAACAGGAGAAAAATACACAGTATAACTGTGAATGTGAATCACCCATAAAATGGAAGCAAATAGCAGTGGATTAAAAAAGATCCTACAACATGTTGCTTACAAGAAACACACTTGAAGTAGAGAATCACACAGAGTAAAGGTAAAAGGATGGAGCAAAATTTATTATGCTTCAGCTGAAGCAAAAAAAAAAGTAGGAGTAGCAATCATGACCTCAGACAAAGCAAAAGGAATAAGAGATCTAATTAAAAGAGATAAACAAAGAAACTACATCTTGCTAAAAGATACCATGGACAACGAAGTAATTTCAATACTCAACATATACTTTAATATGTGTTGGTATATGTATATATACTAAATGGTATAGCAAGCAAATTCTTAAAGGAAAAGTTAAATGAGTTGCAGGAGGAAATAGACAATAAAACAATACTAGTAGGGGACCTCAACTTTCCCCTCTCAGAACTAGAGAAATATAACCACAAAATAAAGAAGAAAGAAGCTAAGAAGATGAATAGAATTTTAGGAAAAGATCTCTGGAGAAAACTGAATGGGAACAGAAAGGAATATACCTTTTTCTCAGCAGTACACAGCACCTACACAAAAACTCACCTTGTATTAGAGAATAAAAACCTCACAACCAAATGCAGGAGGGGAGAAATATTAAATATTAACTTTTTAGATCTTATTGGAATAAAAATTACATTTGAGAAAAGGCCAAGGAAAGATAGATTAAAAATTAATTGGAACTTAAACAATCTAATCCTAAAGAATGAGCGAGTCTAAGAAAAACTTCACAGAAACAATCAATTTCATTAAAGAGAATGACAAAATAATGAGAAAACGTACCAAAATTTATGGGGTGCGGTCAAAGCAGTACTTAGGGGAAATTTATGTCGCTAAATGCTTATATCAATAATATAAAGAACAAAAAAAAATTTTTCTTCATTTCTACTTTGTTTTGACACTAAAGATTGCTCAGTTTAAAAACTTTGCCCTACTGGCAGCATTTTTTTTATTAACAAAACATCTAATTGCACAAAGTGAAACAGAAACTTTTGATGGCTATGGCAAGATTATGGTTTTAAAACTGATCAAAGTTTACAAAAGAGTGAAAGTTCAAGATTTCATTTTTAAATACCTTAAATTCTCATCTATGTAGCAAAGGACACTGACTTTTCCAATCTCATAAAATATTAATTTTACAATGTATTTAGAAGCCTGAAATTAAAAATAAAAACTTACCATAAATTTTTCGAATTTCCAGTCCAAGATGATCTTTATACAAATCATAAGATTTTTGCAGCATTTTCAACTTTTCCTTGTTGGCTTTGTTAGCAGTGGAAATAACTATTAATTATAAAGAAGAAGTGTCAAAAACTTTCTAAACAATACCCAACACACCAACACTTACTGGAAAATCTAGTAACAAGTAAATATATTTACATAGACATGAATGAAGTCTGCTTCTACCCATTCCATCTCTATTGCTACCCTTTGTTATGCAAGGAGGAAAGCAGTATTTGCTCTAGAGTGGGTGAAAAAATTGGACATAAGGAAGGTTGTTACTGGAAGGAGTCATGTTTTAGTGGCTTATATTCCTTGAGATTATCAGCTATTGCAATGAAAATCAGAGCTCATTTCAAAGCAAACCTTCACTAAGTCCCTATTAGATGTAAGGCACTGTGCCTCAGTGCATAGGGGGAGATTCACATGAATATAGTCTTACTTTCTTTGAAATTATTTTGATCTGTCCACAGTTGGAAAAAGCTATTCTATTGGATGTCCTAGAAAACTACTGTACTAAGGCCATAATTACCTCCTAGTAAAAAAGTCAGGTATGCTATTTTAGGATTTTACAAATGCCACAAAACCAGTCAGAGTGGGAAGACATGTGAAAAGTAACAATTCAATTATTGTTTTTTTGTTTGTTCCCATGTTAGTTATTTATTATAATTAAAGAAACTAATTAACAATTTTTGTATACGACAGCATATTCTCTTATACAATTTGTTTCTGTTTAATAATAAGTATGATAGTAAATACAATAGTATACAGATACTCTATACTTTGATGACAAAGAAATAAAACCGAACTTTACAAAAATACAAGAAAAATTTCAAGTTAAAAATATATTCCTTTGGTTAAGTCACCTTCATAACATTCATTTACAGTCTATTATCACAGCATGCTCCACCAATCCAATTTAATCTTCTAATATGCCAAACTTGTAGACTAAAAATTTTTGTCCAATATTTTATAGGGGGAAGGGAGGTGTCACTGGTTTTCTAGCAATAAAATACTTTGATTTTCTAACAGAATAGCCTAATTGCAATAAATTGCTTTTGTCCTAAAAATGATTCTTGCTATCATTACTTTATAAACCTGTGAGCCATGTAGTTTTCCTCAAATATGGTATATCCAAACTTTTTATAGAAAGTGATGTTTTGTGGAAGACATTCAAAGGTCAATTTTGTAACAGTTCAGTTTTTTACCTAGCAGAGTAAGAGTTGACAATAATCACTTTCCCAGTTGTTTTCCTCTGCACTCATCACTCATAATAACATCTTCTACTCTTCCTCTTTTTGCACATGAATGAATTTATGTTGTATTATCAAAGTAGTTGTAGCAACAATCTGCCCTGTAGTGACATCTTCTACAACTATAACATAATAATCCTCTGATTTCCTCATGTGTTCAAATGATCTCATTAAATTGCTCAGGACTGACCATTCCAGTTTCTGTCAGCTGACCAAGTACTTTAAAAAAATCTTCTATTAGATCTGCAGTACAGAGAAGCCTCAAAACCAAACCATTTCCTGAGTGTGCTGGGGAAATGGCTACAGAAAATGTTACAGTATACTGACTCCAGTCCACGTCTGTTAATAGACTTGGGTCAAACATAGGTGTTTCATCAGGTTTCATGACTGCAATAAGGACTGGTGGTGAGACGTCAAATTCTCCAACAATTCAATTATTGACTGGCTATACCATGCTTCTACAAATAACTTGAGAATTAGTTATGTTGATGGTTAAACACAGGTTCCTTCCATGAAGTCTTTTTAGAAAAAGCCACTACACACTGATAGATATACTGGCTTCAGACTCTCAGTCACTGAGTATGATTTATCCCAAGCTAATCTTGCTTGTTGACATTTTTCTCCAATTTAGTTTAATTAAATTCTCTTATTATAAACAGAATCTTTGTTAATTCTAGCCCAAGAAAAATAAAAAAACAGACATTAAGTTCTCTTCGAAAAAACTGAATTACTTCCTTGTCTCAGGGAAGGTGGATACCAGTCCCTTTACAGACAAAAGCAGCCCTACTTAGATTTTCATCACTCTAAAAGATGATATAGATTCCTATCAATAAATCAGAGAACTGTCTAACACTTGAAAATTTCTATTTACAAAGGAATGTACTTACTTTCTTTTTTCTTATCCAGTGCTTCCTTAAGATCCTGTATACTTTTTGTCAGTTTTTCGATTTCCCATTTCTTGTCTTGTATACTGTCAACCAGTTTTGATAAGTTATCTTGTTTTTCTTGAATTAGCTTATTCTGGATATGGATCTCTGTGAAATATACATGTGTGTATAAATATATGTATATATGTATAATAATAATAATGACTATTATTATATGACATTTGGCACTTATTAAGGACCAAAGCAAGAAAGGAAGAGACCAAGAACTTTTTTAAAAAGTTTTTAAGGTATTTATATGGGATAATCTATGTTTAGGGATATGATCATAAAAAGAAAACAAAACACAAAGTACTAGCACTAAGGTTTCATGGACCTTGATCATTTTCAGAGTTTTCACAAAAGTACCTCTCCCCATCCCAGCAGATAATCCATTCCTTAGCTTACATCTATAAAAGATAAAACAAAATACTTTTAAAAACTGATAGGAAAAACGACAGCTTTCTTAAAAAAATGAAGTGAATAAGGGGTATCATAAAAACTTACATCATGGATTGCTATAAAAATATACATAATAAAAGTTATCTTTAAATATACAAAAATCTATCTACATGAATACAAAGAGATAGCTGCAAGCAAGTGATGAACAAACACTTATTAAGTGCTTACTAGACACTGTATTAGTTGCAGGGGTTACAAAGAAAGGTAAAAAACAATCCCCACTAGCAAAGAGATCATATACTAATAGGGAAGTCAGCATGCAAACAACTGTATACATACAAGAGTCATTTGGGACAGAAGGAAAGTAATCTCAGAGATTAGGAAAGGCTTCTTGAAGAAGGTGGGGTTTTAGCTGAGACTTGAAGGAAGCCAGGAGATGAAGAGGCGAGAATTCTAAGCATGAGAGGACATTCAATGAATAGGCAGGGAATCTGGAGTTAAAAGAGTTTCTTGTAGGAGGAACAGGAAGAATGCCCAATATCAGTGGATTGCAGAACACGTGGAGAGGGTGTAAAAATACTGGAAAAGGAGAGAGTGAAGTTATAAAAGGCTTTAAAAACCAAACAGAGGATTTTATATTAGATCCTGGAAGCAAAAGAGAGTCACTGGAGTTTACTAAATGGCGGGAATGGGGATGACATGATACTTTCCCTTTAGAAAGAAGATAAATTTGAAAGCAAAGCAAAGTTTGGACTGGAGTGGAAAGAGACTTGAGGCAAGTAGAATAATAGCAGGCTATTGGATAGTCCAGGCATGAGGTGATGAGGGCCTGTGCAAGGCTGTGGTAGTAGTAGGGTCAGAGGAGAGAAAGGAGCATATGAAAGACGTTACACTCAGCATCAGTTCATATAAGAGCACAGAATGAAGCAGAATATTTTCTTTGGGCTATATTTTGTTTTGTTTGGATTTTTCTCATGGTTTCTTCCATTTGTTTTAATTCTTCTATGCAACATGATTAATGTGAAAATTGTGTTTAGTAAGAATGTATGTAGAGAACCCATATAAGATTATATGACATCTCAGGGAGGAGGGGTGAGAGGGGGAGAAAAATCTAAGACTAATGGAAGTGATTGTAAAAAACTGAAAACAAATAAATTAATTTAAAAAAAAAAGATGTTACAAAGGTAGAATCAACAGGATTTGGGAGTGGGGGGAGAGAAGAAGAGATGAAGGACATTGAATAGTCAAAGATGATAACTAGGTCTTAACACTAGGTGACTTGGAGGATGGTACTAAGGAAGCCTGGAAGAAGGGAAGGTTTAGGAGGAAAGATAATGAATTCTTTATGTATCTGGTGTTCAGGGGAAATCTTGAACAGCTTACAGCCTCTATATAGTATATCTGCAAATGATAACTAGTCCCCTACACCAAGAATTTTTAGCCTAGGATTCATAAACTTGTTTGTTTTTTAAATATATTTTTCTAACTATATTTCAACATAATTGGTTTCCTCTGTAATCATATGTATTTTATGCATTAAAAAAATTATTATGAAAAGTGATCAGTAAGTCACATGGGATTGTCAACAGAGTTCATGACAAACAAAAAAAGGTTAAGGGGAAAAAAAGCTACCCTAGAACATATTTTGACTATTTTAGCCCATATTTTTTGTCAGCTTTTCCATTTCCCACTCCTAGTCTAAAACGTTATCTTGAAATCTCTTAGGGGATCTTACAATCCAAAAGGCTCTTATCTATCTAAACCCTGATGATCAGTAGAAAGTACCTCACCCAATGTTCTACAAATAGGACCTCCAGAAAAGCTGTTTGACAGGACTGAAATTGTAGGAGAAATTTAGCAGGGAGCAAAAGCAATTTAAACTAGTAATGGCACAGCTCAGATTTATGAAGAACACTGAAAAACTCCAGCTTCCTTAGGTCCCCATGATTACCACAGAAATAAGCCTTACAACACTGGGAGTTAGATTAGATGTGAATCACATACTATTTCTGAATTCCAGAAAAGTCTCAATCATTTGATCCTCTTCTTTTATCTTTGTAGATAATTTTTCTGTAAGGAAAAAAAATGAAACAAGTCTCAATCAAATAATGCTATCATAAAAAATGGTAGCATATTTTAAAGCTGCCTAGAGTACCTGTCAGTGCTTCAATGGAGTCTTTATAGGTATCTCTCAGCCCCACCACTTGACTATAGGGTTCACTGAATGCAGTATTTCGGAATCTGCTCCAAAAGTCACTTATGCTTTTATCAAATATGTCCAGTTCCTCCTCTGTCTTTACATGAGACATCATGCTACAATAAACAGGACAGAGAAGAGCATGTTATTACTCATACTTTAAAAGTTAACGTACACATGTTAACTTATTGTTACAATGAGTGGTACTTTAGGCTACTACAGAACTACTACAATATGTAACTATTCTATTAATGTGAGATAGTCACTATGCATCGCTAGGAATATGATTGTTTGTTTCATAGGTAAAATACAGGAGGCACTGCAGTTTGGGACTCCAGCCTCTAAGAGGTTCACTCTTGATCTGGTCAGACAGGCAGGACAGGAAAAAAGGTTTAGAGGGGTTAATTATCTTATTTTGTTCTAGTCTAGTCTTTTCAGAGGGTTGCTAATAATGTGAGTTCCCACTCCTAAAGCATTCCCTAATCACCCTTCTTTCAGGGACCCGGCAAGAAGGAGGGACAACTACCCCTACAACTTGATGGGGTCACTTGAGACAGGCACAGCTTGCGCATTCCCCTAAATTCCCTCAAGCCTCAATGGGGGCTGGCTGAGGTGGGTACATGTAATTCCTCTATGCCTTACCATGGTTTCCCCTCAAGCCTCGATGGGAGCTGGTGAAGGCACACATAGATTCCCCTATGGGTTCCCTGTGATTTCCCCATTCAATGACCAGTATCTACTTGCTTTATAGGGCAAGAGAAAAAGAAGGTATTTTGCCAACAACGGCCTCACAAGTTTAGCAATATTGTCATTCGTCTCAAGTATAGTAAACGTCAATTATGTCACCCTCATATCTCATGGTGCAACCTCAGAAGGCCTATCACTATGACTGTAGGAATTACTATGTAGGACCCTTGGGGCTATTCTGACAGTTATTTTCTAATAGATGGAAATTAGACATTATTGTGGCCATGGATCCTGAGAAACTGAAGTCCAAAAAGGATAACAAAATCCTCCTTACATATACTGTTATATAGCAAGGCAACATAATTTTATATTATCAAAATTTAACAGTTTTTATTTATCAGGAAGTTAAAGATTGAAGGCACACCCAAAGGTGTTAAATACTACCACCATAGCAGCCCATATGTAAAGGTCTCATTTGGCAACCTCAATTTTGGATGCGGAAAAAACACACCAGGATTCTGTTATTTCATTTTTCAGTCATGTCCAACTCTTTGTGACCCCATCTGGAGTTTTCTTAACAAAGATAGGAGTGGTATGCCATTTCCTTTTCCAGTTCATTTTACAGTTGAGGAAACTGAGGCAAAAAGGGTTAAGTGACTTGCCAAGGGTCATATGGTTAGTAAGTAGCCGAAGCTAGATTTGAACTCAGGAAGATGAGAGTCTTCTCTGACTCCAGGCCCAGCACTCTATGCACTATGGCACCACCTTGCTGCCCACTATTCTACTGTTAGCCAAATGCTAACTAACCAAAAAGATTTTCCAGTCAACTGCCACATATAGGCTGCCCTGTGCCTAGGAATATTTTTTAGTTTGATTTAAGGAACATTATATGGCTCTCTGTTCTTGTCTAAAGGTGACCTAGGAAAATAGAACGGTACCAATATTACTGAGAACTACCAGGCGGGTAAAACAGTTCTAAACCTTTCCGAAAATGCCCAAAAGGAAGCAAATTTCCTAGGAAATGATGACTGAACCCTTAGTCTATAAACTTCTGAAGGGTCTGTAAAGGATTTTCTAAACTTAGTTTGCCCTAAGTTCCTAACACCAGCTCCAGACTAGAAATAAAGTTCAAAGCTCTAGAATCATTCTGGGGTTCAGAATATAAACTGGGAAGTCCCTCATCAAGCATCAGTATGTATGTGCATGTGTGTATATGTACACCAAGTTAATTCATCTAAACCCTCCCCTCTTCCAAACTACCTTATTACCATCCTGCCAGTCATCTAGACTTACAACCCAAATCAACATATTTATTCTTCCACTAACACAAATACTATTTGAGTACATGGAAATGTTCAATGACTCCAGCATTACAGAGATAGAAAAAATGAGGAAAAAGTCCAGATTTTCATAGAACTTACGAACATTCCTGCAACTATGTAACTATACAACAAATCTCCCCATAAAACCAATATAAATGCTGTATGCTTAACTACACAAAACTTCAAATCAGGCAGCCATCAAATGAAGATTTTTTTTTTAAAAAACTACAAGGACCTATTGATAATTAAAAGACCCAGGGTCGATCAATTCACATTTAATGTTCCTGATTTCCATATGAACTGAAATCACTATTAACTTTTAAATCTCCAACATCAAAAAAATTACTACAGCAACAAGTGCTGACCTATCCGGATTTAAGTCTGGTCATCAGCCACTGAGATGCTTGGTACCGAGATGCTTGGTACCAAGTTAACAGTCTTCTGGAAAGTCTTGTCAGCTTTACAGAAGAAACCCTAAAACCTGACTTTTAAACTGGGAGTGCAGGAGGTGAAGCTAGGTCCCATGCTCTTTTCTCTCAGTCCTTGGGGTTCAACTAGCTATCATTTCTAGACTCCCCCATCAACCCTTATCAAAATTCCTGAGATCTTGGGGTGCACCCCAGCTTATTCCTTCCCCCCTTTTTTTGAAGATAAAAACAGAACCCTTGTTAAAACATCTCTAAGGAGGCCACGCTCCACCAATCAACAGAGATTTATTCATTACCTTCTCTGTGCTAAATGCTGGGGATGAAAAGAAAAGCCGGGGCCCGTCCGCGAGGAGCTTACAGCCTAGGGACCTGGGGCTAGGGCGGTAAGCGTCCATCACCGACAGAAAAGATACATGGAGGTAAAACTGGAGTAATGTCGGAGGGAAGGCACGGACTCGTGGGAATGAAGGCTGGATCTGAAGAATGTAGCAGCTACTGTGCGACCTCGGGCCCGTCACTGTTAACTGGGCCCCAAGGTCGGAAGCCCCCGGTCCGCACACCCCGGTCCCCGCCCCGGCCCCGCCACAGGTCCCCGCCCCCACCTCTACAGCCGGGCTGCACCCACCCTGCGCGATCCACGGAGGAGGCCCCACCTCGATCCTCCTCCCGCAGGCCCAAAGACGACCGGCAGCTTCGGGCTTCTGACCTGCGCGCTGGGAGCCCGACTTGGCCTCCGTTCCTTCTCACCGGCAGCGGAGAAGGGGGCCGCTGTCCCCGGATCCCCTTACAGGCTTCTCCAGTCAGACGGCATCTCAAACGGAAACTACAGCTGCGGTCAACAACATTCGTTTAAATGAAGGTCGCCTCCCGCCTCCCGCCCTCGGAAGTATCGTTGAAGGTTGATTGGCTGGCGGCTCAAGCTCTCCGTGTGGTCATTGGTCGATAGCTTCTCTGGGGTTCTCGTAACGAGTGTGGGGAAGAAGGGCATTGTGGGATTTGTAGTTTTCTCGTTTTTTAAAAGCTATATAGCCGTTTCTCCTGCGGGAAGGTGGAACTTGCTCTGTTCTGTTTAAGCAGCCAATTCTAATCTCTGTTCAAGTTTAAGCAGCCAATTCTAATCAGTTTTAAACAGTTTTCGTAGGAAGAGTTTGGTTTTGAAGTCAGAGGGTCTGGGTTCCAATTCCGCCTGTGCCAGGACTTTGGACGGCCCGCTTCTCCACCCTAGTCCGCGCCTCCTGCGGAGCCCAAAATTGGAATGAAGGGATCTCGGAGGCCAGCGCGGCCAAGCTGCTCCTTTTACAGCGCAGGAAACTGAGGCATTGAGGGAGATTGAGTGACTCACCCCCAGTCGCATGGCTAGTTAGGTAGATATCAGAGGTCTTATCACTCCACGGCCACTGTTCTTTTTTCTGTGGCACCAGTAGTAAATTCTATAGGGATTCTTAACCTTTGTGCGTGGGTGTCATGGACATCTTTGTCAGTCTGGTGAAGCCTAGGGACCCTATCTCAGAGTAATATTCTTAAATGCATAAAATGAAATGCAGACATTTGCAGAGGAAACCAATTTGAAGTAGTTACCAAAATATGAAAAAAAAAAAAAAGAATCCCTGTTTTAAGAAACTGTAATCCTAGTAACAGCTGACATTTATACAACTCTTCAAGGTTTGCAAAACGCATTGTATACACTTATATTTGATCAAGACGACCAGACTTATTTATGTTCGTCATGTGTCTCTCCGTTGTCTTTGGGGTCAGCTATAATTCTGATTCCAAAAAAATTGTAGTGTTCCATGTTTCACATCCATTAAGTAACACTGAGATGTTCTGTGTCATTTCCCATATGTGATCCAGGACACTATCTAGTTCTGGATTCACTCCATTATCCAATTGCAGTGCCTATCTAAGACGTTGTTAGTGATTAAATAATTCACAGTCTCTTCAACTGCATTCTTCAGCTATTTGGATTTTCATGTGTATAGTTGGGCCAAACTATTTTCAGTCTGTTTGAGGAAGCACTGTGACGTGCTAGGACCTGTTACAGTTAACACAATATTATCCATTAACAGGAGCCTCTCTTCTGTTTGAATTCTGCCCTGCATCCTTCATAGCAACAGTAAATACTATTGGCTAGCATGTATCTTGGTGTTTCCACCGATTGTTGCTGTTCAGTTGTATCCAACTCTTCATGGACCCTATTTTGGGTTTTCTTGCAAAGATACTGGGATGGTTTGCCATTTTCCCTCTCCAACTCATTTTACAGATGAAGAAACCAAGGCAAACAAGATTAAATTACTTGCCCATGGTCATAGCTGATGTGTGGGAGGTCAGATTTGAACTCAGGAAGGCTTCCTGACTCCAGCATTCTTTCCCCTGTGCCATCTAGCCATTCTGTTTTCTACCTTGTTTAATGTTAATTGAGGCAGCATGTTTTACTGAATCCTGCAGTCAGGAAGACCTGGGTTCTAATCTAGCCTCTAAAACCGCCTAGCTATTTGATGGTGGGCAAAGCACTTAATCTCTCCCCAAAGGCACATAAGGAATGTTTCCTTAGCAGGACGTAAGTTGAGTTTAGAGTTGAAAAGGAGAAAGGAAGAGTGGTCTGGTTTGCTTTGGGCAAATGGCAAAACTATTAGACTCCAAGCTTCCTCCATAAAAGCAAAGATCCATCTTTTCCAATATGTTACTATATAGCAGCAAAACATAGAAGAGCACTGACTTCAAAGAAGTAAAGGTGATCATCACACATAGGACAATAGAAAAGTGCATGAAGAGTGTGGGGAGGTCACAAAACCTAATCAGTTGAGGAACTCTGAAGAACAGGAGTAAAGCATGTCACCAAGGAATTGTATGACTGGAGAAGAAAACAGGCTGGTTACTTAGCAAGAGCTAGGGATGATAGACAGTCAGTCAGAGTCCTCTCCTGATACCTTTGCAATATCAAGAGAAGATGAAAAAGGTCTTTAATAGCATGTTGGATGGATCTCTGGTGTGAACTTCTATGAGAACATGAACAAGAGTCACCCACTGTATGGTCAGGGATGGATGAGTTGCAATTTGTATCATTGGAGAGACCTCTTAAATCAATGAGTCTTTCTGTTTCAAGTGTGTTTCTTGTGCAGAACATATTCTTGGATTCTGGTTTCTAATGCATTCTGCTATCTGCTTCCATTTTATGGATGAGCTCATCCCATTCACATTAGTAGTTATGATTCCTTGCTGTGTATTTCCCTCTATCTCATTATCTTCTGTTTCAGCTTCTCTCTCTCTCTCTCTCTCTCTCTCTCTCTCTCTCTCTCTCTCTCTCTCTCTCTCTCTCTCTCTCTCTCTCTCTCTCTCCCTCTCTTTCTCATCTCTCTCTTGCTCTCTCTCTCCTCTCTGCCTTTCTCTCTATCCTGTCCTTCCTCAAAAATTTATTTTGCTTGTAACCACTGCCTCCTTTAATCAGTCCTCCCCTTTATTATCTCTTTCCTTTCTCTTCTCCCTTTCCCCTCCTATTTCCCTGTTGAATACGTTACATTTCTGTAGACAATTGAGTGTGTATATATGTTCTTCCCTCTTTTCATCAATTCAAATGAGCATGATGTTCAAGTGTTGCCTGCCCTTCCCAAATTTTCCTTCCATTGCAAAATTTTCCCCATTCCACTTCTTTTTCCCGTCTCCTAGTACATGTCTTCCCCCTCTCCCATTTTTTTTGAGATCATTCCAACATAGTTGACTCATACCCATGCCCTCTGTCTATGTAAACTGCTTTTAATTATTCTAATAATGATCAAGTTCATAGGAGTTACAAGTAACATCTTCCCATATAGGAATATAAACTTAAATTTACCGAGTATCTTATGATTACTCCTTTCATGTTTCCCATTTTATGCTTCTCTTAAGTCTTCTGTTTCAATGTCAAATTTTTTATTCAGACCTTGCCTTTTCGTTAGGATTTCTCAAAAGTTTATTTCATTAATTATTCATTTTTCCCTTGAAGAATTACACTCAGTTTTGCTGGGTAGGTGATTCTTGGTTGTAATCCTAGCTCCTTTGCCTTCCAGAGTATCATATTCTAGGCCCTCTGCTCCTTTAAGGTGGAACCCACTAAATCTTATGTGTGGTCCTCACTGCAACTCCATGATATTGGAATTGTTTCTTTCTAACAGCTTGAAGTATCCTCTCCTTGACCTGTGAACTCTGGAATTTGACTATAATATTCCTGGGAGTTTTCATCTTGGGATCACTTTCAGGAGGAGATTGGTGAATTCTTTCAATTTCTATTTTGTCCTCTGTATCTAAGATGTTGGGGCAGTTTTCTTTGACAATTTCTTGATATGATGTTTAGGTTCTTTTTTTTTTGATCATGGATTTCAGGTAGTCTAATAATTCTTAAATTATCTCTCATTTATCTATTTTTCAAGTCAGTTGTTTTTCTGATGAGATATATCACTTTTTTCTGTTTTTTTTCATTCTTTTGACTTTGTTTTGTTGTTTCTTGATGTCTCATGGAATCATTAGCTTGCAATTGTCCAATTCTAATTTTTAAGGAATTATTTTCTTAAAGATTTTGTACCTCCTTTTCCATTTGGCCAATTCTGCACTTTAAAGAATTCTCTGCAGTGAATATTTGTGCCTCTTGCCATTTGGCCAAGTCTGCTTTTTAGAGTGTTGTATTTTTTTTGTACCTCTTTTACTAGGTTGCTAATTTTCTTTTCATAATTTTCTTGTATTACTCTCATTTCTTTACCTAATTTTCCCTCTACTAGTCTTATCTCATTGTTTAACTCTTCCAGGAATTCTTTCATTTTTTAAATTTAATTTAATTTATTTTTTTTAAAGTTCTACAATCACTACCATAAAATTTAGATTTTAACCCCCCTACACCTACCTCCCACCACCTCCCTCCCTCCCCAAGATGGCATACAATTCTATATAGGATTTACATATACTTTCCTATTGAATACATTTTCACTATAGTCATACCATGTAGACAAACTAAAATAAATAAACATAATACACAAACACACACACACACAAATATGATCTGCTACATTCTGCAAATGAATTCCATAGTTCTTTCTCTGAGTGTGAAAGGCATTTTGCCTTAGGAAACCATTGGGAATTTCTTTTTTTGTTGTTCTTGCGTTATTACGAAGTTCCAAGTCTACCAGAAAAAACTCTTGCACACTGTGGTCGTTACTGTGCACAAAGTTCTCCTGGTTCTGCTCCTTTCACTCAGCATCAGATCATATAAGTCCTTCCAGGCCTCCCTGAAGTCTTCTTGTTCATCATTTCTTATGGAGCAATAGTATTCCATCACATTCATATACCATAATTTATTAAGCCATTTCCTCAATTGATGGGCATCCCCTTGACTTCCAGTTTTTGGCAACTAAAAAGAGTGCTGCTATAAATATTTTTGTACATGTGAGACACTTTCCCGTTTTTATGATCTCTTGGGGATACAGTCCTAGAAGTGATATTGTTGGGTCAAAGGGTATGCACATTTTTTTAGCCCTTTGGGCATAGTTCCAAACTGCTCTCCAGAATGGTTGGATGAGTCTTCCAGGAATTCTTGTTGGGCTTGGGTACAATTAGAATTTTTCTTTGAGACTTTCTTTTTGATAGCTGTTTTCGCATTGTTGTCTTCTGTGGTCAATTTTTTTTTAAAAAATTGCTCATTTTTCCAGCCTATTTTTTGACTTTGAACTTTATATCAAAGTTGGGCTCTGTGCATCCTGGTCCACTTCCAGTCATCCTGATGAATATCTGGTCACTGGATTCAGATGGCTCTGGAGGAGAAGTGAGGCTGGTGACCTTGCACAGCCCTCCCTCACTCAAAACAAAGTCAAGTGCAAGTCATGTCATCATTTCTCTAATGACATGGTCTTCTTTAACAATGAAGGATGAACGCAACAACAGCCTGGGATAGGGAGACACTATCCCAAACCTCAGGTGTTTTGTGCTAGTGTTGGTTCTGGGGTTCTGCAAGTTTTTGGTGCTTCCAAGGTGGTATGAACCTGGGAGAGATATGGTCCCTGCTCTTCTGCACTCTGGCTTCACTCTGGTCTATACCTGGCACATAGTATATACTCAGTAAAGGCATGTTGATTGATTGAGTGATGAATTATTAGGAAGCTTTTCCTTATGCTAAACTTAAATTTTCTTCTCTAAAATTTCTACACTCATTGCTCCAAGGGGGTCAAGCAGAATAATACTAGGTGCTAGTTATAGTAACAGTTCTACTCTCTAGACTAAATATATATAATTCCTTCATGTGGCACAAACTTGAGACCCCTGACCACACTGGTTGCTCTCTATCTGCCTTTTCAGTGCTTGTTCTAAAATGTATCATCCAGAATTCTATCTAATACTCCAGGCAGAGTAATCCAAAGTATAGCAAGACTGTGACCTCACTAATCATAGGCACTACACTTGCCTTAAAGAAGCCTAGGATTATATCGCCTTTCTTGTTGCCATGTCACACTATTAGTTCATACTGACTTGCTGTCAACTAAGATCCCTAAGTCCTATTCAGACTAAATCCCATCTTGTACTTGGAAAGTGATTTTTTTAAACCTGAATACAAATCTTTTCATCCACAACCCAAAGAATAAGTGTATGTTAGGAATAGAATTTGCCTTAAGAGAACATTTTTCCCAACCTGCCTTTGAAAATATAACAGTGCAGAAAGTAAAGCACCAGTCTGGAAAAAAAAAATTATGTTCTCCCAGGTGCAAAATTAGTTTACTATGGCTCTGCTCCAAACTAAAGTTGGAATCCCTTCTACAAAATCATCCTTTCACTTAATATTTATGAATATTTATGAAGTTATAACTATAGGCAGTATGCTGTGCTAAGCTCTGGGAGATACAGAAATGAGTGATCTATGGTCCTTGTCTTCAGTTCAATTTTCAATTAAATTTAATAAAGATTCAAAAAGATAAAAATTACTATGTTGCAGGCACTGTGTTAAGTGCTAGGGATACAAATAAGAAAAAGAAATAGCCCCTACTCTCAAGGAGGCTGTAATCTAATAAGAAAAGACAATACACAAAAGGAAGTGAAAAGGGGAGTTGGATATCAGATAGTACATCAGGTAGTACAGGAGTACAACTGTGGAGTTAAGTAAATAGCTCCTTCAAAGAGAGGGAGCAGCTAGGTGGTGCAGTGGATAGAGCACCAGTGCAGGAGTCAGGAGGACCTGAGTTCAAATCTCATCTCAGACACTTGACACTCTCTAGCGGTGTGACCTTGGGCAAGTCACTTAACCTCAGTTGTCTCATCCTGGGACATCTCCAGTCATCCTGATGAATATTTGGTCACTAGATTCAAATGGCTCTAGAGGAGAAGTGAGGTTGGTGACCTGCACAGCCCTCCCTCACTCAAAACAAAGTCAAGTGCAAGTCATGTCATTATTTCTCTGATGGCATGGTCTCCTTCAGCAACAGAGGACAAACACACACACACACACACACACACACACACACACATTCAAGGAGATTACACATTCTAACCAGAAAAATAAGACAATATATCACATATCTTGTAGGATTATACAGAGGCAGGTACCTTGTGCTAAGACTTAATATTCCCCTTAACAGTTCCTTCCCCTTGTAAGCTTTATCCACCCCCATATCCCAGAGAAATTTGCCTAAAGTTTATCTTACAATTACTTCCACCTAAAAAAAAATTTATTTGTACATAAATATTTATAGCAACTCTTTTTATGGTAACTAAGAATTGGAAATTGAGGTCATGCCTATCAATTAGGGAATGGCTGAGTAAGTTGTGGTATTTGAATGTAATCCAGTGCTATTGTGCTATAAGAAATGACAAGCAGGATGATTTCAGCAAAACCTAGAAAGACTTATATGAACTGATACAAAGTGAAGTGAGCAGAACCAGAACCATTGCATATAATAACAACAATATTGTACAAAGAAGTATTGTGAATGACTTAGCTATTTTCGGCAATACAACAATCCAAGACAGATCCAAAGGACTCAAGATAAAAATTACTCTCCACCTCCAGAGAAAAACCTGATGTCTGAATATAGACGGAAGCATACTAATTTTGACTTTCTTTTTCTCTTTCCTTTTTTGTTTGAGTTTTCATATACATAATTACTAATATGGAAATGTTTTATATGACTGAACATGTATAACCTATATAACATTGTTTTCCATCTAAGGAAGGAAGGAGGAAAGGAAAGGAAGGATAGAATTTGAAACTCAAAACTAAAAAAAAAGTTAAAAAAATTTTTATGTAATTGGGGAAAAAAATAAAATATTATTTAAAAAATTATCTCCACCTTTGTGTTGTTGCCCAGTAGATTCAGTTGTGAACAGCTCTTCTTGATTCCATAGACCATGCTGTTTTCTTAGGAAAGATACTGGAGTAGTTTTCCATTTCTTTCTTCAATGAATTAAGGCAAAGATTAAATGACTTTCCCAGGATCACATAGTAAATGTATAAAGCCAGATTCAAACTCAGGTCTTCCTGACTCCAGGCCCAGCACACTATCCACTGGACCACCTAGCTGCCTCCTTTCCTCCCCAAATTTATTAATTTATTTGTTTTCAGTTTTCAACAATCACTTTCATAAGTTCCAAATTTTCTTTCCCTTCCTCTCCGCTTCCTCCCCAAGATGGCATGCGATCTCAAATAGGCTCTACAATACTTTCCTATTCAATACATTTTCACATTAGTCATGTTGCATAGAAGAATTAAAATGAGTGGGAGAAACCATGAGAAAAACAAAACACAATGTAACAAAAGAAAAAGTAGTCTGCTTCGTTCTACATTCCAACTCCATAGTTCTTTCTCTGAATGTGGATTGTAGCAGAGCCAGGAGAACTTTGTACACAGTAACAACTACAGTGTGTGAGGAATTTTTCTGTTAGACTTAGCCCTTCACAACAATGCAAGGATCTAAAACATTCCCAAAGGACTCGAGGCAAAATGACATTCACATCTAGAGAAAGAACTACGGAACTGGAACTCAAAATGAAGCAGAATGTGTTATGCTTTGTTTTGTTTGGGTTTTTCTCATGGTTTCTCTCATTCCTTTTAATTCTTCTATGCAGCATGACTAATGTGAAAATGTGTTTAATAAGAATGTATGTGTAGAACCCACATAAGATTACATGTGGTCTTGGGGAGAGAGGGAGAGAAAATCTAAGACTTATGGAAATGATTCTAGAAAACTGAAAACAAATAAATTAATAATAATAAGAAAAAAGACTACATCTGTATACCTACAATGTAAGTGTAGAGAGGGGAGCATGGAAGACTGGGAAGAGAGCCTGGAAGGGCCCTTAAAGCTACAGAAACTATTTCGAGTTTCATGATTGGATGGGATGAGAATTTGAGAACAAAGCCATTCCTTTCTCAAGAAAAGGAAAACCTATAAACGAAGTTTGTGCTGACCTAAGATTGGGAGTCAATACCGGTATTAAAATTTGTCTGCAAATTATGTGCTGAGAGTTTGCAAATTATATTTCTGTTTTAATGCTAAAAGAAATTTTATCAGGAGGAAATTAACCTAGTTTCTGAGAACTGTAATTAGGGAGGATTGACTGGGGCTTTTCTCCAGGGTGACAAATTTAGAGGGTACTGATAGCCCTTCTGGAACTTAGAAACAACACAGTTTGCAGTCCAGTTAGCAAGAATTTGCTTTTTAATTGACTGTGATTTAATTGGTATTACTACCACTAATTAGATCACCCTCTTATCATCTCTCACCTAGACTGCTATAACAGTCTTCTAACTGGTCTCTCTGACTTGTCTTTCCCTACTCCAGTTTATGCTCTATGCACTGTCTAAATGATTTCCCTTCAGCATAAATCTAACCATGTCATTTCTCTAACAACTTCAGGAACTTCCTATAATAATAGCAAAGTATAAACTCCTATGTTTAGCTTTCAAAGTCCTTCACAGTCTGGCCCCAATCTATCACCATCACCATACATTCTTCTCCATCTCATAATCTGAGATCCAACTAAATTGACCTTTTCTCTGTTTCTCACACATGGGACTCACTTCTTGTCTTGTCTTTGCATTGGTTAGTGCCCATTCCTAGAATGCATGCCCTCTTTGCTTCCACTTCATACAATCCCTCCTTACAAAGCATAATTGAAACACTTCCTTTTACTCAAAGCCTTTTCTGATCCTTTCAACTACTAGTACCCTGGATTCCTAATTAGCTTGTCTTTAACTACCTTATATTTATTTATATACATTCTTTTCATCTTTGTTCTATATATGTTTATATATATACATATATACTTATGTGTATATATATATATATATATACATACACACACACATATATATAGATATAGATATACTTATTTTCCCTGTTAGAATGCAAACTCCTTGTTAAGTAGCAATGGTTTCATTCTTTGTATTTGTACCCTTAACATATATATAGCATGATGCTTGGTACCCAGCAGATGATTAATATATGCTTATTGATTGATTGATAGGACACATTGCCTCTACCAGTACAGCTCAGCCGCTGCTCCGCAGCTTGTAGTCTTAGAGAGCTGTCTGTGACACTAAAAATTTATGTGACTTGCAAAGTATCATAAAAGCCAGGATGTGACAGAGGCAAGATCTGAACACAGCTTTCTTTTTCCAAAGCCAGCCTTCTGTTACTAGACCATGTTGCCTCTCAGCTAGAAAGAATAATTAACTAAAATAGGAATCTAACTGATGCTTCCTTTAAACCCTCCTGACAACCATACGATCTCTTCTCTGGCCCTGCCCTGCTCCATTCTTCTCCCTTTCATCACACTGTGAGCATGGTTTGTGCTACTTGTCCAGGTCACAAACATTGCTGGTTATATCTCTGATTCTGAGAAGGATTAGTCTGTTGAGATTATGTTGACATATACTTAAACCTGTAGCAGGCTTTACGCCTTTGTCATCTGTTCTTCATGCCTCCATCCCTAAGGCTTAGCTGTCCATGAGAACTACTAGCCTATGGGGGGGGGGGGGGGAAGGAGCCAAGATGGCGGAGTAGAAAGACTCACATATGCTAGCACCGAATTCACAGCCCATAAATTTCCTGTAAAAAGAACTCCCCACAAATTCTGGAGCAGAGCAAGCCGTGCACCAACGCAGTGGAAGAGATTTCTGTTCCAGGGAGCCCTAAAAAACCAGCCCCAAAGGTCCGTTGTGCTCCTGACAGCAGAGTTCACCACTGTCCTGCCCTGGCCGCGGGTCCCCAGAGGAGCAGATCCGAGCAGGCTTCAGGGACGGAACCTCCGGGGGCTGTGAAGGTCCCGCCACCCACAGGTGCTACAGGTCAGTGAGAGAGACTTCTGGGCTGGCCAAGAGGGAAGGGGGTTGTCTCTGTGACTCAGGCCCCCTCGGGAGGCAGTGGCAGAGGCAGAGGCGGTCCAGGACTCCCGGAGCAAACAGGAGTTCAGGGCCATTACCAAAGGTCTCTGCATAAACCCCCTGAGGGAACTGAGCCTGGGAGGCGGCCCTGCCCCCACCCGAGCACCAGAACTTAAGCTTACATTGAATAGCAGCCCCACCCGCCACTGAAAGCCCTGAGGCTGGGGAGCAGCATTTGAATCTCAGACCCCAAGCACTAGCTGGGCAGATCTAGGCGGGGGTGGAGAGGAATCTCAGAAGTCAAGTAACTGGCTGGGAAAATGCCCAGAAAAGGGAAGAAAAATAAGACCACAGAGAGCTACTTTCTTGGGGGACAGATGTTCCCACCTTTCATTTCTGATGACAAGGAACAATTCTTACCATCAGGGAAAGATGTGGAGGTCGGGGCCTCTGTACCCCAGACGTCCAAGGTTGATGTCTGGTGGGCTCAGGCCATGGAAGATCTCAAAAAGGATTTTGAAAATCAGGTTAGACAGGTGGAGGAAAAACTGGAAAGAGAACTAGCCTATAGCAAAATGCATATTCCCTATGTCCTTATGGAAGAGCTAAAGCCAGCCTGGTGGTACAGCAGATAGAGTGCCAAGCCTGGAGTCAGGAAGACTCATCTTCATGAGTTCATATCTGGCCTTGGACACTTACTATCTGCATGATCCAGGGCAAGTCACTTAACCCTGTTTGCCTCAGTTACCTCATCTATAAAATGAGCTGCAGATGGAAATGGCAAACCACTCCAGTATGTCTGCCAAATGGGATCATGAGGAGAGAGACACTATTGAAAACAGTGACTGAACAACAAAGCCTTGGCAGGAATTTTAAGGTACAATTAGGTAGTGGTTATTCCAGTGCCTTGTAGGCCTATACTTATTAGACACTGCAGGTATTGTGGGGAAAGGTTTTCCTTTCCCCAGTGATGTGTTGACCTCCCTTCCCCCTGAACTGAGACTATGAGGATATTTTCCTTTCATTAGTGGGTTAATTCTTTTGCTTTGGAATCTGGAAGTCACTGGTTCTAATGCTCACTATACAGTTTCAGCTACTAGAAGGAAAGAAGCTGAACCAAGTGATCTGGAGCAGGGCTTCTTAAACCTTTTCTATTCTCAGTCCTTCTTTACCTTGGCACTTGTATGACCTGAAGGCATGTGCAGTGCAGAGTGCACATGCTTTATGTTCAGAACAGAGGCTGCAGTGAAGCTGGACGATGCAGCGTGGGCAAGCACTACCGGAAACACTTTGGATCCATCACACATTTGATTTTGGACTAGTTTTTAGTTGTCACGCGTTCAGGAATCTTTTCCTGTGGCCAAACTTTTTGAGACCCTCTATGGGGTCACAACCCACATATTGTGACCTAAAGACCGTCTTTCTAGAATTGAGCTTCTGAGCACACATGAGACATCACTGAAGTGGAAAAAAAAATTCTTCATTTGTAAAGCTCAATAGGATCCTAAAATTCAGAAATTTCCCCTAAAGTAAATTGTCAGATTTTTGTTGTTATTTGAAATTTATATTAGAAAGTAGCTTCAGGACTGCATTGGCTATGTTCTAATAGAATAGCACTTACCACAGTGCAGCTCCTTAGTAAGCAAAATGATATAAGAATTCACAGCCAAGGCTTTTTATATATTCACTGATTGCACAAGACAGCAGCTGTAGGAACTGCCTACTTTTTGGTTTGTAGCCAGAATGGAGATTATTCCTTAGTCTCTTCTTTGAGGAGGAAGCCAGGGGTTCCTGAGAAAATGCTGTGTGGAGAACCTAGAAAGTACATAGCTTCTCTAGAAAGTACATACCTTCCTCTCTGCCTCAGATGTGGCTAGCAATACCAAGGAGTCATTTAAATAATTCCATTAAATTGTCTCAGAGAGAGTCTTTGGGATTAAAAGATTTAGAAATTACTTGGGGGTCCTTTATAGGCTCTGGAACTAGTGAGAAGTAGTCATTTCAGTAGGGAACAAAGAGATGGTGGGCCTATTCCTTGGACCAGTTGTTTTGAGGCAAGGGTATAGGCTCAGGTATATAAGGTCCTTGTTTTGACTCTATCTACATCAACAGAGCTGTAATACTGAGAAGAAAGCAAAACAAAACGTTCTCTGGAGGCATTCTCTTCTGCAGTGGAGTTACATGATGGGAGCAACATAGAATTACAGAGGATCTACGATGTATAAATAACATGTGGCATGATCAGAGCTGCTGAGGTGCAGTGAGACACAATGTCTATATGGGGTAAAATGGCTGGAGGAGGGGCAGCATCCTCTTGGTCATGACTTCAAGTGACTAGACTCTTTATAGGTTTTGAGTCATTGGAGGTTGTCTTTATTTTCTAAGAACTCTGTTGTAAATTTTATTTTATTTTATTTATCCTTTCAGTGAAACTATCCTTTAATTTTAAGAGCTGTATGCTTACAATTGAGTGCCTGATCTTAGCATTTTCTCAGGTTTTCTGGGTAGACATTATTAATGTAGAGGGGCAGCTAGGTAGTACAGTGGATAGAGCATTGCTGCAGGAGTCAGAAGGACCTGAGTTCAAATCTCACCTCAGACACCTGACACTTAAACTAGCTGTGTGGTCTTGGGTAAGTCACTTAACCCCAAATGTCTCATTCTGAGTCATCTCCAGTCATCCTGATGAATATCTGGTCACTGGATTCAGATAGCTCTGGAGGAGAAGTGAGGCTGGTGACCTGCACAGCCCTCCCTCACTCAAAACAAAGTCAAGTGCAAGTCATGTCGTTATTTCTCTAAGGGCATGGATGAATACACATTAACCTAGAGGGAGTGAGAAAATATTTTGAATTCTACACGGACCTTTCAGACTAGGAGAGAATCCTTCTCATGTTCTTATTTAATCACTCACCAGAGTGGGTGGTATGGTATCCACCCCAGGAGCTCTCTTTTCCTATGTGTTAATTACTGAGAACTCATGACTAAATGGGATCAGATTTCTGTCATCTCCTAGGACTTGGCCAATACAGATCTCCATATTCTGGAATTGTTTTACGGGTACTGGAACCGAGATTCCCCTGCACAAGCAGTGAGGGCTCAGAGTATCAGCAAAGCATGGCGGCCTCTACCTAACCTCAGTCCTCATGCACACCTCTACATCTTCCAGACCCATATTCAAATAACCCCCAAATCATCCTCACATGACCACATTTGAACCCATTTGCCTCCTTTCTGGCATAGACTAAAATGTCCTCAGCTTATGTCACCAACAAATCACTCTCTTCCTAACTCATGACAAGAATCATTTCAAGCCCTCTGCTCATTAGCATTCCAATCACCTCCCTTCTGCTTTCTACGTAAATGGTTACTTGTCACAAACACCCAAGGGTCAGCTTCCAACCAGGCCTATTCTACTGATTATTATCAGTTCCAGGAGCAACTGTCACACCTTCAAAATCAATGAGAAGTGTTAAAACGTAGTTCTGCTCATCATAGGGATGTAGTCGACAAATTTAGCAAAGATTTAGAGTAGGAAGGGATCTCAGAGGCCATCAAGTGTAACCCCTTCTCAAGGCACAGGGAAGTTAAGTGACTTGCTCAAGGTCATGCAGCTAGTTAGTGTCTGAGGCAGGACATGAATTCAGGTCTTGCTGACTCAAACCCCAGTGATCTATCCATGATACTATGTTGTTCAATCTTTTTTTCAGTCATGTCCAATTCTCTGTGACCCCAGTTAGGGTTTTTGTGATAAACATACTAGAGCGGGTTGCCATTTCTTTTTCCAGCTCCTTTTACAAATGAGAAAACTGAGGCAAACAGGGTTAAGTGACTTGCCTGGGGTTACACAGTTAGTAAGCATCTGAGGCCAGACTCAGCAAAATGAGTCTTTCTGATTCCAGGCCCAGCACTCTATCCACTGAGCCATGTAGCTGCTCATAAGCCACTGTACAATATTGCCTCTCAAGTTGAGTCAGCTTAATTTAGTTGTTAAAGTGCCTCAAAATGTGTCTCATGTTTTCCACTTTCTACACATCATTTGTATAGATGGAGGCAATGTGAAAGAATAGTGCTGAGCTTAGAGTGAGGAAGACCAGGCCTCCATCCCTGAAAGGCATATGGTCAAAGGATATGAACAGGAGTTTCTCCAAAGAAGAAAAGAAAGCTATCAGTATCCATAGGAAAAAAATAAGTGCTCCAAATCTCTAAGAGGAGAAATGGAAATTAAATCTATGAGGTTCTATCTCACAGCCAATCAGCTTGGTAACTATGACAAAAATAAAAAATGACAATTGTTGGAAGAGATTGTGAGAAGACCACAAGACACTAATGTCCTGCTGCCGGAACTATGATTTATACAGAGCAATTCTGGAAAGCCATTTGGAACTCTACCCCAAAAGTCACTAAACTGTGCATACATGACTAGTTACATACCACAAAGAGATAAAAGAGGAAAAGAACACATATGTATATGTGTACATGAATATAAACACCCCTAACAATACTTTTTAATTTTGATAAAGAACTGGAAACTAAAGGTATTGGTCCCCATCATTTGGGCAGTGGTTGAATAAATTATGGTATATCACTATAATAAACTCAGTGTAAAATAAAAACTATATCAGTATATAAATATAATCATCCTGCAAGAACTTGTGAAAAGGCTGGATTCAGAGAAACCTGGGAAGACTTGAATGAACTGATGCAGAGTAAAGTCAGCAGAACCAGGAGAAAAATTTATATAATGACTACAACATTGTACAAAAAAAGAAAGATATTTTAATGAAACACTTAAAATGTGCAAAAAGAACTGAAGAAGGTTTAAAGGGAAACACAGATAGATTTTGGAATTAATGTGCTATGTTTAGTATGTGCTGTTTTAAAAAAGTTGATTGATACTGCCTCTATCACTAACCTTTGACTTCTACATGCCTCAGATAACGCCCTAGGGCTTATGTAGGGTCTCCTAAATATCATCTGGTTGATTCTTAGAATATCATTTTATGCACAGATATAGCCCAGGCTTCTGTTTTGGTTCCTTTCTCTTTCTGTGATTCTATGTTCTCTTTTCATTATTTTATTGGTTTCTATGCAGATGATTCCTAGATCTCTATTTCCTGCCCTTGTCTCCTAAAATCCAGTTCTCCAACACCAATGGCCTACTATGACATTTCAAGTCAGAGATCCTATATATCTAAAACTCAGCATGTCTAAAACAGAACTCATTATCTTCTACCTTCTAAACCTTTCTGTGTTTCTAACTTCCCTGTTTTTTAGAGTATCTCTAGCCATCCAGTTACATATGTTTTCAATATCAAAGTCATAATCATTTCTTCCTCTTCCTTTACATTGAATCAGTTGCCAAATCTTGTAAATTCTGTCTCTATACTATTTCCAATAAATCCCATAAACATTTGTTTAAGTACCTACTATAGGTCAGGTATGTGCTAAGCTCTAGACATATAATTAATAAAAAGGAATAGTTCTTGCCCTCAAGGAGCTTAAAATTTAATGGAGAAAGACAGTACAAGAGAGCAAACTGTATCGGGGGAGGGACCCAATGGATTCCCAACACAGAGGCATATTATTTTGTGTATTTGAAACAAGGAAAAGCAAGTAAATGAGTAAATCTATTATATATATATATATATATATATATATATATATATACATAAATATACACAGATCTATATATGTCATTAATGTGATCAATATTATATAATCAAGGGAAGCTGTCCTCAAGTTCCGACTCTAGGAATTCTTCCCATTAACAAAATCACATATGCTTACTGGAGTTTATAGAATTCAATCCAGAAGTATTATCTGAAGAGGTCTTTATCACAATACTGTGCTAATAAAATGTTTAACAACTGGCTCTCTGTCAAAAAAGTGCATACTTTTAAATTTAATGTGCATGATCATTTTTTCTATCACATTCTTAAGTTTAGACAATCAAAAAAAATAGTATTTGCCAATTTCTGAAGTGTAAATGAATGTTCACACAGAAAATTTAACTATTGGCTTTCCCCAGTGAACTGGTTCAAGCTGGCTCTAGCACATCTCTGTTTTATGTCTATAAAAATAATCTTTCAAAGGTACCTAGTTTATTTTGTTAGCCTACTTTGTAGGCAATGAAAACAAAGACTCTTTTATGATGTACTCTGGTAATGGGAGAATAGTAAATTGTTTTT
The DNA here is from genome assembly GCA_023548195.1 of Bettongia penicillata ogilbyi. Taxonomy (NCBI): domain Eukaryota; kingdom Metazoa; phylum Chordata; class Mammalia; order Diprotodontia; family Potoroidae; genus Bettongia; species Bettongia penicillata. The sequence goes on from JAJHZJ010000174.1 coordinate 1,773,123, forward strand.
ATCTCAGTCTCTGACTTAGAAAATACATAGGGCTAAATTAAAACCCCTTGTCCAGTTCTTTAGAAAGTAAGGGTTGCTATCATCTAGCTTGGTGTCATGGCTCATACTTGTAGTCCCTGTTACTAAGGCTTCCAGATCTCTTGAGTTTCAGTGACCAGAGATGACTGGGTATCCACAGTAAGTCCAGCATCAATATGGCAAGCCCCTGGGAATGGGAGAGCCACTAGGTTAAGCCTCTAGGAAGGGGAGATGGTAAATAGAAAAATCAAAGCTCTCTTGTTGATCAACAGCGGTAATAGACAAAATGGGTAGACAAAGTCTTAAAAAACAGGTTGTCTCTTCTGGAATATAATAATGTTGTTGATAAACTGCAAAGATATTATCTGCATCTTTTTGGCTAATGAAATGCATAGGATCAATGACAAATAAACTGAATTTATCCTATGTGTTGTCTTCAAAGAAGCACTACAATATAATTTTTTTTGATGACCTTTGCTTTTTTAAAGAAGATTAGGGGACAAAAATGGGGAAAAGAACCTAAAAGGTCTATCAAAGAGGAATGAAAACTGAAGATAATGCATAGTTTATAAGCCTGTAGCTTATTATTATTTTCATCATTTTCATCAGATCAGCTACTGGAAAATAGACTCTCTAATTATAGCTCAGGCACTTTAGAACACCACTATTCTCTTTCCAAAGTGATATTTTTATTAAAGGTGGACTAATCATCCACAAAATTAATGTGTATGTGCTGGGTACAAATTATTGAGTTCTACATTCCCAGGGGCTGAAATGAGGACAATGAGCTAATGCCATCAATATTTAACAAAACAAGATGTACCAGAAAGTCAGTCAGCTTATAGGATACAGACTTCTTTTTAATACAATTAGAGAAATACTTTGCTTAGATGGATGTACACTCCATAAACATTTGCTTAGCAACCTTTGACCTTTGTTATCAGGCGGTGTTTGCTTTGATTCAAAAGTGATGGGCATCTTGCAGCCAGAGCCAGATATATTGTCAGACTCTGGTCTAGGATTTCTATTACTGCTTATCAAGGAAGACTGGTACAGAGTGTTGTGGAGCCTCTGGCTTGGTCACAAGGGTGGTGGATAGGTGACTGGCTTTGTGCAAGCCTTTATCAGTGCCATTATCAGTTCTGTGCATAGAGCTCCCCTGGCTATATTTTTTGTTTCTTTATTAAGGGGATTTGTTTTGTGAACTTTGGATTCAGTCAAAGGGCTGCACTTGGGGACCTAGATATGTCCTCGAGTTTGCAGGTTCCTCACCCTTGGAATCAATGACTAAAGCCATCATATAATTATTATACTGTATTATCATACAGTTAATTCTAAAACACTTGCTTATTACCTGTAACTCATAATCTCTGAACTGAAAGCTTGGGTCAAAAAAAAAAACAGTGGAAAGTTAGCACAGGAAGATTAACAGTGAACACATATCATTGAAAAGTTTGCTTGGAACCCTGCCCCACCCCAGTTAATTTCTGTTAGAAATGGGAACTAGAAAGAAGCCAGATTGTTTATAAGATTTAATTCAGCCATTTAGGACTAGGACAAATCTGATCTCAGCTATTATTTTCATTTTTCCAACAATAGAATGAGATGCCTTAGATGGCTTTTCTCCTTCATTATAAGTTTACTTTAAAAATATCTTTATTTTCTTCTTGCAATATGGACAGTAAGGGCAGCCTACTTAGAAAATTAGATGGTGTGTAGTTCCTGGGATGGTTAATCTTACCAAACAACACTTACTGGGCAAACTTTGTTTACAGACTGGTTTTATAATGAGTTCTTCTTCAGGAAAGGTTGCTTTAGAAACAATTCTCCAGGCCTAGGGTTACAGTATCACTATTATATTCACTCTGCACTTTCAACAAATTCTAATTCTTTCCAAAATCCATCTTTCAGGAAAAAAAATTGTGGTCTCAAGAAGGCAGGAGGCAGGGCAGTACAAAAATCACTGATACAGAAAGTCCCTCAGCTCTGGCCCCTGATGCTTACTGCCTGTGTGACCTGGGGCAATCCACTAAATCTCCTGGGATTTGGTTTCCTCCTCTTACAAATGAGGGGGATGGACCAGATGGCCTCTGAGCTGCCTAACATTTTATTAAATCTATGATTTCAAGATATTTACATGTTTACTCCCCCATAAGAAAGGAGGTATGCTTCTTAAGGGCAGATGTTACTTGGTGCCTTTGTTTGAGCCCCTGGCACTTAGCACAGTGCCTAGAATATAGTAAGTGAATAATAAATGCTTGATGACTGATTTGGCAGGTAATCTGAAGGACCCAAACATTATAAGTCTTTAAATAGAAGCTGGACAGTCATTTGTTGGAGGTGTTATAGTGGTGATTTCTTTCAGGTATGGGTTAGATTTTTGTTGTTCAGTTGTTTCAGTTGTCTCTGAGTCTTTGTGACCCCATTTGGGCTTTTCTTGGCAAAGATACTGGAGTAGTTTGTAATTTCCTTCTCCAGTCCGCTTTACAGTTGAGGAAAATGAGCCAAACAGGATTAAGTGGCTTGCCTAGGGTGACACAGCCAGTAAGTGTCTAAGGCCAGATTTGAACTCAGGAAATTGAGTCTTCTTGACTATAGATCAGACACTCTATCTCCACTGTGCCAACTAGCTGCCCCTTTGGATTAGATGTGTCTTTTAGGTATCTTGATGAATTTTCAGTCAAGGAGATCCTGGGCCAATGCCTGGATGCCTCTGCTATCTCCCATCCTAGTCTATCAGCTGCTTCTCAACCTCGTCAGGCTGAGTAATGTCCAGTTCACCAAAACCATTCTCCTCTCACGCTCTGAATCTTTCTATACTAAAACCGTTCTCTACATCTATCACCTTTTGTCACACACCAGTAATTTGCTTTAAATATCCTCACTGGACTGACTGTACTCAGCCTCTCTTCTCCATTGCTTTGCATTAGTGAGAGCTATGGAATGAAATTTCCTAGCTAAAATCCTCTTCATGGGCATCTCTCCATCTCCCAGTCCCATAGCTTCCATTCTGAAGAATGCTGTCTTTGTGTCCTGTTAGCTGAGACATATTAAATAACTTAGAGTAATAAAATTACTTTCCTTTAAAAAATATGTAAGTCGGGACCTTTACTAAATTAGGCAAACCTTCCTTCTCACAAATACAAACTAGGTTTTCACTGAATTTCTATTTTCCAGGGAAATTTCAAAATAGGCCTCATCCTTATCTGGCTAGCCATTTCCATTCTAGTCATTTCCATCTTCTTTCAGATCTCATCTTTCCTAGGACAAATCCTCCAACCATTATTTCTATTGGGAGAGTAGTCACAAGGAGCAGAGAGGTGACATCTCTATCATCTGTAACATTTATTTTATAACACAGACACTGTCTGCATTGGAACCTGAACTGTTCTCAAAGAGAGAGGATTTGTAGGCATAGAACTATGGCTATGGTACAGGGCCATCTGAAAGTAGGGCCATCTGAAAGTAGAGCCATCTGAAGAAAGTTGATCTCTGCATTGTTAATATACAAAGAAACATTCAGCAAAGTTAGCATAGTGTAATGGAGTCCCAAACTGGTAGCCTGGGAACCCACCCAACTTGAAGTTATACTACTTACAATTGCGCTCTGAGTCCCCTAATAACTGAATCTATTTCTTTAGATCAGCTGGAACATGCAAGACTTCATAAGGAAGAATAAGAATAAATTTACATGTGAGGGAGATCATTGTGACATCAAGAAAGTACGAACCACCAAGTCACATAAAATACATTATTATTAAGTATCATAGATACAAAGCTTCAGATTTTACAAATAGCTTTACATATATTTTCTCATTTGCTTCTCCCCACAGCCTTGTCACTCAGGCATCAATATCATACCCATTTTTGTTGTTATTCAGTTGTGTCTGATTCTTTGTGACCCCATTTGGAGTTTTCTTGACAAAGATACTGAAGCAATTTGCCATTTCCTTTTCCAGCTAATTTTACAGATGAGAAACTGAAGCAAATGGGGTTAAGTGACTTGTCCAGGGTCACACAGCTGTCTAGGTCAAACAGTGTCTGAGGCCAGATTTGAACTCAGGAAGGTGAGTCTTTCCCTCTCACCTTACCACCTAACTGTCATTTTACACAAGAAGAAGTTGAGCCTTAGGGAGATCGAATAACTTGCTCAGGGTCCCAAAGCTGAGACAGCATTCAAACACAGGTCTTCCTGACTCCAATACCCTATTCACTGTCACCTCACTGCCATCAAAAGCAATCATCAAAAGCCGTTTCCTCCCATTTTCCCTGTTGCCAAGACTCAGGCAGTTATATATTTACCTTCAAAACTAGTTCACAGCTTTATTCATAGAAAGTTATATCTAAAAAAGGATCCTAGAGATATCACCATCCTCCTCATTTTACAAACAAGGAAACTGAGACTCAGAGAAGTGATTTGCCCCAGGTTACAGTTAATGTATGGCACACCTGGGAGTCCTCTGACTCCTTTATCCATTGTTTTTCCTACTCCATCAATCCTTTTTTCCCTAGGGCTGGCAAGTTGAAAGAGTAGATTCAATGAAAGAATAATTCATCCACCTATTTATAAGAAAATTTATGATATTTTGAGACAGACTTTGGATAATTATTCATTTGTTTATTCATTATAGTTAATGTTTTACTTACTAATGATCAAGAATATTTAAGGAAAAAACTGTTAACACCACTGACTAAGTAACAAGTTTGAAATTAAAAGTAGCCTTATCTTTGTCATGTTCTTTTAACAAGCAGAGTACAGCCCCATCTATAGATTATCTCTATTCTACTGTGTAGGGAGTTTAAAAGTACTACTTATTCCATTAATGTATGACTGATGTTTTCTTAGGTGATCTAATTTAAAGCTAATAGATGAATTGGTCTGGATCAGTGCTAGAAAAGTGAGATGAATGGAAGAACAGCTGTAGGGGAACCATTTGTAATCATGTCATCCAGGTATCCTAGTACTCCTGGGATACTGGCACAAATGGAGATAATTATCTTCTTTCAGCCCCCCTCCCTTTTAATCCCCCTTTCTCTTACTACTTTTTCCCTCCCTTTTATCCTCCCCTCCCTTTTCTTTCCCCCTTCCCCTCCTACTGCCTATAGAGGTAGTTGTATGTCTATACTTAACTTTGTTGTTCCCTCCTTGAATCCAATCAGATGAGAGTACCTCTCAAACAATGCTCATCTCCCTCCCCTCTTTCCCTCTACTGTAATATATTTTTGTGCCTCTTCTGTGGCATAATTTATTTTTTTCTGTCTCTTCCTTTTCACATCTCTCATTAAAATCCCTTCTCACTCTTAAATCACATTTGCTATCATCACATCATTTAATTTACACCCACTCCCTCTATCTATGTATATCCCTTTTATATATCATAATGAATATACAGTTCTCAAGATTAAAAAGTATCATCTTCCCTTATAGGGATGTAAACAGTTTGCCCATATTGAGTAACAAGTTTTTTTTCCCCATTTACCTTTTTATGCCTCTCTTGAGACCTGCACTTGTAGATTGAATTTTCTATTGAGTTCTGGCCTTTTCATCAGGAAGATCTGGAAATCCCTTATTTCATTGAATGTCCATCTCCTTGCCTGAAATATTATGCTCAACTTTTCTGGGTAATTAATTCTTGGTTGTGGTCCCAGCTCCTTTGCCTTACAGAATATCAAATTCCATTTCCTTCAATCTTTTAATGTAGAAGCTGTAAGGTCCTGTGTGATCCTGACTGTGGCTCCTCGATATTTGAATTGTTTCTTTGTGGTTGCCTCCAGGATTTTCTCCTTCATTTGATAGTTCTGGAATTTGGCAACAACATTCCTTGCTGGTTTTAATTTGGAATCCCTTTCAGGAGGTGAACAGTGGATTCTTTCGATGACTATTTTGCCCTCTGGATCTAGGACTTCTGGGCAATTTTTCTTGATGATTTCTTGGATGATATTATCTTGGCTTTTTTTTTCATCATGGCTTTCTGGTAAACCAATAATCCTTAGATTTTCTCTCCTGGATCTATTTTCCAGGTCAGTTGTTTTTCTAGTTAGATATTTTACATTTTCTTCTATCTTTTCATTGTTTAGATTCTGTTTGACTGATTCTTGTTGCCTCATAGATTCATTAGCTTCTACTTGCCCAATTCTAATTTTTATTAAATTGTTTTCTTCAATTAACTTTTGCATCTCCTTTTCCATCTATCCAATTGTTCCTTTTAAGGAGTTATTTTCTCCAGTTAGGTTTTGTACTTCCTTTTCCATTTGTCCAATTGTCCTGTTGAGTTCTTCTGTGATTTCTTTTTTTCATATTTTTAAAGTCATTGGTCAGTTTTTCTTCTGTTTCTCTAATTTGGTTTTTAAAATCCTCCCTGAACCCTTCCAAGGAAGGTCCTTGTGCTTCAGACCAGTTCATATTCCCTTTTGAAGTTTCAGATGGGAGTACAGTCTCAATGCTGACCTCTTTGGTATTTATGTTTTGGTCCCTGTTCCCATAGAAAGATTCTATGGTCTTTTCTCCTCTGCTTTGTTTCTTACTCATAATAATTACTCTTTTCCTGACTTTTAAAGTAGATCTGTGCATCTGGGGCATAAGAAGCTCTGTCCCACAGTTTTTGTTCCTAAAACTTGAGGCTTTGTGTGCTGTGGCCTCTGGTTCTTTCAGCTAGAAGCTAAAATACTGCAGCTAACCTGGTGCTGAGCCAGCTGGTGCTGGAAAGCAGAGGCCAGGTGAGGTCTTTTCGGGTTTCCCTGCAGTTATTCTGAAGCTAGCTCATTAAGTGTGGAGAAGTAGTGGTCTGGCCACAGGAGGTCTCCTCTGCTGAGCTAGAGTACAGGCAAGCTCAGTGTTTGGTGATCCTGTCTGAGCTAGTGTCTTGCTGATTCCCCTGGGGTGCTGAAGCATACCTGGGGGCCCTGGTGTTGGTGGTTGTGGGCTTCACTCCCCTGGGGCTCAGGATCTTTTCGTGATTTGCTGAGGTAGGGCTGTCTGGGACAGCTCTGTTCCTGCACTGATTCCCTTCAGCCACAGCAAGAGGGACCCCCCTTAGCAATTTTCCTAGCCTCACAGACTAAGAGACTATTGATCCCTTCTTCTGCTCCCACTGTTCCAGGGTTTTTCCTGGGGAGATATTCTCTGGGCTTGTCAAGATCCACAAGGGGAGGGAGATAGCAATTACCAATCACTCCACCATCTTGGTTCCCAGAACCGGAAATCCATGAGATAATTATTTTCTGAAGGCCACTAAAGTCTGAATTCAGTCTGGAAGGCATTTGTTTGTACAGAATGGTGACATAAAATGATCAGATTATTTTCAATAATGAGATAGCCAGATATCTAATTGGTTTCAAAAAAGTCAAATCTATTCTCACATTTGTGGCAAAAGAACAAGGTAAAAACTTTGCAAATCAGTGGTTTTAAAATTCTGGTCCCCCCATCACTGGATCTAAGAGATAAGATAAAGACCAGTAAATCTAAATAATATAGAATTATTCCAGATGTAGACATAATGTAGAATGATTGGAACCCAGTAGCCAGTGGCTTATTTTATGAAAGGAAAATCTCTCCTGATAAAATCTGCAATCAAATATTTGTTACTATAATGTGGAATATTGTTTCTGTTCAAGTCACTTTTTTAAAAAAATTTACATAACCACAATGTTGTTGTTGTTGTGTCTGAATTTGCATGACCCTATGGACCGTAGCATGCCAGGCCTTCCTATTCTTCATATCTCTTGAAGTCTGTTGTTATCCCTTTCATCTTCTGCCATCCCTTTTCCTTTTGTCATTTCTTTTATCATTTTAGTACTGTCCATGGGGATTTCTTGGCAAAGATCCTGGAGTGGTTTGGTATTTCCTGCTTCAGTGGATCCCTTTTTGTCAGAACTCTCCACTGTGACTGTCTTGGGTAACCCTGAAAGGCATAGCTCATATTTTCACTAAACTATGCACACCTATTTGCCACAATAAGGCAGCAATTAGGGGGTGGAGGGGAAAAGAGACATACAACAATATAGCTGTAAGAAATTTCTTGTTTTCTTCCTATTCATTCAATAGAGGATTGTTTGATATCTTGGATTCATTCATTCAATAAACACTAAGCAACTGCGGACAGGGACTATGATGATCGAACAGTCTCTTCCCTGCAGGAATTGAGCGTCTATTAGATAGATGTAATGTTTCTTCTCACAACTTGTCCTCCACATACTCAAAGCTAGGGTACTGACCTCCTTGCTGTAGCTCACAGGTCAGGCCATCTTTTTACACTGATCATTTTTACTGGAATGCTCTCCCTCCTAATATCTTCCTTCTGGCTTCCTTCAAGTCTCAGCTGTTCCCAACCTCTGTAAGAAGACTTCCCCAGGCCTTCTCAATCTTCGAGCCTTCCCTCTGAGACTGTATTTATCCTGTATATATTGTTTTATGTACATAGTTGTATGTTTTTTCCCTGATTAGATTGTGAGTTCATTGAGAATAGAGACTATTTTTTGCCTTAGCACAGTGCCTTGTACATAATAAGTACTTAATAAAGCTAGTTGACTGATAGATAAGTACATGATGATTTAAAGAGACATTGTACATGGAAAGGTTTCCCGAAAGGACAAGTTGTTTAAATTGAGCCTTGAAGGAAGCTAATGATTCTAAAAAGGAGAGAGGAGAACAGGTTTGCTGTCCCATTTTTACTACTTCTGGGGTCATTCAGTGATACTCAATCATTGCTCATAAGAGTGTATGCAAGATACAGGAACTAAAAGGCTAGCTGATTAAACAGCCTCTTATTAAAAACCTTTGCTGGGCTTTTAGTGAAGTGGTCTATTTCCAGAAAATGTAAACCTAATCCCATTATAGATTTATCAGTTGCTTCCTCTTTAGCAATGACTTAGAAGTGACTCAATGACCTCCATTGAATGGGTAGAGAGAATTCATAATATATGAATTTTTATAAAGATTGGTGTCTCTTATCTAAGCCAATAGGGATAGTTCAACAATAACAACAGGAGCAAGGAGAAAATGTTTGCATAGAAGGGGTTGTTTTCCAGATTTACTAATTAGGTAACTACCTAATCACTCAGCTAACTAGATGTAATGCCAAGGAACAGGGTACAGAAGGAAAGAATTGGATGGGACAGAAAGCATTTCTGAAAGTTTTCACAGGCTATTGGGTATTGGGAGCTAGGGTGAGGTAGACCCTCCTCTTTTAAAGCCTCTTTAATTATATTTCTGTGGGAAAATACATTCCTGCTTACAAATGGACTTGTTGGAATACAATGAAAGACTTCTTACATTTCTTACAAAAGAAATTACAGAGGATATTAATAAAAATAAATAGCTAACATTTACATAGTGTATTTTTATGTTTGCAAAGCACTTTTACATATTTGATCCCATTTTATCCTCATAAAAACCCTTTCTGGTAAGTGCTGTTATTATCATCATTTTACAGATGAGAAAACTGAGGCTTAAACAAGTGAAGTTACTTATCCATAGTCACACAAGCTAGTAAGTGACAAAGGCAGAATTTAAACAGGTCTTTCTGATTCCAGACCCATTGCTCTCTCCATTGTGCCAACTAGCTAGTTTGAACTAATAGATCAACTATATGAATCAAATAATTCTTTAATATTGAACATGACCTCAAAGTCTGGAGGATAAAAATTGCCTCAGATCATAAGCTTTTTTAAAAAAAAAGTTTATTAATATCTTTTAATTTTTATTTCTTTTTAGAATTCAATTATATTTTATTTTCAGTTCCAAGTTCTCTCTCACCTCCCCTCTCCTCATGTATAAAGAAAACAAGAAAAACAAAATGTATTGCAAATACATATGGTCAAGCAAAACAAATTCTTGAATTAGCCATATACGTGTATCTATATGATATATGTGTATGTATGCATACACACACACACACACACACACACACACACCCTTCAAAGTGCACTCTTAATCCATGACCTCTCTCTCTCTGGAGGAGGGTAGTATGTTTCATCAGATCATAAGATTTAAGAAACTGGAAGGGACTTTGGAGTCTAGCCCTCTTATTGAAGTTTTATTTAAAAGATAAGGAAGAGAAAGCATGGGTGGACTGACTGTTTCCACCTTACTTATATAGAGGTAATAATTGAAATTTTGAGAGTCAAAGACATTGTGAAGGAGAAAAGTGTGGAAAGAGAAAAGGGTCTAAGACTAAAGTTTAGGGGATGCTTCCTAGGTAGTAGGAGGAGAAAGAGAATTGTAAAATGGTGGTCAGAAAGGTAAGAAGAGAAACAAGATAGACCTGCGTCAGAGAAAGTAAGGGAAGGTAAGAGAAGAGGAGGTGACCAGCCATCAGTGTTAAGTACAATATGGAGCACTTTCCCAACAATTTCTTCCTATACCCTTACTCCCCTATAGAGCTCAGTCCAAATCCTTCTTGTTCCTTCTTTTTTTTTGTTTAATCATCTAATATTGTATTATATATGATAAATATTTTCCAAAAAAGAGTACCATGAAAATACTTGCAACTTGTAGGCTAACATCCATTACAGAAAATGAAAATGTGAAGACATTGTACATAGAGTTCAACAAAGTCTTTACATTAAATCAACATATATCTACATACCTTCTTCTTCTTTTACTTCTCCTTAAAACTGTCTTGTGAAATCCCTGCTTTAATGGTGATAAAAATAAAAGTAATTATTATTATGAGAAAAATGAATGAAAGAAGAAATTATTAAGTGTTAACTCAGTGCCAGGCACTTTTCTAAGCACATTCAAAGAAAAACAATCCCTGTGCTCAGAGAACTTACATTCCAATAAGGGATGGCAACATCAGGAAAGGGTGTTTCGGGCTAGGAATGCACAGAGGTGCTGAGTAGAATCATAGGACCTTTGATTGATAGGACATGCCCATTGGAGAAGCAATAGGAATGTTGATTGGATTACTATTTCCAGGGCAAGAGAAAGATGTGAGATGGGGTCTATGTGCTCAAGGAAGGACTGAAGGAAGATGGCAGATGGTAACGCAAGATCAGAAAATTGGGCCTTTCTGATATGGTGAGTTCTTAGCAATTAGGAGAGGATGGCCCCAGGGCTGAGAGAGAAAATATGTCATGATGTTGAGAAAACTGGTCTCAGAGACAGGGAGAAGTGGGTTCAAGTCTAGACTTAGACTATATTTGAGGCATCTTTATGATATGACTGAGCAAATCAGTGTCCTTGGGCAATTTACTAATGACTGTAAATTTCAAAGCAAGTGTTAATCTATGCTGGTAGGGAAAATGTCTTCAATGTGAATTCCCTATAACCATGAAATCACAGGCCCAGTTAAAAAAATTCCAACTCACATTGATATATAGAGATTTAAGATTTACAAAGTACTTTGCATACATTATCTTATTTGTTCATCTGTCAACTTTCTTTTATCCTTGCTCTTGTCCTCTGAGTTTCCAGCCATCTCCTGGCATTAGGCTCTTTGTAAGTTAGCTAAGTAAGGCACAGAGCTCATTTCCATGCCAAGCATATCCTGCTTATAGAATATTAAGTAATGAAAGAGCCTAAAGTTTAATTTTTTAAGATGATATTGCAGAAAAGGAATCCATTTGACATCATTCATTGTAAACAGAAGTGGATCATTCATGCCCTGATTTAAGGACAAATTGAGGTTGAAAATGAACATTATAAATAATGCAATAGTAACACTGCTTGAGAAAAAAAATCAAGAATAAGAAAAAGCTAAGACCAAAGCTCATTACTTTCTGTCTTTACCCATGGTTCATTAAAGACACTGCAAACAATTTAGAACCCGAGTCTGCAAAACAGCTAGAAGCAGAGACTCCAGATAGACGGAGAAAATTAGTGATACAGAAGCCTGTTTAAAACTAGTCTTTGGCATATCTAGGATTTGTTTTCATCCTGATTTCACCGAATAAAACATCACACATACAAAAATGAAAATTCAGAGTTACAGGGCTGAAAGACAGCTGGAAAGGTCACATAATTTATCCCTTTGTCTCTCCAACGGATGGCACAGAAACCATGTCTGAAAGGCAATTGTAGCCTTGGCTTAGACAGCCCTAGAGAATGAGCCTGTACCCAGACTCTTATTTATAGGATCAGCATTATGAACTGTTAAGGTTCTCTCCCAGCCAAATGGCTTATAATCACAGCCAAACATGTTTTTTTGCCTCTACTTAGATGAGCTCAAATAGTTGGAATACTGAGACCAGAAAGCTGGGGTTTTGGAAGCTTCCTTGATAACATCTGAACTGTGTTGACTTAATGAATGCTTTATTTATACATGTGTCAGAAGTGGAACCTGAACCCAGATGTTACTGGTTTCTGAGGTTGGCTCTCTATCCATTGAGTTTCCGTATAGGAGATATTTAATAAATGCTTGTGTTTGATTTAATATTCAAAGTTAAGCATTGTTTCACTATGAATACAAGGCATTTTAAAGTAACATGAGTTGTATCATCTAAATTCATTCTACTTAGTGGGGAAAAAAGAGGCTGGGAGTAAACAGAACTGGGTTTATCCCCTCCCCTGCTGTGACTTGCTGTTTGATATTTTGGGTGCTTGTAATCATCTCTCTTAACCTCATTTTCCTAATCTGTAAAATGAGATTGCTAATTCTTACAATATCTGCTTGAAAGGGTTATCATGTGGGAGATACATTGCAATGCTTAAAACACAATATAAATATCAATTATTATTAGGCGACATTATGCTCAAACAAATATTCAGAGTGGCCTAACTAGAAGTGAAATGGGGCAGTTTCAGAGGAAGGGCAAAGTTTTGGGACTATCCAAAAGGCTAACTTACTGGTGTTTTCTTCTTCCAGAATGTTAAGAATCAACTTGAAAAAGTCTGAGCCAGGTACATGTAGTGAATGAAACTCACTTGTCTTGGATGGTCATTAACAAGTCAACTTGGAAATGAAATGGTGGGTATAAGTTGAGCCCAGGAGAAAAACCTCAGAATTATGAATACAACACTGATGTTTGTATCCCAAATAGAACAGATCTATTTATGGAACTGCGATCATTTAACAAATGCTTATTGATTGTCAGGTTGATTTCACTGGCTGGTGAAATGAGCGAAGGTGAGATAGCAAGGTCTGTCCTGTTGCTGTCAGGACAATCTCTGTTTCAGGGTAAGAATGTTTCAGCTTTAGTTATTATTTTGCTTTTCCCCAACAAGTTCAATTTCAACTCATATTTATTATGCAATTACAAATTGTAAGATCAGAGAAAGCTGACATAGACCCTCCTGAAAAAGAGCCTGCAGTCTAAAATTGTAGAAGCAATGTATTTACCACATCTTATATTATGCATACTATAATGTAATGTTATATTAAATTATATTCATGTTCATTGTATATTATATTCATATATGCGTACATATATACATTCATACAAACAAAAATGATGATGCAAAGGACGATGATGAAATTATATTTTTATGGGCCGCAAAATGGTATAGTGGATAGAGATCTGGGCCTAGAGAAGAACTAAGTTCAAATCATACCTCTTGCCCCAATTTCCTCAGTTGTAAAATAATTCACATAGTGAATATTTCCCAGGATTGTGGTGGGGATCAAGGGAGATCATATTTGTAGAGCATTTAGTACAATGCCTGGCACATAGTAGGGTCCTGTGTAAATGCTAGCTATTAAGTTATAAATGCACAGAAGAAGATCAGGCAAGGAGGTATTCAAATTTTAGGAAGGAGAAATAACTTTCTGCTGGAAAAAGCAGGGGAGGCTTTATAGAGAGGGTGGTTCCTGAGGTAGGTCTGAAGTAAAAGCCTCTTTGTATTCTAGGAAATCATATTCACACTTCTTCTATCCTCTGTCCCTGCTACCTGCTCTACCCTGCTACCTGCTCTACCCTGCACCAGATGAGTATTCCAGCTCCTGCCCTGGGCCCTGTGCTCCTAATTGGTCAGAGTTCATCATTTCTAGATAGCCCTAGATCCTCTGGTGCATGTTAATCATTTTCATGCAAATGTCTTGGCTCAATCCTTCCTCCTTTAACTCCCCGCTCCTCACATGCCTCTAGGGCACACTTATCAAGTCAATCTTATCATCTGTGCAAAGGGATCATTCTATGGCTCTACTGACCATCCCCATAACTTCGATGAACAAAGTTAGCCACCATGCTAACTTCTACTACAACATAAGCGTCTTGTGGGAGGTGAGGGCTAGCTTGCGTTTTTCATTTGCATACTCAGCACAATGATTGGCACAGTAAGCCCTTAATAGATAATTTTTTCATTCATTCCTTCATGTTGGATGTGTTCCAACTTCCATAAATACTTTCTCTAATTGAGGAGTTTCTCTAAGCCCTTGACATAATACCAAAGCATTAAGCAACTGATGCATTCAGCACAAAATTCTAATTAAAAAGGAAAATTCAGCTGCTCTCAAATTAATTTTAACAAGAATTTTCGGAATATTCTAAAATTTTTTCCAGGGGGAGACAGGGAAGAAATAAAAGGACTGCTTTGTTTTGGTTTTAGTTAAAGAACCAAAAGAGAACTAATAGAAATGACTTAAGCAGGACTGTATATAAACTGAAAAGGTTAATGGAATTATAGATCTGAAAGGGCCTTTAAGAAGATGTCTAAGTCAGTCCCCTCCGTTCCTTCTCACAGGATTTATTATTGCCACTACCTCCACCACCACCACCGTCCTCAACACAGAATAGTGAACATTCAGATTCACAGCATTGCGTTTCTGGCTTCCAGTCAAACCTCAGCCTTTCTGTTGCTTACCCACTCCCTCCTGACTTAGTACAAGTCACTGTTTGCTTTGAGGCTTTGGACTAGGGCCTTTTGAACATACTGTTTTTAACAGTTCATTTCCCTAATTTTTCCACTTTATACTCTATTCCTATCTTTTGTGATATTAAGAACTCTGCCCAGTTTGTACTTGCTGCCAACCTAATGAACATGCTCTCACTCCAAGTCACGGATAAAATTACTCAACAATAATGGAACCCAACTAGTGATTTAGTGACCTAAGCCTTTGTTGTCTCACTTTTGTGTCTCACTAATAATTGGAGCAAATGATATTTATGAAGAGCCAACCCGGGATAGAGGATAAAGAATCAGTCTTGGCATCAGGGTTTTACTGGGGTTAAAGTTTTGCTTCTATGTTTTAGCTGTGCCAAGGGTAAATAAGTTCATCTTTCCATGCCCCAAGCAATCTGCTAAATTAAATGGTTAATCTGTGAAGGGATCTCCCCATTGGATTAAATCATAGGTTGAAATAACAACGAAAACATTAACCATTATATAGTTAGACAAGAGAATGTGAGCTGCCTGAGGGTGCAGAATAAATGAATGGGGGAAAAAGCATTTCCGAGCACTATGTGCGAAGCATTGTGCAAAATTTCTGTCTTTTTGTCTTTGCATCCCCAGTGCTTAGCACAGTGCCTAATAATAGAGTCAATATATACATTGAATTGAATTGAATATCGAGATTTAAAGTTTGTGAAATGCCCCATAACAGCATCTGTGGAGTAGGTTATCCCAAGAGTTGTTATCTCCATTTTACAGATGAGGAAACAGAGGTACAGTGGTTATGTAATTCTACATATGATCACACAGCTAGTGTCTGAATCAGGACTTTTTAATCCAGATGTTCCTTTAATTTCTAGGTCTTCAAGTATAGAACTTGACTTCCACTATTCCCTGATGCTTGTAAAGAAATATTAGCAACTTTTCCTTTTAGAGCTACTATGTGGTGCAGTGGATAAAGAACCAGACCTTGAGTTAGGAAGACATCTTACTGAGTTCAAATCTGGCCTCAGACACTTTTTACAACAGAAATGTTTACTAGCTGTGTGACCCTGGACAAGTCACTTAACCCTGTTTGCTTCCATTTCCTCATCTGTAAAAATGAGGTGGAGAAGGAAATGTCAAACTCTTCCAGTATCTTTGCCAAGAAAAACTCAAATGGAGTCACAAAGAGTCAGATATAACTGAAAATGAATGAAACAGCAAACTTCCTTTTAAAACAACATTACAACCTGGAATTAAAAAAGCTATTTTCCATGCTAAAGACTTCTTTTAGTTGAACAATTGTTACTTTTTCTCTCCTCTAAGATCCAATAAATAAACTGATACTCTATTTGAAATTAAAACGCCTGGCTTTGAAGGCTCATTGACATATGGTAATGACTTTCATATTCCTCTAGTCAAGCATAGAAAAGCAAATGTCCCACCTTTAGAGAAATGAACTGTGCAAAAACTGCAAGCAAACATGATCCAACTGTTCACACAACAAAAAGAGGGTTGCGTAAGACATGCATTGTCTCCCAACCCCACTTTCCTCACGACTTGGTGCAGATCAGCATGTACTTCAGAACCTCTTTCTCTCTAATTAAAATCATAAACAGACAAGCTTTTCACTACCAAAAGGCCAATGTGCCTCCCCCACAGATGGGCAGAATCACATGTTGTATTCACAGCCGGACACGCCACCTGGGTACCCTATAAAAGCAATGAAAACCACTTCATTTAGTTTCCAATCTCTTTATGTCCAGAATTGTCTTCTTTTAGGAATGGATTTCCTTCACAGGAATGGTATTCTCCTGATTCAACATTTGCAGAAAGACTATCGGGCTTACCATGATTTTCTTAATTTCATGTCCAATGTGGGAGATCCTCGTAATATATTTTCAGTTTATTTCCCACTATGGTTTCAGCTTAATCAGACAGTCGGAACTAAGATGATATGGGTAGCTGTCATTGGGGACTGGTTGAATCTCATATTTAAATGGTAAGACTTTTTTTCCCTTTTCCCTCTAAAATCCATTATTCTTTAGACTATAACTTTAATTCAGCTTAAAGGTTTCAGAATACATGTAATATTCTTAGGTCGGGGAAGCAGCTTTAGTTATATAGCTATTTCATTTCAGAAGAATGGAATTTACAAGTGTATGGACTTTCACTATTAACAATTACATCCCTAAACCCACTGATAGATTTTGTGACTGCTTGAAGTACAGGTGAATGTCTTCGATAACATTGATTCTTCAGAATAATTTATACTTCTACTGCATAACCACCCAATAAAGGATGGGCCCCACAGTCAGGAAGACAAATATTTGCTGTGTGTGCCTAGGCAAGCCCCTTAACTTCTCAATACCTCAAAAATCTTTTTAAGACTATAAATTGCAGAGCAGGTGCACATCTACATTGGCAGGAAAAGTTTCCTCAATGGGAATTTCCTACACTAATGAAATCATAGGGTCAGTCTCCCTAAAAGAAATATAACTACCTGGAGATGACAGACTGTTTAAGTAAGGAATACAAACTCATTTAGGGTTATTATTAGGGTTATATAGCAAGTAGCACCCCTTGTCAGTATGGAAGAAGATTCCTTCAAAAGTTCTGTACTTTTGCTCACTCAGCTATCTCTTTCTTTGGGGCATTTTGTTTGAGAAAGAAAAGAAATGAAAGCTGTGTGTATGGTATATATGAATTTACTAATTATTTTAATGTAGGATTTTGTTTGGTCATCGTCCTTATTGGTGGGTCCAAGAAACTCAGCTCTACACAAATCGCTCAAGTCCATGGCTTGAACAATTTCCCACAACATGTGAAACTGGGCCAGGTAAGATATTTTTAGTAGTTTCAGAATAATGACATGATGCCATTTACCTGGTTTAGACTCCTGATTCTGTCACTAAGTCACAAAGTAACCTTGGTTAGGTCTTTCCACTTTTATATACCAGTTTCCTCATCTTAAAAATGAGGTTTGATTAGAAGATCCCTACTAGCTATTAATATTCTGTAAATCTGTTAATAATGAATTCTCGTTTATATCACACATTCGAGTTTATGAAGTACCTTCCTCATAACAACCCAGTGAGGTAGCTAATGCAGTTATCACCTCAATTTTGCAGATGAAAAAATTGAGACTCAGAAAAGATGACTTATCCAAGGTGACATGATGAGGCAAAATATGAACTTGAGTCCACAATTTTGGATACCAAGACCAGTTTTCTTTCCCTTTTACTAACAGTACTAACAGCTGTTACCACATTGAATAATAAGTTGAATGAACATCTAACAAATTATTATGGAGTTATAGTAGGGAGTTTAGCGTAATAACTGGCTCATTGTCGATGCTTAAGTAATTCTTGTTGAATTAAATTGAATAAAGAAAATAATCAGGACAAGAATTCTTAATATCCTAATGTGAGTCGTAAAGATATTCTGGTGCAGAAGGATAGCTTTTCTTTAATGAATAACCAAGCTCTATTGCATTAACTGCAAAAAACGAAATATACGACTGCCCAAGTAATTTTGTTTTGTGATCATTTACTAAGCAACAAAGTAGGGGACTGCATCCTGTAATAACAGCTGACATTCATTCTCAGAACTACAGTGCAATTCTAGAAATGTCGATATGCATGCTGCTGAGCAATTTTCAAAGGCATTATAGGTCTTCTGAGAATATCATTAATGGGTAGAGAATGGACTGTCATACATAGTATTCCTACAGGAATGATAAGGATTTCCTGGTATTCCCATTAGCAGGAAAGAGCGTGTCTGACCTCAGGACACTTTTTGTTTAAATTTCTCATCTTTCTTCTCTTGCATAAGCAATGCATAGATAGTCTTTCAGCATTTTTTTTTCTATAAGCTCCTGCCTTAATCTGAATATAAGCACTTTAGCCCAAATGGTGAGTTTCTGTCCACAGGAATGATGCTTTTTGTTTGCTTATTTTATTTGTTTGGGAGGAAGTAGTCAAAAAGAGAAAATAATGTTACATTACTTTTAAGTTATAGAAATATCTTGTGTTATAATTAACAAGATGTATGTGTGTGTATAATATTGCACAAAGTTAATGCTATTGGATACATTACAGGAGACTAGAATAGTGTAGAGAGTTATGGTGGAAAATGAGATGCTCTTAAAGTTCTGGGTTCAAGTTCCACTTCTTACTGCACCCTGGACAAATCAATAGACCACTGTTTCTAAGACTGTAAGTTGCAGAACAGCTCCATCAGCATTGATGGGCAGTCTCCTTACTGGGGGTTTCCTATACCATGAAGTTACATATTTGCACCTAGTCCCACTGCTCCCTACGCCCCAAAAAGAATGCGAATTACAGGGAAATGAGAATTTATGTTTCTATTTGACTTAATGGTTTTAGGGTTAATTAATTACCTCTTTGGCCTAGCTGATACAAATACTATGACGATAACCATTCTTGATGGATAAGAATTGAAATATTTCAGTTTTAAACAACTCACTAGTAAAATAGTGAACTAGTAAACATGGAATGTGCTTTTTTCAAATTCATGTGTAAGTTGTTTGGAACATCTATAATCACAACCTACAAATCATGATATGGTTCCCACACCGCCTGATTTTGGCATGATGGCTATCTCTGTCTGATTTCTGCATCCTGGGAGCAAGAAGCTTTGTGCTACAGAGCGGAGGAGGTAGAGGATTATTTTCTTCAGGACCAGGTCTATGCCAAATTCTGGGGGGAAAAAAGGTAGAATTTGCCTTTGGTACTTTCCACCCACCCTTTCTTCACCTCTCTTCCTCTAAAAGATTAGGTGTGTGTGGGTACACACACACCCCTACTATGGATCCTTTCTGGAGAAGCCTATGGACTCCTCCAAATATTTTTAAAATTCATAAAATACACAGGATTACAAATAAAACAGTTATCAAAATTAAAACTAACCAAATTCATGGACCCTAGGTTAAGAAAACCTGCACTTAGTGGACCTTTCCTATATCTTCAGTTATCTCAGATTATCATCATTTTCTCATCTAGACCAGTAATTTTCCTCAAAATAGTCTGTGCTCTGAAATTACCCTCTTTTCTGTCTCCCTCTTTATACAATCAAATTCTTTTTTTGTAACTGCTGCTGTCAGCTAGGTAAAAGAAAAAGGTTATAGGACTAATCCAGTAAATGACTCATAGACTCTCCCTGACACTGCCCGCAGTAACTAACATGAGAGAGAGGGAAAGGGAAAAGGAAATGGAGACAGAGACAGAGAGACAGAAAGACAGAGAGAGAGACAGAGACAGAGACAAAGAGACAGAGACAGAGACTGCTTGGCAGTACAAATGGTGGATGTCAGACAATGCAATGAAACAAAAGGAAAATATTTAGACACTTGGAAAAGGGTAATATTTAGGATCAGGAAAGCCACAGCATGGAGAACTTTGACCTAGGCATCTTTTCCCCAGGAAGGGACTCCCCTAAGTCCATTCCTTTTTAATGATTTCTTTTCTTTTTTCCTTTTTGCACCTCTCCGTTCTCTAAAAGCACCAGGTGGCTACCATGGCAACAAAGCCAAGACTCTGCCCATATGGGGTTGGCAAGGGACAGCTGTTTGTGTGTACAGGTTGCCTTCAAATGTCCATTGCTTGTAATTAATATTCACCATTTGACCTGTTCACTGTAATGGAAATGGACCCATCCCAGTCCTCCAAAGGGATGAGCTTTGATTTCTCTCTAACTGAAGTCAAAGGAAAGAGAAAGATCACTTGATCTTTGGTGACAGGTGTAGGCTCTTAGCCATTTTTGAACATTCAAGATTAGCAGAACTGATTAGTTTGAAAATCAGGATGTTTCAAGACAAAATAATACATTTTTTTTTTGAGTCTGAAGCATTTTGGCTCAATTCCTGCCCTTCCCCACTCCCCAGTGACTATTTAGGGAGAGGTCATTTTTGTCTCCAAAAAGTCATTTAGAGAAAGGTGACATTTTTCCTGAGTAATTAACATTTTTCACCCTACTGTTCCAATGTTCTTTTCTAAAAACTTCTTATACCTTCATAGCTTCTTAAATGTATCTGTTCTTTATTGTTATAGGAAGTCCCTCAGGTCATGCCATGGGATCATCTTGTGTCTGGTATGTAATGGTAACAGCTGCGCTGAGCTACACTGGGGGTCGAATAGATAAATCATCAGTGACTCTGCACAGGTCAGCTTTGGATTGGTTTCTGCAACATTTCATTTGAATTGTACATTATTTAATAAAGCACATTTGTTTTCATTTATCCCAGCACGATGTACTTGTAGTTGTTGAAATATATTTATTTATTCTGGCTCCTCAAATTCCATGCAGCAACATGAATGGAAGATTTATATTTTGAATTAAGATAACCCTCTAATTAGCTCATGGCCATTGTCTCAACGGAGTGTTGGGAATTTTCCATTGATAAATGTCCTGTTCTCAATGTCTTTTGTTACCATAACGTAATTATCATTTTTAGTGGCCCATAAATAACACTTCTAAAAATATACAGGGATTTATTTTGCATGCAAATTTCCTCTTTAAGAAAAACTGGAAGTTTGAAAATGACTTTAATACTCTCTGAAGGTATCTGTTTACCATATTATGCCTGCTTATTTTAATAGTTAAAATTTTTTTTTACAATTAAATTGTAATTTCTTGAGCCCAAAGAAGTTGGTCAGATGTCATTTTTGAAACATTTAGAAAGGTGTTCAAAATAAAATTTAATTCATTTTTATGCCAGTTAATTTTAACCAGTGAATTTCAGGGAGAATCTTTAATCATTCCTAGTATATAATTTGTCCAGAACATAGATGTGAATGTTCTCCATACAGTCTGGACATGACAGGGTACAACCTTCTCCTGGAGCCATATTTGCTGATGATCTCTTTATATTATAATCTATAAAAAGGAAGTTTATCCTATTTGACATAGATACATGGGAGCCTAGAATTTAAATTTCTGACACTTTCCTATACCTTTTTGTTAGACAGGGCATCTTTTTCCTTTTTTTTTCAGTCCTTTAAATTCCATGTTAGAAGAAATCATTTTATAATCTTTACAATACTTATTATAGGCTCCCTGGGATGGTTCATTCACTTAATCTTTTAGGTGCATTAACTAGCCCTGAAAATTACAAATAACTTAAATTCATTTAATCTTTTAGCAGCATACTATTACAATCATTTTATTGACTAATGAAAAAATTTCCAAGTCCCAGCTGATGACACACCTTTTGGAGTAATACTGGATATTAGTACAGGTCCTGGCACATAGTAGGTGCTTAATAAATGGTTATTATTTGATACTTCAAAAATTTCAAAACAATTGATCTGAGAATCTCTCCAATTTCCAATAATGATATCTGACCAGTTTTCAGGTATCCACATAGCAGCTTAATACTTAAGTTATTCATAATTTAATAAGTACAAAAAAACCAAGAAAGTTGTAATGAATGTGAATAATTTATATTCACAAAATATCATTCAAGTAGGGTTTCAGTTGAAACTTAGTCTTTTCTCTCTAGAATGACTTTGAGCAAATGTTACTAAACCTAAGAATATTTTTTCTTTTGACCAGCCTTTTTTGATGTACTTTTCAATGCTTCAGATTTCCTTCTTACATACCGTGCCCACTAATTCCTTTCCCCTTCACAAACCATAGGTAATAGTAGATGACTTTTTATACAGCTCTTTAGAGTTTTCATATATCATCTCATTTGATTCTCATAACAATTTACAAATAGAAACTCAGACAAACAGTTCAAGTGACTTACCCCAAGGCCACATAGAAAAAAAAATTTATCATTTATTAAGCACCTACTATATACGAGGCACTTCACAAATATTGTCTCCATTCCAATTGCAGTTTCACGTTTCCTAGCCCTTTCCCTTGGATCTCAAAAATAAAAAATCTCAGTTTTTATTGAATCTTACCCTTTTAAACCTTTTCTTAAAAGAACTAGAAACTGTAGTAAACCATTTCTGATTCATATCAATTGTCAGTCTAGATACTATCACAAACTAACCTCACAGCAAGCAAAAACATAAATGACTATTGTTCAGTTGTGTCATGACCCAATGGACCACAGTGTGCCAGGTTCTTCTATTCTTCACTATCTCTTAAAGTCTGTTCAAGTTCATGTTCATTGTCTACTTCTTGATCATTCAGAGTAAAAGTGAATGTCCCAGAAAGTCTGTTTTTCTCCCCAATCAATAACACTGTTATGCTATATTAGTTGGCTTCAATTATTACGCTTATTAAATTTCAGGAATTAGACAAAGGAAACAAGGTGGCACAGTAGATGGAAAAGTAGACCTTTAATCAGGAAAAATTGAGTTCAAATCCAGTATTAGATACTCACTAGCTATGTGACTCTGTCAATCACTTAACTTCTGTCTGCCTCACTCGTCTTATCTATAAAATTGGGATAATCATACCATCTACCTACAGGGGTTGTTGTGAAAATGAAATAACATTTATGGAGCACTTTGCAAACCTCAAAGCCCTACATAAGTGCTGGCTACAATATTAATAATATAATAATAACAAATATGACTATTATTTTTATTACATCAAGATGTCCTACTAGTAAGTTTCATATCGAAACCTGCAGTAACTGCCAAACTTTTCAAATCCTACATAGAAAATGGAAATAGTGCTTTAATTAAAATAACATAACCTCTTGTTTTTTTTTTTTTTTTATATGTACTTGTCTTTCCATCACAGACTTACCTGGTCATTTCTTTGGAGTGTTTTTTGGTTGATTCAAATCAGTGTCTGCATCTCCAGAGTATTTATAGCAACACATTTTCCTCATCAAGTTGTTCTTGGAGTAATTGGTGGTAAATATGATCACTTTTCTCTGCTTTTATCACTTGAAAGTTTTAGCCTCATCCCTTGGCCATATGTTGTCAGATTCTCACTGGGACTAAAAGGGGAATATTTGGAGTTTTATGTTTCCTTCTCTAGGTCACTGTTGCTATCTGTGTATAGCACAGAACATGAAGAAGTAAAAAAAAAAAAAATGCCTTCCTGATTTTCTAAGTTACACACTTGTCATCCACACAAACCATCATTTTATCTTGGGTTTTTAATGTTTGGGTCCAGGGTAGAGTTATGTATGGCTACCTGAAATGCACCCCCTACCATTCTGTGATGGAGCCATCTGTGCATGTTCATCCATGTGTTGATGGGTTCCACTGAGCTCCCCATTATTTCAGAAACTGCTGTTTGTCATGAATGAATTTTTCATGTGGCTCCAAAGAGTTAAGGGCAATGTTCTGTGCCCTTCAAGTGCTCAGTAATTTAATGGCATATATTATTTGAAATGAAATTTATCTTTGTTGTGGAATACTGGAAAGAAGGACATCCTTGGAGTCAGGAAGACTTGGGATTAGATCCTGCTTCTGATACATGCTATAGGAAAGTAACTCACCTCTCAACACCCCATGTAATGCTCTAAGACAATAAATAACAGATGAGGTGCCAGTCTGTATCAAGAGAAGCAGGTTGGCAGAGTAAATAGAATGCTATACTGAGAGTCAGGAAAACCTGAGTTTGAATTCTGCCCCTTATAGTGCTATACTTGCCAGAAAGACCTGAGTTGAAACCCCCTTCTGATACTTGCAAAGGGTGCATCTATGTAACCATGGATAAATCAGTGAATCTGTCTCAACTTTGATTTGCCCATCTGTAAAAGAGGGATGACAATAGATGCAGCATCTACGTCACAGAGTTGTTGGAAGCACAAATGGGAAAATATACATGAAATGCTTTGCAAACTTAAAGCATTGGGTAAACATCAGCAGCTAGGTGGTGCAGTAGGTAGACCACTGGGCTTGGAAACAGATCTTCCTGAGTTCAAATCTGGCCTTGGAGACTTAATCGCTGTGTGACCTGGGCAAGTCATGCAACCCTATTTGCTTTAGTTCCTCATCTGTTAAATGTACTGGAGGAAGAAACAGTAAAACACTCTAATACATGTGCCTAGAATACCTCAGATGGGTCATGAAGAGTCAGACACAATTTAAAAATGACAATGACAAATATCAGCAGTTATTGGTATCAACGTCATTGGAGAGTTTCCACACTGTATGTTTCCTAAAGTGATAAAACCACAAAAAAAAAAAAAAAAAAAAAATTCAGTTCTAGTTAAGTGCTCTGCTTCCTGTGAGAGACTTGTTGATTCTGAATGAATGGAAGATCTGGGTTAATATTGGTGGTTAAAGTCCCAGAAAGGCAAACATACTGTTAGGTTTAGAAATTGTGACAGCTATTACTTAGGAAAATAGGTTTGGGAATAATTAGTGGATATACTCAAAGGCCATAAATAATAGACTCATAGACTATTAGAACTAGAAAGGACCTGAGAAATCTACTGGTTCATCCCCCTCACTTTTGCTGATGAGGAAACTGATGCCCAGAATGATGCATCCTGGCTAAGCTCCCAGACCTAGTGAAGAGTTGGAGGAGCCACATCTTTCTTAAAAGCAGTCATGGAATGCACAGTGTGTTCGATTGGGAAGGGACCTCAGTGAGCATCTAGTTCAACTCCTTCATTGTGTAGGTATGGGAATTGAGGCCCAGAGAGGGCCCCAACGCCCCCGGGGTCACAAAGCTAATAAATGGCAGAAATTGGACTAACCCTACCTGTCTAAGTCAAGTGGCATTTATTAGCACCTATTATGCACAAGGCATGGGCTTGTTGTTTAGTCATTTCAATCATGTCTGACTCTTTCTGGCCTCATTTGGGGTTTTCTTGGCAAAGATACAGGAGTGGTTTGCCATTTCCTTCTCAGTTCATTTTACAGATGAGGAAACTGAGGCAAATAGGTTTAAGGGACTTACACAGGGTCACAGAGCCAATTATCCGAGGCAGAATTTGAACTCATGGACATGAGTGTTTCTAATTCCAGACCTGGTGCTCTGTGTACTCCATCACAGCTACCCCACTGTGTTAGATGATGGAGATCCAAAGGCAAAAAAAAAAAAAAGAAAAATTGTCCTTGTCCTCAGGAAGTTTACATTTTATTCTAAGTACACAGCAGACTTTTGGGTTGTAAGTCTAGTAGTGCTCCTTCCACAAGACCATACTGTTTCTCCTAGAATATGATTTCTGGTTAAGGCCCATGTATCCCTAGCACTTAGTACAGTGCCTGGCATATAGTAGGTTCTTAATAAATATTTATTGGCTGATTGATAAGGAAGTAAACTCACTTAAAGTTTTTGTGTCTGACTTGTAGGCATGCTTGTGGCAGAAGCATTTGAACATACACCCGGAATCCAAACAGCAAGTCTGGGAACATATATCAAGACCAACCTGTTTCTGTTTCTTTTTGCACTTGGCTTTTACCTAGTTCTCAAACTTCTTGATATCGATCTCTTGTGGTCTGTTCCTAAAGCCAAGAAATGGTGTGCCAATCCAGACTGGATCCATATTGACACAACTCCATTTGCTGGCCTGGTGAGAAACCTGGGGGTTCTCTTTGGATTGGGCTTTGCCATCAACTCTGAAATGTTTTTTCTGAGTTGTCGAGGAAAGGACAGTTATAAGCTAAGTTTCAAATTGCTTTGCATGGTGACTTCACTGACCCTCCTGCAGCTGTACAACTTCGTTAAGATCCCAACTCATGCTGAGTATTTGTTTTATGTGTTATCTTTCTGTAAAAGTGCATCCATTCCACTGATTGTGGTTGCTGTAGTTCCTTACTGCATATATGTGTTAATGAGGCCAAGGGAAAAGAAGATTAATTAGGTATGTTGGGTAAAGGAGAAGAGTTATGTACCTTCACATAGAAAACAGTTCCTTGACCCTCCAAGAGAATAACAGTTATAGACTTCAGTGGTCAACTGTCTAGTCTTATTTTACAGATGAGAAAACTGAGGCCTAAGGAGGTTAAGTGACTTATTCAAGGTCATGCAGTTGGTCAGAGGCAAAGCCAGGGCTAGAAGCCAGGTGTTCCAACTCCTAGTCTGGGTATCTACTCATATATCTACTTATGACTCCATGTTTTGGTGCCGTTGGTTCTCCTTTCAAAATGGAGGGGGCTACTTCAATACTTTCCTTCGAAGACATTTTGATGGAAGTTAAATCAGTTGCATCTTAAATGAACTTAAAAGTGTTGAATCCTGATTGATCTATATTCTGAGCAGGTTAATCACCCTGCAAGTCACTTACATAATACAGCAACAGATATGCAAACATTTTGGAGGAAAGGAAAAACATGATGGGTAGGTGTCTTAGTTTGCATCTCTTCTCAATGGTACTTGTCATAATTTTGCAGAGTGGTAGGCACCTTTACAATAAATATGAAATCAACTGTTGCTCTTTTGGAAAGTGTTACTTAAAAAAAGAAAAAACGGCTTCCTCTTTGCTTAGGTTGTTAAAGTCCTTTATCATGGAATTATTACCTACAAGCCCTTGGAAATTAGAAAGGAGTTCAGTATTACTTCTTATTCTAACAAAAGACAAGTGAATTGTCTCCTTCAAGGCTTCATCCCAGCTCAATGGAACCAATAATAATTATAGCTATTTGCTGCATTAATCTTTATTTTTTTTGCACAAAGATCAAAATCTAAATACTCTGAAACTGATCATTATAGATATGGTTGTATGCTCTCCTGAGAATTTTCCAATACGTTTTTTTTAAAGGGCCCAGCCAATCAATATTTCTGAACACTGAGATCATTAACTTTTGTTTCCTTCCAGCTCATCCTGGTCCCAGAGCAATTGTTCAGTGTTATCTCTGAAGCGTAAAAATGCCATGTGCTGCTCATTTTAATGACCTAATTAAAGAATTCTTTAAAATGATGACATATTCAATTAATCATAAATATTTTTGATGATAACATTTTGAATAGATGTTATGTCAATTGAGAAAAACATCACTGCGGAATGTTGAAGATGACAAGTTCATGTTACTGGCTCTCCTGCAAATGTATTTCATATGCTAACACCTTTCAAGGACTCATTGAATAATTTTTATTTTTCAAAGATAACAAAGCCTGGATAGTTAACAACCAAGGGAAGATCCTAACAGATCAGGAAAAAAAGGCCTTTGAAAAAGGGGCTGTCACTTTCCAATTGAAAGGGCACTTAAAAATCCTATCTGCACCTTTATATGTATTGCAACCTATTCATTTTTTAAATGAGGAAACAAAGGCTCAGAGAGAATTGAGTCACTCCAAGTCACTCAGGTAGTAAGTGGAATCAGGAACAAGGATCCTAATACAGATCCTCTAACTTCTAATCCAGCAAGATTCCTTTTGTACCATGCAATTTTTGGTTTAGAGTCATTTTCTGTAGAAATTGTCTAAGAAGTCCAATTTCCGTTATGAGAGCTAGCTAGCTTGCTAGCTGTATCTATCCCAATACCGTATACATGTGAAGTCATTTTCAACCATTTAATATATGGAAAGACATTTGTTGTATCACCTTTGGCACTAAGTCCTATAGAGATCATTTGCCTTTAGAACTGTGCCTTAGCAAAGGAAGCTTAGGTAACTAACAGTACTTTTTCAGTATTTAATTTGTGTCCTGAAGAATTCCTAAATGATGTTAGAGATAAACTGAGTCATCAGCTTCTGAAGATCTCTGAATCTGCAACCACAGGGTTTCAATCACGACCCCTCTTACCCCATAACTTGTAAGTTCTTGTACCAGTTTCTTTCACCTTGAATGCTGTTTTCTAGGTTGAACAGCATTAAAGAGGTCATAATTGATAGCTTACTTTGTACATCAAGTTACAGGAGCATAGGATCATACGGATCCACTGATCTAGATCCGGAAGGGACTTGAGAATCCATCTTATTTAATTCTCTCATTTTACAGCTCAGAGAGGTTAAGAGATTTACTTGTACAAGGTTACACAGGTAGTAAGTGTCAGAGGTGGGAGATCTTCTGTCTTCCCCATATGATGCTGCTGTCTGTTTAGCCCTCAACAGCTCCATCTCCTAGCCACAGCCTTGGTCATTATGGTTGTCATTGTTAGATACAGTTGGTATTACCCGGAGTGACCCAGATGATAACAACCTTTTTCTGCTACTGAAACTGCCTAGGCAGCCGAGTAGCTGCTCTTTACAGCCCTGCAGAAAATGTCTGTTTTCATGGATGATGGAAAAGACTCAGCTCCTTCCAATTTAGTTGTCAGAGGTAAGCTGAATTTAGCTGACTTGCCTTACCTCTAACTTAAATATAAATATTCAAAATGTATTTCTATTCAAATGAAGAATGTCAACGTGATAAGCCTTCAGGAGAGAAAAACCTAAGCAAGTTACATGAGAATCTCTCCAATTAATCATAAATCTTTAAAATAAACACAAAGGAAGCTGCTATTGGTGAAGCAAGAAGAATGGAGTTACTTCCTTTTGAGGGACAGGTTGATTCAGAAGTCTCACTTAAACAGTGCTAAGCAGGAGTTCTCTTGACACATCAAAACACAAAAACAGTGACATTTACAAGCTGTCTGATGAAGCACTACATTATTGGAGTTCTGGTAGTGCCTTAAATTAATTACAAAGGTTAATTTTTGTGAAACAACAGCAACTGAATCTTTAATCTGTTTCTAAGAGATACAACCCAGTTTTTGCTCTGGGAGGCCTTGACATATGAATTGAAATATATGATGATAAAAATATTTAGTATATTGAGATACGAATATGCCTTGAGCTTTATGATTAAATGAGATCATGTATGTAAAGAATTTTGCAAACCTTAAATGCTATATAGATATGATGATGATGTCATACATTTCCTTGAAAGAAACTTAAAGCATATTGATAGATTCTCCCTCATCTCTTTGCCCTTTTCATGTGAGCTAGATGGGGACAGGATCTTGTCTTTTATAGTGGGGGAGCCTGAGGCAAAGGTTTACCCCAAGTGAGTGAGCAACCAAGCTGAAATTAGGACCTGAGTCCCCCTACACTAGTTCAGTCCTTTTTATTTCCAGACCTTGAAGCGCCATTTTTACAGATGGATTATCTAAGACTATCTTGGTGCTGAAAATGATAGTTACTCTTGATGAAGTACATCCCATCCAGAGGAGATACTTAAGCTGTCAAGGGACACTTACACATGCCATTTACTTATGTGGTAGCTGTCATTAGTGGTTTCTTGTGCTAGAAATATGAGAGTGATTGCAGAAAATTGCTGATTGAAAATGTATAAAATCAGCAGCAGCTTCAAGAAGTATCTGTCAGGCTCAAAACATCACAAGATCAAATTCTAAAAACTGAGAGTTTCCACGTTTCTGCTTTGTCACGTGAAATTGCAGTTTATGTCAGAGTGGGAAAGGCTTGGTCAAAGATGGGGACTAATTACTGTACTGGTCTTTGCTATATATGATGGCGATCCCAGTTATGACTTTTGGTAATGCAGAAAAGACTAGTCTAAAAGGTAGAGACAATCAAATAACTATGGTTCTGGAGGTTTGTTCAAGAGCCTTGGAATTGCCTTCTGTTCTGAAAGGGGAAATTTCTGAACTTTTTACTGAAACAGGTCTGTCTGTTTACTGAAACAGGATATCTGAGATGGAAGGGCAGTTTTCCTTTGGCTCAAAATGTGTCATTTTTTCCCCATTAAAAACTTGAACAATATATTCTGAAACATGCCATTGAAAAGAGAATAAAGTACAAATTGCAGAGTCACTATGCCTCAGGGCATGACTACTCTGGGACTATTTATGAGGATGCAGAAAAAATGCCCAGAGGATGGGCTTGTCAAGGGGAACATTGATTTTGGCTGTACACTCTACAAATTTACATTGTTGGCTGATGGGAGAGAGGAACTGATTTTCCTGCTCTGAACGTTCTGTTACCAGCTCTACTGAGCACACACACAAGTGGAGAGTGGATCACACAAAATAACTGAGACTGGTGGTTATTGCCACCCATGATGGAAATACCAACATTTACCTCCTCTTGACAATGGAGTCAAACTTCTGGTTGGTACTTGTGGCTGTTTGGATACAGAGACTCAACATTTTCTCAGATCCAGACTTTATCTTAAACTTCCATAGTCTCTCATTGCCTAAATGACCAACATCCTTCTAGTAGTTCACAGACCTTTAAAGAAAGCTCACTCTCTCTGCATACATATGGCTGCCTTTCATACCTGTCCCCTCCAACGTTTCTCCAATAGGAACAACCTATGCTCCTTTGATACTTCTCTCTATTTACAATTCTATCATTCTGTCTTCTTACAAATCAGGAAACACTGGCAGGATGAACCATGTTTTCATGTTCTGATCATATTGTAAATCTTATTTAATTTCTATTCAGCTTTTCTTTGTGAAAGAAGGGTTATTGCAGTGTCATAGTCCAAACTCATTAGGACTACTCACCCCAGCCAGGAAGGCCTGTCCAAATTAAATAACATTTTCAAAGCAGTTTTGTTATTTTCGTGTGTCTCCTGTAATTAAAATTATGTTAACAAAATTAATCCATTCATTCAAAACTTTGCCTGGCAGATACCCTTAAACAATGGATTTAAAATGAAATATTGATTTGTAATTTGTATAAGAATTGTTTGTAAATAATGTTTCTGAAAGCATTTGATTGTAAATACATCCTTTTCTTAAATATTTTAACTACCCCCATCCCACTCTCAATCTTTCTCGGTTGCCAGATCTTAAACTAGGTCAGGGAACTGGATCTTTGACTCAACTCAGGACATCTGTATTTAGAGAACACTGACAGCATTTATATTCCTTGACAGCTAGAAACAAATGAACTTAGCACTTAGCAAGAGTAATTGGATTAAGTATGAAATAGCATCCTCTTTCTAAAGTTCTTTCTAACTTGTCCTCTTCCTTCCCCGGAGAAGATTCTTGAGGTCTCAGAGTCTCCCCGCACCGATTGATTTTATTTTAAAAAGTTGATCTTGGGGCAGATTCATTGTTCTTGCCTTGGACTGAAGCTTGTCCTGAATACCAAATTTACTACTTAGTTCTGCTATTTATCTGGACTGCTCATTTATTAAACAAAAGAAAGCATTAGCCCAGCCCTTGTCTGGTCCCAGACACTAGAAATTCCAAATCAGTGAACTCCAGATTAATGAGGTAATACTGCATGCCATTATGAGGTGCCCTGCCTTATTAGTAGTGCTGTGGTCCTGAGGATGCTGTAGTGCTGGCCTCCACACAGACCCCTAAAGTGTATCATCCAGTGTTGATGGCATTGAGGGAATCAGCCACTTCAGGAAATTTGAAGCACACATACACACACACACACACGCACATGCACACGCACACACACACACATACACATGGCGTGCTTAAAGGTATTGCTTGAAACTACATGAAGACTTTTGAGACATGCTGTATAATGAGGAAGTTATAACAGGAAACCCTGGCCTATAGCCCAGAAAGAAGTCAGAGCAATCTCCAAGAGAATTGGGTAGAGAATTAATTTTATAAATGAAGTAGGGCTTGGAATCAGGAAGACTCATCTTCATGAGTTTAAATCCAGCCTCACACATTTACTAGCTGTGTGACCCTGGGCAA
Organism: Bettongia penicillata ogilbyi; assembly: GCA_023548195.1. NCBI lineage: Eukaryota > Metazoa > Chordata > Mammalia > Diprotodontia > Potoroidae > Bettongia > Bettongia penicillata. The sequence continues at coordinate 1,805,388 of JAJHZJ010000174.1, forward strand.
GTCACTTAACTGTCTTTGCCTAAGTTTCCTTGTCTGTAAAATAGGTTGTGGAAGGAAATGGCAAACTGCTCCAGTATCCCTGCCAAGAAAACTCCAAATGGGATCACAGAGAATCAGACACAACTGAAGTGACACAAGAGTAACCATCAAAGGTCAATGAGGTCTCATGAGGCTAAGCTGTCCAAGGCACATAGATAGTTAACATCAGAAATTGGATTTGAAACCAGCTCTTCTCATCCAGTCAGTCATTTATTATAAACATTTATTAAGTGCCAATTATGCGCCAGGCATTGTGCTAAGTGCTAGCGATAAAAAAAAAGGCAAAAGACAGTCCTTGTTCTCAGAGTGTACACAGTCTAGTGGGGAAGACAGCATGCAAACAACTTTATATGAACAAGATGTATACAAGAGGAACTGGAGGTAATGAACTGAGGAAAGACCAGCACTATTGAATCCATCTACGCTTGTTTCTACTGTTCCTCAATCCAATACATCCCTTTCTTCTGGTAGTTTCTGTTTTGCATGTTTTTTGAAGGAGCTAAAAGGAGATACCTCCTTAGCTTGCTCTAAGAAGAGGCAGTAGACAGTACTGGGAGAACTTTAGATAAATACTCCATGCTTAACCTATTTTGTGCAACATATCCCTTTTGGCAGTTTGATGAAATGTACGGAGCCCTTTTGACAATGAGATTTTTAAATATGTAAAATAAAATACATAGGACTATAAAGAAGATGAATTCTATTGAAATATACTTATCCAAATTTTTTTAACTGCAAAGTTGAGGTTACCAACCCCTGTTTTAGGGACTCACGGTTTTGCTTTCACACCCAGGTCATGGTTAATAAACCATTTAGGAATGACTCTTAGAATTCCCATTTCCCTTGCTGCTTTTCCCTGTTTTCAAAGTTTAAAGTACACATTTTAGAGTTTGGAAGTTACTTTTAAAGTTATTAGTTATTATTACTCTTCTCCTGACAAGACCATACATATTTAAAAAGGATACTCTTATTAAAAACTACTGCTTTAATAAATTATTTGGGACTTACGGGAACATCTGCAGAGCCTATCACTTCTTATAAATCTTATGCATCGGTCTTTGAAACATATTGCAACAATTTGTATCTGCATTTTATAGACTGAAAAATTGGTGCTAAAAGAGTTCTAAATGACTAAAAAAAACCCAAAAAAACCCCAACAACCTAGCTCATATCATCCTATGACATATGAACTCCTTGTGCTTGTCAGCACTTTTCATTGTTTTTCACCTTTGCCATTCAGCTAGTCCTAGGCACAGCTGCTCAGGAAAGTAGGCTCAGATGATTTCAGTTTTGAAGCTAGAGAATTCAGAAGCTATTTTGTCCAAGCCTTTTCTTGTATGGGTGAGACAGATAGCTGAGGTCCCTGTGGCTCAATGTACCTAGATAGGATGCATGGTAGTAGGATGTGAAATCCATTCCTCTGACTTCAGAACCAGTGCTCTTTCTACTAGACCACAGAGTGGTGCTAAGTGAACTTACCCTTGTCACTAAGCATAACTTCTCAATTCCTCCTATCTAGTTCTGTCTCAGTAAACTCTGGCTATGCTCCTGTTAGAGTTCTACCAATAGAATCCTAGCCTTTCTTCTTTAACTATCTTTATAATGCTAAAGTAAGCAAAGAGACACATCTGGTATCCTATTAAAGGGGACACACCTTTAAAGGGAGATACGTATGATACTCAGAGATGCAAATAATATCTTACTAGTCATATACACATTTTGTGGCCTTAGAGAAAAGAAAGAAAAGAATAAGAAAAACAAAGATGAGAAGAAAGAGAAGAAGGAGGAAGAGGAGGAGGAGGAAAAGATTATATTCCATGATATTTCCCCAAAGACATGAAAATTGTATCTGAAGGTCCAAGAAGTTTTATGTAGATAAAACTGCTGTATTGTATCCTTCCCTTTATTCCTTTGTTTCAGGGCTTTTATTAATAATGGCTAAATAGGCTTCTCACTCCTACAAATGTGACCCATAATCAAATTCTTATCTCAATACCCCTACCCTTAGCCTGTTAAAATTTTACATTTATATGAAAATTTGATTTCCCATCTTCCATGACATTTCATAAGAGTCCTGCCCATCTATTCTTTTCATTTTGTGCCCAATAAATCTTTTTTTATCAATCAACAGGACAGCAGTGTGTTGTTGTTTTCACCCTATCATCTTTCCAAATAATTGCAGGTTTATACTGTGGATCTGTGGGAATGCCTTCATTTGGGTGTCTAGTTATTCTGCCTTTTCTGTCCATGACTGAGAAATGAGCTGCTCCTAACTTTTAGTGTCTCCTTCAGGAAGGAGGAAGCTGTTAACTGCAAATCCACCAGCTGGACTGACATTCAATTTTTTTTTCATTTATTGTTCAGATGGTCTTAGGTCTGATTTATTGGGTTGAATGGTGTATTTGGAATGTTACAGAGCCATTGTATGTACCCTCTGATTACTCATTATGGACCTTAGGAGTCTACAACTTGCTAATGAACATATTACTATGCGATGCTGGCCAGTGCTAATTAGATGATGATCATGTGCATTGCCTTATTTACATTCCATTCATTTAGATTAATTGGGCCTTTAATTGAGGAAAGTGTGAAAGAAATTTGAATTGTATTTAGAGGATGGTTTAAGGTACTGTCTTGTATATTCACATATTAGATACTGGTGAAAGCGTTCATTAAGCAATTTTTAGTATCTGACAAATTAGAAAAGATGAATATGAGCACAGTTTACTTTGTAGTATACTCTAGGTATACTTGGAAACATTGACCAAGTTTATGATTTATCATCTCTCCTATCTCTCTTACAATTATGGAATACAGCTGCGTTCTGCATTCACAGGAAATACTATCTAATACTTCCTCGAGTGTGCTGAAACCAACTCAAATCAGTTTAAGCTTAAAACTGTACATTATCTCCACTTTTTTTCATACACTCAATTGTTAGACATTTATTAGAATACCCCTGAATATAACTAAGAGAAAATTAGAAACCATGGGCTAGGTGATGATTTTACGAGGATTTTCTGATAGGCAGTCTATAATGGGAAATTCAGGCTCACAGAACATCTAAATTGAAAAGGAATGTCAGAGGCTATGTAGTTCAACACAAACATGACTGAGAATCCTTTCTCCAACATACTTCTCAAGTGGTCATCCATAAAGCCTCTTCTTAAACACCTTGAATCAGGGAGTCCACGAGTCCACTAGCTCCTGAGTCAGCCAAACCACCCTACTTTCAGATAGGTGTACTTCTTAGGAAGTTTTTCCCTATATCAAATATAAATCTGCCTCTTTGCAACTTAACTCATTACTCTTCATTCTGTCCTCAAGGGCCAAATGGAACCAAACTATTTCTTCTTCCACCTCACAGTGCAAATAGTAGCAGTTATGTCTTCCCTAAGTATCTATACTAGGTGGGGAACCTGCAGCCTTGAGGCCACATGCTGCTCTCTACATACTCAGGTGCCACCCTTTGACTAAATCCAACTTCACAGAAATTAGTGCCTGAAAGTAGAAAAATAATTTAGTAAAAATTGCTAAAATATGTATATGAAGAAATAGTGTCCAAGGGTATTTGAACAGTTTTGGACTGAACATAATTATGGCATAAATATAAAGACTAATCATCTTATAAAAGTTGTAGGAAATTGAGAGGGGGAAGAGAAACAATTTTTTTAATTAAAAACTTAGTATGAAGAAATAGTTTCAAGGACAGAAAATGAGAGAATGCTGAGAATTTAGATTTATATGATATCATGGTCCTTTAGTTCACTCTATATATTTTTAAGACTTAACAGAATGAGAAATCATGCAATTATCTGGAGACTGATGTATGATTTTTTTAAAAAAAAGAAAGTTGATTTCTTGGGAGAAATTTGTGAGTTGCTATTTTTTAAATGAAAGATGAGTCACTGAGAACCAGGAGACTAATTTGGACCATTGAAAGATATTGGAGGTATAGGCTGAGGTTGTCAAAATTGAAGAAATAGCAGGAAGTCTTTTTTTTAAAAAAAGCCAGTTTTTGCCACAGTTATTTGAAGAGATCACCAACAGCAGCAATCAGCTGACAGGCTTCAGCTATGTGATTTCTGACAGGTTGAAGACAAATTCAACCTCATTAGACAAGAATTTCAGTCCCAAATGTGGCTCTAGTGCCAGTAGCTCTTTGCTGACCCCTTCTGGTTTGACAGGAAAAAACCAAAATAGGAGAGAGGTACTGCTGTTGATGTGCTATTTAAGAGCAGGCTAGGCTGGTTTGTCTTGTTCAGAGTCAACCTAAGCTGTTTGCTATAAGCTTCATTCAATTTAACAACATAACAGTCTGAGAAGTTCTGGTCAGGTTGGCCTGTAGCATCCAGAGATAACAGGCTTGATTAGTTTTGCAGTTCTCTTACTTAAAGAAACTGCAATTCAAATCAAGAGGCAGCATTTTCAAAAAGCAAGGATGCTTCCAAATGGAGCAAGCTTGAAAATACTATGTTATCTTGTATGCACAAAAGAAGAGAATTTGCCCTGCTACAGAGCAGTGAGGACTAGCAGACAAGTAGGTAGCAGAGAGGAGGTTTCATGGTATGGAGATATTCCCAAAAGAAACAGTCCACTGTTATAAGCTGCCCTGAACACAATTTTTTTCGTCTCTCATGTGCTTCCCTGCCATTTTCTTCTTAATTGTGTGCCCACTCTCCCCCACAGATACTGAGTGCATTGGTGAGAGAATATGAAGGGTTTTTATGTGTGGATTGTGATATATTTTTATGATTCATGTATTGACTTTAATATTTGAATATCTGTGATATTATTAATTTTTTTGGCTAAGTAAATAATTTTATTTAAGCTCTAAAGTCTCACTGTGAATGGCTGGTTTATGTAAATAGAAATACAATGGTGGATACTCAGTAGCTAAAATGAGGAATAAGGGGAGTGTATTTCCCATCAGTTGGGTTACCCTAGAACTTTGAGAGAATTTGAGTATACCTAAATTCTCTAGGAACCTAGACCTTTCAGTATGAGAGCAGGCTGGGGAGAATGAGCCAACGCAAAGAGTATGTAAGTGCCCACATGCCCTCATGAGAGATGTGAGATGCTTACATGGGAATATAGATCCTATACCCACAGTCCCTTACATTTTGGGAGTTTATACAGAATTCCACATCCCCCCATTTTTAATTGACATGGGAAAAAAGACTCAAGGGTCCATTTGCCAGTCCAATCAGGGTAACTCACCCTATAGAAATTACAGGTCAATTCTAGGAATACCCCATGTAGCTCAGGAACATAGTATAGTCAATTCTTGTTTCTTTTTTAAATTTATTTTTATTTTTCAACATTCACTTCTGTAAGATTTTGAGTTTTAAATTTTCTCCTTCTCCCTCCCCTGCCCCTTCTCCAACCCATCATGAAATCTAAAATAGGCTCTACATATTCTTCATATTAAACATATTTTTACCTTAGTCATGTTATAAAGAATAATTAGAACCAATGGGAGGAACCACAAGAAAGAATATACAAACAACATCAACAAAGAGAGAAATAGTATGTTTCCATCTGCATTCAGCCTCCTAGTTCTTTCTTGGGATGTGGATAGCATTTTCCATCGTGAGCCTTTCGGAATCGTCTTACATCCATGCATTGCTGAGAAGAGCTGTCTCTCAAAGTTAGTCATCGTACAATGTGGCTGTAACAATACTCCTGTGCTTCTGCTCATTTCATCCTCAGATTTTCTTTCTTATCCTTCCTACAGGTCACCCAACAGCCACCCTCAAGGTCAAATAGAAGGCAAGAGACAAAATCTCGCCATAGAATGAATTAGCCATAGGCAGAAGACAGGAAAAAAACATTTCCAAGTTAGCCTCTACCTAAGGCAAATAAAGTATACTTTTTCCACTAACAAAACCAATCAAAGACTCCTCCCTACATTGATTCCATTACAAATTTGAGAATATTTAGTTTAAATCAATATATAGAAATTTCTTCTTTATGAAAGGTCAGGTCCTCCTTATCCAACCTATGATATTTTTATCCCTCAGTTTTATGATTTAATAAAATTATTCTCTAAATACTTGGTACCACAGAAAATAGTGAATTAAACTGATGTTAAAGCATGAATATATTCCTTTGAAAGTCATCATTATCCCAAGCTCACTGACAATTACAGATAGTCTTTCTGAAAGAAAAAAAGGCAAAAGGTTAATTGAGTCAAGGGAGGCTAATCAAATCACCTTCCATTGATGGAAAGTACTTTGGAAATAATGCAAGATTTTCTTTTTTTAAAGGGATGATAGGTATACCTGGACATATTATAATTTAATGCTGTTATGGAGTCTCTTTGACACTGGAACTAGTAATATTTTCTCAGGACACAGGAAATATTCAAATTTTTGAGTCAATCATAAGACCTCCTTAGGCAGGACAGAACATTTCAGTGTTACCTTTTTTGCATATACGCCATTTTGGAAGGGTCTGGAATTTGTCTTTGTTCTGTCAGTAGTGGTGGGACATGTTCGAATCATGAGGAAGTAGGAAACAGAACTGATTAAAGAATTTCAGTTGCCTCCATACAGATAGATAACTCTTGAGTCAGCTTCCAACAGAACACGGAGATGAAAAATCCTCTTAAAAGGATTGGGGTATTAAGAGTCAATGAACATTTATTGAACTCCTACTTTGGTTGGGCTCATTGGAGATGCAGAAAGAGATAAAAGATAACCCTTGTCCTCAAGGAACTCAGAATCTGATGGGGAGAGAAGTAAACAAATATGTACAAACAATCTATATACAGGAAAAATAGGAAATAATTTTAACAGGGAAAGCACTAGCATTAAGAGGGGTTGGGAAATGTTTCCTGTAAAAGACGGTATTTTAGTTGGGATTTAAAAGAAGCCAGGGAAGCCAGTGGACAGAAATGAGGAAGGAGAACATTCTAAACATGGGGGACAACCAGAGAAAATGCCTGGAGCCAAGAGATAGAGTGTCTTTTTTAAGGAACAGTAAGGAGGCCAGTGTCACTGGATGGAAGAGTACTTGGTGGAAAGTAAGGTGTAAGAGGACTGAAAAGGGGTGTGTGTGTGTGTGTGTGTGTGTGTGTGTGTGTGTGTGTGTGTGTTGGGGGCAGAGATTGTTGTAAAGGACTTTGAACAATAAACAGACCATTTTATATTCGATTTTGGAGGTCATAAGGAACCACTGGAGTTTGTTGAGTGGGGAAAGAACATGTTCAGATCTGTGGTTTAGGAAAATCACTGATCACTGAATGGAGGATGGATCCAAGTGTAAGGTGATGAGGGTTACTGCTATCTAAGGATCAAGAGTAAAATCTCCAAATTCTTCTGTAGCACAAACTCATGAAATGGCTAGATTTCATTTTATATTCTTCTGAATGGTAAGATCTGCCATATGTCAGGCAATTCAATGAACTTGACTATAGAACAGTAAGTTAGTTGCTCACTGAATTTCCATGCCATTGTAATGCCAGCCAGTTCATAATTACCTCCCTAGGGGGCTAATTTGTATTCAAGTGTCTTGGTATTTGGTGTACTTCCCAAAATGTAACACTAATATCCTCCTAAAGAGTAATTTGCATGTAGAGGATTGTATTTAGATTATACTTACACCACATTATACCACATTAAATTTTTTCATTAAAAATTTGTAAGATTCACCATGTCGGTATATTTAATGTACAATAAATAACTTTAGCAGCTCTGACAATGGTCAATATAATGAATCTTGTGACTCTAGTCCCACAGTGACTTGCAATGTTGCTTTTACTAGATCATGGTTGCGGGCATGGTCTTTAGCTTACATAAGTTTGGCAAGCAGCACTTTACACTGGAAACAGTGACTGAGGACACATTTTGGCATTATACAACACTCAAATCATGAAGACTTGGGACTCATCTAATACATCTGGGCTTGCATATCCTAGAAGTCTAATATAAAAGATGACTTTTCTGACTTCCATCCTCTCTTAGTCAATGGTATTATGTGATAGCCAATTATGGAACACCACAATCTCAAATGAAACAAAATTCCTAACAAAGGACAATGTCTTACTTAAGACATTTGTAAGTATGTTACCAATGGTGGATATGTATACAAGAATTGTCTTAAAAACTGTCAAGAACATGTATGATTAGAGAAAGACATGGGTCAGCTATATAACGAAAATGAGAAGCAGAAGATAGAGACCCTGAGTTGGAAAACAGTATTAATATAGCTAGAAGAAGGTGTGCAATATATTGGGTGTACATACTCTGTGGCAGATTTATAGAAACATATGAACTATTATTACACAGAGTAAAAAGGCAAAGAGTTATGATTCAATTCAATCTGATATGCATTTATTAAGTGCCTACCATATACCAGTGATGGTGCTAGGCACTGAGTATGCAAAGAAAAAAGACAAGATATTTCTTGCCCTCAAGGAACTTGCTATCTACTCATTGGAAGGAGCATTTATAACTATGAAATCATAAACCCACCAAAATTTTATCTCCCGGGGTGAAGGCAGAAAGGTAATGTGTGGGTTAGACTAGCGACTGTTTTTTTTTTTTTTTTTTTTTAATGAATCTGCATTAAAAAAAAATGAGTCATTATCTATTTAAGATTGAGATTGAACAGAGAGAAAGAAACTGTCAGGGACAGTTTCAGGCACAAAAGTATCTCAGGTAGAGGAAGGACTACTAGCGTAGGTGGAGAGCCTTCCAGAATCTGAACCAGGAAACGTTGACATCATCACTCTCAGCTTCTTGAAACTAGAATGTCAGCTAATTCTGACACTCCTTTCCTGCTCCTGTTCTTCCTGCCCACCTTCCCAGTTCAAATTTCACCATATCCAGGGAATAAAGAGCACCAACAGTATTATTGCCCTAACCCTGCAGAGAATGAGAGAAACTACCCTGGAGCATGATGGAATTGTCTCATTACTCTTGTTCCTAAGGCATCCTTCACAGAACCTGCTCAGCTGTGTTTCAAAGGAATTGTGTTAAGGACTTTGGACACTTCATTTGGATCCTGTAGTGTGTTCGTTTTTGTGTTCTTCTCACAGGACTAGCTTCTTTTTTTCTTCTTACATTGAGCTACAGCACAGTGCCTTACAATACAATTCCCTGAAAAAAAAATTTTTTTATTAAGTACGTACCATGTCTAAGGTCTTGGATACAAAGGTAGATATAACACAGCATCTGCCCTCAAAAAGCTAACCATTTAATAGAAGAAAAAGTATGTACACAAGAAATTGGGAAACGAGTGAACGTAAATGCAAAAGAGAGGTCCAAGAAAAGTACTATGAGAAATTTGAGGAGAGAGAGAGAGAAGGCTTTGTGGAGTTGGTGGAATCTGAATGGAACTGTGAGAGAAGGGGAAAGGCTGGGGAGAGTGGGAGGATGGAGGAGAGGGTGGGGTCTTGAATAGATAGAAGTATGAAGGATATAGAGGGGAGTGGGTCAGAAAGGTCACTAGAGGACTTTCAAATGTCATCAGACTAGGTTCTAAACAACCTGCTGTGTTTCAAAATTTTATGTGTAATTTTGATGCTTGAAATTTGGAACACATTTTCTTAAAGAGAAAATACTATAAATAATCTATGCCTATTCACTAAAACACCTAATTAGTCCATGTGTTAGTAAACTTTAGAACTAAGAATACCACTGTGAGTTTGGTGTCCAGAAACAAAAGACCAGTATGAGGAAGTAGGGAGTTTCCTACTCCTCTCTTTAGTATGAGGAGAACTCCAGAAAACATTTTGAAATAGATAAGATTTTTTCCCTCCAGCCTCCTTTTTTTTTTTACACTTCTCTTCTCCCATACCAGTGTTACTATCCTCAAATTTACAGTTGTCTTGTGCTGTCCAAGTAGCCTACCCCAGCCTATTCTCTCCCCACCCCAATCCAAGAGCTCCATTATTCATAATTCCTTTTTCTCTCAATCATAGCCTAAGTTCTAGAGCTAGAAGAGACCTCATAGAACATTAAATCCTACCCCATCATTTTATAAATGAGGAAATCAAGGTCTAAGGATGAGGTGACTTGTCCAAGGTCATATAGCTGGTGAGCATGAGTCAGAATTAGAATCTAGCTTCTTTAATTCTAGAGACAATAGTCTTTCCACTGGTTCATGCTATCAATGCTTCAATTTTCTCAGTTTTCTTGATTGGGTGTTGAAAGGAAAGTATTCTGACTGAATTTATGCACATAAATGCATAGACCCTAAATCTCCCAGGGATAATCATGTCTTCAAAGAAGGAAGCTTGGACACCCTTAGGAACTACTAAGTGGTGGAATTTCAAGTGATATAACATAGAAAAGTGAAAATATCTAGACAACATGGGGGGCAATAACTTTGATCAACCACCACATAGGCAGGCTAACCCTACATGGCAGGCTATAATTTCTCTAGGCTGTTTCTGCTTTTCACAGTTTCTTCCCTCCCTCCATTTCTGAAATTACATACTCTCTAAAGACTAACTTTTTCAAAGTATCTCTCAATGTAGTGATAACAAGGCCTGCACTGAGGATGTCCAGTTAGGGTACTCCCCAGGTTAGGTTGAGGTTTCAGATGCATATTCATTTCTTCATTTTAAGTCTATAGGTCAGAACCTTTCTGTTCATAAATATGATTTGGAAAAAAAAGATATATCTGCATATATCTATATATCTTTGATATAACATCTCACAAGAGGATTGGCTGAAGGAGCTAGGCAAATTTAGTTTGGAGAAGCAAAGGATGATGGGGGACATGACAGCTGTCATCAGATATTTGAAGGGTTATCACAAGGAGAAAGGATTAGATTTGTTCCATTTGACATGAGAAAGTAGAACCAGAAGCAATGGGTATGAATTGAAATGAGACAAATTGAGGTTTGATGTCAGAGAAACCAGAAAGAGTGTGGGTTCCCCTTCCTTTGGGGTCTTCACAAAGAGGCTGGATGACCACTTCTTGGCTATCTTGTTGGCAAGGATTTCTTTTGTGTATGTGTTGGACCAGAGGGCCACTAAAATCTCTTCCAACTCTCAAATTTTGTGCTTCTGTGATCCTCTTTCTTTTCTTTTTCAAAAGACGGGAGAAGCAACCTATATGTCAGATGTACAAAGTTCTTGAAGAAAGTCAACTAATGGGTGCTCCTGTGGTGACTAGTTTGTAATATGCTCCACCTTGGGCCATCAGTTCATTGTGAGTTCCTTTTTCTATCACAACACCTTGTGACACAACAGCTATGATATCTGAATGTTGGATGGTAGACAAGCGATGGGCAATGACAATGCATGTCCGTCCTTCTCTGGCTTGATCCAAGGCTGTTTGCACTGTCTGTGAACAAAAGACCAAAAGCTTGAGTGGAGGAACATGGTACCAGGTGTCATCTTGTAATCAATACATCCCTCGATACCACAAAAACCTGACTGAACATGGTGAGAGTATCCTCACCAACATCACCACTAGAATTTATATAGTACTTTAATTCAGTGAGTAGAGTGATGGACTTAGAGTGAGGAAGATCTGAGTTTAAATCTTGCTTCATATAATTGGAAAAAATGAAAGAAAGAAATATCTGCTCACTTCCTGACAGAGAAGTAATGAATTTGAAATATGATATACATTTTCAAACATGACTAACATGAAAATTTATTTTGTTAGACTATGTACATATTAAGTAATTTGTTTTTTAAAAAAATATGTTCAATGGAAGAGAACATAGATATTCATTAATTTAAAAAGATAAAATATAATTTGATAAAAGACATTAATTAAAAAACTTGTTACTTAAAAATAAAAAACCCAGAATAAAAAAGATAAAATTTAAAATAGAAAATTTGGATTATAATAATCATTATACTTTGAAAATTTCCATTTGGGTTCCTGAAAGAATTTTACAAATAAGTCTTATTTAATGATTGAACTTTTGCCTATTTGAAACAGTTATATTGAAAATAATACTGTTCTTAACTATCGCTTTAAGAATTGTCATTGTTGTTCAACTGTGTCTGACTCTTTGTGGTCCCATTTGAGGTTTTCTTGGCAAAGATCCTGGAGTGGTTTGCCATCTCCTTCTCCCTCTCATTTTATAAATGGGGAAATTGAGGTAAACCCTGTGACTTGCCCAGGGTCACACAGTTAGTGTCTGAAGCTAGAGTTGGATTCAGGAAGATAAGTCTTCTTGACTCCAGACCCAGCACTCAATCCACTGTGCCACCTACAAGTATTTCATCCTTTTACAAGGAATGTAGAAGAATGGGAAAATGGAAAAATACGCATATTTGCTACAAACACATCTAAAACCAAAGACATAGGCGTAATCACAAGACTCTCCATTTTTCTTTGGAAATACATACCTTTTCACTCTCTGTATCTAAGGCAGAAGTTGCCTCATCTAATAACAGTATTTTAGGATCCCGAAGGATAGCACGAGCTATTGCGATACGCTGCTTTTGACCCCGAGAAAGCTGGGAACCCTGAGCTCCAACATTAGTTTCATATTTCTGAAAAAAGTAAATGACACAATGAGTTACTGAAGTGGGCTGCTGTTGCCCTAGTTGGCAATAGCTCCACCACATGGTGTGGCCTTCTATCCATTTTTCACTTATTATGTATGTATGTGTATATGTTGTCATCCCTATTAGTATGTAGGCCCCACTCCCACCCCAGGATGGACCTTCAGTTTTGTCTTTTTATCCCCATTGCTAAGTCCAGAAGCTGGCACAAAGTAAATACTTAATAAATACCTGTTAACTGTTGATCAATTGACTGTTCAGGTCATCTCTTAGAAGTCATCTAATCCTAAAACTTTATTTTATAATTTTTATTAGATTTTTTTTTTTAGATTTTTAAAAATCTAATTCCTGGAGAAGTTAACTGACTTGTTTAAGGTCACAAAGGTGGTGTTGTGTTGTTCAGTCATTTCAGATTCCCTGTGACCCCATTTTGGAGTTTTCTTGGAGTGGTTTGCCATTTCCTTCCCCAGCTCATGCTACAGATGAGGAAAATGTGACTTGCCCAGGATCACACAGCTACTAAGTGTCTGAGGCAGGATTTGAACTCAGGAAAAAGAGCCTTCCTGGCTCCAGGTCCAGTTCTCTATCCACTGTGCCACCCAGACACCTTATATAGATAATTTAATCTCTTATTTCATCAAAGAGATCCATACTTCATAACTGCTCAGCATAATCATCACGTTTCTCCTCCCTGATTGCAGTGATAGGAGAGAAGTTCCTATTCCTTATTAATCCTACTATCCATGCCTTTGTTTCCATTACCTATTCTCATCTTATCTAGGACTTTATGTAAGTAGTTATTCTTTTTCTTTCTATTCATCTTTCTGTCTTTGTCTCTTTCTTTCTCTCTGTCTCTGTCTGTTTGCCTCTATCTCTGCCTCTGTCTGTCTCTGTCTCTCTCTTTCTGTCTCTTTCCCACTTGATTTGTTTGTTCTCATATGCCTACATGTACGTGTCTCCAAAATCCTAATGTAACACCCTTGGACCATTACTGAAACTTGGCGACCAGATTCAATCCTGGAGGCTTCTCGGTAATATCTGACTTCTGTTTGACCCCACCCAAAAAGGCTCTTCTGGTAACATATTAATTCTATTGTTTTTTTCCTACCCATGGATTCTCCTGGGAACATCAGAATTTTCATGTCTAAAAGACCCCTCAGCTCCTATGTGAGCACTCAGGCTAGCAAAACATCAAATATAGAATGTTTTATTTAACACAACAGATTATTCCTCATTCCTGAGAACATAAACTGTCCGGACTGTCTGGATAACTCTCTTCCCTTTCCTGACTTGGTTTATGCCTTCACCAAGTACTTATATAGTCTTCTAGACTTGCAATACTACCCTGCTATATACACTACCCCCATCTACACTTGATGCTGCCATTTCCAAACCATGTACAGCCCAACCTCCACCCTTCATTTTGACCACCACTGAAATGAAAATGTTCTCTCAAAGGTCATAAATGACTCCCTAATTACCAAACCCAACAGTCTCATCATTCTTCACAATTTCCAAGCTCCAACACTATTGACCACTTAATTCTCTTGGATTCAGAAACATAGCGCTCTCTTGTTTTTTTCCCTACCTCTCTGATCACTCCTTTTCTATTTCCCTCTTTGGTTTTTCATTCTCTTTTCATCCCCTTAATGTGACTATTCTCCACGGCCTTTTCTTGGTTGTCCTCTTTTTTCTTTCTACACTTTTTTTTGGCCATCTCCTTTCCCTCCATGGCTTCAATAACCAACTTCCGAATCTGGACACTCAGGTTTGACTTCTCAGCTCCAGACTCACATACCCAAATGCGGGATATGTGATATGACAACTGACATTTACAAAAGCCTTTCAGGTTTACAAAGTGCTTTATATACCTGATCTTGCTTGACCATAGTAACTCTGTAAAATACTGAAGCCATTTTATCCTCATTTTGTAAATAAGGAAAACCAAACCTTAGAGAGGTTAAGTAGTTTGCCCATGATCAGATAACTAGTGAGTTCTGAAAGTGGTATTTGACCCCAGTTCTCTTCTAACTCTAAGACTAGTATTCTTTCCCCTATACCATACTGCCTATCATATGTTCCACAGGATCTTAAGCTCAAGATGTCCCAAGCTGAGCTCATTCTATCCTTCCTGACATGTTCTACCTTTTGACCTTATATTTCTCTAGTCACTCAGCCCATATTCGTAATCTTGGGATTACTTTGAACTTCTCTCTCCTTCACCTCTCATACAAAACTAGTAACCGAGTCCTGTTGATTCCATATCTACCACATCTTACATCTGTCTCCTTCTCTCCATTTCACTACCACTGCCCTGGTACAAGTCTTTATCACCATCCCTTCTAGTCCTCCATATAGCCTCTCCATACATAGTTACTTACATGTTGCCTCCTGCATTAGGTTGTGTGCTCTTCAAGGGTAGGAACTGACTTTTACTTCTCTTTCTATCTCCAGAATTTAGCACATTGCCTGGCACATAGAAGGAACTTAATAAATGTTCATTGACTGTTCTGGTCCATCTGTCATACTACTAGAAGCACTTTTCTTATGCTTATGTCTTGTTGCATCACTTCTCTATTAAAACCCAATCTTGAGTGATTCCCTATCATTTACCATATAAAGGTCAAAATTCTTTGACATTCAGGGCCTTCTACAATCTGGTGCCAACTACTTTTTCTGACTCATATTACTTCACTATATAGCTTTTCCTTCATTATTAGATCTGTAATTTCATTGGAATAGAGCCTCAATGAGGACCCTCCCTCTAGCAATGGAGATCTGGGGTTATACTTCAGTTTAGGGTCTTAGAGAGCTGCCTGGGAGTTACACTAAGAACCAAGATTATTCACTAGTATATTTCAGAGATAGGCCTTCCTAGATTCAAGGGTGGCTTTTTGGCCACTGTCATATTTCCCTTTATGGATCCCATGCTCCAGCTAGATTGAATTCTGCTCTGTCCCTTGAGCTCCCACCCTACAGTGGCTACTCTCAGGCTGTTTCCTATGCCTATAATGCATTCCCTCCCTGTTTTCCCTGACAGTTGAAGTCCTACCTATTCAGAAAACCCACTCAAATATCACCTTTTGTAAAAAAAAATTTTCCTAATCTTTCTTCCCTTCAGAATACACAGAACACTTTGTTTTATAATATGCTTATTATGTAATACTGAATAAATTTTGTTGGTATCGTTCATGCCAGACTATAACCACCTTGACCATAACTATTTTATTTCTTCTAGTGTCTAGTACATTGCTCTGTACACAGTAGGTGCTTGATAAATATTATTGTTGTGCTGAATATTATCTCCGCAGCTTTTTTCTAGTAAAGTAGCAATACTCACATTTCACACCAGGGTACGGCAATGAATAATTATCATTTTGTTTGACTATTAGACCAAGTCTGCAGAGACTTAGAATCAAAACTATGGGAGCTATTTAGTCAAAAACCTTGAAGCAATGAGCAAACAGTAAGCACACAGGCCAAAATGAAAAAGCCAGCCTTCCTTTCCAACTCCACCTAGAGCACCACGCACTTTTACAAATGAGAAAAGTGAGAAAATTCCATACCTAGGAGATGCTAAAGTAAAGAAAAGCCAAAGTTAAAGAGTATTTCTTTTCTTTTTCTCTTTTAAAAGTAGTTATTCATTCAGTTATTACTTTGCTTCTCTGGGATGGGTCCAACTTCCTCATCTGTATTCTGATCCCAAAAGAGACACGTGAAGTGGTGATGAAGGGGCACAGAATTAAAGCAGATATGAGTTAGTCCTAAACACCAGGGAAGCCAGTCTACAAGACCTGCCCCCAAGTAGATAGGACCCAAATGAGGCATTGTCTTGCCTGCCAAATTCTGTAAGCTTCTTTTCCCAAGTGTGTTTAATGAGTCTTCCCTCACAACATAACAGAATCTTGATACAGTACATTTATTTTACTTTGAAAGAGTAATAAACTGAGCTGCAAGAAAATTACTATGTGTTCATGTACAGCCTTGGGCTTCCCTTCCCAGCCATCACTAGTCTGCTTTGGTTCCTGCTTCCCCTTTCTGTGGAAAATTATTCTGGGAATTCTGGGAATGATTCCAAATTCTACTGTGGTACTTACCTGTGGAAGTGACATGACAAATTCATGTAACTGAGCCTTCTTTGCTGCTTTAATGACAGTCTCCATTGGAATATCTTTAGTGTTATCTCCATATCTGATGTTGTCAGCGATGCTGCAGGCAAATAATATAGGCTCCTGAGATACAATTCCAATTTTAGATCGAAGGAACTGGACATTAACACGTTTGCTATCATGTCCATCTATTATCTGCCAATAAAGGAGATAATACAGTTCATCATAATTTAGAATTCCAGCTAGCAGGGAATTTTCCACATTCAGAAGAATACATTTCTTTGTGTAGAGGCAGAACCAGCATTTCACAGCTCTAATAAGGCTTTGGTTTGGTTTGAATTTGGCAGAACTATAGACCCTCATAGGATTCAGATGTATACATCATCTAATGTATGCTTTCTTTGGGGCTCTATATTTTTGTTGATGTGGGTACTCTCTCCATCAAGGGAAACTGCAAACCTTCTAAATCTTCGTCAGTGGTCTTCACATGTTACTACAACAAAAAAGAAATAAATCACCTGGTGGTCAACTTTCTGATGAAGAGTTGACTGGATTAGGCTTGATTCTTGGATAACAGACATATTGATCCTCACTGGGCCCACACTTGAAGACTTTCTGTTTGGAAGGCCTTCCCCAGGATAATGTCCTAGCCCTTAGAACCTAGAATCACTTTTGCATCATGATGAGGCATCAGAATAGGAATTTAGTGGCAGTAAAGGAAAGGATAAATTTTCCTGTAATGTTGGTGCAAAAGATGCCTCTACAATAAATTAAAAGTTCATGGTATAACAATGCTCTGCAATTAAGAGTCCATTCTTAATATAGTCACTGCAATATGCTGCAATTCAGTAGGGATTCAGAAAGCTAGCCAAGAGTCCCTACATTGGATGGCACAGGGCATCTCAATTCCCAGTTTCCCTGCCTTGACATTAAAGAGCACAGAGCTGGATAAATAACTGAGTCTGCTTCTCCAGCATTTTATTCCTCTTCATCTCACATTCCTGGTCTTTCTTAATCTGCTTATATCCATTTGCTTAGTTCTTCTTAGACCATGTTTGCTTTGTTTAGGAGTGTGCTTTTGTTGCATCCTTCAGTTTCCATTGCTTTTCTCACCATTATATTCTCCATCTCTATTGTCAGTTTCCCTTCTTCTTTCCCAGTCTCCCCTTCTTGAACTGTTCCCTGTTTTATCCTTTTGATTTTTCCTTTCTCTTCCTCTTTTTCTCATTTATTTTTCCCTTCTCTCTTTTTCTCCCTCTATCTTCTTTCCTTACTACTTGGATTCCTCTTTTTTCTCCTCCTTTTTTCCTCTTTTATTCTCTTCTTTTCTCCCTTCCATTCTTCTCTTCTCTCCCCTTTTTCCTCCTATCCTCCCTATCTTCATACCTCTACTTCTCTCCCATCTCTCTCTCCTCTCTTCTTTTCTTTGCCTCTCTCTCTCTCTCTCTCTCTCTCTCTCTCTCTCTCTCTCTCTCTCTCTCTCTCTTTCCCCCTCTCTCTGTCTCTCTCTCTCCCCCCTCCATTCCCCATTCCACTACAGTTGCCTAAAAGAACTTTTTGTCTGTCTGAACTTTCATGGAGACAAAAAAAATTCTATCAATAACTTGGGATGGTCTTTTTTAAAAAAGACATCAGGGAAGTCAAAATAAAAAGCTAAATTCTTCATTTGAGCATCTTGCTCTAGCATCTGTAGTATTTGTTTCATGTAGATAACAAGATACTTAAACAGAAATCAACTGCTCTTTTCTTATATTCTACTTTGTATGGTCTTTGAGCAGCTTAATTCACTGTTTCCTGCTACCTTGCCAACTGCCCCTTTCTCAGATTTCTCACCATCCCCATCCTGGTTAAGTTTCACTTTCTGCTTTATTTCTAGGCAAACCCAGGCTTGTGTAAAGCACAGAGCTCCAGACTCGCAGTGTGACCTGCTGTCATTGCATAATACAGTTGTCAGCAGTCTATCTGGAGGAACAAATTATGGGAGCAAAGTCAGGTCAACCAGAAATGAATGGAAATGGAAAAACATTCACAGGGTTAAGTGTTCAAATCAAGAGCCAAAGAGTATCTCTGGCCATCTTGGAAGAAAATTTCAGGAAGCTAGAGATAGTCTGTAATAGACAGGATGGCAGAAAGAAAACCTTTGGATTGCTTACCACTCTTCCATTGCTAGGGTCATAGAACCTCTCCAACAGCTGAATACAGGTACTTTTGCCACAGCCACTACTTCCGACAAGTGCAAGGGTCTGTCCAGGTTTAACAGACACTGAGAAACCATTCAAAACTTGTACACTGGGTCGGGATGGATATGTAAACTTACAATCAACAAACTCAATGCTCCCTTTGAAGTTGTTCTATGGATAGAAGAAATAGAGAATTACGTACATTCACATCAGAGCCCACAACCCTGAAAAAGTACATTAATCCTTTCTTAACACATCATCATGATGACAGAGCATGCTACTTAGAAATAGAATGTTAATAAAGCGAAATTCAAATTGTGAGCTCTTAGGTACAGAGCACAGGGAAGGCCTGAGGAAGTAATCAGTTCTCCTTCCCTTTTCTCTGTTTCTGAGTGTATTTTCTTTCCTTGGTCCTTTAGGAAGGAAACCAGATCTCAAACTCTGTGCCACTGAAGGCCTATAGCAAAGACAAAGATATTAATAGGACATGATTTCTTGGATTCATGCCTCTTGATCCATTCACCTTGTAATTCTAGAAAAAAAAAGTCATCACTTTCTCTGAGAATGGCTCAAAAGCAAAATTGCCAGGTCCTATAAAAAGTAGATTTAAAACATGGGCTATGGAGAGATATAGTGACTTCAGTATTGTTCTGTGGTTCACTCACAGGGCAGGGATTTTCTTCTAAAGGTTGACTTTGTGAAGCTTAGGTTTATTCAGCTCATATGTTCAATTGTAAAATATATTTGAGGTTCTGAGTGTGATGCAAGTTTATTCAACCTTCTTGGACCAAAGGCAACTTCTATATAATATCCCCCTATCTCCACCCCCAACAAACACATACACACATATGTACATATATATATATATATATATATATATATATATATATATATATATATATACACACATACACAGTTCATTAAAAATATAGAAAGACTTAAAAATCACTTTGAGGATTATCAGAAGGTAAATATTTGGAAAGAGTGATAGACTTGATTTCCCTGTGTGACTATTGGAAAGTTTTTAAATGTCTTTGGACCTCATTTTCCTTATGAGCAAAATGAGTTTAGACCAGATGGTTCCTAAGGACCCTTCCCAATCTGAATCTATGATTCAATTTTTTGGGGGGGAAGGTAATCAGGGTAAGTGATTTACCCAGGGTCACATAGTAAGTGTCTGAGGTCACATTTGAACTCAGGTCCTCTCAACTGCAGGCCTAGCACTCCATCCATGGATTCACCTATCTGCCTCCCATATAATAATAAACATAACTTAAGGTCTGCAAGCAAATAAAAAGCTGTAGGTTTTTTGGAAAATAAGAAATGAAAAAAGATTGAAACTCTGACCCATCTATGTGTATTTATATCCATCACAGATATATTTATAAATATATATACATATTATCTATATATCTATAAATATATATACATATATTTATATCCATCACAGATAGGAGAAGTAGGACACTACAAAAATACGAGGATTGGTGCTGTCTCCACATGTCACCTACCTGCCCCTAGGATCCTATTTCTTGAAGATCTAATGAATTTCTTAATCGTTTACATGGTGCTCAAATTAAATCTTAGGGAGTGGATTGGGGTTAAAGTAAAATTAAATTTGGGTTAAAGATTAAGTGACTTGTTCAGGGTTACAACATTTAAAAGTACCCAAGACTCATTTTGACCTCAGGTCTTCCTGACTCCAATCTCCCTCTCTATCTACTATGGCATGCTCAACCTGTGATTTCTTTGGTGTTAGGGAGCTCTTGCTGAGAAACTTCCTCTATCAATTTAGGCCGATTTTCTGCATGCCTTAGAGAGTTACTTAGACTAGAGCACTGAGTAACTTGCCCAGGATCACCCAGACAGTATGTGCCAGAGGCAAGACTTGAACCCAGGTCTTCTTGGCCCCAAGACCTGCATTCTAACTATAATGGCATACTACCACTCGTAATTCAGTATTATTAGATGACAAATAGACTTCAGGATTCCACACTAGAACAACTTAAATAGAAATGTGCAAAGTACATCTGCTTTCATTCATCTTGAGATTAAATATATTTAATATGCTTATATAATATATATACTACACACATCTATATTATATATATACATATATAATATAAACATATTAAATATATTTAATGTTTGTTGTTCAGGCATGTCTGACTTTCCATGACCCCATTTGGGGTTTTCTTGGCAAAGATACTAGAGTGGTTTGCTATTTCCTTCTTCAATTCATTTTGCAGATGAGGAAACTGAGGCAAACAGGGTTAAATGACTTGGCCAGGGTCATACAGCTAGTAAATGTCTAAGGACAGATTTAAACTCATCAAGACGAGTCTTCCTGATTCTGGGTGGGCACTCTACCCACTATTACACTTAGCTGTCCATCTTTAAGGTTACATGGAGTTTAAAACAGTATGTATCATATCCTAATCCAAATATGATATATTGCTACCAAAGGGAGTTCTAATTTATTTCCCTTCTGCATGGGCATTAATCCAATGATGAGAAAGTCACTTGAATGGATATGAACTTATAAAACACATGGATTGTATAGACTGAGGTGGGCTGCCAAGACTGAATGAATGACCAAGTTGAGTGTTACCATCTGCACTCCCATTTCCATTCTTACCCATTTTTCGCCTCCATGGCTATAGACGTTGATTTTGGGACGGTAGTCTAAGAGCTGGAAAAGACGTGCTGCAGCTATTTTAGCTTTAGCATAATTTGGAGTGTAAGAAGAGGCTCTTCCAAGTGCAGTTCCACTGGTCACAACTGCAGAGATCACCCTACAGGTACCCAGACAGTAAAATTAATTTATTTCAGGGAATATTTAAGAAGTATGCATAACATGATAGGTACTATACTGTGCACTGACACTCACATAACTCTAGAATAAGGGTTCTTAGCCTTTTCAAGCACCCATTTGGCAACCTGGTGAAGACTATGGACCTCTCCTCAGAATAATATTTTTAGTTTCAATAATATTAAACATCTGGAATGACCAAGGAAACCAATTATATTGAAACATAATTAATAAAAACTCATGGACCCCATGAAATCTATGCATGGACTCCCCACCTCCCACTTTGGAATTCATAGATCCCAGGTGAGAACTCCGGATACAGAATTCTAATGGCTTCACGTTCTCATTAGTGTGGGCAGTCCCTCCAAAATACATTTCAACCCAACAACGCCTGCCCATCCTTTGAAATACTTTTGTCTGTGTCTTCACAGAAATTCACCCCTGGATACACAGATAAAAATGACCCATTCCTTGCTCCCAAAGATTTTCAGTCTAATAGAATCAATCAGCAAACTTCTATTAAGAACCTATTATATGCAAAGCCCTATAATAGTCCCAAGGGGATACAAAGACAAAATTAAAGTTCTTATCATTTAGCTTGCAGAGCATAGCCATTGAACATCCATAGAAATACTATAAAGTTGCCAAATGCATCAGGACCTGTGCTAAGCATTTGATATTGCCTGTGCTTTTGTCTATATGACTTGAGTGTAGCCAGGTTTTTGCCCTAAGATGTCCTTTCCCCATTCTATCCTAAGTAATTGCATAGCCTATAATGCAACAGTAAGAGGGTGAGGATACTGTTACATGGGTGGATTTGTCTCAAGGCTCCAACAATCCTGCAAGGTTTCATTAGCAGAAATGCTATAGCAGCAGTAGTTACTTTATAATTCCATTTTATAAACACAGAAAATATTTCTGAGGAGGAGGGAAATTCGTGAGGAGGAAGAATATTACAGAAGTAAAACTGAAAGCAGCTTCAAAAGCATTATCTTTATATTCTAACTATTGAAAACAAGGCTTAGGGAGGCTAAGAAATTTGTTTGTGGTCACAAACGCAGGAAACTAGAGTCAGAATTTAAACCAGATCTTTTGATTTGAGATCAAACCAGATGGAATGTCCAGAAAATTTTGTTTGACCCAGGGAATAAACCACCAAACAGCTCAATCTCACTAAAAATGTTTTATCTGATTCTCTTTAACTTGATGCTCTCTGTAATCTCAGTCTTGGGCTCCTGTAAGCCTTGGAATACATAGTCGTTTTTCAATTATTAACAACTCATCGTGACCCCATTTTCACTTTTCTTGGCAAAGATATCAGAAGGGTTTACCATTTCCTTCTCCAGCTCATTTTATAGATGTGGAACTGAGATAAATGGGATTATAAGTGAATTGCCCAGGGTCACACAGCTAGTAAGTGTCTAATGCTGGATTTGAATTCATGTAGATGAATCATCCTGACTCCAAGCCCAGCACTATTCACTGTGCCACCTCGCTGCCCCAAGTCTAGGAAACCAGATGTTAAAATCACACATTTCCAATCATCACAGATAGGCTTCAGTTATGCGGCAAATACCATTCCTCCTTACTGATCTTTGCTGTCTCTGAGAGCAGTTGACTAGAAATTTCCCTTCTTGGCAAGTTAACAGAAAACAAAAGTGCACTTGTTATTGCAACACTTTGCTAAGTACCATTTTAGGATTGGCCTGAGTTCATTGATCTAATCTTACTGACACAGAGAACTGACCCCTTCAAAGATGTGGTGTACAATTTATTACCTGAAGACATAGCTGAAATGAAGTCCTTCATGAGGAACCAGATATCCCCCATATCTATAAGAGGCTGAATTGGTTATAAACACTATGGCCTGTGAAAAGCCATAGCATAATCCATAGATATTTGCTTTTCGGATGGCTGTACTAAACAGCTTTTTCAGCGCCTTCTCATATGCTTCAATGAATCGGATTTCCTTTCCCATCCCAGCAACTGTGCGGATATTACTGAGGGCTTCATTAGAAATCTAAGGAATAAAAAAGAGTTTCAGAGAAAATGAGAAAAAGAGAAGAAATGATAGATTGTTTTGCTCCTGGCACACCAATAGTACATCCACATTGACAGTCTTTTACAAAACAGAAGTTGGTTGCAACAAGTCAGAAACCAAAGGGTGACCCTCTTGACAGAGTGTGAATGTGGATACTATGGTTCAAAATATTATTAGAGTGACTATATCTGTAGTCTGCCTGATAGACTCCCCTAATTAACCATGGAAATCAACATTGTGTCCAGTCATGTATGACTCTTTGTGACAATATGATCCACAGGGTTTTCTTGGCAAACATACTGGACAGGTTTGCCATTTCCTTTTCCAGTGGATTAAGGCAAAGAAAGGTTATGTGACTTGCCCAGGGTCACACAGCTAGTAAGTGCCTGAGGCTGGATTTAAACTCAGGTCTTCCTGATTCCAGGCCCAGTACTCTGTTCACTGAAGCTCCTAGATGCCTCCATCTAATAATAAAAAACATAGGACCGAAGTCCTAAAACAAAGAAAAAAACATGGGTTTTTTGGAAAATAAGAATTTGTAGAAGATTGAACCTCTGACCCATCTACCTATCTATATTTACAGCAATCAGAGACAGCAGAATGTTAAAGTAGGATACTAGAAAATATGAGGAGGGTTGGTGGGAACTTGTTGGGTTGGTAAGACATTTTGTAGGCCAGAAAGCTCTTTACCCTGTGCATAGCTAACATGCTTCCTGATTGGGTTTTTTTTGGTCCAAAGTTATCTTGAAATTCAAACACCTCCTTTCCCCCCAGTTACCTGGCCAATCGCTTCTAAGACATGTTTGTCCAAAGAGGCAAACCCTGTCATCATTCGAGCTTGTATGGCTCCTGATAGAGCTAAGAAGGGGAGGAAGCATGATATCACTAAACTCAGTTTCCAGCTGAAGATAAAGGAGATGATGAGGGCCACACCAATATTGGAGAGGGAATTAACGATCATCCCAATCTGAGTTCCAGTAGCCTGAAAGTAAAACATAACCCAAGGTAATGATTGTCATAATGTCGGAAACAGATTGCATGTGTTTGAGAAAGGTAAAGCATTGTTATTAACATGTATCAGCATGGGTGTAAATCACTTTAAAATAAATCCAATAAATGAAATTCAATATGTTTTTGGTTCTCCAAAATAAATTCCCTTAAAAATCAAACTCCTTTAGTAAATTTAAAATGTACTGCACAGCAATCCCATGTATTAATATAAATCCACCAGTGGAAATAGAAATAAAAGGAAATCCATGTGATCTAACCAGCAAGGGATTCATTTAAGGTATAATGAAGAATTTCTGGATGGGGAAGGCAATGAGGCACTGAATGGGTCCCTAAGGGAGGTAGTGACATTTCTTTCTGTAGACTTCCTTAGAAGTCTTATCTATCTGGAAGGTGGTTAAGTTGTTAAGGCAGGAGAATGGATTAGATGACCTTTACAAGTCCCCTCCATGGTGTGAATCCTTTGGTTCCTGAAGTTATAAAAGTAAGAGTTGCATAAAAATTAGCCCCTTAAAAAAGATTCTTGTTGGGTGAGAGGAATAGAGAGCACTTGCTTTTGTTTTCTCAGATCAGTATTATTTACCACACTCACAAGAACTCACAGCAGTCATATGATGTACCCATGAGTCAGGAGAAAACTTTCTCCCAACTTTTTTCCGGGAAATGAATATAAATAATAAAATGAGTAACAGAAAGTATAAATTTGTGGTGGGAGTAGGTGGAGATGATTCCTAAGAAAACGCTGGCTTTGTACTTGAGCTAAGTGAGCTAAGTGAGACAAGTCAAATTAAATAGTGCTGGGAATCTAAATGTCTAACTTTAAAAAATGTGCTGTTTCATCCAGCATGTCAGAATCCCTTGAGTAAATCTGTGTTTTGCCATGCTCAGTAATTACGAATTAGGATTGCTCATTCTTTTAGCTCAGTTCCCCTGACCTGGCTTTTACTCTGGAAGCCTAAGAGAGTAGAAAAGGCCCTCTACTTCCACAGACATCACAATCTAAACAGGGGAACATGTGGAGAATTTGGAGTTTTGTTTGCCAAGAATGGACTCAAAGCTCCACCAATTATAGGCAAATTCTTCTCTGGTAAGCATGTCATATGAATTTCAAAAACTTAGAAAAGAGGCTGCAATGTCTGGAAAAAAGAAATTGGCCAGAAGGACCTTTCAAAAGACATGGGATGTTATCCATTCATTGCCAATCTTAGAATTGATGGAAAATATGACTTTGGCACATCCCAGACCCTCAAGTACCTTGAAAAATGTGCAGAGGTTTGAACAGATCCAGTGAAGAATTCCCACTGGAACTCCCCTAGCCCCTCCCTTCCACCCAGCTAGGACTTACTGCTTGAACTTGAGATGCATCCGTAGCAAGCCTTGTTGTCAGAGCTCCAGGGCTGTTCTTCAAATCATCAAACCAGCCGATGTCTTGCCCTAACATGGCCTGGAAACCAAGCCTCCGCAGCCTTTTGGTGAGCAGCTCTCCAGATTTGGCAAATGTATATCCCTAAAACACATAGCCGTTTATTGACTGATTTTTAAAAGGAGGGAATGATAGAATTGGGTTTTTTTTAATATAAAAAGCTTTATAAAATTAACTAAAAGTTCATTACCTGTAGAAATTGGGTGAAAAAGGACACAATTCCTAATACTATGAAGAATATGCATAATCCATCAATCTGAGTCTTTTGTACTTCCTTATCAAGAAGAGAGAAAGTCTTTGGGAAAATAACAGATAACAAAGAAATGTTTCATAAATAACATGTCCAACGAAATAAATTCATAGATGTTTTAAAATGCAGTCTGGATTAAAAGCATTTAGTTTTACTTAAAAACAAAACACTGAAGTAAAATATTATAAATATGCTTATAAAGCTAACTTTATTTCTTTATACAGCAAGAAGTATAATCATGAGTCATCAAGGCCTAGTCTAATAACTAGAGCAGGGGTGGGGAACCTGTGGTCCTGAGGCCACATGTGGCCTTCTAAATCCTTAAGTGAGGCCTTCTGACTGAATCCACAATTTACAGTTCTCCGCCCCTGGACAATATGATTTCAATCCTGCTTCAACTCCTTATTAGCACTTGTAAACATGGGTCAGCCTCTTAATCTCTTGGATCTCAGTTTCCTCATCACTAAGATGAAGGAGGTGAATTAGATGATATCTAAGGTCCTTTCCAGCTCTAGAGTCTATGATCAATTTCTATTGTATTCATAAATACTTCAAGATCCAGAAATATTTCAATTCTTATTTAATGCTCATAAATACTTAAGCTATTCTAATAGTACTCAAGATACAATTAATTTAAAATGTCTCTCTGTGTGTATGTTTTTAAATGGTAGATGAAATGATGATGTTTTTACTTCCCATCTGGATCCTGTCTATTATTATAGCTTTATATGTACCATATATACATTAAGCAATGTAATAATTTCCAATTGAAGCAGCAAATGTTTATCAATCTTATATTTGTCTGTAACTAGGGCAGGGTATCAATATTATAGTAAATCTATTTGTATAGTATTTATATACCCACCCTATCTCCAACCAGTCCATCCAGATTATACTTCCTAAAACACAATTATAATCATGTCTCCTTTCCCTCCTCTGCCACAACACCTACTCCAAAACACCTGTGGATTCTCACTACCTATCAAATAAAATCTAAGCTTCTTGGTCTAGCATTCACAGCCCTTCCCAGTCTGTATCAAACTTATCTTTCCAAATGTTTCTTCCACCATTCCCCATTCCCCTTCATATAGATCATGTACTCCAGACAAATTAGACTATTCAGCATTCCCCAAACATACCTCACTGCGCTTTTATTTCATTGCCTCTCCCTAGAATGTCTTTCACAGTTAGCAAAATTTTAGCTACCCTCTTTAAGATCCAACTGAAATTCTACTTCCTTTCTGAAATATTCTCCATGATCACACCAGCCAGAAGTGAACTGTCCCTGCTATGACTTTGACATTGTATTGCCCAAATGTCTCTGATAGCATATTATATTAAATTAGTTATTTGTATAAATGTTTTATTTTTCCTTCTTTCTTTTTTGGGGGGAGATACTTAGGAAAATGAGTCGATTGATGTTTCCCTTCCTTCTTTGAAGATAGAAAGCCTACCTTATAGAGAGCATTTTCCCCCTTTACAGAATGTAACACAATGATCGGCACAGTGTAGGAACTTGTTGTTTGTCTTTGGTTCAACAAGAGGAAGGCGATAGCTTGACTTGCAAGTGATTAGATTTAAGTGAGGGAGGGCTGTGCAAGGTTACCAGCCTCACTCTCTCCTTGGGAACCTTCAGGGTCCAGTGGCCAGATATAGATCAGGACGATTGGAGATGGCCCTGGATACAGTGCGAGACCTTGGCCTTTTTAACTAATGCCTTTAACAGGTCTCAGTTTGACTGAGGCAATGCTCATTCAGTGATTAAGGCTAGGTAAGAAATGAGGCAGAGAATGACCTCTTTTACCTACTTAAAAAAAATCAGCCTTGGAGGGGAAGACCCTCAGAGTTTCTGGCCAGAACAGAAATAATTGCTATTCACACTCACTCTGAGCCAACAAAACCCAAACAATGACCAATGGAGGTTTGTGTTGGGAATTATTGGCCAGTCAATGAGATTTGGGTTTAAGGCATAGTCAAGTAGCTCCATTTGAATCACAAATGGGCTATAAAAACCTGAGCTCTATTTCAATAAATTTATATTTCATTGGGCAGCATACTCCTATGTAAGTGTATCATTCTTCTTGGGGGCGGGAGGGAGGGAAAAAGGTAAGAAGGAAGGAAGTATTGCCTAACTGGAACTGGCCAGTGTACACAGTGTAGGAACTGAAATGTGTGTGGAATGAATGAATATTATGTTTATGTTAATTTGAACCTCTTCACAGTGGTTTCTAGAAAGAGAATAGCATGATGGGAAGTGGTATCTGGCTTCTGAACTGCAAGTTGGTGTTGAAATCTACACATTCTCTCATCCCTCTGCATTGCTACTACAGTATTCAATTTTTTCCTTTTGATGCATCCCTCAGAATTTGTCTTCTGATTTATTTTCTTTCTTCTTTCCTTACCTGTCCCCAAAGTACATATTTAAAGTACTACTAATTGGAAAATTAAGTTGCTTATGACCTAAAAGTCACCTCCACCTGCCATACCAGCTTCACCCTCCTTTCCTGGGCTCCTGATTAGTAGCAACCAATCCCACTCCAAATCCAGCATATGGATAGCTTTTATCTGGACCCACAATGTTGCTGTTTCATTAGCCTATTTAACCATGCCTCCTTGGGCTAGCTCAGGGAGTAATGATTAATCAACTCTTCCTTTTCTGGGAAGGAATATTCATCAATTGCCCTATGATTCTATGTATTATTTCTATGACTTCCCAGACCCAAACACCACTTCTAGGCCACCATTCTCAACTCTATATTATCTTCCCATTAAAATGTAAACTCTTTGTGGGTAGAGAGCATCTTCCTTTTTGTATCTGACTCCCCAGTATTTAGCACAGTGTCTGGCACAGAATAAGTACTTAACAAAGGGCTGTTGTTTTTTACTTCTCATTTATTCTCAACGGGAAGGCCATAGGTCGCAGCACAGGCTAAGTCCTACTGATACTAATTCGTCCACTTTAGATTCCAGCTATTTTTAGTGAATCATATGAGCTCAATTTCAAGAGGGAATAATTTTAATGATGGATATGAGTTCAAATATTTTGTGGAATAGAGAAAGCTAAGATATACCACTGTTACACAAACATCCAAAGATCTGCCATCTTTGTTTTTACTAAGACACATTGGCATTCAATGAAGTGGATTCCATGTATGGAAAAATTCCACTGACTCTTTTGGCATAAAGTAAACTTTGAATGAATGAAATATTTAAATTATAGACTTTTACAAAAAGAAATACAGTTTTATTATTGAACCAGACTAACAAAATGTTGCTCAATAGTGGCCCAGTATGACCCACTTTAAATGTAGATTAAAATTATTGCAATTAGCAATACAGTAGAATGTTGAATTTGGATCTAGATTCAAATCTTTCTCTAACACTTATTAATTTATGACCCTGCTCTAGTCACTTAATCTCTCTAAGTCTCAGGCAACTTTTTAAGACATGTCCTTAATTATAAATGGGTTACAATCTACTTTGGCCAATGAGATCATAGATTCTTGAAGTAATTCAGTTAATTAGCTCATCAATCATTTCTATGATAGATTTTAAGTACTTAAAAGCATTTTATTTCCTTAAATAATTTAAATCTCTCAAAATTTATTATAGCGTTAAAATAACTTAGTAAGCCATTTGCTTTAGTAAAATGTCCTTTGCCTGACACTTCTGGTGTTTCCCAAGTGTCTGTTCTTAACTCCTTTTTTCTCATTACTCTTTCCCTATGAAGTTGCTTCACAAATCTAGATGTCTAGACTTGATTGCTTTCTAAAATCCAGGTGCATCTCCTGCTATAAGAAACCTCTACCAAGATGTCCTGCTATTACCTCAAACTCCCATGCCCAAAATCAAGTTTGATTATCTTTTTCCATAAACATGCTTCTCCTGATTTAATTATTTCTGTGGTATTCACTCAGTTACCTATGTTTGTAATCTTGGTGTTGTCTTTGACTAATCTCTTTTCCCAAACTCATTTCTAACCAGTTACCAATTCCTGCCACCCATCTCCTTTCCCTTCCCACTGTCATCCTAGTACAGACTTTATCGTCTGTAAAAAACTATAGTAAAGAAGCCTTTTAACAGATTGGTCCAGCTCTGCTCTCTCCTGACTCCAATCTACTTCATTGTGAAATGGTAAACAGCAGCAAGAGAAGATTCTACAGCTGCCTGGGTTAGGGAAGATTGCTCTTGCAGTCTACAAAGCAGCAACTGGGATATATCCATGGCCCTCGGTTGTAGGAAGTAGTAGGATAGGCCTGGCAAGTGGTGGCTGCTACTACTACTAATGAATAATGATCACTCTTATGTTGCAGTATTTTAGTGTTTGCAAAGGACTTTATTTACACCATTTCATTTGGCCCTTATAACAAAGGTGCTCTTGTTAACCCCATTTTACAGAGGAGTAGACTAAAGCTCTGAGAAGTTAAATAGCTTGCTCAAGGTGATAGCTAACAAGTATGTCAGAAGCAGGATTTGAACTTTGCTCTCCCTAAAGGCAAGACCAGTACTCTGTGAGCTTTGAAGAGTCAGAATGGAGTGATGAGGGACAATGTGTAAATATTTAACGTGTTTGTCAGACCAAGAAGAAAGTGCCTGGGGACAGAACCTGGTGCGTGGGCATCCCGGATAGTGGTTATCCTGACTAGGATCATGTATTCTGTTTGTGTAAGTGTGTTAAGTGGGAGCAGCCTTCATGGAGCCTGATAGTTTGTGAAGCCTGTTGCTCCTGCTTGGGGATCCTGGGAGGAAGGGAGTGCTAATGGAGAACTGTCAGAGCGAGTACAAGCACTCATTTAGTCTCAGTGCTGATTCCCCGCTGAGTGAGTCAGCTGTTTTTGAACCAACATGCCTAGCTATTTCAAATGCTCAGTATTTGACTGGCACATTGAGTCCTGAATCAGTCCATTTGGAGCTCAGTGTGCTCAGAGGACCCAAAGCCAAGGAGAGTGTTTGTGGAGGACTGCAGAGTGCCTGTGTCCTTAACACAATTCACACTTTATAATGCAGTCGGAATAATTTTTCCTCTGTCTAGATGTGGTCACACCAATCCTTGCTCCACAAATCTTCTGGCATTCTCTGTGCTCTCTTTTGTTCAATTCAGACCCCTTTCCCTGACATTCAAGAATCTCAGTAATCTCATGCCAACTACCTTCTTCTCATTCTATGCTTCTGTTAAACCCGATGACATTCTGTGCCTCTCCTGATAGCTAATATTCATAGGCACTTTAAGACTGCAATGCATTTAACATTTTATCCTCACTACAACCCTGGGAAGTATATGTTATTGTGAGGGAAAAAACAAATATGTTTTGATTGGATCTTAAGAAAACCTCTTTTAGTCCTTTTCCATGCCAATATTATCCAAATGTAGATACTACTTTCATTTGAGTTATGATCCAGCTATTAGAATCCTAGAATTATAGAATTTTAGAGTTGGGAAGGTCCTCAGAGCTCACATAGACCCACTGACTCATTTTACAGATGAGAGGCTTGATGGTTTGCCAAAAGAAAGACACATAACTCGTTATTGGCCACTGTAAGAAAGAAGACCCTGTTACATCAGATAGAGAGACCCAGTGAGCTCCCTTTGTGTCCTCTCTGTGCCTATTAGCCTGACTCAGCTTCACAGGAGTGTACAGTGGAGAGGAGTCAAACTTGGCAAAATGCAATTGTAATGATGTGGTGAATATTCATCTACAATCTGCACTGACTGTCTACTGTGCATTAATGTTTTCAAGTCCAAGAAAAAGTCTTTTATGAAAACAAATGCAGACACCTCCTGTCACTCAGTTTGCCTCTGCTGTCCATCCTTGGAGAGAGTCTTGAGGACTCTCTCCAGCTCTCCCTATCTTTAACTGCTAAGCCTTTGGGCAGGCATCTCTACTACAGAATGGTCATTTAGGTAGCTGGGGATGTGGAACTGAAGATGCAACATCTGCTTTTTGGGAATTTGGGCCAATTTTCTAGCCAGCCAAATGAGATACAGGGAAAGAGAGTCAGCCATTTGACAAATGATGCTTCACACTGAGCTAGGGCTTTATCTGGATTAGGAACCCAGCTCTAAACAGCTCCCAAAGCTTGGCTGGGTTCTCAGACCACACTGCAGTATCAGTGCACCAAACGCGTGTCCTGCATACATTAGTTAACTACGATGAAAGTGGATCACTTATAAATTGGCTATTTTCTGGATGGGAAAATTAGACCTTGAGTATGAAAACAACATGCAGTTCTTGAAATGTACATACTAATTAGCCCTGTTAGGGACAACCAGAAACAATCATCTTTAGCAAAGAGGAAGACAATAGAGGTTGCTGGAGCACTGGATTCTTGGCTGAAGCAGTCTACTGGACCGTTACCAATGAAGAGACTTTGGGTTCTTTCTTTCTACCAGCTGGCTGCTTGCCCTGTTCCTGCAGCACTAAAGGAAAAATGCCACAGTCTGAGACTGTATAAAAAGCTGTACCTTCTTCTCTGTTCTATTTGATTGTTACACTAAAATCTGAGATAGGGGATTCTGCTACCACCAGGCGGCAATGTGCTCAAGTAGACTGATGGCCAGTGAATGCAAGATGAGTCACTAGCTCTTTCATGCAGATTTCCTAATCTTGGGCAAGTAACAGGGGAAATCATTGAATGCCAAAGATGGAAAAAGGCTTCTAGGGCAATTAGATGGTGCAATGGATAGCATGCTAGGCTTGGAGTTAGGAAGACTCATCTTCGTGAGTTCAAATCTGACTTCAAACACTTCCTAACTGTGTGACCCTAACTGTAAATCAGTTAACCCTATTTGCTTCACTTTCCTCATCTGTAAAAAAGCTGGAGAAGAAAATGGCAAACCACTCCACAGTCTTTGCCAGGAAAACCCCAAATAGAATCACAAGAAGTTGGACATGACTAAAATGACTCAACAACAACGACAAAAACCCAACCCACTCCTTGTGTAGATGAAAAGAAAATGAGGCTCAGAGAGAGATGAAGTGGTCTGCCCAAGGAGATGCAGAGTTGGGACTAGAATTTCCAATCCAGTGTGTAGGTTAGTGAAGAAAAAGCCCTGGATTCAGAGTTAGATAATCAGAGTTCCTATACAGGTTATTCTACTTATCATCATCATTATCATTTTCATCATCATCATCATCATCATCATTATTCAACCTCAGCTAAGCCACTTTAGTCCCTTTGAATTTCTGTTTATTCATCTGTAAAATAAGAGGGTTGGACCAGATAAATCTGAAGTTTCCTTCTAGCTCTAATAGTTCATGATTCATCTCATTTCATCATACTATACAGTGAAAATGCAGCGAATCAGAACCAGCAAAAACTGGGTTTTGGTACAATGTAGACAATACTGAAAGTGGAGTCAAATATGTGAACTGAAGTCTCAGCTCTAAAACTTGTCTACAGAGAGACAAACAGGCAAGTGTTGAACTTCAACTGAGAAAGATCTAGGTTCTAATCTCACCTATGGAATATACTGGTGGTGTGACCATGGGTAAGTAACTTAAATTCTCAGATTTTAGTTTCCTCATCTATAAAATAGGCATAACACTTGTATCAATGTCACAACATTCTTATGATTCTCAGATGAGCTAATCTATGTGTGTATGAGCACTTTTAACATTCATGATTCCATTCTGAATTGGCAACGAGAATATATGTATCAAGCCTATAGGTAGTAAACAGCTATGTTGTTCAGATATGGAAAAAATGATTTGCAAAATTTAAAGTGCTACATTAATTTCAGTTGTTATTACTGCATTGCATGACTGGGCAAACAACATCTCTGACTCAAAATTTTCTCATTTGCAAAATGGGAACAAAGTTATTGTTCAATCATGACTGACTCTTTTGAGGTTTTCTTGGTAAAGATACTGGAGCTGTTTGCCATTTCCTTCCCCAGCTCTAGGAAACTGAGGCAAACAGGGTTAAGTGACTTAGGGTCACACAATTAATAAGTATCTGAAACAAGGTGTGAACTCAGATCTTCCTGACTCCAGGTTCTGATGCTTTTCCACAGCATCATCTAATTGTCCATAAAATGGGGAGAATAATATGTACTGTTTATCTCTTGGAGTTGTTACAAGAAAAGTATTTTTAAAATTCTAAAGCAATAATATAAACATGAGCTATTATCATTATTTTGGACTCTGCTCTATCTTTTAGAAAATATCCTGGGGGAAATAAAGATTCAGACAAATATCTCACCTACAGCTGGTTCTACGTCAGGTGTTTTTTTACTTTAAAAAACTTTGTTATGACTAAATTTCAACATAATTAATTTCCTTTACAATCCTATGTACTTTATTTTAGACATTCAAAAATATTCTTCTGAGAAGGGGACCTATAGGTTTCACCAGACTGCCAAAGAGATTTATCACATAAAAGAGGTGAAGAGCTCCCAAAATATCATTGTCCAATGAATATGGATTTTCAGAGACTCTGCAAAGATCCTGAAACACCAGAGAAAGATTCATCTATATTTCCCAAACCATTCTTCCCAAGATGGAAAAGGAGACTTTTTAGAAAGGACTTATTTTAGAAAGATATTCAGCAAAAAGCAGTTGGGAACTTAAAAGATTCTAAACCCCCAGTTGACCAGAGAATCAAATCAAAGCCTCTCTGTCCCTGAGGATTCCAATTATGCTTTTCTGCTAGTTGTAAATAATGCTTCCCAGTATAGAAATAAGTGATCAATGGGGTGGAAAGACCAAATTCTTTAAAAGATGAGACATATGCTCCCCCAAAAATAAAAGGAAGCGGGATAGCATTTACATGTACATAAATACTTAGAGTAGCTCTTCTTTAGGTAGCCAAGAATTGCAAAGTAAGGTGGATTTTAGTGTGTAAGGTAGATTTTTGTCATTCTTTCCTAAAGTTTAGTTTACCAGGATCCATGGCCTTAACAATCTCTATTTCCCAGACTCATGACTTGTAAACACCCCCACCATGCTTGTGCAACATTATATAATGGCAAATAATATAAACATCTTTGGTTAAATTAAAACTGCGAGCACACAGTAGATATAATGGTGAGGTTATGTAAACTTGTGAGGCTATTGCTGGCAATATGCCTTCTTTTTTCCTGTTGCCCTATGAAGCAGATAGGCACTGGTCAGTGAGTGGGGAACACTTAGAGTTGAATGCAGAAGCTGGAATGCTGTGTGTGCCTTGATCAGGCTTGGGGGAATCTGCGCTTGCCTCACCTGACCCCCATTGAGACTTAAGGGGATTTAGGGGGAGTGCACAAGCTATGCCTGCCTTGATTGACCTCATTGAGATGTAAGGGTAGTTGCCCCCCCACTTCTTGCCAGCCCCTTTGAGGAGGGTGATTAGGGAATGATATAGGAGTTGGTGCTCCCATTATCAGCAAAGCCTTTGAGAAGACTAGACTAAAATAAAGATTGTTAACCTCTCTGAAGCCATTTTCCTGTTCTTCCTGTCTGACCAGATCAAGAGGGATCTATGCTAGCAGCCATCCTGTATGCTGGTGTTATCTGTCTTACACCTCCCTTTTAGGGAATGGAAATGGCTGAATTGTGATATATGAATATGCCATAAGAAAAGATGGACACTTTAAGAAGAAATTTCTGCAGACTTCGATGAGCTAAAGCAAAGTGAACAGAAGTAAGAGAAAAAATTACACAATGATAATAACATTACAGAGGAAAATCTTTGCAAGACTATAATATGCTAATCAATACAATGATAAACATGAAGCTACACATGCCACCCACCTCCTGACAGGTGATGGTCTTAAAATGTGTGTCTAATGTGGAAATATTTAGCTATATAGCAAGGGATTTGTTGTTTTTTTGATACATCTAATTTGTAGTTATATAGCAAGAGATTTGTTTTTCTTTCTCTTTTTTAAAATCTGCTCAGTGGGGTAAAGGGGGGTTTTGGGAGGGACAGAGAAGGCAGTGCCAATCAATAAAAGTGCCAAACAAATTACTAAAAACCAAGGCTGACATCTTGAAATCTGAATTAGTAGAATGTACAAATATCCAGTATAATCTATTTTCCTTCTTTTAACCATGCTGAACTTTCTTCATTGGCAATTCTAACAGAGAAGGCAGGGGTAAAAGTTTCATGGAAGAAAGTATGGAAACAACTGACTAAATGAAAATGGAATTATTTTTTCATTTCATTTATCCAGGATCTCTCTGTTCTAGCCCTCATTATCACTTTTCTCCTTTATCGCCTGCAGGTATTTAGGTTAGACCTGAGTGTTGACTGTAGGCACCAAAATTATTCAAAATTTGAATGCCAAGTTATATTTTGCACTTCTACCATTCTACAAGGAAAGAAATTGCCTCCATTGGATATTAATGAAGTACTCTCTAGACTGTCTGCCCTATTTTCTGGTCTGATTGCTTTGCAGGCAAATTGTCTTTTGCCACTATTTAAATTGCTTTCCTGATAGCTTTTATACAGGCCTTTTTGATTGTATGAATGGAATGCAAGCCCAAATGAGAGAGCTCTGCTTTGCCTTTATATATTCTCAGTGAAGAAAAATATTCTCCTTGCTGAGAAAAAAATGTATAGCTCACAACCAGCAAGAAAGAAAAAGGCACAGCTAGCAATTTCCTGAGGCTCTTTTTGTCTGTAGAGGAAGAGTGCTTCTAATGATACAGAAACAAAGAGACTAGAGGGCAACGTAAAAATGCACAATCTCTTACCCCAATAATCTGGCTGAATAAAAGTGCATAAAGGGGATTGACTGCACCATTCAGAGCTGCTCCGAAGGAACCCACTAGCATATAAGGCCATTCTGGACTGTTGTACTTCAGAATCCTTGTAATGGGTGCAGGTTCAACTTTTTCTTCAGAAAGATGATCCTTAAGGTAGAAAAAGGTTATGGTCATTATTACATCAGGTGGGCACTTGCAAGTGTCATATGTTGTACATATATATATATATATATATGTATGTATGTATGTATACACACACACACACTTAAGGAGTTACTGCTGGCTAAGACTTGCAGCAAGCAAAAATGATTACTAAGTTTATTAAACATGGTTCTGCTTATACTTTTAAAAAATAGTATTTTATTTTTCCAATTACTTGTAAAGACAATGTTTAGCATTCCAGTAAAAAAATCGAATTCCAAATTTTCTCCCTCCCTCCATAAAATAGTAACCAATTTGATGTAGATTACATATGTGCAATCATGTAAAACATATTTCCATATTTGTTACGTTGTGAAAGAAAAATACACCAAAAGGAAAAAAACAAGAAAAAATAAAGTGAAAATAGTATGCTTCTATCTGCATTCAGATTATGTCAGTTCTTTCTCTGTATGTGGATATCATTTTTCATCTTAGTTCTTTCAGATTGTCTGGATCATTTTATTGCTGAGAATAGCTGTTAATCACAGTGAATCATGACACAATGTTTCTGTTACTATGTATGATGTTCTTATGATTATGCTTGCTTCACTTTACTTTGTTCAGTTAAGTCTTTCCAGGTTTTTCTGAAATCCATCTATTGGTCACTTCTTACAGCACAATAGTATTCCACTATAATCATACACCACAATGTATTCAGCCATTCCCCAACTGATAGGCACTCCCTCAATTTCTAATTCTTTGCCACCACAAAAAGAGCTGCTATAAATATGTTTGTTCATGTAGGTCCTTTTCCCTTTCTAAAGATCTCTTTGGGATACAGACTTAGTAGCGTTATTGCCGGGTCAAAAGATATACACAGTTTGGTTGTGTTCCAGATTGGTGTCCAGAATGGTTCTATCAGTTCACAACTTCATCAACAATGCATTAGTGTACCAACTTTCCCACATCCTCTCCAACACTTATTATTTTCCTTTTCTGTCATATTATTCAATCTGATAGATGTGAAGTGGTACCTCAGAGTTGTTTTAATCTGCATTTTTCTAATCTAATCTAATCTCTAATTAATAGTGATTTGGAGAATTTTTTTCATATGACTATAGATAACTTTGATTTCTTCATCTGTAAACTGCCCGTTCATTTCCTTTGACCATTTATCAATTGGAGAATGACTTGTATTCTTATAAATTTGACTCAGTTCTCTATATATTTGAGAAATTAGTATGCTTATACTCCTAATTGAAAGATTAAGACTTAGCTATATATTTTAAGGAAGAGATGTTTTCATTTAACTACTAATGCTCATAATTAAATGACTGCATGTTCGAATTCCTCCATCTCATATTTCTTAACTAGGTCTAGGGTTTAGCCATTACTTTAATATACTTATGCCTTTCACCAGATATTGGATATCAGGGTTATAAGTGATTCCTTCATAATAGAATCAGTATCTATAAAACTCCAGTTTGCTCACTGTTGAATCATGACTTTACTCCTGGAAAAGTGAGGGAGGGAATAAGCATTTATAAGTCACCTACCGTGTACCAGGCACTATGTTAAGCAATTTACAAATATTATCTCATATTCCCATTAGATCTTTCATCAGTTACATGTAACATAAAAATGTAGGCAGCATGTTAATTTACCTATAAATTTAATGAAATACTTTAAAACAAATATCCTTTGTCTATACTAAATGAACTATAACTATCAATCAGTATTCATTCTTTCATAAACAACGATTCAGTGAATTTTGTTTCATAAATATAATGCCAGATGAAAATAGGGAAATATTTTCTAATAATTTTATACATGACCCTCTCATTTAGCAAGTCAAATTCCCAAATTAGCATATAGAAAACTAGTTCACTTAATTAGACCCACAGTTTAAGTGTAATAAAGGAAGACAATTTAGGCTAAAGGTATTATTATTGCATCCACTCATGTTATCTCACTTTTTAATTTTTTTCCTCACCTTTTGTATTTTTCTGCTGTTCATTTTCTTACATGAACTTTCTTCTTGTTCAACTATTCCACCTCAGAATTATCTACCATGTTGATTTGTGCTGATTATTGTACTATGCCAAATGATTGTCTGATACTTGCCTCCCGGATCATTGGGCAGCTAGGTGGTGCAGTGGATGGAGCACCAATGCAGGAGTCAGGAGGACCTGAGTTCAAATCTCACCTCAGACACTTGACACTCACTAGCTGTATGACCTTGGGCAAGTCACTTAACCCCAGTTGTCTCATCCTGGGTCATCTCTAGCCATCCTGATGAATATCTGGTCACTGGATTCAGATGGCTCTGGAGAAGTGAGGCTGGTGACCTGCACAGCCCTCCCTCACTCAAAGTCAAGTGCGAGTCATGTCATCATTTTTCTGAGGGCATGGTCTTCTTTGGCAATGAAGGACGAACACACTGGATCGTAGAATAACCAGCAGTTTGTTGGGGGTGGGAGGATCAGCAATATTCTTATCCTCATTGGCATTAGCCAGGATCTCATCAATCTCTATTAGTATTATTCTGGATCTCCCATTAGCCTAACATGATGCTGATTTCCTTAGAGTTCTAAGAAATTCATGAAACTGAACATGTCTCTGGACTAGGAATTCCTTTTTTTGAAGGGAAAGGGGGGAGACTGGGTCTCTCTATCTCATGTAGCCTGAAAGTGCAATGTCTACTAGTGGGTTTGATCCCATTACTGATCAGCATGGATTTTTTGAACTGTCCATTTCTGAACTGAACTGGTTTATTCCCCTTTAGTCAGCCTAGTGACTCCCCCCGTCCCAGGGACTCACCTTATTGACAGTGGTCTTAGTATGGACACAGTATCAGCTTTGGTCCTACTGTGTCTCAGAATTCTTGAGCTCAAGAAATCTACCAGTCACAATCTCCCCAGTTATAAGAATTAGAGACATGTACCACCTTGTAAGATCAGAGGTTGTGGTCTTGTGACCTTATTTTTAAAAATATTTTTATAACTTTTTTAATATAATGGATTTCCTTAGCAATCCTATGAATTTTATTTCATAAGTTTAAAAACACTCTTCAAAGAAAGGGTCTATAAACTTCACTAAATTGCCAAAGGACTCCATGATGAACTCAGAAAAGATTGACTACCTCCTCCCATCACAAGCAAGAACAGCTAACTCCAAAGATAACGCAAAAGATTATTTTAGCAAATTGCTCTGACTCATACCCCCTAGAGATATTAGAAGGAATCCATGTAAATGATTTTGTATAATGTCCTTTTTACCACCTAGAAATAGGGTGTAAAAGTCTTCATCAAGTAAATATATGAGCTAGTGAGTTTGTCATGCAACAAGAATGAAAGAAAAGAAGACAGCTAATATCATAACTTTGTAACTTCAGATAGTAAAAGAAACAAAGAAAGATATCAAATATGTTGGGTGATTCTTTTATAGAGGACTTCCAGAAAGAAATGGTAACACCCAAATGAGACTATAAAGCCAGATTATGATCAGCATTTCTGGAGGGAGTACCAGAGATCACATTCATCAAAGCATCATATCCTTTCCCCCTCCCTCTTTCCTCCCTTGTGATGTAAGTACAACTGAAAAGGAAATTAACCTAAAACATGAACTAAAAGAGGAGGAAAAACAAAGAAATGGATGATAATTTTTAAAACAATAGAAAAGTAGCCCTCTCCCCCCATTTCAGAAATTTTATTGAATTTCATTGTTGATACATAAGAGAACAATGTGAAGAAAATGCAATTATACAGAAAGTACATTTTGAGGAATGACACAAAGGAAGTTCATTCTGATCTCTGAATTCTCACAGACTGAAATAACAGGAAGAGGGGGAAAAACCACCCACAGACTGGGGTAAAAATTCCATCATAAGAATTTCTTAGGAATTTTATTATCTTAGACAGTCTGATTAAATCTAATTTTTCCCCTTTATTTCCATTTTTGAAGATCAGGTAAAAGTGGAGTTCTTTTCCTAGTCTCCATGCTAAGCTCCACAGATCAGATATAGACTCTTTCTACATAAGTTGTTACTCGTTCCAGCCCCTAAACGTTTTCTTCTTTGTCTATGATCAATATTTCTCATACACCTCTATTTATAGATAATAATAATACACCTCTATTTTCTTGGAGTGTTTTCTTGGTTCTCAAATCCCATCATCAACTCTTCTTTTTCTATAAACAAATCTGAACAAAGTTCAACACTTCTTTATTGATTTCTATTATTGATTGTGTTCTGCCTATGAAAGGTCTTTAATTCTACTCTGAGTCCTTTCATAGGCTCTTTTCCAAAGTCCACCATTTTTGACAGTTCCAAAGGTATATTATATACCCATTGTCAGCCTTTACTATTGGTCAACATAGTGATGCCTGGTTGTTCCAAAAACACTTATATAAGTTTTTAACATTCGTTATTTTCTCTGATAGCATCTATCAATCCTCTTTCTCTTTTTGAAAGAAGAAGCATCAAACCTTCCAGAGAGTTCTGTATTGGTCTTTTTGTTTGTTTTAATTTTTGATTAGGATACTTTGCAAATTTGTCATATATGAACTATTTTATAGTTCCATTTCATATGTTCAGAGGGTATTGCAAGTGTTAAATGCATTAAATTTACTCTTCCTATTGAGGTTTGAGTTTAGGATACTAACAAGGCTCATGACGTATAGTTTCAGATTTCTCCTTGGTAGTTCTATGTGTGGTGTGTACTGCCAAGGCATGTGTGAGGATAGTCTGCATTCATTGCTTCAGTTTGATCTCTTTTCAAACTCAAATGTTTAGCCTCCACTTTTCCTAAGAATTTTATGCTTATCAAGCCCATATGACATTTTGTTATCATTGAAGAAAAATTCTGTGAGAGAGAAGCACTTAATATATGTGTTTTTTAATTTTCGTATAGATTTATGTAACTTTTATCCATGTACATCAAGTTATTAGTAAAAATAGTATTACTCCCTTTTTAAACTTTGAAGCCATTCTCAACTCTATTTGGGAGCAATGATGATGGATCTAAGACAAGGTGAAATATAAGGGGCTTAAAATGTCTTTCTGTAAGATGTCTATTTCTATCAACTGTTCTTGACATTATTGTATTGGTGGCACATACCAAATAGCGAAAACTATACCATGTGGATATCATATACTCTAGATGTCTCACTATACTTGGATCTATTATATACATACAAATATATATATATGTATATGTATACATATTTGTGATAATAAAAGCAAAAAAAATCTTGTGGTAGTATAGCATAGCCACTGCTTCATCAGTAATTACCTAATTAATGATAAGTTGCTTGTTAAGCCCCTAGGGCCTTTTAGCACATCCTTTTTTGTTCTTCAACCAATATATTGTTTTTCTTTGAAGGATTTGTAGGCTTTTTGGTACTTCGATCTATGAATTGCTTGGATAAAATACAAAATATATAATTGGTCAGTAATATTCTCATCTTTTAGTACTAGATATGTTTCTTATCTTCTAGCAGAATATGTATGATATTTTCTGTTAAGAAAAGTGGAATCAGGTTTCTATCTGAGAATAAGTTTGTAAAGTCCTTTCTAGTAATTCATGTATCACTGTGAAATGTGCAAGTTGATAATGATGGATCTTCTTCAGACTCAGTATTTTCTAGTTTTATAAATAGACAACCTAGGGCTCTAATCACATCCTTTTATGTAGTCGTTCATTTTATTGATGGTTCATAAACTTTCTGTTTTTGTTTGATCCTATTTGTGCTTTGGTTGTATTAGACTTTTTATGACCATTTAGAGTCTCTCTCCTTCTCCCACATTGACCGCATCATCTGAAAGGTCTAGTAAGAGAAACTACATTCATCTTGGAAGAGAGAAATACCAAGGACAAAAATGAGTAAACATAAACACAGATGGATACAGGAGGATACCTACCAGAGGGAAGAAACAATTTCAGGGACTGTAACCTCTCTGTGGTGGAGGCAATGCTAGCTATGGACTCTGGAAAGGCAACAATCCTCAGAGCCCAGCAGAGAGCTACACCCAAGGAAAACTTAATGAGCATGTCACAAAGGGAGAAAAGGACTCTCATTGCCTTGCAACATACCTTCCTGACACATATATTCTCTACATTTGTGCCTCAGAGTCTTTATATTTAAGTTTGAACACATTCTTCCTAGGGACTTTGTGCATGCAAGAGAAAAGTATAGCTTACCTTTGAGCAGAGTGTTTTGTACCAATTTTTTTTAGTATATCTACTCAGTAAATGTCATTTGCTAAAAGTCGATTGAGGGTATTAATTGATTATCCAAAGGAATCACACTGGTGGGGGCTC
Source organism: Bettongia penicillata ogilbyi (assembly GCA_023548195.1). Lineage (NCBI taxonomy): Eukaryota > Metazoa > Chordata > Mammalia > Diprotodontia > Potoroidae > Bettongia > Bettongia penicillata. Next base: position 1,848,881 of record JAJHZJ010000174.1, read on the forward strand.
ATGAAAGATGTGGCCTCTCAGGGTTGTCCTGAGAACATTGAGAGAGTCATAAACCACAAGCTTCTTAGGGTGAGACTTGGTCTACCAATTTTAAGTGCAAGTTGATAAAGTGTCTCCAGAGAGGTGCTATACTTTCTTTCAAATATTATGAGAGAATGTATTCTCCCACGTGCCTTCATAAGAATTCATGATGGCTATGGCAAACTCCAGCTTTTCTGAATTAGTATGGTTTGGTACAGTTGACCTATTAGCTGGATTTATGCTGTCAAATATAAAGGAGCTTTTCAAAATTGCACCTAAGCATTCCCATTTCCTCTGCACTAATTTGAGATGTTGATATTAATTTTGTTGTTTGTTTCATTGTTAGATAGAATTTCTGGCAATTATGTGAAGTAGAGATTTTTAATGAACTGAGATTCTTCAACTTCCAAGTTTAATAGTAGCTCAATTTTAGCTCTTATTTCATCTCACCTGGATTTAGGGAAGATATTGTTTCTTACAATTGCCCTCAGTTGTCTTTAATATAGTGCTGTGACTTGGAGCTGTTGTATTTTTAACAAAAACAAATTTATAACAGATAAGATCTATTTTTAATTTTTTCAACATAGTACTAGAGAATAAGGACAACTAGCTGGTGTAGTGGATAGAGCATTGGACTTAGAAACAAGAAGACTCATGAGTTCAAATCTGTCCTTAGACACTTACTAATAGCTGTGTGATCTGGGGCAACTCCCTTAACCTTATTTACCTCAGTTTCCTCATTTCTAAAATGAGTTGGAGAAGGAAATGGCAAACCATTCTAGCATCCCTGCCAAGCAAACCCCAAATGGAGTCATGAAGAGTTGAACACTACTGAAACAACTGAACTGGGGCGTAATGAAAGCATTCATATCTCCGATCCACTTTTTGTTCACTAATGGTTTGCTTGTTTTAGTCAAGTTATCTATGCTGGAACATTTCCAATAGATGGGATATTGGTATTTCTAGTTTGTTCTGATGGATATTGTCTTCTTGCAGCACCAGAATGCAATAGGGAGTTGCTCATGCTGCTTTCTTTCATGTTAAGCTGATCATCAGAACAGTTTCAAGCAGAACCAGCCAAATAGCTTTATCCCCTACTCTCACCCCACCTCATATGATGGGCTATTCCTTTGACTTTTAGCAGTGGTTGTATCCTACTGATTGGTATCACCAAAGACCAATTCATCAGCTTTTCAGGCTTCACATCTACTGTAGATGTCACCCTTGTACATTATTTTAACTGGCATTGTTCTGCTTTGCCACCTGCTATCTCCTTCTGCTCCTCCCCTTATAATTATAACATAGAACTGCAGCACCTTTACTATTGTTTTACATACTCAACAGTGGTTTATATTCCATGTTCTTATTTAAGAATGTAGATTAATGAAATGCCTTAAATTTCTATCTTTCTAAAAAAATACCCAAGAATCTAAAATAACTAAACTCAGTTTCTTTTTACTAATATGACTTTTAATTTTTTTTCCTTTAGCATCAGTGACCTTCAGTAGAATAAAAGGATATCTATCCCCATAGTTGACAGTCAGGTGATGTTGATTATATCTTTGTTTTGTCCAGGAATAAATTCTCATTTTATTTTAAAGCTCTAGATATTTCTAAATACAAATGGATAAGAACCTCATTTGCCACTGACAAATATAATGCAACTGACCTTGTTCTTCCTACCTTTTCTATTATTTCAAGAGGTACCATCATCCTCCAGTCACCCAGGCTCACAACCTCAGGGTCATCCTCAACTTTTCCATTTCTCACCCTACTTAGCCAGTTAGTTACCGAGTCCTCTCCTTTTTACCTTTACAACATCTCTCATAAACCTGTTCTCCTCTAATACTGTCACCCTCTAATTCCTGGATTATTCCAATAGTATGCTAGTTGGTCCCTCTGCCTCAAATCTCTCCCCACTCCCTTCTATCTATTAGACCGATCTACCTAAAGTACAGATCTGACCATGGCTGTACCTTGAGGCTCTACTGTGAAATCTACAGACTTCAAAAATTAAGGATGTTTTTTTTTTCTTTTCGAATGGGCCAACTGCTTAAAAAGTTAATTTGGAAAAACCATTAAAAAGGCAAAAATTGGAACTAGATTTTCTTTAAGAATTTGTGTTTTGACTTTGTTCAGATGTTAATATCTTTCTTCTTTGCATAATTCTTTGAGACTCGATTAAATGACAATGATTGTCAATGGGAGTGTCATAGTCACCATACAAGAATCCAGGACTGAAAGATATACAATATCTAGAATGAGTAATACTATATGATTCTCATAAACATTTTCTCTCACAATTAATCATCCTCCTTTATTACAAGAAAACTGAGATCTATAACCATACTCAAACCTTCCTAGACGTTGAATAACCCTCTATTTGTAAAATGACTCTGCATTAAGTCAAAGTTTATGCTACTTCTCACTCCATCTTTTGTATGTAAATCACACTGTAATTCACTCCATACTTCATAATGGATCACAAATGTTCACAATTACTCAAAGCAGATTCTAAATTCCTGTAACCAAAATGGAATCTGAAATTAAAAAAAAATGCTAACTGGATGGTTATCTTACAAAACAAAAAGTCTTGAATTCTGTTGGTACTTAAAATTATAGTATTTTATTGTTTCTTTTCTAACTTGCCTTTTAAAAATAGTATAGAAGAGTTTTGTTCTCATACTACAGTAAGATTAAGTTTAAACAATGTCCGTAAAACCCAGTATTTGCTGTATTACAAAGAAATTTATACATATGTGTAGATTCATTTTGTGTATCTTTAATCTTTTGTGCCATGACTTTTGTGCTTTATCATTTGTTTTAAATTTCTCCAAAAACTGGAAAATTGTGTATGTTTAAAGAAAAAGTTTCATGAAACAGAATCAAAGTTGCAAAGTTGGAAGGGATCTTAGAAAGCACTGCATTCAAGCCTTTATTTTACAGATTAGGACATAGCATCACAGAGCTACCAAGAATTTGAAATTAGGTCTTCTTGAATCCAAATTCAGTGTCCTTTTCACTATAGTGTTCTATAAATGATGTTAATTCAGGTTCCATATATTTGGAATGTATTTTCATTTGGACAGAGTTTAGGTTCAAGTTTACCTTTGTTTAGCAATGCCTTTCTTCATACTTATGTAAATTATGTGGAGAAGAAGTGTAAATGTTTATAAACATGACTGTAGGGGCGTATTTTAAACCATAAGAGAAGAGGATGTTTTCCAGCATTCTCAAGTATTATAGAAGCACAATTCCATATCAGTAATTAATTTACTAATTACGAGTAATCCTCATTGATTCATTAAAGTCCCCTACAAACCTCTATTACATAATGCTTTATTCATCTAGTTGTCATTACCATTAAGTACTTTAAAACAGTGAAAATTCTGACATGTTACTACGTTAGCATAACTTTTCCCTAATTAGTCTGAGTTTAAGCAATTTACTGTAGAAACCCCCAATAAATTCATGTGCTTAGGATTAAATGGTGTGGGTTATATCTGAATGGTGTGGGTTATATTTATCCTCAATTTTCCCCATGCATATTTATATCTGACCTTGATGTCTTCTTCGTAAACAGATATATTGTCTAAAGCAGGTAATGGCGGTTGCTGTATCAGGTTCGAAAGCTGAGACTTGGAACGCTGGCGTAGGGAAGCTCTGAAAACAGAAGGATGAAAGAGACGTAAGTGTCCCTGACAGGTTGGAACAAACTCCCCTTCAACGTAGGTTTACACCACAAGCATGAACTGAAAAAAAATATTTAATCCACAAATATTTTAATCCAGCATTACTAACAAAGGGCTTCCTGGTAAGATTTGTGATAGAGCTGGCAATAAAGTGATCACCCTAGGATACAGGCATTCACTTGAACAACCAGAAAGGGAGAAGCGACCCGCTAGCTGATTGCTGAAAAGAAGAATCAGAGAATCATAAATGGTTAATGCTGGGAGGAACCTTGGTGTGCCCAGAGGATGAAGCTACTGCCTAAAAGTAACACAGCCTTGGTGGTCAGAGGTTCAAATGAATACAATCAAGACATTCCCACTTCTCTCCATCAAGACAAAGCTATTCATGCCTTTAACATTCACCTCCCTTCAGTCCACATACAACTTTCCATGACTCCTTATACTTATGCTGAATTTAGACTCCTAAGACCTGGAAATCAATGTGTCAACTTGAGAACATTCCCCTTAGCTTCAGTTTCCTCATCTGTAAAATGGGGATAAAAATATATAAACCACTTAGTCCAAATGATTATTATAAGGGAAGTGCTTTGTGAACCTTGAACTAAGATGGTTTTTAAAAAATTGTAAATGTTATTGTCATTCATTGTAACCTAGAACTCTAATCTGCTTTAGGACCTCAAATGACAGAGCCAGTCTCACCATCTTTGGATCTGAAGGATGGGTTTATAAATAGCATATGTACAGCTGGTAGAATACTTGTACACACACTCTCTCAGATACTAGTAGACATGATATCCTCAATTTTTTTCATTGGATTCCATATTTAGAGTTGAAAGGGGCCCTAGAGGTCACTTATTTTCAACCCCTTCACTTTACTGATAAGGAAAATGAAACCCAGAGGGTTTATCTGAATAGTCCAAGATCCTCTAACTGATTTAAGGACAGAGCCAGGTTTCAAACTCAAATGTTCTGTCTCAATTCACTTTCCATTAATTATGATGCCTTCACATAGATTTTAAGATTTTAAAAAGTGAAATCTTACATATTATCTCAGCCCAGGAAATCAGTTCTTCCCAGAAGTTTAGAATGAATCAGAGTGGGCCTAGGTGCTTGGACAAGAATTTTCTTATACTCAAGAGAACAAAGGGAGACAATGGGGCTTATTTTTTATTTTTATCTATCTATTTATCTGCCTAACCTATTCATTTATTTATTTATTTATTTTACAAATCTAGGGTAAGCAGACCTCAAGCATTTATACCTATCATTTATAGATCCTACAAGCATAAACATAGAGATTGGTAAAAATCAGGGGTTGCACCTATGGATTAATTTATCAGTCATTCTAGATATTTCTTTGCATGATTCCCCTCTTTCCTGGCATGGTACAACCAGATTGCATCACCTGATTTTCTCTGTATAAACACCTTCATGGGTGTGGTGCAGGCTGGTACCCTGGGGCAACATTGTGCAGATTCTCCACACCACACCAAACATTAAGGATCACTCTGTGCATTGAATATTTTAGTAAAATTGAACCAAAGATCTTATCCGACCAATGCAGAACTAGCTGGGGTCAAAGCAAGTTCACAAAGTTGGCCCCAGATGCTCTTTCCTATTGGTCTGTCATGATGCCATGCTCATCTTCCCTCTTATTCTTAGATTCCCTAGCATTGAGATCCCTTTTTAGATAACATAGATAGAGTCATTTTCTCCATAACAAAGAAGTGACATACAAGACAGGTAAGTTTCAACCTGGAGAATGTAGAAGATATGTCTGGGTAGTCATGGCAGCAGTGCAGGATGCTAGACTAGAAACAGAAAGCCCAATTAAGAGGTATTGCAATGGAGCAGGTAAGAGGTCATAAGCATCTATACTAAGGGTAGAGGCTGTGTGAGTAGAGAGGAGAGTATGAACATAGAAGTGTGGTCAAAGACCAAACTGACAATATCCCTCTCCTTGGAAATTTATAATGGCTCCATATCATATCTCACACCAGATGAAACTGTGAGTTTCAAGGACTCTTCTTAAATGTATCGATGAGTGCCTTATTTGTTTATAGAACACTAATTTCAGGGGACGCGATAGAATTCACATACCTAACATTCTACTAGGGAAGGACTTAAGTACTGCAGAGATTAATCTAATCTTTTAGCACAAAATTTTTGGTAAGAGGCAAGATGATACAATGGAAAGAGAACTGGCTCTTGAGTCAGAGGTTCTGGGTGCAGATCTGGTCTTTGATATTACTTATGTGACCTTGTGAAAGTCTCTTAACCTCCTCAGTGCCTCATTTTATACATCTATAAAATGGAAATTTTGGACTGGACAACCTCTAAGGTCTTTTTCAGCCACCAGTTTAGTCCTTCTCACTCATTTCAGTTAATCTTTTCTACCAAAGAGTAGAGGTTCCTTTCCTGCGTATACATCTCTCTGCAGGCATCTCTCTGTGGTCATTGAAAAGACTGTCGTTTTTAGAACTCCTCAAATAGAAAAGGTATATTCTAGAATATGATTAATTAATACAAATGATAAATATTGAGCAGACAATTTGGAAGGTTTATTGTGACTTTCATTGGGAAAATTCAAACTAGCACCTAAAAGTTTGTTTTAAAAAATCCCACTTCCTTATTTCTATCATCCTAGACTACTCTGGTTATGAATGCTTAACCTGGGAGTGAAAATAGCATCCAGATTATTTTCTTTGTTAGGAAAGATAGGCTGGTATCTTCATCACATTTATGATCTATAATTTTCATTGAGAAACAATGTGAGCTAGGGAGCAGGGAGCCAGACTCAGAGTTAGGAAAACAGCTTCCAGTCTTGTCTCTGGAACCTAATGACCATGACCTTAACAGGCCCATTGGTTCTTGGCGCCCTAGGTGACTCTTCATTAAGGAGATCAGTTGCACAATAGATGATGATCTGCATTTTTAAGGGGAGTCTCCTCACCAATGACATGAAAGGTCTAGAGCAACAAATTTTAAAAAATCCCATTCAGGACCATTCCATTGGAATCAATAATATATGTATTTAAGAGTAAGATCGCTGTTTGTTGTTTAGTCATGCCCCACTCTTGGCAACGTCATGTGGGATTGTCTTGGTTTCAGTTTCTTTATCTGAAAACATGGAGCTGGTAATACTTGCTCTGTCTTAGAGCACTGTTGTGATGAGAACATTTTATAATATCATATAAATGTTATTCAAATGTGAGTTCTCCAGAAAGCAACCCACGTATTTGATGATCAAGGAATGGCTGAACAAATTATAGCATATTATTATAATGAAAAATTATTGTACCATAAGAAAAGATATATATGAAGGATACAGATGATGGGGCGCTTGGGCCCTGGCCCTAAGATCATGTTTCTGAAAGCTTCCCAATTTCTCAGTAGGCCCTTGTCCTGTGAAAAAATTTTCTCTTGTTGCAGCACACATTCTATTATCAGAACAGAGAGAGGGGTGCCTGGCCCAAGGACTCTTCCTCCCGCCAGATCCCCAAGGTCCATGCCTCTGACAATTCCCTCAATATCAGGTATACTCCTTATATTTTCCCATCCATAGCTCCCAAAGACACCTGGACCCTGAGATTCCCTAAATAGTATCCCTTGCATTCCCTTCCCATGCCCCTTTTCCATATAAATCCCAGCACCATCCTCAGTCTCTTGCAGTTTCCCATAAGGACCTTTGCCCCATTTTGCTAAAGTATTACAATAAACTCTATACCACTTGATTAAGAGAAGGCTTGAGTGTGTGAATTCATCTAGCAACTTTGCTTTGGCATTCTTGGGGTCCTAGTACCCCAAAATCTCATCAAAAAGAAATGTAGGAAGACTCAAATGAAATGATACAAAGTGAAGAAAGTAGAATTAGAACAACAATGTCCAGGATGTCCCAAAAGTCTTAGTGTAGTTTTAAACAAAGATATTAAAACTTTAAACTGCACTAAGAATTTTGGGACACCATATACACACTAACCGCAACTATTTTTTTTTAAGTATCAATATCTGAAAAATGCAGAAATAAAGAGAAATGAGAAGAAGATAAAGCAGTAAAGATTTTTTGTTATTGTATTAAAGTTAAAATACATAGCAAAACTATTTTGTAATTTGTAACTTTTAGCTTATATATGGAATTTCATTTTGCTTGAACGATTTTGTTGCTTGTTGCTAAGTTTAAGATAAAATGTAAGCTATCATTATCAAAACTTTAACATATATGGTAACAAAAAACTGCAAATACTGAGCAGTGAGTAGTTTTCAGGACTCAATATTTTTTATAACTTTCACTCTTAAAAGTCCTTCAAGTTAAGTGAACGTTTTGTGGGAAGGTGACTTGCTTCTAAAAAGAGGTATCTTCAAAATGAAAAAAAGAAAGAAAGAAAATCTTGCTACAAAGAAAAGCAAACATGGTCAGAATGCTGAGTGAGTTGGTATTTGAACTCGGTTTTAGCGAGAATATTTTTACCAGAGCCTCTTGAAACTTTTTCATTAAACAATTCACAACTGGAATGAGACATTCCTATAAGTGAGCATCTTCTCAGGGCACAGACTTTAATTAAATGTCCTAGAAATAGTGCAGACAATGGGAGAGATATGCCCTCGTATTTCATTAACTGTGCTGTTAGAGTCCAATCGTAACTCAAAAGAAAATCCTTAGTGGTAGTATATTGATAACAAATAAAGCCTGACTGAATTGTTTATATTTACATCTTTATTATTATGTGAGCAATTAGATTTAAAATTATATTTAAAATTTAATTATATTTATTATATTATATTTAAAATTCTAATTTAAGGTTCAAGTTCAGAGTTTGTAATTTTCCCAGTAAAAACACAGAACTATACCACTAGAGTAAACACTGATATTTATTAACCAAGGAAATAATGAATTGTTCAACAGATCTTTGGAAAACCTATCTCAAATGCATCACAAAATACATGGCTCATTTAATTCAGTAAAAAACACTGTAGGATGTCTGGTGGGTTACTCTGGCAACAGATTTTTTTTTAATTTACATGCATTTTATCAGAGCACGGTGCTACTAAGGAAAAATTGATGGGTTTGATTTTGAAGGTAAAATTATATAACAATGATTTGGTGGGGGGGACAAAATACTAAAGACAACCACTTTTCTATTTATCAACTTTATAGGCTCAACAAATGATTCTTTGATCAATTATCACATGCCTACTACCTACCCCTACACAGGATGAAGAATGTTTCATTTCTTGTGTCTGAGAACACCCTTCTCCCATTAAGGCTCAGTTCAAATAGTGCCTCTAATAAGGCATCTTTCCTAATCCTCCTCCTCTCTCTCTCTCATTCTCCAAATAACAGAAATTACTCTGTATTTACTTATCAACCTATACACTATTTCGTGCCCTCCACCTTCCCTATCACCACAGAAGCTCCTTGAGAACAGAGATTTTCTCATTTCTGTCATATCCTGGGAGCCTGGCACAATGCCTGATATTCTTATTATAGGTGTTTCAGGAACACTTTTAGAATTGAACTGTCAGAGAAGCCTTCAATTAGGTTGAGGAGGAAGTCAACACAGACACAATCCATCTATTTGCTGATTATTGATGGATGTGTACTGTGACATATATGCATTCAGGATCCTCCTTAAAATTGTGTTAACTGATACGTGATCTTCAGAAATACACCGGTGGAGAACGCAGCTTTAGAAAAACATGGAAAAGTTTTGAAAATCATAAATTGCACTGTGTGGTGTAGGCTTACCGTAGACTGTCCCGGTAACTTCCCCTTTGGAAAGTCTGCTTTCTCTCAAGTCTAGCTTCTTCAGGCACATCATCTCCTGTACAAGACAACATAAATAACCTCTCAGCACTGGTAAAAATGAAATAGATGATAAAGAGAACCATTTGTTTCCATGTCAAAAAAATGGCAACTGCAATATACACGTTTGTTCAGTGTAGATAATATTTACTACCACCATTGGGAAAAATAAGGCTTGTCACCCACAGAGCACCATAGAACCTTGGAAGGACTTCACAGGAATGACAGACAGTGGTAAACAAAGCCAATTCAGAACAAGAGAGCCATGCAGGTGAAACTTAATGGACACATAATTGACTCTGTAAAGCACAGTATGAAGGGGGAACATTTGTATTTACTTGATTAAAAAAAAACTTTTAGGAAGGAAGGAAACAGATGATTGCTAAACACTTTCTATGTGCTCAGCACTGCATTAAGCACTTTGCATATATTATCTTGTTAGATTCTCATTACAACCCTGGGAGGTAGGTGTTATTATTCTCTGCTATAGTTGAGGAAACTGAGGCAGACAGGGGTTAAGTATCTTGCCCAGAGTCATACAGGTAGTAGGTGTCTGAGGTCCGATTTGAACTTAGGTCTTACTAACTCCAGGCCCCACGTTCCATCCACCTTGCCATCTACCTGCCCCCGCAAAAAACACAAAACCAAAAATAAAACATACCTATACACACAAATACATACACATACACACACATACACACACATGCCCCTTAGAGATCCCCCAGCTTTTAATATCTCTGCTTCCCTGCATATATTTCCTAGATATACCTGAGAGTCACCCTTTATCCATTTACAATCCCATTTCACAAAAGTAAGGAAAAAGGACACTTGCCTTCCACTGGCTTTTTATTTAAACTTTGGTCTCCTTGACTTTGCAAAGTCACCAGAGTAAAGTAAACACCTTTCCTGTTCAGCAGTTCCTCATGGGTGCCCCTCTCCACAGCCTTTCCAAGTTCAAATCCAATGATGACATCTGCAGCTCGGATAGTAGACATCCGGTGGGCTACTGAGATTGTGGTACGTCCTTGCTGGACCTGTGAGAAAGGATGAATAACTAATTTTTTCTTTATTAAAAATTAATTTTACTTTTTTTCAATGACCAGAAACTAATTTTCTCTTCCTCTCATCCTCTCCCACCAAACTAAAACGATCTTTATGAGAAATATGTATAATGAGGATAAACAAATTTTTCCATTGGCTATGTCCAAACACACGTGTCTCATTCTGTACTCGGTGTCCATCATCTCTCTGTCAAGAAGTGGGTTGCTTCTCAATGGTTTTCTAGAATCCTTACTGGTCATTATGCTTATCAGAATAGGGCAGTATTTTAATGATAGGAAATTGAATAAGACCAGGGAACTCTCAGTCAAAGTCTCTCCTCATTTCCTTAGAATTCTTTAGCAGATCAGAAGCTTGCTGTATAGGAACACTGATAAACAACTAACTGTGCATTAATCCAGGATTGGTTTGTGCCATCCCACTTTCTGATAGTCAAAAAGGAATCTCTCTTTAGTACCTGACTCCGATCTAGAACTGAGAATGGCAAAAAAAATATTTTTCAAACACTTTAAGTCCTCTAAGTTATTTCAAGAAAGCCTACGTATTTATGCATTACATTCAGAGCTATCCATCTTTTCTTTGCTCCCTTCAAGTTGTCTTTTGTTCTCTGCTGTGCACTTTCCCCCCTCCTTCCCCCAAAAGGCTACAATTAAGCGTGGATATATAAATATGTATGTATTTATATACACATGTACAGATACATATACACATGCCCATATACATATATGCATACATGCATGCACTTAAATACACATATACTTAGATTTTTGTAATCATACTTGCCAATAGACATACATTCATGTACATTTATGTAAGGCCATATTATACTTATTTGTCCTCTGTTTGTCTAAGGGTGGATGACTTCTTCCTTCATAGGTCCAGGTCTTTCCATATTTTTCTACATCCACCAACTCATCATTTCCTATACCACAGGTATTTCAATATGGCTGACATAGTGTGGCTTTCCTATTTTTCGCTTTTGATTAAATCTATTTTAGTTTTAACTTTGAGATCACAATTACTACCTTTGGTTTTTTGTTTTTGTTTTGTTTTTTTGTAATAAATAACATTCCTGAGACCATGATTACTGCACCTCTGTTTTTTTAAAAATAAATTCCATTTCTGATCTTTATTTTATGTTTGTGTGTATCTCATATTTCCTATTCCTCCTGTCTCTTCTACTTGACTCCTACCTACTACCCTGCCCTCCTATTACTTAACCTACCCCCTTCCAAAGATCTTTCCTTTATCCTCCCATTCCCTTCATCTAAATACCCTTCTATATATCCTTCCTTATCCTATTCCCTTATCCTCCTCTCTAAAAATCTCTCCCTTATCGTCTCCCCACTTCCTCCCCTCTCTGATTGTCCATATCAGTTGTTTTTCTTATGAGACATTTCATGTGCTTTTCTATTTTTTCATTTCTTATATTTTATTTTATTTCTTGGTCTCTTGTAACTTCACTGCTTTTCCCTTGCCTAATTCTAATTTTTAAAGGGTTATCTTCTTCCTTAGGATTCTGAATCTGCTTGTCTAATTGGTTGATTTTCTTTTCATAGTCTTCTTGTTTTTCTTGGGTTGTTCATTTAAAAAAAATCTTTAATCTCTCTCATTGGATTTTTAAAGTCTTTTGAAAGTTCTATGAATTCTTTTTGGTCAGGTGACCATTTGACATTACTCTTTGGGAGAGGAGAGGCTTTTTTTTTTTGCTTCAGTGTTCTCCCCTGAAGACAAACTCTGATCTTCTCAATTTCCATAGTAACTTTCTATGGTTGGATTCTTTCTCTTTTGCTTGCTCTTTTTTTTTTATTTGTAATCATCTCTAGCCCTGAGATGTGAGGGATGGTACCTCTGGTCTCATAATCTCCTTCAGTTCTCCCCTCTGTCCTAGAACTGAAACCAAGAGGTCTGCCCTCCTTTAAGTGCTCACAGCAGTGCAGTCTGCTTCTGCACTCACCACTGGGTCTTTTCTCACCCAGGGTGGTGTCTAAGCAGCAGAGCTGGGTCTAGTGTTCTTCATCATCAGAGGTTCCCTTCATCTTCCCCAGCTCAGACCTGGACTCCCAACCCTGTCTAGGAAGTGTCTGAGGCTGGGGCTACCTCTCAACCCAGGAAGCTCCAGGGCTCCCCACTTGCTGTTTCAACAGAACCAGCTTGGCGGTGTTTACATTTCACAGGGACCAAAAATCAATCTGGTTTTGAGATTTTTCTTTTGATCTCTCCAGGCTGTCTCAGGAGGACCTCAGTTCTTCCCTAACTTTTATTTATTTTTACTGCTCCTCCCCCTGAGGCACTCTTTTGTCTTGTTTGGGGGGGAAATCTGAAGAGCATGGAATTTTTGAGCTACCCTGCCATCTTACCAGAATCTCCTCTCCAGACCTTTTTCTGATCACACACGCTTATAAGCAAGAACATTTAGTTATGAAGCCCCATTATGAACAAGGTGTTCCAAAAATCCTTGAGATACTACATGTACATATTTGCACATATATACACATACATGTATGTACATATGTAGATATAAAATGGTATATATGCATTACTGGATCAATATATCCATTATAAAACATACAAAATGGAAATAAAAAGACAAAATAAACAATATATATAAAATAATTTCTTTCACTTAACTGTGCAAAAACCTTTTTACTCCCACTAACTACTAAGTATAAAAATTTAATGAGAGCAATGAAATTGAAGTCTGGTTCTAAATTCAGTTTATTTGGAAACTTGGTTTTAGTGGCTATCATATATGAAAAAGATACTTACAAAAGATAGATAAATCCAAATGCATATCAATGATTATGCTTGCTCAGTCATAATGCTCATTTTCTAACCTCATTTATCAATTATACAAAAGTTTTTTAACTGAGGTTTTGCTAGTAAATTTCCACTTTCCCTGATAACAATTAGTTGGTTTTGGAAATGAATCAGAAGATATAACTTTGTTAAATATAATTTTAACACATAGGTCCAAAACCTACTGAAACTCTTCATTTGGAAAAATTCTAATTTAAAATTCAGTTCCAAGCTTTTGAAATGTGAATGAGAATTTTTATAAAGGACATATATTGTAAAGAGAGAGAGCGGGGGAGAAAGAGAGAGAGAGACAGACAGAAAGACAGACAGGGGCAGAGACAGAGAAAGTTAATGAAAAATATTTCCTTCAGACAAAGGATATTTATCTGTCTTCAAAACCCTCCTCTAACATATGTCTTTTGAAAAATAATTTCTCCTTCATTGTTTAAATGTCACTTTTACTTTGAAGAAACATATTAAATGTGCTCACTTAAAAAAAACTGCTAGGCTATATAACATGACAGCTACCTATAGGAGAAAAAAATTGGCAAATTGGGAATGCTTGTCTCTTTTTATAAAAGAAAAGTTCCTTATTCATTTTTTTAATAACTGCATGAGATAATCAGTGAACTTCTGGGTGGTACAAAAGATTTTCATGGTTACTGTCCAGTTGGCCTCTTGTGAGATTTGGCTAGATCATTATTTTTTACCTAGTAATGTGACTGATGGAGACCTCATGCTTCTTCTCATCAGTGTCATAGAAGCCACTTCCTGGTTAGCTTTTGCTCCTTTGCAGGCCTCTTTTTAAGTTACCTCTCTATTTTGTAAGGATTAATTTCATTAAAATCAGTTACTATAAGCTGTAAGTCCTCTTAACCCAGTGCAAATAAACTATAGCACCTTACAAAGAAGGGCACTACTGTCAACCCCTGTGTATTATAAAATTCCCGTGGGAGCCATCTGCAGTTGTCCTGATCTATATCTTACCACTGGACCCAGATGGCTACAGAGGAGAAAGGGATTTTGGTGACTTTGCACAGCCCTCATCACTTAAATCCAATTTACTTCCAAGTCATGACATCCCCCTCCTCATGTCATGGTCCTCTTTGAAAACAAAACATAAACAACAACATAAAATTCCCATTCTTCTTCAGGAACTTTGAATACTATGGTAACATGTGACCATCTGACATTTAGACGGAGTGAGGACATCAGTGCCAATGCATATATTAAACATTACATGATATTAATTGGCAAATGCTCATTTATTTTTAAAAGAAATAGAAGTTATATTTTTCCCCATGCCCCAATGGATCACCTCTGAGTGCCATGTACCAAGTCTTGGAAGACCAGGCTTATAGAATACTAAATTCAACATTTTTTAAAAATTTCAGTTCAACACCTTGGTTATCTTAGCAGTAAGTGGTACCACACAACCGTAAGAAATATACTCCTCAAACTAGAGGCAAATTAAGTCAATCTCTCCCCACCTAGCTTCAGTAGGCACCATAATCCTGACATTATCCCATTTTCTCCCATGTTTAAATTAAGGAGTGAGATAAGAACTCTGACCTTCCTACAGGTATATGTTTGTAGCCCAACTATCACATCATAAGCTCCTGGAGGGCAGGAATTCTATACAGTTATTCCTTCCACACTGTGACTTTCCACATCATGGTTTCCGTATATCATGGGTTGCATAAGAAATTAAATGAGATTTTGGGGGGAGTTTTTCAGAAGCTATAGATGACACACAAAAGCCCACAGATGACGCAGAGTCTCTGATCAAATAGTTAACCCAAATTTTATAATAAGGTACTGTATATATTCCACAAAAGAAAAAAATCAGACATTTTCTCTGGTATGAAGGGAGAGCCAAAAATTTTTACATGGATTTTCCAGATCACAGGGGCACCACAGCCCTGGACCACCATGATGTGGAAGGGATAACTGTAGTACAATAACTTACACAAAGTAGGTCCTTAGTAAATGCTTGTTAAATTGAACTGCCTGCCTATGAAGGCAGTTTGGTAGAGGATTAGTGACACTTGGGTCTAAATCCTGCCTTTAGTATTTACTAGCTGTGTAGCCATGGACAAGTCATTTAACCTCTCTGAACCTCAGTTTCCATATCAGCAAAATGAAAATAATAGTAGCAGTAGCATCTTATTTAAGGGGATTTTGTGAGGACAAATGAGATGATATGTGTAAAATGTTATTTAAAATGTCAGCATTTATTAAACTCGGAAAAAAAGAAATAAGGGAAATAGGATATTCTTCTCTGTCTTTCTCTACCATTATTTCCCCTAATCCTGGTTCTCATGAATGTTGCAAAAGGTATGTCCTGGAACCTCAATGGTCACTTCCTCATCTGACACTGACAGGGGAAGGTAGGATCAGAAATAGCTGGATCCAGATGGCTACAGAGGAGAAAGGGATGTTGGTGACTTTGCACAGCCCTCATCACTTAAATCCAATTTACTTCCAAGTCATGGCATCCCCCTCCTCATGTCATGGTCCTCTTTGAAAACAAAGAATAAATAACAGCATAGCTGTTGAGCTCCCAGGTGTAAGAGGGAAACTTCTCTAACTTGCAGAGCAGGGACTCAAACCAGACCCTCTTCTGCTGGCGTTGGGAACCCTAAAAAGACAGGCTTTCTTTGCCTCTTTTTAATCCACAAGCAGAGGAAACATTACATTACAAACACATTCACACCTGCACAAATTTGGCTAAATGTTAACACAAGCCACAGAACACAAATGTTTCCCAGAAGCTTCTCTACATTTATGGTCGTAAATGAACTGAATATTTCAACAGACCTTATTAAGTGCTTCCTGAACTATAGCTTCACTCTCATTGTCCAGGGCAGAGGTGGCCATGTCCAAAAGCAGGATCTTGGGGTTCCGGATCAGTGCTCGTGCAATAGCAATCCTTTGTTTCTGGCCTCCACTCATCTGGCTTCCACCTTGACCAACAAGAGTATCGAATTTCTAAGCCAAAAGACAATACCTAATATGAGAGGTATCCTTTGGTACACGACAATGGCTCGATACATGCATTGTATCCTGCTAGGTCTGACTCAGACAAACTTTCCCAGCTGTAACTTTCCTAGGGGGAAACTTCCTCCTTTCAGACAAACAGGTCATGGTCTAATCAATATTTTGGGGCATATGTGAGGTACAGAAATTGATTCATGTTTTCATTCCCAAGCTCACCAGGCTATACAAACACTCTTCACTTAGGCCAATATCAAATAAAACTCTGCAGTGAAAGGAAAAATTTATCAGGGTCCTGAAAAATCACCTTAGAAGACTCTGACACAAATCAAATTGTAGTCTTTTTCTCTCTAGGTAGACAACTCAATAAAACACAATTCTCACAATTGTCTTTCTGCTATGAAAGAAAAAGTGATCCACCACATTATCTTTCATCATGATAAAATGAATTATACTACATAATTATGCTATATTATATTAGTTATAATACATAATTACATCCCTCCTGGAAAGCAGGGACATTTTTATCATTTTATTTTGCCTAGCTATTCCTGCTGCCCAGCACAGGACCTATTATAGTAGTTAGCAAATAGAGAGCAAATAAAACAAAGGATCTAGAGTCAGGAAGACCTGTGTTCAAGTCCACCTTCAGATACTTACTAGTAGTATGACTCTGGGCAAGTCATCTAGCCCCTATTTGCCTCAATTTCCCCATCTGTAAATGCAAATAATAATAGCACCTGCCTCCCATATTGTTGTGAACATCAAAGATAGTATTTATTAAATACTCTGTAAACATTAAAGTGCTATATAAATACTATTAGTATAAGAAAATGGAAATATGCAATACCATAAATACACTTGAGAAATGTTTACTATTCATCACACCCTTTTCTCCACGAAGTTAGAAAAACTCAAGTGTAAAGTTAGAGCAAATGCTCTGTGAATTAAGATATCAGTGATTGGAAACTTCTCGTACCTATTTTAAAATCAATAAAATTATTTTAAATGTAAGTATTCCTTTTAAAAATGACAGATATGGAAGGGGAAGATGTCTTGAATATATGAATTATAGTATCTGGTTAACCATGATGGCCAGAGTTGTAATTAGTGATTTTTTTTTTTTGCCCCAAGGACAATCAGTTCAAACCATGCCTGGGGCAAGGAACATAAAATACCTCAAATCAATTAAGACAAAATCAGGTGATTGCATAAGATCTCATGACACTGTTCCTTGGGGTGAAGACAGGGAACTTAGAAAACTGTAAAGCTACCACAGGAGGATGGGAGGGGCAGGTAAGGACAGAGCTGTAAGGAGCACAGCTATGATGAATGGATTGTCTGGTAGTTCCTATTTTAGCCAACTATTTTTGATGAATAGACACTGAGCTAGTTGTTTTACTAAAGGACCATAAATTCTATCAGCACCTCCCAAATTTCTGAGACAAAGGTCTGGTTGCCACATTTTTGTTATAGCTTAAAGACAACTTCCCAAGCCCAGAACAAGTGAACTACAGAAAGAGTTGTTAGACCTTAAAACAGCATTACATTTTCAAATAACCAATGGCACTCTCAGGAATTTCCATTTTGTCAAGTTACCAAAATCAGAGACATGTTTAATGGTATAGGAATAAAATCATTTAAGTTTGGAGAAAAGAAAGTTTTTCAGGGCATATTGGAAAATGCAGTGAATTTGCGGCTTATAAGACCTGATTCTAAGAGTGACCTTGATACTAATTAGGAAGGTGACTTTTGGTAATTCAATTTACCTCTAAGAACCTGTATTTTCTTGCCTTTAAAATGAGAGAGGTGAACTAAATGACCTCTAAGTCCTCACGGTATTTTAAAAATTCATTCATTCATGAAATAAACATTTATTACAGAACTAATACATGCAAAGCATTGGGGAAACAAAGACATAAACAAAAGGGTTATTGCCCCCAGGAAGGTTACAATCTATCAGGTAGATTTATGATTTTAAAAACATTCTTCACTCTTTCCTAAGTTAGATTGGAACCTTAACACAGCAATGCCAAATGATTTCTCTGATAAAGAGAGAAAACTCTGAATGAAGCTATGTACTCTCATGTGGATTTGAAGGACCACCATTAAAGCAATGAGGAAGACTGAAGTTTTTTCTAATTTTGTTTGAGGTTCTTCATTCAATATTCCATCTCCCACTTCCATGTCCTTCCACTGGCTGAACCTCATGCCTGGAATGCGATCTGTTCTTACCTCAGTCTTACCTTGGTCTCTGCCCAATCTCACTTTTTTATAAGAGAACTTGCTTAATCCCCCTTGATACTAGTGCCTTCTCTCTGAGATTATCTCCCAATTGCCCTTTCTCTATATTGTATAGACATAGTTTTTTTGCATGTTGCCTCCCCCATTTGCCTGAGAACTCTTTGAGGGTATCAACTGTTTTTGCCTTTCTTTGTATCCCAAGGTTTAGTACAGTTCCTGAAACATCAAAAATACTTAATAAGTGCCTATTGACTTGACTTGTTGATTTTCATTAGCAATTTTCTTCCATGTTATTATTGGTAATTTACTTTAAGATGTAGATGGGCATTCAAAGCTGAAATGGAAAGAAAAATGGTTACTATTCACTAAGTGTACTAAGTTCACTAACTTCACTGTTACTATCACTAAGTTTAGGTGAAAGAGATATGAGGCAGAGAGTACCCGTGGCAAATTCATGATAAAGTTGTAGATGTTGGCTTCTTTGGCAGCTTTTATGATGTCTTCCATGGTTGCATCTTCTCTGCCATAGCGAATGTTCTCTGCAATTGTGGTGGAGAACAGGACTGGCTCTTGTTCAACAATCCCAATATGAGATCGGAGCCATTGAATATTAAGGGAGCGAATATCATGTCCATCCAGGGTCACCTGCAGCATATAAAAACACAGTCACCATCAAGATCTCCTCCAATAATGTGAATCTTAACATTTTATCAGAACCTGCCAGAAATATACAAGAGGGTTCAATGATTACTAATGGAAACACTTTGTAAATTGTAAAGCTCTTTGCAATTGCAGTGCTGATATACAGAACAGGACCTTTTTGGCAGGTAGTGAGTTCTTCATCACTGGAGGTCTTCAAGGGGAGGTTAGATGATCACAGTTGAATACATTGTAGAGGGGATGCAAGCATCCAAGCAGAGGTTAGATTAGATAACCTCTAAGTTCCCTTGTAATCAAATTATTCTAAGATTCAATATAACCAACTCATTCTAAGATTTGATATAATGGGTCTGTCACTAAGATGATTTAGCTCCAGCTTTAATTTAATGAATAGTAAGTACCTGCAAAGTACAAGACTACTCAGAATAGTTTGTTTCAAAAAATGGACAGTGTAAGCACTATCTGATTCTGCTATTGGACAAGTTGGATTTTTTTATTATCAGAGCAAAGAAAAAATCTACACTTGTTCTGGCAAAGCAAGTGAAATGACTATGAGTCATGTCAGTCACTAGAGAATTACAAGATTCAAAAAGAATTAAAAGTAAGTATCACACAGAGGACAGTACAGAAGGGCACATTGGGTGTGAACTAGTAGCAACGTATAAAAAAGAAACTTTGAAAAGCTGGAGTAAAACATGTCAACAGGAAAACCTAAGACTATAAGACAAATCATCCTGGTCACGTAGCAATAGCAATGGATAATGGGTAGGTAGCCCAAGTGCTCCACTGGTATTTTTATAGTATCAAGAGAAACTGAGGAAATCCTCTAACACTTAGGGCAGATGCACCGTGATGAACTTATGAGAAGACAAGAGGAGAGAGGCACATGATAGGGGCAAGCATGGATAAGTTGTGGTCTTTTTGGAAGGAATGCTCACATTGATGAGAACAGATATACTTGAAGAGCTAGGGATTTTGAATGTCTATTATCCTTAAACTAATACCCAAGTTGTGGTTCATCAATGACATCAGGGGGTGATGTCTTGACTTGTGTGGGAATTGGGTTTAAGTGAACCACAGTCATCAGTCTCATTCTCTCTTCCAGAGTCATGGAAATTCAATGGCAGAACAAAAGTCAAGACAGCTGGCAATGGTTCAAGAGGCAGAGGATGTCCTTGGAGTCTTTGATATCTGACCAAGCTCTAAGTGTTCCACAGTGCCTGCTTCAGCCACCTTCAGGGGCAGTGGAACAAATTGTTCTCATCCATCCATTCCACTAGGGAACATCTTCATATGCTTGCAGTAGACATCTACCTAACTCACCAACAGGTTTGTGGACTTTCAGCTACCCTCAAACTGCTTGAGGCATTAGTGGAGATGGCATTACCAAGGTGTGGCCTCTGCCCATGCTACAGTTTCTTGGAACTACAGATGAGAGTTGGGTGACAGGTGGACACCAAAGGTGGATGAGTAATCCTGAAGAGGGCCTGGCAGCCCTTACACCAGAGGTGATAGTCCTTTCTGAACATGCCAGTGCCCATGTAGAGTATTGGGAAGCAGACAAAGTGTGAATATCAAAAGCCACAGCCTTTGTAAGTAACTCTCACCATACTAGGGCATGAATTTCACAGTAAATTTTACTTTTTGATAATACATACAAAGATAATTTACTATTGTACACCAGTGTAATGTGAAAGTGGAGTATCAAGTTAAAGAACTATATCCTGTAAACTGTTATTCAGATAAGAACGAGAGCTATGAAAAGTGTATGAGAGAGACATCATGTCTGTGAAAAATGAGGAGTAACTTTTGTTGCTGACTTCTGTTGTATTCATCAAAATAATGTAGGTCTCCAGAGTGTGACAGAACAAGGAATTTCACAGGAACCATCAATAATGTGTGTTCAGATGTGCTTGTCACCCAGAGTCAGAGATGACTGTGTGTGCCAACATGGCTTTCTGCTTCTAGCTCAGCTTTCAGCCAGTTAGGTTGGAGAGTATCCAGAGCAGGGCCTCAAATTCATGCCAAATGACGATCAGTTGAATGACTAGAGAAAGTAAGGCTGGAGCCAAGAGGTCATGGAGATGGACATGGTGGTTATCCTGTGGCCATTTGAAGGATGGGCATGGGGAAGAGAGTTTAGACTTGTCCTGCTTAGCCCCAGGTTGCCAAATGGGGAGCAGTGAGTAGAAGTAGCCAAAAGGCCAACATAAGCTTGAGGTAAAGAAAACTTTCTGCCATTATAGGTCTCCAAAAAGGGAATAGGATGCCTCTGGTGATGCAGAGATCTTCAAGCAGAGTCTCAGGAAAGAGTTGTAAATAGGATTTTTGTTCAGGTATGATCTGGATTAAATGTCCACTGAGAGTCTTTCTAACTGTGAAAATCTATGGTTCTGTAATTCTGTGACACATTAAAGCAAAATTTGGGGAACTACATAAATTTGGGGGAAGAAACCCACTACTGATTATTAAGAATCATCCCCAATCTGTAACTGAATCTTTAATTTAAAATCTATATGTACTTCTCCTTGTTTAGTCATTTCAGCCCTTCCAACTCATCATTTTGGGGTGGTCTTGGCAAAAATACTGGTATAGTTTTCCATTTCCTTCTCCAGCTCATTTTGCAAATGAGGAAACTGAAGTTAACAGGGTAAAGTGACTTGTTCAGGGTCACACAATTAGTAAGTGTCTGAGGCCAGATTTGAACTCAGGTCTTCCTGACTTCAGCCCAGGTGCTCTGTCCACTGTAGCTTCCCCATGCAAACTTAACAGACTTTTATGGAGTCTCTGGACCTGTGATTTATTTCATTGATGTTAGGAATTCCCCATTGATGTTGAGAAAATACCCTTGTGAAAAAAAGAGACTAGGAGTCCTGCTTCCACAGATATTGCCATATAGGGAATTGCTGGGTAGGGCAGATAAACACACCCAAATGGTCTGAGCCTCCTAGCTCAAGGATGATAGAGAGAGTGAGACTTGCAGAGTGCTACATACTCGAGTTTGTTCATGGGTCACTGAGAACTAACTGCTGAGCATGCCTAATGACCTTCATGTATATTAACTGACCACATAAACCACATAAGATTATCCCTCCATTTTCTGGTCATGGGATCTATGTTGAAGTATGTTCAGGAGGAGGGAACACATCAAGGAGTGACATGTAGTGAGGTACGCTAGAAATATTGTAACAGGGAAGAGTAGGAACCAATTCCAGTTCTGAAGGGAGGGACCAGAAAGTACTAATCCCATAAAAAGGCTCAGTTTGGCTTCTGTCGGTGTGCATGTTCTTTGTGAGCAGCATGGATGGCTCGAGATGTTAATAAATGCTTTCCTTTGCCCACTTTGTTTTTGAGTTCTTTTCAAGAGAATGGTGTATTCCTCACACCCTCTACCAATGCTGATTACAAACTGTTTTGCAATTTGTAACCATAGAGATTTGCATTGGATACTGCAAAGTCCAAGACTTCCCTGATGTTATGCAACCCGTCTATGTCAGAGGGAAAGACTTGAAACCAATCTTCCTGAGTGAAAAGCACGATCTCTACCTGCTACTTTATCCTGCTTTCAACTCTGAGCAACTTAGGTTTTCTATGTTCCTGTTGTGTCCATTGTGAGCCTCTGTAACTGAGGCAAACAATTTATTTATAAATAATTTATTAATTTAAACAAACAAAAGAGACTGACAACAAAATGTCAAGGAAATTTAGGCTCAGAATGAAGTTTCAAGCCTTGTTTACACAAATAACCGGTTGGTTCATTTTGACTGAACTGGTCATCAAATACACTTGTCCAAACTCAATCCAAAGAATGAATGAAACGAATGTTCCGACTCAGCAATTTAGTCAAAATGCTGAATCAAGAGTAAGTGTGAACATAATTCCAGTGTAGACTAGAATTATTATGATCAAAGGCATTCAAGCCTATTTCCTGAAGAAACTCACCATGCCTTCACTGGGATCGTAGTATCTCTGAATTAGTTGTATTGCTGTGCTTTTCCCAGCCCCACTGGGACCTACGAAAGCAGTTGTCTCTCCAGATTTTATTACCATGCTAAGATTATCTAAAATCTGAAAAAATAAAATATAGCAAACATTACAGTTATTATCATATGGAAAAATAGGATAAGCAAAGGGATGCCTTAGCTTATTCATTCATGCGTCTATACACCCACATGCACACACACACGCCCACACGCTGACACTGGATGGTGCCAGTGTTCACATTTGGATTTGATCTACTCGCTTATTTAACTGATGGCTGCTATTAGTACATAAGTATATTTGTTTAGATCAGTGGAGTATTAAGTTATGTTGTTGCTTGTAATTAATTTTTTTTTTTTAAAAGCAATTCTGTTCTACCGAAGCCTCAAAATGAGGTGGTCATTTTTTTAAAATAAACAAAACATTAAGAAGACAAATTACCGTAGAATCATAATCTCCTAATTTGCAGCTTGTCAGTAGATTTTAGGGAACTTGAGTCCTTTAGGCATGATGCTTATGATATAACAATTTAAGATTAGATTATGGTTAATGTCTACATTAAAGATCAAAATCTTGATCAAAGGTCATTTATGTTTACCCAATAATTTAAATTTAGGGGATAAAATTAAACAAAAAAAAGCTGATTATAGCTTTCAATAAGTGAAAATGTTTTGGGATTTCAAAATAGGTTAAATTTTACCAACTTTCATTTCATACCAGAGAAATAATCCTAGCTAATACACGCCCATACCCTCACTCACACACACACACGCACGCACGCATGCACGCACGCCCGGACATATAGATACATGGATGGATATATATGTGTGTATATTTATATATATATATATGTTCTTGTTCTAATAACTTCAGTCATATAAGATGTTTAAAGACAAATAAGCAATCTCAACAAAAATGAAGATAGAAATCTAAATAGAAATATAATTATTGAATTCTCATTTGAAAGCATTTATTGAAAAATCACAGTGAGGTTGCTTTTTATCACAGGTATCTGATTTTTAATCATTATTTATTTATACGTACCACCATTTACACACAAGATTAAAACAAGCTTTTTAGCTTTTTATATTATCAATTCTAAGAATATCATGCAAATTATAGACTCTGGTGGTAGTTGTATATATTTCTATGTAGTTCATATAAACTATGCTTATGTCTATACTTGTATCTATAGTGATAATTTTCTTTTTTACCTTCCCCAACACCTAGCCCAATGTTTTTTACACAATAGGTGCTAAATGCATATATGCATGTCAGGTCATGCCAATTAAAGAGAATTTAATATAGGGATAAGAGGAGAAGTACACAGAGCTCTATTGGTAACAAAGAAAGGCCAAGTTTAGATGGTATGGATAGAAAGGACAATGATTTCCTTGAAGATTGTTACTGTGTAAGGTCAGGGAAATTCTCATTAGAGGGTGCTGGACCATGCCCATATCTGTGTTACGGGAGTGTGGTAACTCAGTGACATGTGCCCATCAACGGAGCTTCTGACCTGGAAGCCCTTGTGAAGCTGCCCTATAAGAAAAAAAGCAAAGAGAGGAAGCAGATGCATCTCTTGGCCACCTCACACACTCAACAACTCAGTATAATGGCAGTTTCCTGGAATCCCAAGGAAGCTGAGAGAGATGAGACTGCTCTCTTGCATTGGCTCTGAACTCTGTTTACCTCACATGGTCATGTGCCAATAGAACGATCTGACCTACGTGACTAGTTTCAGCAATGTCTCCAGGGGTTTGACTGATCCCAAAATACTGACAGTCAGTGTTCTACCCAAGGCATGTACACAGCACGGAGAACAGAGGAGAGTTGTGAGTAACCAGAGATAACAATTACGCAATCTTAAAATCATTTCCAGAAAGTTGCCAATAAATCACTCCACTCCCAGAAACGATTAGACTTCATTCAAGGAAACTAATCTTATTGTGGGCTCTCAGAAATTATTAGTCAAACAAGAAGATTATAATATGACAATGCATAATATTTGTCACCAGAGGATAATTACCTTGACCTCAGGCCTGGAAGGATAATGGAAGGTCACATTGTGGAACTGAATTTCACCCTTCACTCTATCCAGCTTGTAACCATCTTCTGACATACAGTCAATGATTGGTTTCTGAAGTAGAATGGTCAGGATTAAATGATCAAAAAGGGGGAGTTTTGATATTTATCCCAAATCTCAAACTGACTTGGGCTATTTGAAAAAAATCCTCTGTCCAGCAGTCTTTCAAACACCCTCATATATCTTTGGATCTGAACTCATCTCTGGTTTCACCCAGCCATGCTATGCCCCTAAGAACATCCACTTGGATGACCCTATTCTCCAAAGAGGGAGCATTACCAGGTTCCTTCCTTCACAGGCTGGGTAACCTACTAACTGCTTTCATTTTAATTCTGTGTTATTTCCCGACCTCAACTATTGATGGTGGTGTAGCAGAAAACTACTGGAGTTTCTTGTATGCAGATTGAAGCATACTTTTTTTCACTTTATTTTTCTTGCTTTCTTTTCTTTTGCAACATGGCTAATAGGAAAATGTTTTGCATGACTTCACATATGTAATAGGTATCTTGCTCACCTTTTCGGTGAGTAGGGAAGGGGCTAGAGGAAGGGAAAGAATTTGGAATTGAATTTTTTAAATGAATGTTAAAAATAAGATTAATTATGTTTTAAAAAGAAAAACAAAAATATAGGAGTTCTCTATCTGAACTGAACTTCAGTGTCCTTAAGTAAATGCTGTCAGTAAATGCTGTAGATAATGTTATGAGTCCCCCTCTTTTTTTTCTTCAATCTTACTTCAGTAAGAAGATGTCAATACTTCAAGATGGTAAAGTAGACTAAATGCTGGTTTTAGTGTCAGGAGGATCTATAGGTTTGAATTCTGCCTCAGACATTATCTCTGTGACCCTGGCTGAGCAAATCATTTGAGAGCAGCAAGTAAGATAACAGATCTCTCCCTGTCAACTGGTTGCTACCCAATTGCCTACATATATGCCGATATCTCTCCAATCGT
This sequence comes from Bettongia penicillata ogilbyi, assembly GCA_023548195.1. NCBI lineage: Eukaryota > Metazoa > Chordata > Mammalia > Diprotodontia > Potoroidae > Bettongia > Bettongia penicillata. Next base: position 1,875,169 of record JAJHZJ010000174.1, read on the forward strand.
CCAAAAAAATAAACCAAAACACCTCACTTGATCTCTGCTAGCTATTGTTGCAAATCTCTTGTCTATTGGGGACTCAGCTCCTTCTATGCCTTCACTTCCTCTCCTCTTATTCTCTTCTTAACTCTCTGAAGTCTGGCTTTCAATCCCATCGTTCAACTAAAATTGCTTTTTAGTTGTATCTATATCTATAGTGATAATTTTCTTTTTTATCTTCCCCAACACTTAGCCAAGGCTTTGTACGTAGTAGATGCTAAATGCCCGTATGCATGCCAGGTCATGACAATTAAAGAGAATTAAAATAGGGAGAAGAGAAGGACCACTATAGTTCCACTAATACCAGTTACCAAAGATCACTCAGATCTAATGATACTTTCTCAATTCTCATCCATCTTGATCGCTCTGCAGTTGTTGACACTGTTTCTCACCCTCTTTTCCTTTATAGTCTTGTCTCATTCCAACCTGTCTGACCACTTTCTAATTTTGCTGGATCTTCACCCAGGTCCCTCCTACTGAAAGTAGATTTTCCAAATGCTGTGTGCTAGGCATGCTTCCATTCCTCTTATGTATTATTTCACTTAGTGATCTCATCAGCTCCCACAGATTCAATTATCATCTCTGTGCAAATGATTCCTGGATCTCCTTATTCCCTCCTAACCTCCTTCATGACTTCCAGTCTCTGTCTTCAGCTGTCTATTGGATATCTCAGACTGCATGTGCCATAAGCATCTTAAGTTCAGTAGATCCCAAATTGTACTAGGTTCCAGAGATGTAAAGGGATACAGTCCCTACCTTATCTCTGCCTCCTGGCTTCCTTTAAGTCCCAGGTAAAATCTCATCTCTACAAGAAGCATTTCCCAATTCCTCTTAATTCTAGTGCTGTCCTTCTTTATCTCTAATTTATTCTGTATATAATCTTGTTTGTACACAGCTGTTTGCATGTTGTCTCCTCCATTAGACTGTGAATTCTGAGAGCAGGGACTATTTTACTATGTTCTTTTACATTTTTATTTTCTTTGTATGTCCAGCACATAATATCTGGCACAGAGGAGATATTTAATACAAGCTTTTTGACAAACATATCACCATGAGTAAGTCACATAACCTCTCCTGGCCTCAGTTTCTCTACTTGTAAAATTGGAATGATAACATCTCCCACAGGACTAAATGAGATAACATATAAAGCCCTTTGCCAACATTAAAAGGCCTATATAAATATTGGTTACTATTGTATTTGTTTTAAAAAAATTGAATATTCTGTAAGTTGGTTAATACATACTCGGTCTATTGTGTCAAAGATATTAGCAGCTGCAGCTCTCCCTGAGGCAAAAACTTCCAAACAAGGTGATGCCTGACCAAGGTTTAAAGCTCCTAACAAGACTCCAAAGAAAACCTGAAATGTGAAAGACATATTAAAATAATTGTTCATCAATTTATGTATCCTTGGTTTTTCTACAGTTTTGAAAAATCCTTAAGATAATTACTAAAGATATAAGGCTACTGGTGATACCTAGCCCTGTCATTCTGAAAGAAGCATTCTGGCCTCTATATAGACAATATAAGAAACTATAAGAGCACTCCTTGTTCTTTGTCTAATATTTCAGAACTTTCTTTAGTACTGTTTTTACAAAACAGGTCTCATAAGGTTGCCTCTGACAGAGATCATCTGGGACTGATAAGGCAGGGCCTAGATAGATGTATCATTTTCTGAAATGCTGGGATATTACTTTGGCTATCAACATGAATGGTTTTAAAAATATTATTCTTATGAAAGATTTGGTCTTTAATTCATATTTGTGAATACTGCTACAAAGGCAATTAATAGGGAAAGGAATCAGATAAATTCAGTTCAATTTAACATTAATTTATTCATTGCAATAATCTGGCAACATCTCTAGAGATTTTGATATTCATTCTCTTACTATATCCTCCCCCTGCAAAAAATGGTACTAAGATTTGACATCTATTTTACAGTTCAGTGGGTATTTATTTTTTTTTAAATTTATTGATGCATTTTCTTTTTACATTATAAACATTTATATCTTTATTATTTCCATTTCATTAGAGGACTCTCGCAACAAAGTAAAACAATTAAGCAAAAGTAACAATACAGTGGCCTCATCTGAAAATTCGTGCAGTGTTCCACATCTGTAGCAGCCCCTCAACTTCTCTATTTTTAAGGTTTTTTTAATTAATAGGAATATATTTTCTCTCCCTCTTATCCCCATCCCCACTAAAAAAGGAGAGAAGAAAACCAAATTCTTTGTAAGATATATGTATAGTAAAATAAATTCTCTCATTTACTATATGTAAATATATGTGTTCCTATATAGGTCTCTATATACACATGTATATATACATACATGTATATGTAATTATATATATACATATTTATGTCTCATTCTCTATCAAGAGGTGGTTAGTATATTTAATCTTTGGACCTCTGGAATCATTGATAGCCATTGCATTGATTCTGTATAGTTTTAAATATAATTTTAAAAGCTGTTTATCTTTACAATGGTGTTGTTATTGTATAAATTATTCTCCTGGTTTGCTCATTTAATTCTTAATCAGTTTATATAAATCTTCAAAACTGTTCATTTTTATAATATTGATATTTATAGCATAAGTTGTCCTTCTGGTCCTGCTTACTTCGCTTGCTACCTATTCATGTAAGTATTTTCATGTCTCTAAAATAATCCATTTGTTCATTCCTTATAGCACTATGGCATTCTATCACATTCATATACCACAATTTATTTGATCATTTTTCAATCGATGGCTGTCCTTTTAATTTCCAGTTTTTTGCCACTACAAAAAAAGTTTCCTTTAGGTATTTTTGTATATATAAGATGTTTTTTTCTTATTTCTTTGATTTCTTTGAGGCATAAACTAGCAGCAGTATTTAAATTTACTAAATTTCTGTATGCAGTGGTACTGAACTAGGCACTAGTGATACAAGAAACAGCACCAGAGTTCCTCCTTGGGAAGTTTGTACTCCACTGGGGGAAAGGATACATATGGTTTGTAATGTGCTTCTAAATACACTATCTTATCTAATTCTCACAAAATTCTCATTAAGCTAGGTGCTATTACCCCCATTTTTCAGATAACTGAAATGGAGATTCATAGAAATGCTTCATCTTTGGTCACATAGCTACTGAATATCAGAAAATGGACTTGAACCTCAGCCTGCTTCACTCAAAGACCAGTGCTATTTCCACACAAATAAGCATGGTACAATCTAGCTCATGACTGGGACAAGATTTGGAACCCTTGGAAAATTTGAATAACCTGTGAGTGCTTTTATATATTTGGAAGGGTCTTTATAAATAATCCAATCAGCTCCTTTCATTTTACCAGTGAGGGAAACAAGAACCAGAAAGGTTAGGTAGTTTGCTTAAGGTTACTAAGATAGTTACTAAAAAGGCTAGGATTTGAATTCTGTTCTGTGACTACAAATCTAGTGCTATCCCACTTTCCACTCGGCCATCCTTCTTCTCTGGGGGAAGAGGGAACTTCAGCACCTGAGCTTACCATTAAAGGAAGAGAATTTCAATAGGTAAAGATGGGAAAGGATGTTCTGGAAAAAGAGACAACCTGGACAAATACATTGAGGTGGGATGTAGAAGGGTATTCCAGTTTGGCTGAACCATAGAGTGTGTGAGGGAGAATAAGGTAAAACAAGGCTGAAACAGTAAGCTGGGGAAAAGCTAAATCTCAGACTGAGGAATTTGTATGTTATCTCAGAGAAAAGAGGGATTCTTAGCCTTTTGTCCCATGGACCCCTTTGATAATCTATTGAACTCTATGGATCCTTCTTCAGGATAATGTTTTTAACTGCATAAAATAAAAAGACCTAAAATTAAGAAAAAAATCCATCATGCTGAAATACAGTTATAAAAAAAGTTCTTTTAAGTTCTCTGACCCCAAATTAAGATATTCTGCTCTAAGGGTTCTCGAATAAGAGAGTAACATGATTAGGTCTGTGGGTTAACAAGATGGCGGGTAGAAGGTGGATTGAGAGGGACAAGAAGAGAGGTAAAGAGACAAATTAGGAGGTCATTATAGTAATAGTTCAGATGAGAAATAATGGGACTACAAATTAGACTAGTGTTAATATGAATGGAATAGAAGGAAAGTATATAACAGATATTTTGGAAGAAAAATCAATAAGAGTTAACCTAGGGTTTAGCAATTTGTTGCTGCTTAATAAATGCTTTTTTATCCATCAAAAACTTGGCAGCTGAGTAGATGTGGGGTTGAGGGAGAGAAAAGCATAAAAAATGATTCCAAGAATTCACCCATGGGTAACTAGAAGACTACTGGTTCCCTCAGAAGAAATAGGGAATTAGGAAGGTGGAATAGGTTTTTGTGGAGTGGTAAATTCAATTATGGACATGTTGAGTTTGAAGTGCCAGTGTGTAGAGAGATGTTCAGCAAGCAGTTGGAGAGGTAAGACTGAATATGGAGAGCATACCAGCCTCTTGCATAGTGGTGATCATTGAACTCATGGGAGCAAATGAATACACCAAAGGAGATATTATAGAGAGGAGAGAAAGGGGATGAGGAAAGGACCTTAAACAAAAGCCACACTTAGAGATGGGGAAAAGCTGATAAGCCATGGAGGCAAACCAAAAAGAAACAGTCAGATAGACAGGAAAAGAACCAGAAAGTCAAAGGAAAAGAGATTATCTAGGACTGGGTGGTCTACAATTGGTAATTTCAGGGAATTCATAGATAAATACTGAGAAAAACCAGTGGATTAGTCAATTAAGAGTTTTAATGACTTTGGAGGGAGAATTTCAATAGTCAGAAGTCAAATTTCCAGGGTTTAAGGCATGAATAAGTGGTGTGACTGGAGAAGTCAGAATAAACTACTCTTTCTAAATAATTAAGAGTGAAGGGGAGGACAGACATATGATGACAGCTTGAGGAGGTAGCAGATTCAAAGGAAGCATTTTTTTTCAAAGATGAGAGAGAACTCAGCATCTTTTGACTAGATTAAAGAAATTGACTAGACATGGGAACAGTGGCTAATTTATGACTTCAGTACCAACTCAGTCTTTCTCAGCTGCTTTCTTTTTCTTTCTTTCTTTTTTTTTCTTTCTTTTCCTATCATTCAGTTTTAGCATAAAGGTAGTCCTGGCTCCATATGGCATTACTAGGGGGCAAATGACATTAGGAACCCAAGAATTCTGGTGAATCATCTTTGTACAAATGATGCTCCAGAAGGAACTTAATAAGCATTATTAAACAAGGGGAAGGAGGGGAAATAACTGAAGACTTTGGTAGGGAGTGGAGGCAGGGAAGCATGTCTCCATCTTTATTTCCAATTGAAAGTAAGGGAATCAGATGAGAAATAAATTTATATAAAATGAACAGTTGACTAGAAAAATATTGTCTGAGAATAGGACTAGGATTTTTTAAGAAGTTGTTCTTCAAGACCAGTGAGTTCTTTTGGTATTTTTACATTGTCAAGAGAACATGATCAATAACCCCAGAACATTGGGTACCCCCACCATTAGATTTATTAGATGATTTATTCAAGGGTAATACAGAAAGGGAAGCCATGGATGAAGTCCAATCTATATTGGGAGAAGGAATACCCATATCAGTAAGATCACAGGCTTATTTGAGTAGTAGATGTGTGTTTACTAAAAGCCAGCATGGCTTTGCCAAGAGTAAATTCTATAAAATTAATAAAATTTCTTTTTTTTACAAGACAGCTAGGCAGATAGATCTAGGAAATAATATTGAGATATAGATACACATATATTATATTAAAATATATACTCAGATTTCAAATTATGTGACAGTCTTTAGCACTTATGAATAGAGATATAACTGCCTACATAGTTTTACTTTTAAATGGATTTGAAATGAGTTTAATGATTAAACTCAAGAACTATTAGTTGATCAACGCCAGCTTGGAGGAAAATCTCTAGTGGAGTGACACAGAAACCTGTCCTTGGGAGTGTACAGTTCAATGTTCTCATCAGTGACTGGGATGGAGGCACATTCTTGAAGGTTTACGTATGACATGAATATTAGAGAAAGCTAACATATTGCATGTACGAGTCTGGAGTGAGGAAGGTCTGAGCACTCTAGAATGGTGGTCTGATTTGAATAAGATAGAGATAAATGTTAAGATCTAAATTTGGGTTCAAAAAATGAAATTTGTAAATGTAGAATTAGGAATCATGGCTAAACAACCACTTCTATGCAAAAGGTCTAGGGGTTTGAATGGCCTGGTTTTTTGAGACTAAATCTCCCTGTCTTGTCCAGGCTAGAAGTGCAGTGACCACACACAAGTCCAATCTTTCTAATGATCAGCTCCTAGATCTTTGATCTGTTCCAATTCTGGCCTGGTTGGGTTTGCCTCCTTAGAGGCAGCCTGGCTCATTCTCCAGAGCTCACTTAATTAGTGCCTGACTTAGCTAGTCAAGACTTGCCCCACTGTAGTTTGGAAAAACTTTCACTTCTCCAGTACCGTAGATTACAGTTGTGTGCCACTATGTCCAGCTATAACATATTTCTTAAAATTGCTTTCCAACTGCTACAATCTACACCAAAGGAATGTGAGTATTTATTGGGGGTTGATGTGAGATTAGGTTAGGGGCAATAGCAGCTTTTGGAGCATAAGACATTGTGAGAAAACCAGAGCTGGATGAAATACTGTAATGGAGGGACCTTTGCTTATCCTCTTCAAGGCAGCATGGGAACACTGGGCTCTTAAGGGACAGGTAAGAGGAGATATCAGGAAGAGAGGGGCTAAAAGGGAGATAAGAGCTCGCCAAAGACAAACTTCACTTTGCAATGCTATTTTGAGCAGATTCCCCTTCCTCCAGAAACCAAGCTAGCTTTCGTTTATTTTCTAAAGCCTCTGCTTCCTCTCTCCCTACCTCCTTGCAATTTCACCAGTTAGAGATTCGTTTGCATTAAAAAGTCAACATTCCTGAGACACTTGAAAAAAAAGCAGAGATGATAAAGCTTGGACTCTGCTTAATCTAAACCAAAGAAATAGGAGCTGAATAAAAAAGAAGATGGGGGCTTTAGTTTAACAAAAGGAAGAGAAGGGAGAGTTTGTGACCCTAAAATCAAGAAAACAGTGAGTTGGGATATACCCTTCTGGTGAAAGAGAAGAGACTGAAGAGACTGGCTCCCCCAGAGTTAGAGGTACAGGGGTCTTTGGAGAGTCATTAGAGAAGTTTCCTATCTCTCTCAGTTGCTGTTTCCTTCAGTCCTACAGCCCCCAAACACTTGATTTGACCATGTAAAATCAATAGTGACAGCGTTATGGAAAAAGCATTAGATTCAGAGTCACAGGACCTGGGTTTCCAAGTACAAGCTATGTGCCATTGGGCAAGTCATCACACATTTTGCGTTTTAATTTCCTCACTGGTAAAATAAGGAGGGTTGAATTAGATGACAACAAACATGTCTTCCAGCTCTGATCTATGAGCCCTGATGGTTATGAATGTCATGAAGCTTTTTAGATTAACTTTGTTCAAAGCTTGATGTGATTTTAACACTGACTGTCTTTTTATTGATTTTCATATAATACAATTGTCCATTCATAACTGACAAAATTAGAGATAATATTAATAAATATCTTCGACCATCATCATCATTATGTAATGATTTAAGGTTTAGCATACATTATTTCATTTTATCTTCACACAGCCTGAGTTACTAAGGTAGGTGCTAGGAATAATGATAGGAAGATGGAAGTTAAATGACTTTTCCAGGGCCAGAAGATAAACAAGTATCTGAGGCAGGATTTGAATTCTATTTACTGCTAGATAACATAGTTTATAGCATGTTATACTATCTTCTCCTCCCTCCCCCTCAGACCAATATCACAAGGGTTTAAAAGGCAGTAACAGGAAGGTGGAAAAAATTTTAAGAGTGAGATGTTAACAATAAGCAATTAGAACACTGGATGCAGAAGGAACAGGTCAATATGGGAGAGATCTCCTATAGAGAACAGCATTAATGCCAGAGATCCCTGTCATGTGTTTTTCCTTAGTAAATATCAAATGGGGTCAATTGTGGAGGGAGCTGCTTATATTGCTTAAGAATCACTAGATAAATGCTTCATTCATATGTTCTTCAAGTGGAGAAGCTAATGACCTTTTGGTCTACTATATATCCGTTACTGTAAATAATATAGATCAGAGTCTTTGGATTCAGGTACATAATGAAACCAGTTAAAATTAGTTCACTTTTCTGTGACAGTGTGAGTATAGCAGAACAATAAGTCCTATGCTTCTGTTTCCAACTAATCTGTTTCTGGTTCAAAGCAGTTTGATTTTTTTTTTCCTCTCAGAATCTATATATGCTGAGTATTTGGAGGTAAGGATGGTATTTTACTTGATTAGACTCTATGAAATCCTTAACAAACAACTATAGCTAGGTACTAATTAGTGCAAATAGTGAATCCCAGATTAGGTTGCATTTATTCAAATTCACATTATTTTAATATATTTCTGAAAGACAGGCTCATTGGTCCCAGAACAATGGAAATATGCCATGAAAATTTAAATAGAGTAACCACTTCAGGAGACTCATTATTTGCAATAACCAGCACCCAACTGAACTGTCTCTCCCTACCTCTTAGTAATCTTTGGACAACTTCACTGATGTTACCACTTCAGAAAGGGCACCTTCAAATGTATTATGAAATGTAGTCTCTATAGAAGTTTCTTTAGAAGGCCAAATGGTCAATAATATATGTTTACATTACCTAATCAGTTGAGGATATCATTGGCCCAATATTTAATATACTATTTTGTTGCATAATTATGCCTACTAGTATATACAATAATACGACAATATGAGCCAGCTAATTTTCAGCTGAGGGCATGACTGGCTTTTCATTTTCATAGCATATTATCTCCTGGGCTGCACTCAAACAACCATTGTTTTATAGCTATAAAAACTCTGGCTAATTACAAATCATTAAACTTTGATCCAATCAATTCAAGATCATTCCCCATAAAATGAAGAGGCATATCTTGGCTCTGCAAATGGACAAAATTAAACACTATCAAATCAATGATGCTTTCCTTGCTTGGAAACTAAGGGAATAAATAGCAGATTTTCCTGAGAAACTAGCCCAAAATGAAATGAAATGTCACTGGACTCAAAAGTACCTGTAGAAGAACTCCTGGTGTATATTCGCCTTCATCCAGGACAAGCTTTGAGCCATACCAGAAAGCTAATGAATAACTCATGAAAATGATGCACCACATATATCCTGTAAATAATCCCATTATTATCCCTTTTCGAATTCCCCAGCGCTGGGCAAACACAAGATTTTTCTCATACCTGTGAGGAAAGAACAAAGAAAAAGGGTCTTGTTTCACAATTATTGGGAATATATGGTAGGAAAATTATTTCCTGTCCCAATGTCATAGAACATACCTCTCACCCCTCAAAAGAGTCACAACATCATAGCGTTTCTGGATTGTAATCTATAATTTTAATCATCCACCCTGAGGCATTCTGTGGCTGCTTTTTCACATGTTTTATTTTTAGTGAACTTGAGAATTTAAAAATAAGCAAACCTACTGAGCTTAAGTTCCAAGAGTCTTTGGATAACATACCTCCTCCCTCCCCACTCAAATCTGGTTTGTATCAAATCAAAGGACAGACTATAATTGATAATATTTATTAGTGTAGTTCTATGTACTTTTTTATCCCCAAAGTGATCTCATTTTAGATAGCTTATTTGCAAGGCAATATGGCATTAAAATATGGCTTCTATTTGTTGTTAACAATAAAATAATTAGTAACTATCAAGGAAAAGGCAAATTTAGAGAAAGATTTGTACTTCAGGTAAGGTCTGGACTGTATGTCCTTGGAAGGATCTTGCAAATCTAATATTCCATAGTTCTATAAATATTGATTCTTGCAGACTGCTGATGGTGTGCAGTTCAACATCTTAAAATACTAAGACTATAACTTTAAGGCTGGAAAGGATCTCAAAGATTACCCAATCTAACCTTTGTAGATGAAGAAACGGAGCCCCAGGGTGGGTAAGTGACTGACCCAAGGTCCCAGAGGTTCTAAGTGGCAAAGCCAGACTTTGAACTATGTCCATTGCCTCCAATTTTGTAGTGTTTCCACTATAACACGTTGCCTATCAGCAGAGGCAGGGGGACTTTTGGAGGGCCTTTAAAGCTCATTTTCTTATTGAATTGGTGTATTCAGTAATGGCCTAGGCTAAATGGTATGATCACACTGCATTCTGTAAGAGAGAAAAAATGTTTCCATCAAGTTGGTGGCAATTTTATGAAATTTTTACTTATCCTTTGACTGTTGAGTCACAGGCATTTATTTTCATTGTTTATAAGCAGAATTAGTCTTTGGAGTTACAATCTTCAGCATCCTCATGCTGAGTTTCGCCTACCAAAATGAAGACTACGTCAAGAACTCAAAATGTCAATGGCATCCTAGTATAAAATATAGATACCATGAAAGCACAATTGTTTTCTTTAAAAGCAGCAAACTGAGAATTAATATTATGCAGAACATTTGTCTAATATGGATAGCCACCAGTCTGAGGGACATAGCAAATCAGAATATATATTTCTTTTTTAAATATATATAGTTTTTTAAAGCCCACATTATTAAAAGTCATCTGACACTGTATGGTGCTAAAATGAATTATTTAGGTCATTCAATTCAGGATTGAGGAAGAGTAAATGTTCCAATTTTTTAAAAAAGGAAAAAATGCTGAATCTATATAGACCAACGAACTTGACAGCAACTCCTAGTACAACTCTAGGACATATTATGAAAGGGATGCTTTTTGAACATCTAGGAAAAGCTTTCAATGAGCTTGATATGGTTATATCAAAAATAAGCCAGGCAAGGTTTCCTTTTTTGAAATGGTTACTGGACTGTAGATTCTATAAATATTAATAGACATATCTCCCTGGATTTTGGCAAAGCATTTGATATTTGTCTCTCATGCCATTCTTGTGAAAAGGATAGTGTGATGTTGATGTGGTAGAGACAAAAATGCACTTAGATGGAGTCAGAACTGTATGAATGTCTGGACCCAAAGAATAGTTATTAATAGTTCATTAAGAACTTGGAATGACATTTCCTGTGGATGACTCTTTGAATCTTTGCATGGCCCTTGTCAATAATTTGTATAAAGGTAGAAATGGTGTTTTTATCAATTTTCTAGGCAATAAAAAGCTTTGAAGATAGCTGACACACAAAAGCACAAGAATTCAACAGATCTTGATAAGGTAGAAGAGAAGTGTCCAACATGAAGCCTGCAGACAAGTAGCCTACAATCCCACTAGTGCTGCAAACCAGTTTTCTACTTGAGTTTGGTATCACTGGGCTAGATCAAATAAAATGAAACGTAATAGAGACAAATAGAAAGCCTTAAATTTGGGTTCAAAAATCTGTTTTAGAAGATAGGGAATTTGTGTTTAGAAAGCAATCCATCTAAAAAAGATCTAGGGATTTTAATGAACTTCAAGCTCAATATGAGTGAACAGTGAGAAATGGCAGCCTTGGAAAGCTAATTCAGTCTTAAGAAGTAACAGTCCTGCTGCATTCTTTCCTGGTCAGACCTCATATGGAATAATAAATAATGGAATAATTTTATTCTGGATGCCATAGTCTAGGAAGAACTTAGATAAGGTTTGTTGATAAAGTGTTCAGAGAAGGACAGCCAAGATTGTGAAAGGCCTGGAGATCTCACCCTATGATGATTAGTTGAAAGAAATAGGCATATTTAGGGTAGAGAAGGGAAAATAAGGGAAAATGATAGTTATATTCAAGTATTTGAACATCTGCCTTGTAGAAAATGATATCAACCCTATTTGCCTGACCATAAAAGGCAGAACTAGGGTAGATAAAAGGAAAAGCTTCCTAATAATTACAGCTCTCAAAAAGTAGAATATACTACCCTGGGAGGCACTGGGTTCCTCAAGTCAACAAGAATTTATTAAGCACTTACTATGTGTCAGAAACAGAGCTAAGTGCTAGGAATACAAAATACAAGTAGAGAGAAAGACAGCTCCTATATTCGTAGAGTTTGCAAGGAGTCTGAGAAGAGGAAGGCAGAAGAAGGAGGAGAAGGATAAAGGGAGAACTGCTGTAGAGAGAGGGCAGGAGGAGAGTCAGGATTGCATCCTGGAGAGGAATAAGGATATGGTGGATGACCTGGGCATCTTTCTTTAAATGGAGGTTCTGGGAAGAACCAGTCAATAAGAAGGAGGGATCATAGGGGCAGAGGGTATTTCCATTGGGTAAAGTAGGGACTCAAGTGAGATTTCAGGGTGAAGAGTTTTCTGGAACATTGCAGAGAAAGTCTGAAAAGAAAGATTTGTTGTGTATGCTATAGGGGAGATTTTTGTTCAAGAGGCTATCCTCTAGGACTCTCCAACTCTGAGATTCTGAAAGTTTATAATTCATTGTAAGTTAACAAACACATATTAAGTGCCTTCTCTTCAATGCAAGGTACCACTATTTGGTACTGGTTAGGTTAAAAAGAAGTCAGTAAGTTGAATATATATACAACACAGAGAGGAAAATGAGCAGTATGTTTGATAAATGAAAAGATTCAAGTTACTGGGGGAAGGACTGTTTGACAAAAACTCCTGGAAAAACTGGACCGCAGCCTCATCAAAATTAGGGTGAAATCAATACCTCCCAATATAAATCAAGATAAGCTCCAAGTGGATATATGACTAAGGTATAGAAGGTCACCTCAGAAACAAATTAGAGGAGAAAAGGAACCAACTATCTTTTGGATTTCTAGCTCTTGGAAGAGTTTGTGACAAACAAATGATAAGATTACACAAATTAAAATGGATCATTTTGATTATATGAAATTTTAAAAGCTCTTTCACAAACCTACTGCAGTAAAAAATTAGAAACAAAACAGGTAACTGAGGGAAAACTCTTTGCAACGTTTCTCTGATAAACCTTTTATTTCTAAGATATGTAATAAACTGATTCAAATCTCCCCCTATATGATGTGAAAGGTTTTCAAAGGATAGGAACAGACAGTTTTCAAAGAAAAAGTGCAACCCATCAACAATCATATGGGTGGCAGGGGAGGGGGAAAGGGGGAAATGCTCTAAATAACTAATATTTAGAGAAATGCAATTTAAAGAAATTTTGAAGTTCTATCACATACTTACCAGGCTGGCAAAGATAACAAAAGAGGAAAATGACAAATGTTGGAGGGGTTGTGGGAAAATGGATACATGGATGGTGGAACTGTGAACTGCTCCAGCCTCTCTGGAAAGCAACTTGGAGCTAGACCCATAAAATTATCAAAATGCACATAAATATCCCTTGATTCAGCTATACTACAACCAGGTCTATACCCCAAAGGATCATGGAAAGAGGAAAAGGACCTATATGTACAAAAATATTTATACTAGCAATTATTTTAGCCACAAATCAGAAACTGAGACAATATTTACTTACTGGTAAATAATTAAACAAAATTGTCATATGAGAATGTAATGTGATATTATTATGCTATAAGAAATGATAAAATGGATAAAATTTTAAAGGAATCTGGAAAGTCCGATATGAATTGATGCAAAGTAAAGAAAGCAGAACCAGGAAAACAATTTATACTATGAAAACAGCATCATAGAGGAAAAACAACTTCTAAAAACTTTAGAACTCTGATCAACACAAGATAAACCTGGAGTCCAAAAGAATGAGGATAAAACATAATACTCTCCTTCTAAAGTGCAGAAAGAGATAGATAATTTTTAACCATGGCTAAGGTGGGAATTGATGTGGAGACCCAGGAAAGGCTTTAGGTACTGCACAGGAACCTTGGGAATTGTGAAATGTGGAAATTAGGAAGGAGTGAATTTCAAGCATGGAGACTGTCTTGTGGAGGCCCAGGATGGAATGTGGAGTTTCAGGGAAAAGAAGTGATCGGTGATTCCAAATGTGTGGAACACAGAGTGGATAAAAGGGCACAATGTAAAATAACACTGAAAATATAGATTGGAACCAGTTTGTAGAAGTATTCTCTGTTGCGCGTTTTCTTGTCTTCTGTTGAATACTTTGAAACAATTATCATCAGTGTACTTACTAGTGACTAAGATAAGGGGATTAATTTAAGATAATGGTGAAGACAATGGAGACTGCAAAAAATAAAAACTTGACGTTTATAGTAAAAAAATGCAAAGAAACCAACCTTTCTACTTCTTTCTTTTCACCACCAAAAGCAGCCACCGTTCTAATTGAGGAAAGAACTTCATCAGCCACACATCCAGCTTTGGCATATGCCTTCAACTCTCTGCTCGTGAGTTTGGCCACACTCTGAAAGCACAAGCAAGAGAGAAAAACCAGAGACAGTCAGCTGATTTGTCATTGCGGTACCTTCTCTTACTAAATAAACTAAAATAGATTTCTGCATGAGAAAGCAGCTAGACTGTGCAGTGAGTGGATAGAGTGGCCTGCTTGAAATCAAGAGAAAACTACTTTCATCCTGCCTTCTACGGTTACTAGCTATGTGACCCTGGGCACATCATTTAATTTATCGTAGCCTCAGTTTTCTCACCTATAGATGAGGTGGAGAAAATGGGGATAATGATAACACCTACCTCCCAGGGTTGTCGTGAGAATCATATTTATTCGTTTATTGAATTCATTATTATTAGCTGACCAGATCACTAATGAATTAACATATTTAAAATACTTTACAAATCTTAAAGATATTTAAATGCTACCTCCTCTGAGGATGATTCAATCTGATTAGACAAATAGGACAAATATTTATTAAGTGACTGTTAAATCCAATGGCCTTAGACTGTCTCTTAGGATGCCAAGACAACAATGCAATAAGTCCTGTAGTAGATGAGTTTACATTCTACCTGGGGGATGTAAATACAAGAAAACAGAAGGAGGGAAAGAATATGAGCAAAGGGAGGATGGGGGGAAGCTGAGAAAATTTCAAAGAGGAAGCAAAACTTGAGGTGTGCCTTGAAGAAACTCAAGGATTCCCGGAGCAGAGGGTCAAGAGGGAGTACAGTGTAGGTACATGTGGCCAAAAACCAGTACCAAGGCAGAAAGTACAGAGATGGAATACTGAGCTCTAGGACCAGCTAGAAGATCTGGGAAGATAGGTGGGAGCCAGAGTGTGGAGGACTTTAAAGTGTCAACTAAGGAGTGTGTATGGGTACACCTCAGAGATATGGGTTCATTCCAGACCACCACAATAAAGTATCGCAATGGAGTGAGTCATATGGATTTTGTGGATTTCCAGTGCATATAAAAGTTATGTTTACACTATACTGTAGTTTATGAAGTGTGCAATAGTGCTAACTCCAAGGTACATACCTTAATTTAAAAATACTTTTATTGATAAAAAATGATAACCGTCATCTTCTCCCTCTTTTTACTGGAGGTGGGGCATAGGGGGTGGGTCTTGCTTCCTTGTGGATGGCTGCTGACTGAGCAGGATGGTGGTTGCTGAAGGTTGGGGGAGTGTGGCAATTTCTTAAGACAACAATGAAGCTTTCCAAATAGATTGACTCTTTCTTTTACTAGAATCCATTGTAGAGTTATTACTTGGCCTGTTGTGTCTTAGTTAATAGGGGGGGTCAGAGGAATGGGAGAGAGACTGGGGAATTTTCAGTCCTTGGAGCAGTCTGAACACATACAGCATTTATCAGTCAAGTTCACTATCCTATATGGGTGTTATTTGTGGCACTCTAAAATAATTATAATAGTAACATAAAAGGTTATCGGTCACAGTATACCACAACAGATATAATAGTAATGAAGACATTTGGAATATTACAAAACTTACTGAAATGTGACAAAGAGATACAAGGTGAGTACATGCTGTTAGAAAAATAGCACCAATGGATTTGCTCACCACAATATTGCCACAGACCTTCAACTTGTAAAAATGAGGTATCTGCAAAACCCAATAAAGTGAGGAACAATAAAATAAGGTGTGCCTGTATTTTGTCCTTGGGGCAATAAGGAGTAGGGAAGTCACAAGGTCAGACATATTTTAGGAATATTAGTTTGGCAGCTGAGTAGAGGATGGATTAGCAATGGGGAGAGGCTATAAGCAGGAACAACTAAGGAGCTGTTGCAATAATCTAGGCAAGAGGTAATGAGAGCCTAAATTAGAGTGCTGTGATCTTGGTTACAAAATGACATATGTAAGAGATATTGCATAGCAATATTCACAACAGGATGAAATGTAGTCCATGGAAGGTCCATTTTGGACTATATCCAAGAAAGTTTAGTTATTGAAATACCAAAATGATTTAAATATAACACCATCTAACTTAAGAGCTCTTGACTTTGGGTATGTGAACTTGGTTTTTAAAAACATTTTAACAAGTATTTCAATATGATTGGTTTCCTCTGCAATCCTACGTATATTGTTTTATGCGTTTAAGGACATTATGTGGAGGAGCCCCTAGGTTTCACCAGACTGTCAAATAGATCCATGAAACAAACAAACAAAAAGCTAAGAATCCTTGATCTAACCTTTTAATTATATCATTTTGAGGCAGCTAGAGGGTACAACGGATACAGTACTAGAACTGGAATCAGGAAGACCTGAATTCAAATCTAGCCTCAGCTGTATGACTTTGAGGAAGATACTTATCCTCTGTCTGCTTTAGTTTCCTCTACTGTAAAATGGAAATAACAATAACACCTACCTCACAGGGCTGTTGAGGGTCAAATGAAGTGGAAAGTGCTTACACTTAATAAATGCTTATTACCTCCCTCACGCTATTAGGAAAATGTTGTGTCATATGCCTTGCCAATTAGTTCTGATTGATGATTTAGCTATGGCTATTGATGTCAGCTTGTGAAAAGATCTATGAATCTGTTTGCAGTTTTTATGTGGTCTGTTCTTAGTCTTGAATGGAATACAATATATATTTGATTATACATTTTCTCTTTGCTTAAGTTCAGGAGATATCCAGTTTGTCATTTTCTCTAATGTGAGTTTCTTCTCATATGGATTTTAAAAAATAATGAGTGCTCATGGTCATTAAGTTAATTTATTTCAATAGTCCCCTAGCTTCCTACACTTATGCTTCCTTCTCCTAGAACACCTATAGTTCCTAGAACTACACCCACTCACAAACATCTGTAAAATGGAGCTAATGATGCGTATATTGCCTGTTTCAAAGATACTGGAAGGAAAGTGCTTTGTAAACTAAAAATGCTCTATGAATGTGAATTGTCATCAACGTCGTCATAACTGCTGTTTGTTAAGTGCTACATGCCATACCTTGTGCTAGACAAAAAGAAGTCCCAAGACGGCTTAGTGAGGCACCATGCTCTCACTAAGGGTAGTTGATTACACTGATTATTTGGTAGAGAGACACTATTACATTTGGAAGTATTTTTTCCCTGATATTTCCCTATTTCACTGCTATTTCCCTATGCTTATAACACCACCACTGACAACTGATAGGAATAATGTTCACTGGGATGACACTCTTGAGAAAAACCAATCCTATTCAGACTTTCAGCCACACTTCTGAAGTCAATTTCTTTCTGAAGCTGGATGAATCCCCACTAGGCTCTCTTACCATGCCAATGACTGCTGCTCCTACTCCAAGAAGAGGACTGACTGAAATCATAACCAAAGTCAATTTCCAGCCTTGGTAAAATCCCAACAGGAATCCAAAAACACAAGTGGTCATGCGCTGGATAAAGATGGCGACCTGATCAGCAATGGCATCGTTGATTTTATTAATATCGCTGCAAACAAGAAATGCTGTGATTTCAAAAAACTGGGTTATATCCATTGAAATGACATTTTCAGATGTTTTTCATTTATTTTCAGTTAATGAGTCCCCTTCCACTATACACTAGTAAAATGCCTTATAATCTAATACCTTGGTTTCCTCATCTATAAAATGAGAGCAAGGTTTGAACTAGATGACTTTTAAGCTCATTTTCAACTCTACATCTGTGATCCTACTCAAACACAGGAGAATAAGATATACGTGCTGAAGGGCTTCTTATGAAGTCATTGAATCCATCCTATTATTTCCACATAAGATTTTCTCCGATCTGTCAGTCACAGATTGGTCTGCATTTTTTTTAATGGATTTACAAAGAAGGAGCTCTACTTTATAGCCTAGTTCTTTCTTTTTAACTAACATAAATTCTACCTTTCTATTATAGGGAATATGTAATATAACTGGTTACCAAATATTTCATGTTCTTGGAAATTCTCACAAAAACTTTATCTACAGGGGTTAACATGGTAAGATTTAAAAATCCAGTTCAATTTGCTAAACCAGCCCTATTATGACTTCCTCCAGAAGTTCATTGTCTGCCAATAGCTGCAGACCAGTATTGGTGATTTCCATTTTCATCCACTCCTTTTCCAGGCTGCTTTTAGGTCCCAGAATGATCCTCTGTGTAGATGAGCTAACAAGTTCCCATTTTATCTCCATGTTGCTTCCTACTATCCCTCAGTTTTCTCTTCTTTCTAACCTAAGTCTCTTTCTCATAATACCAACGTCCTATTGTTTTGATCATCACCAGAGGCTATAGCAAGTTTTCCATTTGTGATTGTATAATTATCACAGTTAACAATGTATAGAACATAAAAATACCCCTTTAAGGAAGAATCATTTTGAAGATTATACACATCAGAAAAATCATAGAAATTATTTCAATGTATCATCTAGATTGTAAACATATAGAGATATATAAACATAAACAAGGTATTCCAAAATTCTTAGTGCAGGTTTAAACTTTAGTGGCTTCATATATTATATATGTTTGTATTTGTGTGTATATACACACACACACTTATACAAATGTGTGTATAGGTGACATTCCAATAGCATACATTTACATATATGTTACATACATATATAAAGGTAGGTCTGTATTTGCATATATGTATGTGTTACAAAAGTACATGTGTAGACATGGATGTGTGTATAACATGTGTTGAGTAATATTCTATTCTTCAGTATATACTTAGGTTGTGACATACAATGACATTTATATTTTGAAACATTGTGCTGCTGGTCTACTTACTCTGAGATTCTGGTATTCAGTTCTCCCACTGAATTGCAATCAAACCAGCCAATTTCCATTCTCATTACTTTCCTAAAGTAAACTTGTCTTATTTTCTGTATCTGATGAGCTGCAGCAATTACCCAAAAGCTTATCTGGGGAAAAGTAATAGAGGTTTTTAGTATGATGATATTAAAATTCCATTCCAACAGATTTCATTTTATATTCTAATAAGAAAAGACTTTCAAAATAGCACTGAGAGAGAAAGAAGAGGGAGAATTTGCCAGATACTGTGCTTTAGAATGAGCGGCTGGCTTTGGACCTGGTTACTTAGTTCTCTTAGGTTGTAGGAGCTGTCTCCAGGGTATTGGGTTTGTTGGTTTTTTTTTGGTAGGGATGGTCATAGGATGTAGAGTCAGAAGGAATCATAGATATCATCTTGTACAACCCTTCATTTAACCAATAAGGAAACTGAAACTCAGAGAAATTTAGTGCCCAAGGTCATTGAGGTAATTGGTAGAGCTAGGATTCAAATTTAAATATTCTGCCTTCTTGTCCTACAGAAATTAACCATAATTCCCTAGCACTCTATGTCACTTGTATATGTCTCTTTTATGAATGTGCAGAGAAGCCCCCCATCAGTCTTCAGGAATAGGTTGCTGACTAACAGTCAATGAGCCTCAGGTCAAATCAGGCAAAAGCCATGATATGAGCAAAGAATGGGAAAGGAGTGGGAGGGTTTTTCTTTATTCCACAGCAAAGCAGGGCATGGTATTACCCTCCCACTAAGCTATAAAGGGAGAAACAAGTTGATTCATTCTGACAAGAATAACTTTATCTCTGGAAGTCTTAAGTCAGCAGTGAATTTAATGTTTCCCCCACAAAAGAGCAGCCAAAAAATTGTTTTGCAAAATAGGTCAAGTAGACACCTGGAAGGTGAATGTGGAGGGTCTGTGGATAGATTTCAGAGCACCTGTGAATCTGGAGAAGAAAACTGCATTTTTATTTAGATATAATTGGTTTCCTTGGTACTCCTGTACATTTTATTTTGTGCATTTAAAAGCATTATTCTGAAAAAGGGTCCACAAGTTTCACCAGACTGCCAAAGAAGTCCATGTTAAGAATGAGAGTTACAGTTACAATGCTCCTTAGATCCTTCAAATTTCAAGGGATGAAAAGGCAGTTTTGTTAGAAAGCAGAGGAAACAAAGTTTAATTTTAATGTATTGCTCTAAGATAATCTTTTCTGCAGAAAAGACTGGCAAAAACTGGGTCATGGCTCTGTGGAGGGTATCATGTCTAATACAGAGCAAAGAGAATCGCCTTTCCCACTGAACTGAAGTTAGATTTTGAGTGAAATATGGCACTAATCTACCACCATCAAAACTTCACTGGCATTTTGCAGAGAGGAATAGTGCTACTAGCTCTGAAGCCCTGCTTCAAATGCTGCCTTTGATGTTCCTACCTATACAACCATGGGCAAGTCCTATTACCTCCTGAGCCTCAGTTTCCCCTTATGTAAAATAGGAGAGATAAACTAAATGACCTCTAAGATTTCTTCTAGATCTACATTATGGGAAGGAAATAAAGGAATTCTTAATTCTCCGAATTGTGCTGAGAGGAGGCACACTGAACAGAGTGCTAGACTTGGAGTCAAGAAGTCCTGAGTTCAAATTCAAATTCCAATACTCTCTGTGACCATAGGCAAGTCACTTAACCTTCTCTAGCCTCAGCTTATTCATCTGTAAAATGGGGATAAAAACAACAACTACCTCACCTCACAGGATCAAATAAGGTAATATTTGTAAGGCATTTTGGAAACCTTAAAGCATTATATAAATGCTAGTTATTATTATAGTTATTCCCAAATGAGGTCTAAGAGTTACCACCATAATACAGTCTCCTTAAGAAACTGGTTAAAAATCGAAATAACTTTAAACAAATTCAAGTGAGTGTCACATAGTGGACATTTTTGACATGGCCTAAAGGGAACATCTTAACATTCTAAAAATGAGCAGATTAGATAGGAAACAAATGAACAAGTTTAACAACGAAAGAACAAAAAGGTACTTTTCTTTGATTCCCACACCAAAGGACCCCAGTCCAGCTCAGCTGAGTATATAGTTGTCCAATAATAACTTGTTCTCTGACAGCATTTGACCATTTACATTGTATGTATTACCTTATTTCGTTATTCGTAATAATCTTATAAATTAAACATTACCATCTTCGCCCTCCTACGTACATGTTAGCTAAGATCCACAGAAGTTAAGTGACCTGTCCAAGGTCCTAAAGCTCATAAGTTGCAGAAGTGACAAATAGAACCAAGGACTTCTGGCTCTTAGTTCATAACTCTTTCCTCCACACTAGTGTTTCCCAACTTGTAGATCAGTAAAACGTCTGAATTCAGTCCCAGTATCAATTACCAGTAAGTAGCTCAAGAGAAAGAAACAGGAACTTAGAAGAAGGAGGAAAGGAAGAACACTGGGTAGAAGGGAGGAGCACAAAGGGGGAAGGAAAAGGAAAAGGCATAGTTAGCTTAAAAAAAAAAACTTGCAGATTTTAAAAAGAAAGGACTTTTGGAAATATAAGCTTTATTGATTGGTTAAAGTTTTTTGCAAAATAATTAGCATTTGGGAAGAATTGCCACACATCCTATTATGTCTCTAATCATCAGTTTGGCATGGAAAGTTCATCTGGGCAAAATGGAATAGACAGAACAGGGCAGCCAGAAGAAATGATCACTGTCATCATAAATCCACCTCAGACTTTCAGCTTGTCCATTTGTCTGAATTAGCCAGTCAACAGGCATTTATTATGTGCACAAGTACAAAGAATGAAACAATTCCTAGTCCCTAAGAGTTCACACTCTAATGGGGGAGGTGTGTGTGTGTGTGTGTGTGTGTGTGTATACAAAATCAATACAAATAAATATAAGATAGTTAAATACAAGGTAGTTTGGGAGGGAGTTACTAGCACTTGAGGGAAGCAAGAAAAGTTTCATATTTCAGAAGGTGCTGCTTGAACTGAATCTTGAAGGAAGAGAGGTATTCAGTGGAGTAGAGAGGGGAGGAGGGAATACATTCTAAGCATGGGGACAGCCAGAGCAAAGGTAGAAAAATGGGAGCTGGAGCGAATAGGGTGAAAAACAGAGAAATAGAGTTTAGATGGATTGTAGGCATTTGGGGGTATTTTTTTAAGGATAAGGATGTCACTCCATTTCTTTCTGAAAATGAAATGAATATTAGAAGGAGATTCTGATCTAGGAGTCTGAGAAAACTTGTTTTTTTCTTTAGATTGACTACTGGATTGAAGGTTTGAGGAACTTCTTCGCTATGAATGGTTAATATTTTTCAAGTGTGGCTTGTACTATATAAAACATACAGAAGGTGATACTGACTTGCAAATATCCCAGGATGAAAACCAAAAGACCGGCCACAGCATAATAACTGGCAAATACGATCATCTCACTTTCAATATCCAAATCCCTTCAAAAGAGGAAATATTTAAAAGGTCAGAAGTGTTGAGTGTCAAGCTACTTGGGTTGAATTTAGTTGATGCTAAATAATCAAATTTATTATCGAACAATCAACAATTATTTTAAATACCCACTATATGCTAGGTACTTTGCTCGGTATTAGGGATATAGATATATGGAAGGAAGCAACACCTACTGTCAAGTTCTAATGGAGGAAGCAACAAGTACATACGTAACTATATGCAACCTGAATGTAAAACAAATAAATCCAAATACATACAAAGTAAATACAAGGAAGTTTGGAAGATAGGGTGCTCACACTGAGGGAAAGGGAACCAGGAAAGGCTTCATGTTGAAAAAAGGAGTTTGAGCAGTACATTAAAGTAATAGAGGGATTCCATGGGGCGGAGATAAGGAAGGAGTACATTACAGGGAGAGCATGCAGGTGGCACAGTGGATGGAGTGTTAGCCCTGGAGGCAGGATGTCTCATCTTTCTGAGTTCAAATCTGATCTCAGACACTTACTAGTTGTGTGACTCTGGGAAAGTCATTTCACCCTTTTGCCTAGTTTCTTCATCTGTAAACTGAGCTAGAGAAAGAAATAGCAAACTGCTCCAGTATCTTTGCCAAGAAAACCCTAACGTGTTCACAAAGAGTCAGACACAACTGAAACAACTGAACAACAACGATGAAACATTGCAGAGATAATGGGGATGGCCAGTGCTAAATCCCTCAGAAGGAAGGTGTGTATAAGAAATAAAAAGAAGCTAGTTTGGTTGTATCACAGAGTAGGTGAATGGGAAAAATATTCAGTGAGACTAGAAAGATAGATTGGAACCTGGTTTCAAAAGACTTTAAAAGCTCATGACCAAAATTTCTCAAATTATTTAAAAATCAGCTTTATGTCTGTGGCATTACAATTCAATCACTGAATGACTTCAAACCGGTTAGCAAACACTGATGTCTTCATGCTATGGATTGAAAAACTAGGCACATAAAGAGGGTAAAAATGGTGTGAATGATAACTAGTCTATTGTCATATGCCATCTTCTTGTCAGGATGGGACCAGGGATCCCTGGACACTAATCCAGTGTTCTAGCTGTAGCCTCTCCACTCATGCTCAGCATATAATGATAATTCCATATAGAAAGTAAAGTTTTAAAATCCCAGACAGGCTGTCTCCAAAGACCCCTGGGTAGAATAATGTGAGCTGTAATTCAGGAGGTTTAATGTCACCTCCTCCAGGAATCTAAAGCAATTTTATAGCTCTTCCATCTCAGGGTGATGCTGTAAAAAATGTTCCTGTCACTTTCCCACAGGGAAAAATGTGTTTCATTAGCTTTGTCTTTATTCTGGGTACACACCAGGCAGTTCCATTCTCCAGGATTATACTTAGTGCTACTGCCAAAGGCATTTGTAGTAAATAGCATGGAAGGCACTTAGGCATGTTACCAATGTAATTACCAGCACTGTGAAATAAGAGCAGATAAAGCATTTAGGAATTACTTTCAGGTGGCAAAGAATTAGGAAACAAGTCCACTGCTCTCATGACAGCCCCATTTTTCAGAGAATGGACAGGGTGACAATAGACTTGCAATTCTAGGAAAAAAGGATGCCATCTGAGAGTTATTGAATTTTACCACTAGAAGGGACCTTAGTGATTATTAAATCTAACTCCCCTTTATGAGCAAGGAAACTGAGGTGCAAAGAGATGAAGAGATTTTCTCAAAGTAACAAAAAATTCATGGTGGAGCAGAGACTGGAACTCAGGACTTCCAACTCCTTGTCCAGGGCTCTTTTCATTAAATTATAATTAACTTTCCTCGCTACTCTCCCTAAACTTCCTTATCCTACACTCAGTCTTCTCCTGGCAGGTTCTTTCTTTGAAACCAAAGTCTTAAGAGATCCATCACTCTTTTGCTTGTATCCTTATAGCTATTGTCTATATCATCATTTGACAACAATATAAAGGCATTCCCTAATAATTGTTATTCACTTTCTCTGAAAATAAAACAAAATAAGACCCAAGACCAAAAACAAAATTTTGGGAAGTTGAGTTACTGTAGGAACAGTGTTTATGCATTAAGAATAAGTAATAAGTTGAAAGGAGTCAAGCAGAGGCTCAGAGGGAATTACACTGCCAGAGCCCCAGTGCTAGCTTGTACTATCCTCATCTACCTGATTTGCATCATATGCAACAGAGTACAACATCTGAAATCAGAAGATCTGGGTTCAAATCCCAACTCTGCCATTGATCACCTAACTTTTCACCACTCTGGCTCCCAGTGACCTTATCTATAAAATAAGGAGGTTGGAAGAGTTTACCACTAAACTCCTTGTCCCCTTTAAATCTATGATCTTATGATCTAATCAGTTCAGCAATCTAATAATGTGGTTTCATGATGTCAACAATGTGTTTGCATGTGTTCGTATGGTACTGATACTAAATTAAGGTAATGTAATGCAAGATTTGCCCATATGGCCTTGTTACATCTTCTTTATTGTCTCTGAATTATCACTGAAATTTCTGTTGTTAATTAATTTTTCATCAGTTAATGGTTAATTAATTTTGTATTGTCTCCCCACCTGCATTAAAAGTCCTTAGAGGGCAAGGACCGTGATTATGCTTCTCATTTTCAGAATGCCTGATAGATAACTGGGCTTAGTGGATAGAGTCCTGTGGTTTCAAGTCCTGCCTTTGACAAATAATAGTTGCATATGTAATCAACCAGTAGAAGTTAAAATGAAAACTGCACAGAGGTTAGCCAGAAAGTGGCCTTTAATCAACCTCTTCCACATCAGTGTCAGGCTTAGGCATCAGCACCCCATTGGAAGCCTGTATTGGACACTGCAAAGTTTGCCTTTGGCCTCTGCTACACATGGTGGAGGTGACTATTGGGTGGCACAAGTGGACACTGGTCACTTGCTGTAGGCTGTAGGGCTGACTGTAAGCCTCTTGGGTTGGTTGTGAGGGTGGACCGTTAACATTTGCTGCAATTGGTGGGCTCAAGTTGGAATACAAAATTAGGAGGGATGTGTCTACCTTTCACTGCCCAAATCCAGAGCAGCTAAAGTCGGTATATTCATCATCTTTGTTCTAAGTCCTCCAAGTTGTATTCTACCCATAAGATGTAAGGAAACTGGAGGAAAGCGTGGTCTATGTGCTCCCCATGTCCTTCCAGGGTATGTGAAGTAAAATGTTCCAGGGGAAGAAAAGGAGGCACCAAATTATGTACTCCAATTCTTCAAGGATATATAATTTCATCATTTCATGTAACCTCTCCACCAGAATAGATCACAAACCTTTTGTACCTAAGTCAGATGGCCATTACCTACAGAATATTATTCAAAGTAGAACATTTTACTTAAATACATTTTACAGAAATACTCAAAAAGAATTTCTTATTGAGGAAATATACAGTTTATACAATTGTTTAGGGGAGCTGGTTATAAATAAATGTATTTTTCTTATCTGATCCATGAACAGAGAAATATGCTTATCATCTTAAAAGCTCCCAGAAGATAGAGACTACTGATGCAGTAGGAGATCACATTTCAATCATCATTTCTTACCATTCAGATGTCTTTGAGACAAAAGTCAATAGTATGCATTGTTCCAAGGACAAAAGTTTGCTTTATGGTGTAAGTTCTTACTACCTAAGTATGTTTCTATGTCCCCAAAATAGGAATAATCAATCAGTGTGACTAAAGAGAAAACAAGAATGAATTTTATCTCTTCAAAATACATTGATGAACTAGTAATCCACAATGGTGCAATCCTGTTGTAGTTGTAAAACTTTAGAAAATATTCTTTAAAGTATGTAACTATGAACTTACTGAAAAAGATTTTGTATTTCTAAAACCATACAGAATTGCAATAAGTAGACATACCTAGAAGTTCCTCTTGGTTAGGTTAATTTCATAGCAAGGATTTTTAGAAAGATGATAGATGGATAGATGGTACAGAGGATATAGTACTGGCCTTGGAGTCAGCAGGATCTGAGTTCAAATATGACTTCAGACGCTTGTTGCATACTAACTGTATGACCCTGGGCAAGTCACTTAACCCCAATTGCTTCACAAAAAAATAAATAAATAAAAGTGACCCCATTTCTGTTCATGGATCAGATAAGACCATTAAATTTCTTTAAAAGCAGCTTCCCAAACAACTGTAGAGAACAGAACATCCCACAATCAGAAATACTTATTTGTAGCTACTAAGTATCTCTGTAGAATGTATTTAAGCATTTAATATTCTACTATGTTTAATGTTCAATAGACAAAGACCATATAAGATTGCTAATTTTCATAAATTTCAGCATTTTTATTATCTGACACATTTCTTCAGTCAAAATGTAGGCATTCCAAGTGCCGGAATTTACATACAAAACTGGAGTATTAAAAATGACCATTGTGGGGGCTCCTTGATGCTGCTTATTATCTCAGCTGTATCCATCTCTCTTAAAGAGCTCAGTTCTGACATCACTCAGACCCTCAATACTGGGCTGCCTTTGGCAAAGTGCTCTTCTGTACAGTTCATAGATCTGAAGTAGTTTCCTCCTTAAAGCTTCTGATACTGCATCTGGCCATTTACTGGTGTATGAGTAGGTGCTATAGTTTAGCTCTAGGCTTTGTTTGGACATGGCTATCTTTCCTGGGTTCCCAAGATTGTACAACTTCTTTATAGACTATTCAAAGAAGTATGTTTCTTTGTAGGCAAGCCAGATGTTATATTAGCATAAGAAGGTTAACATAGGTGTCCAAGGAAAAAGCTTATCCTTTTGCAACCACTTGTGTCCAAAGTTTACTGAAAATCTACCTGACCTATACAACCTTGAGAAGTGGGTGGTATTAGTACTTGTGATACACCTTCAAATTGAACATCCCTTGCTGGCAGAAATTAGACTATTCACATTTGGTGAATTCTTGAAGATCTGTCTTCCTCGATGCATAGAACCTTACTATCTGGTCCAATGTCTGTCTATCAAGAAGGCAGTGTTCATTTTTAAAGAATGACTTAAAATGTCCAGGCTAATATTTTCACCAAGATTTATGGTATATGTTACATGAAATCCAAGAATCTACAAACTACTTATATGAAATTGCCATTTTCTGACTTTAGTGAATGCTTTTTCCTTCTTCCAGTGGAATTGCCTCCCACTATATAAAGCCATAATGAGAAGAATGCAGAAGTATGTGTGACTCCTGTTTCTTTGCAAAAATAAAAACAGAGGTTTGAAAAACACACAAGCCTTGTAGTAAGCAGCCCAACCTAAGAGACCATGAAGTCAGGGAAGAGTGTTTTGACAAAAGTTAATGAAATACTATCATACCTGAAAGTGATGAATACCTATAGAAGAAGTCTGTAGTTGGGAAAATAAATGGGAACTAAAGAAAGACCATTTACTTGTATTGGTTCACTCTAAGCCTCCATATATGCTCTATTGTTGAAAATGTGCAAAGCTAAAAAGACTTGCACAATGACTAGGCTTCTTTTAACATATAAATGATTCTGTAAGGGCTAACCCTATAGTAGAGTCAATCTAAGGCTTTGTTAGGATGATGATAAAGATGGTGATGATGATAACTTCCTCAGTGAACTCTAGGATTTAACTCAAAATCTCTCTTCTTCTTTCCTTCTCCCCCTCCCCCAATCATTGTTAGTTTATAAGATCCTAGTGTGGGGATTAGACTATAAAGGAAGTCTATTATCTGTACTGTTGAATAGAGTGATTCATTGGTTATCCAATCGTTTAGGAAATTCCCTTCAACTCCTTCTGTCTTGAAAACAGAGAAACAAAGAGAGGAACTTGTTCCCATCATTGTACAGCCAGTGTCACCCACAACCTCACATACCCATTTATGTCCTACTGAAATATTTATCTGTTATTGACAGAACCTGATATTGATTTCCACAATATACTTTATTACTCTCTTTACAAGGCCATAGATGTCTGTACTGGAAATTCTTATCCTAATAGAAAACAATTGCTCATGTTCTTCCAAATAAATTGCAACTCTACCTTACAGAGTAGCTTATGGATGAGTCTGGGAGACAGGGTTAGCTTCATTAGCATATCAATAGTCTACGTAAAAGAAAAGTCTTTTTTTTTCTCTACTCTTTACATAAAACAGCCTGTAATTGAACTTTGCTTTCTAGTTCAGGACTAAACAAATAAGAAATCACAGAGAAATCTAGAGTATATTCAGTTTTTCGTAGTTCACACATGGCAAGCATTGTTCACAATGGTTAGCTAATGGCCTGGGTATAGCAGGAGTTACATAATGCCACCTGTCCAAAGGACACTAGAAAACGTCATAGGTGTAGATGTTAAATGGCATGAAGACAGTCAAAGCTAATATACCTCTGACAGTCAGAAGTTTTCACCTAGGATGTAACCTAGTTCAGAGCTTCTTAAACTGTGGGTTGCAATCCCATATGGGGGACCAAGAGTTTAGGAAGCACTGAAGGGGTCATGAGTGGAAAAAGTTTAAGTCCTGAATTCTAGTCAACTTCCAGACTTTGACCCAATGCAATGATAGCGTAGGGTATGACTATGGGATCCAAAGAACCAAGAAGTGAGATTTAACTTCCAGGAGTGAGGATATTTCTGAAAACTGTTGAGATATTGACAAAACAGCTGTCTTAGAATAGAAAATAACAAATCATAGAATTCCGAATAAACTGGGCTCCATTTTCAAAGCCTTTGTCTGTAATGCAGACCTGACAACAGACTGCCTTATGGGGAAGCTCAAATGGATTTTTGATAGTCTATTAACTAATGATTAGAAATAGGTGAAAATACAAATTCTTTTGGGAAGGGCTTCTCATGGTCAGGATATGCCACACCCCTTTTTCTTCTCTTTGAGCAGAGACTGAATACGCATGCAAATGAGGCTGTCATCTATGAGGCAGCAGAGACTTTAGATTTAGGTTACAAAGTTCACTTCCTTGCACTGACTCAGCAACGTACCTATTATAGACTCCATGATTACAATTCAGACTGTGTTGGCCACATCACAAGAAAAAAAAGACAACCATAGTAAATTATCATAGATAGAAGAAGGATCAATGAATGGAAGTTGTAGAGAGACAGGTTTTGTCTCCATGTAATAAAAAAAAATCTGAGCTATCCTAATAGAAGTATTTAGTTCTCCCTAACTACAGGTATTCAAACAGAGGCTGAATGGCCACGGGTTTGGGGAGGGTTATAGAGAGCATTTCTGGTTCTGTATGGCTTAGAATAGGTAAGTGCTGGGGCCCTTCCATGTATTTAACACCCTTATGTTGTTCGGTCATTTTTCAGTCATGTCTAACTCTTCACGACTCATTTGGGATTTTCTTGTAAAGATACTGGAATGACTTTCCATTTATTTCTCCAGCTCATTTTGCTGATGAGGAAACTAATGTAAACAGCGTTAAGTGACTTGCCCATAGTCACCCAGCTAGCAAGTGTCTAAGGCTAGATTTGAGTTCATGAAAATGAGTCTTTCTGACTCTAGGGCCAACTCTGTATTCGTTGTGCCACCTAGCTGTTCAACATCCTTGTGACTCCCTCTTATTAAAAAAAAGGCCCTTGACCAAATGGATCACCTGCCTCAGCACCCAAGGTACAGGGAAATATAACACATATATATCAGAGGAAGAGAATTGCAACATATTCAATTAAAACAAATTCATGGATGATAAATCTCCCTAGAGACAGGACAAAGCTATTGGTAATCTCTTACATGAACTGAGTCAACTAAGCTGTTAAATCCTTACAGCTGTCAGATAAAATGAATAATTTCCAATCTAGTTTCCACTGAAATGGGAAAGTCAGATGGAGATCATGGTCCAGAGTATCCTTAGGTCAGAGTATCCTGTAGCAATTTGGGTAAGTTGACATTTCTACTTACCACTTAGCAGATATATACTCTCTAGGGCTGCCAATAAAGTCCCCTTCCCAAGTTCTGAATTTAAATGTAAAAACTGAACAAAAGGGAAAAAGAATAAATTGCATCAACTCACCCACAACGGGTCCCATTAGTGTTATTGTAGTTGAGGGAGCTGTTGGCCCACACTATGGTGTTGTTCATACATATCTTACCAGGGATGCTAAGCTCTTGCAACTCAATGTCATATTCAATAAAAGCATCTGTCATCAAGCCAAAAATAAGTAACATTCCTGGCTGAGCCATTCCATGTAGAAATGCACAGAAACTTCCCCCAAACATCAGCCACTTGTCCCTTGATGAAGAAAATCGAAACTTGAAAAGAAAAAAAACCTGAAAGTTAGGAATGTGTATATGTATGTGTGGTGTGTATGTACATACACATACCACATATATATACATGTATGTCATATATAGTATATACACATAAATGTAACATATAGAGAGATACTTGCACATATAAATGTAAATTTATGCATATCTATACAAAATACACTATATTCTAGGAAGTGATATTGAATTATGATTTTATAACAGCCATATTCAATCAAATTTTCTAAGGAAACAACTTCAAACAAGATAATCCAGTTGTATTAAATTAAATCTATACACAAATTTTCCAGAAACTTACTTAAATTATAATCATTCATTCAACAACTCATCATCATCATTAGTGTGCCATTTCAAGGCTTGTGAAAAGTCTTTGCTTGTAATAACTCTGTGAGGTAAGAGTGTTCTCCCTATTTTCCAGGTGAGAATCTGAAGCTCAGAGATGGGACAAGCCTAGGATCACAAAACCAATGGGTATTTGAGGTAGAGGTGGAACTTAGTTCTCTAACCTCAAGGTCAGCTTTCTTTCCACCAGGGGCTCTTAACATTGCATCCATGAACTTGAATTTTAAAATTTAAGTTAACTTAAATGCCTCCACAAGACTTTCCCTGATTTTCACCCTTTTGGTTTGCTTAGAATATAAGCTCTGTGTGGGAAAAGACTATCTTTTTTTAAACTTACTCTTCCTTTTAGCACCTACCTTAGTCCCTGCATGCAATGGGTAGTTAGTTCATAAACATTCCTTGCTTTTGCTACTATGTGGCACGAATTATGTTAGATACTAGAGGATTAGCATGGTCTGATGAGGAGAGCTCCAAATTTGAAATCAGAATATCTGGGTTAGAGTGCTGTCTCTGACACTTAATAGCTGAGTGACCTTGGGCAAATGGCTTAATCTTTAAACTTCTCATCAGTTTACTCCCTCAATAAATGAGGATATCATTACTTGTATTATCTACCTAATAGGGGTGTGAGAAAAGTGCTTTGTAAACTGTAGACCACCACAAGTATGTCAGCATACAATGATCAGTAAGACATGGTCCCAATTCATGATTGGGATAGGGGCTCCCTTCCAACTTTAATTTTCTATTTGAATATTTCATTACCCCTGAAATCCCCTTCCATTCCTAGTGCCCTCCTGCATCTAAATACAATTATTTCAAATGAATTTGTACTTTGACATGGAAATATATATATATATATGATATAGCATAGATGAGAATACAGATTTACAATTACATGAGGTACATTTTTTCCTTAGAAAAACATTTATTGATGTACAAAAAAATGCACTTTCGCACAAATTTGTACAAGATACAATGTATATTTTCCAATGTACAAAAAAAGAAAAATGGTCCCTGAACTTTATCATTGAGTATTTTTTTCTAAAATGTCAGAATTATCAGTTTTTAGCTTATACTTTCTTCTTTCTTGCCCTGATCTTATTTATCTAAACTTTATAGAAGGGATCTATAATTTCATTGGTGACAACTCCCCTAATTAAAGGGTTGGAGGAGATCTGTGATCTCAATTTGCTTCAGAATTAATAGAAAAATAGAGGTTAAGTGACTTGACCAGACTCTCACAAATCAGTTAGGATTTGAATTCAGGTTTCCTGGTCTAGCATTTTTCTTACCACTCCAGGATGCCTTAGCATCTGAACTCTAATAATCCAAGGAATTTAAATTGAGCCCTTCTTTATTTCACATGCACACACATATTTATATATATATATATGTATATACAAACACATATATGTATATGTGTTGTTTTTGTATATATGTATGTGTGTACACACACACACACACACACACACACACACATATATTTTATAAAGGAAGTAGGGGAATCAATACTTCAGGTACCACTGGGAAATGACTTTATTGCACCGACAAGAATGGACAAGTTTTGAGCCTATCTTCAAGCCAAGCTAACTGTTGATATTGATGGTCAAAAGAAAAATGGAAAAAGTTGAAATGGAGAGAGATTTGTGGATCTAGGCTATGGAGGAGATATTTCAGAAGTCTTTATGATAAGAGGGAGTATACATTGCTATTAGGACATGATTTTCCTGATGAAATGAAAAATGGGGTCAGAGTGGGTTATTTTTCCAGAACATTAAGTCCTGAGTAATATATTGCTTAGGATAAGGTATCTTATGAGCAATATGTATGGACTCACTATTTAGCATATGATCACTGGTGCACAGATTATGACTGAAAAAGTCCTCACTGGAGTTAATTAATACCTTCTGATAAGACTTTTACAAACGTAAAACTTCCTTAAAGATCTTAGTCAGTCCAGTTATGCAATCAATGTTGTAAATCTGACATTGCCACTGTGTGGGCCCCACCCAGTTACTGAATGTATGCTAAACATGTTTATTACCAATTGAAAGAAGCTGATTTGAATGCGTTCATTTTTCTTCCCATCTTGTGACCTGAAGAAAATAAAATGTGCAATTACAGACCATCCCTTCCAAGACAAAAAATTCTCATAAAGACATAACTGTACATGTCCCAGGCCCCCTTGCAAAAGGTATCCTCAGGAACCTACCATACCAGGCATCCCAAACAAAATGGTTGGGTGGAAATATTCAATTTCTTTTTACACAAGTGACCTTTCTCCTACCTTCCTAGGTCTCAAGTTATCTCCTTCTTGTAGTAAAGTATACCTACCTATCTCTGGTGTTCAAAAAATGTTAAATAATACTGAAAGAAATGCTGATGCTCCTACCTACTGATAGGATTCCTACTCCTCATCTTTCTTGGAATGTTATGTTTAAGCATCTACCATATGTCACTTGAAGTATTATTTGAGTTTGCTTTTGGTCTTTTCTAAGATCCTAAGCACTATAAATAGAATTACTCTAATGTCAATTAGGGTCAGTCTACCCAAATAAGACCAAATGTAAAAAGAAATCATGGTTAGTGTTAGAGAATGAAGCACAGAGGGCATTATGGGGGCTCAGAGGAGATAAGAACTACGGACTATGGACTGTGAAAGAATTTAAAAGCCAAATAAAGTAAGTTTTCACAATAGTGCACAGACCTTCCGGTGAAAGTTTTAAGCATTCAGAGTACTGTTTGGTTGGTTGGGATGGAGAAGTAGAAAGCTTTGGGAAAATATGCTCCTAGCACTGAAATAGGAATAGGTAAGAACCTCAATTTTGTTCAGTTTTGTTTTCAGTCACTATCACACCGTTATGGGTTTTCTCGGCAAAGACACTGGAGTAAGTGTCTGAAGCCAGACTTGAACTCAGGAAGATGAGTCTTCCTAACTCCAGATTCAGCACTTTGCCCACTATAACACCTACCTGCCAAGAACTTCAAAGTCTCCCTCAAAAGTGGCCATAAGACTTCCCCCTCCAAGACTTCCATGAAAAAGTATTTCAAGTTTCGTGCTATTTCATTAAACTAATAGTTGTTTCAACAAAAAGTAATGAAGTATTACATACACAAACTGTAAATATGCAAATTTGGAATCACAAATTTGGGGGAGGTTTTATTTTTTGAAGAAATCTTGACTGTTATAGGTTTAGAGCTAGAAGGGACCTCAGAGGATATCTCATCTAACACTTCCATTTTATATGCAACCTGTCTTAAGGGGAATGAAGACTTTAGGGAGGGGTCTGACTATTGGATGGAATATACTTGATTCTCCCCAAAACTCTCCCCCTGCCTTAGAAAAAAGGAATTGTAGGTAGACTGGAGAATTGAGCAAGCAGGAACATGAGATTACAGCATGAAAGCATAGAGGAAGATGGCTGTTGAAAAGGAAGTCAATAAAAAGAGAGCACCAGTGAAGGGGATCTGTAGTCAAGGGACGGGAGTTACTCAGTGACCTTCCACCAAAGCTCTTGTCTCCCTTCTATCTTCTATAAGAGCTATTATTCCATCAAGTCAACAGCTGAGTGTACAGCTATTGTGTTGGCCAACAGGTTTTTTTTTATAGTAGGTAAATGGAATCTAAATTGAAAGTAACAGATAAAAAATAAGCAGGTTTACACACACAGCTAACTGGGAAAGGAACACACAACTTTGTTTGTCAAGAATTGAAAAGGGTAATCAGATCAATCAGGATCATTCTAGACGCCCTGGCAGCCTCTCATCATTTATCTCTCAGTAGTTGTCCAATGTATTGTGTGTGCACAAGGAGAGAGGCAATGAAAGAGCCAAAGATTCAAATCCCTTCTTTTTATAATCTATCGTGAATCGCTGATTTGTTCTGTTTCAGTGGCCGATCCTTTCTGTCACAGCTTTGATACAATTCCCTTGCCTCACCTGGAGGTGGGGGAAGGAAAAGGGAGATCAAAGGACACCTAAACATTTTCTGTTTGTCATCCCAAAGCACCAAGTCCTTCAGAACTGAGCACATCTATGTTTCTTTCTCCTACTTACCCTACTCTGTCTTCAGTTTCTTTTGTCTTCTACCCATAGGTCCTTTCTTTCTAAGGTACAGGAGAAGGCCTAAGTTGGGAGTCAAGGCTACTATCAGGGAAAGGGTAGTGGTGTCAAGCAAGTCCTTTCCCCAGATGTCTGTGCCACAAATGAATACATATAAATGAGACCCAAAGCCTGGAAGGATGAGTAACTTGCTCAAGGTAATAATTAGCAAAGTCAAGTTTCAAACCAAAATCCTTGGACTCCAAATCCAACTTTCTTTTCATTGTTTCTGGTTGTCACACAGAGACTTAGCACATAACCTCTATATATCCACCTGGAACCACATTTAGGAGAGCGTGACTATGTAACCACACTGATTCAGTCAATCTTGCAATTAATGGAGAGTGGAAAGAGTAAAGCAAAGATCATTTTTCTATTTAGCCACAAATACCTCATTCCTGGGGGCAGTTAGGTGTCACAGTAGATAAATTGCCCAGTCTTGAATCAGGAAGATTTGTCTTCCTGAGTTAAATTGTGGGCTCAGACATGTGGTTTTTAATCCTTCATTTTTGAAGAGGACCACAACATCAGGAAGATGATGCCATGTCTTGCTAATGAATTGGATTTGAATGAGTGAGAACAGAGAAAAGTTACCAGCCTCACTTTCTCCTCCAGAGTCATCTGGGTCTAGTGGTCAGATATAGTTTAGAATTGAACCCAGATCTTACAGCCACCACCTTGGCTCAGTACCTCATCACCCAGACTCCTAGTGATCTACCCTCTTCAGATCTTTCCCATCTCCAATTCTTCATCCACATGGCTACCAAAATGGCATTTCTAAAGCACAGACCTCACTGTGTCACTCCCCTACTCAAGAAGCTCCTGGTTTTGCTCACTTCACTTTGTTCATGTAAGTCTTTCCAGGTTTTTCCAAAAATCACCCGGGTTGTCATTTCTTACAGCATGACAGCATTCCATTACAGTCATACACCACAACTTGTTCAGTCATTCCCAAATTTTGGGGCACCATTTCCAATTCTCACCATCATGAAAAGAGCTACTATAAATATTTTTGTTCATGTAGGTTCTTTTCTTTTTTTTTTAATCTCTCAGATATAGATTTAGTAGTGCTACTGCTGGGTCAAAGGGTATGCACAGTTTTATAGCCTCTTGGATATAGTTCCCAATTCTCTCCAGAATGGCTGAAGCAGTTCACAACTCCACCAATAGTATGTTAGTAACCTAATTTTCCCACATCCCTTCCAACATTTGTCATTTTCCTTTCTGTCATATTAGTCAATCGATAGGTATGAGGTGGTATCTCAGAGTTGTGATCAATAGTGATTTGGAGCATTTTTTCATATGACTAAAGATAGTTTTGACTTCTTCATCTGAAATCTACCTCTTCATATTCTTTGACCATTTATCATTTGGAGAATGATGACCTGAATAGTTGCAGACAAGACAGATGGTGATGGGAGTTATCCAGGGTTGGAGTTTGGCAAATCATGATGGGCAACAGAATTTAAGGGCAAGGGATTTAAGCAAAATTTATAATATATAGCTATATTCTCCAGTTCTTGGGTTAATACTGAAGAAAGGGAAGGCAAGCTGGAGCAGGGTTGATATAGTGGAAAAACAGAAATCAAAGCACTGGAAGTCACAAGGAGAACAAAGAATGAGTTTAGAAGAGGGTAAGGCATACCAAGAGAAGGTCAAAATAGACACGTGATATAGACATAAAGGGTGATCATATAGGCAAATTGGGGGAGCATGGAAGAGTTTACCTGTTAAATCTATGGATATGGTAAAAATTTATGACCAGACAAAAGATAGAGAACATTATGAAGTGCAAAATGTATAATTTTCATTACATTAAATTGAAAAGTTTTTGCACAAACAAAGCCATTGCAACCAAGATTAAGAGGGAAGCAGAAAACTAGGAAAGAATTTTTACATCTAGTGTCTGTGATCTAAAATATATAGAGAACTGAGTCTAATTTACAAGAATACAAGTCATTCCTCAATCGATAAATGATCAAAGGATATGAACCAGCAGTTATCTATAGTCATGTGAAAAAATGCTCTAAATCACTATTGATTAGAAAGATGCAAATCAAAACAACTCTGAGGTACCCCATCACACCTATCAGATTGGTTAACATGATAAAAAAGGAAAATTATAAATGTTGGAGAAGATGTGGGAGAGTTGGAACATTAATTCATTGTTGGTGTAACTGTGAGCTGATACAACCATTCTAGAGAGCAATTTGGAACTATGGCCAATGGGTTATAAAAATGTGCACACCCTTTGACCCAGCAATACTGCTTCTAGGGTTATATCCCAAAGAGATCATAAAAATGAGAAAAGGACCCACATGTACAAAAATATTTATAGTAGCTCCTTTTGTGGTGGCCAAGAGCTGCAAATCAAGAGGATACCCATCAATTGGGGAATGGCTAAGAAAGTTGTGGTATACTGTAATGGAATACTATTGCACTACAAGAAATGATGAATAGGCAGACTTCATAAAAACCTGGAAAGACTTATATGAACTGATGCTGAGTGAAGGGAGAAGAACCAGGAGAACATTATACATAGTAACAGCCACAGTGTATGGGGACCGTTTTTGATAGATTTGGTCCTCCACAGTAAGGCAAGGATCATTTCCAAAGAAACTCATGATACAAAATGCCATCCACATTCAGAAAAAGAACTATGGAGTTGGAATGCTGAATGAAGCAGACTATTTTCTCTTTTGTTATGTTTTGGTTTGTGTTATTCATGCTTTCTCCCACTTATTTTAATTCTTCTATGCAACATATGCATGTGAAAATGTGTGTAATAAGAATGTATTTGTAAAGCCCATATAAGACTGAATGCCATTATAAAGAGGGGAAGAGGGAGGGAGAAGTAGAAAATTTAAAACTTATGAAAGTGATTGTTGAAAAGTTAAAACAAATAAATTTATAAATTTGAAAAAAAAGACTCCACTAGCCTCATTCCCTAAAGCAACTCTCTCTAAAAGCTATTGCCTTTTAAAGTTATTGTCTCTCTACCTTTTCATAGCCAAACTTCTAGAAAAACACATAGATACTTGTTCATTCTAGTTCCTCATTTTGCAATCGCTTGCAACCTCACTTCCAAGACCATCTAAGCTCTGATGTTACTGATGATCATTTATCTCATAGATCTAATGGTCTTTTCTCAGTTTTCTTTCTTTGCAGCTTTTGACATAGTTGACTACCCCCTCTTCTTAGATGATCTGTCCCCCACTTGCCTTGGGTGGCACTTCCCCTAGTCTAACCACTCCTTTTCAGTTTCCTTTGCTACATTCCTATCCTCTTCCTACCTGGTAAATACAGGCATCCCCCTAAGTTCTATCCTGGTCCCCTTCCTTCTCTTCCTTGAAGACCTCATTAGCTTCCATAGATTCAATGATCTTCTCTATACAAATGATTCTCAAATCTGTTTCCAACCCTGAATTTATATTTTTAACTGCCTACTGTACTTCTCTATCTGGATATCCTTTTAGGAAACTCATGCTCAACATAGCCAAAAGAAGAATTATTCTATGTTTTACCAAAGCCTTCCCTCCTTCAAACTTCCCCATTCCTGTTAAGGACACCGCCATCTTTCCCTTGTTTGCAACCTTGGAGCTAAATTTGGTTTTTCTTTCTCTTCTCCATCCATTCAGTTGCAAAGTCTTGTTGATCTTACCTCTAAAACACCTTAACTCCATTCACATAGTCTCCATACTAGTTCAGATCCTCAAAAGCCAACAGGGTTCCCTGATTCAGGTCTCTCTTATGCCTTAGTTTATCTTCCACACAGCTGCCAAGTGGATATTCCTAAAACATAGATCTGGCATGACAGCCCTCTACTCAAAAATCTTCAATAGCTCCCTATTGCCTCTGAGATAAAATATAAACTACCTATCTTAGTATTTAAAACTGCCACAGTGCAATGTCATGCATTTTCAACCTTACTCCACCTGTCCAATTGGCTGTTCACCACACATAACATCTCATCTCCCACTACCTTGCCTTTGCATTCAATGTCTATGCCCTCCTGCCTCAGCTCTACCTCTTTATTCCCTAATTTCTTTCAAAGTACAGCTCAGGTGAAACCCTTTATGTGAAACCTTTCCCCTATTATTAGCATGACATGACTTTCTATATACATTCTATTTACATTATTATACTTGTTATACATCATTACCATCACCACCATCACTCCCCCAAACAAACAATTTCTACCTTTGTATCTCTACCACCTGATATGGTATCTTACATACAGTAGTTGCTTAATACAGGCTTGATGAATTAAATCACACATAAAAATAACATTCAATAGACTCTGGAAGCAAAGATAAATGGCTGACTAGGTAGAGATAGAGATAGGGAATAAAGTATGTAACTTAAGGATACCATAATGTAGAAATGGTATTATTTTCTACGTTCGATTCCTTTTGTAAAAATGTCATGCTTGAAGCAGAAAAAAAATTATACTAGAAATATAACATTATTATTGACAACATTAACTTACCTTGCTTTCTTAGTATTGTTATCTGTCAGGACAAAAATCAAGCAAAAATGTTACTATTTAGTAGTTAATTACATGCAAAATCACTATTAGTTTTATTTCCCAGTGCCACAAAACAATGATTCCAGGGATACGGTCATACTGAGGAAGGCTCTGTGTCTGGTGTGTGGGTGGGGTGTGTATGTAGTTATTGTTGTTTAACTTGCCCTTGGAAGAAATTCTTCTGAAAGATTTTACTTTTAAATAAAAACAAGCTAATTTCTATAACAGAATAACATTGTCACCAAGTCCCAAAGACCCTGGTAGGTTTGGCATTTAACCAGTCAGAAAGAAGGGAGCTTTTGAGATGGATGTTACTAAAAACACAGGATGAAAGCTTGGTTATACTTAAGAAAAAAGTTTAGCTAATTAAAATTAGTATTTATTAATTATATACATTCATTTTTGTAGTTTTCCTTCAGAAATGTATGTGTATATATTTAATCTTACAACCACATTTGCCAGTGGAGGAGAATAGAAGTCAAGAACTGCCTTGTACTCAAGGGAAAAAAGATGGGGATGTTGTGATCTAGGTTGTCTGCTAGATTGCAGTGCAAGGTAGCGTAGGTAGTGAAATACCCAAGATTTAATGATTTCATGTTGCCTTCCTCTTCTGGCCCAAGTTTTAACATAAATAGTCAGTAAACATTTACTGAGCTCCTACTATGGGCCAGGTATTTTGCTAAGTGCTGGGGAGACAAATATGAAAAAAGATAACCCCCACCCTCACGGAACTTACGCTCTAATGGGGGAAGACAAAACATAAAAGGGAGCTGGAAAAGGTGAATAGGATAGGGGGTAAGGAGTGGGTAGAATGGTAGAAGAAAGTGGGGGTGGAGGGGTGGGAAGGAGGGTAATGGAGAAATCAGTCAAAGGAGTCCCAAGATAGTCTAACCAGGTGAGAGATGAGAACATAATAAAGTTGGGTTCTCTCCTTAAATGGGGATTTGGAATCCATGGCCCCACCCTCAGTCATTCCAGCTAAACTTTCATGGATATTTCTCTCCAATCTATTCTTATGGGATTCTGAGAGCTGCCCTTTGAATCCACCGCAGCACTTTGTTTCCCAGTCTTTGGAATTTGTTCTCCTCAGTATTGCTTCTTTGTTATAGAGTTGAAAATTTAAGCTTTTTTTCCCCTTTTCATTCCCTACCTGTGGTCAATTCAGAGTTACTAGGTGATCCATTTTAATTTATTTCAAGTCTGATGTGTTTATTTAACTCTTGGGAATACTGATTAGAAAATTGTTTCAGATAACATAGAGGGCCAGACTTGGAGTGAAGAAAACCTGGATTCAAGTCCAGACTGACTTATACTAACTGTCTAATCATGGAGAAACCATTCAACATTTTAGTATTCTAGGTCTCTCTCAGGTTCAGTTATGAAGTCCTGACCTTCATAGCTAGAGGAGTTTCCACAATGAGAATTACATGCATTGATGAAATCAGTGGTCTGAGATACATACCCTCCCCCCCAAAAAAAACCCATCACATTTAAATTTTTTTATAAAATTTCATTTTTTTTAAAAATTGCAAACATTTATAAAAGATTTTTAGGTTTGCAAAATATGTTGCATGCATTATATGACTTGGTCTCTACAATAAGCCTTGTAAAGTAGTCTATATAAGTATGATTATTCCAGTTTTACAAATAAGGAAACCAAGTTTTAGAGAGATTAAGTGACACGTCCTTAGTCACACAGCTAATGTGTGTGAGAGGTAATGTTGGAATCTGGAATTTCTGACAAGTTCCAACGTTCTTTCAACTACACCACGTGCCTGTGAATATTGATAGAACAATGCTCAACTGAAATCTTCCTGCATAGGTAAGATGATTTAAAAGGCTTCCTCTGCTGTGATCCCAACTCTTGAACATTTATATATTGTCTAGTTCTTTCAGTCGTTTTTGACTTTTTGTGACCCCATTTGGGGTTTTCTTGACAAAGACACCAGAGTGGTTTGCCAATTCCTCCTTCAGTTCATTTTTCAGATGAAAAAACTGAGGCAAACAGGGTTACATGACTTGTCCAGGGTTGCACAATTTGTGAGGATTTGAGACTGAATTTGAACTCAGGTACTCTACCCACTGTGCTTTATAGCTGCTCTACTTTTACAAGTATAATATACTGTTTAAATATATAAAGAGATAATGCCAGACTTGATAGCTAATATTGCATAAGGTATCCCAAATGTAGTTCTTGACAAGTTATAATTTTTTTTCTGAATTCATTATTAAAAGAAATTACAAAGTAGACCTATTAGTGTTACATGCTATTCAAGCATTTCTTA
Source organism: Bettongia penicillata ogilbyi (assembly GCA_023548195.1). Lineage (NCBI taxonomy): Eukaryota > Metazoa > Chordata > Mammalia > Diprotodontia > Potoroidae > Bettongia > Bettongia penicillata. The sequence goes on from JAJHZJ010000174.1 coordinate 1,917,196, forward strand.
TCATTAATTTGTACTAGTACTTCCATCAAGGTCCATAGACCTATCTATAGCTAGAAAATACCATGGAGACCATTTAGTTCATCCTTTCCTTCAAAAAAAGGAAACTCAGATCCAGAGAGATTCAATAATTTCCCCAACATCACACAGGTAATAAGTGGCAAAGTCGGAATTTGAACCCAGACCCCCGGACTCCAAACCTAGTTCCCTTTCTACGATATCATAATACCAGATTAATCTCTAAAAATCATGACATTTCAATGGTAGGCACTAGCTTATATCCAGGGAGTTGGAGGGGTCATTGAATGCATTGTTGCTGGTTTTTTATGGTACACTTTTTTTTAGGTATGCCTTCTGTAGTACCTGTTCTTCCAATGATCTCCCTGTTTACCTCAATTCCCACTCTAAACCCCTTCCTATTTCAACTGCAAAATCAAAATATTGGAAGGAGAAACAAGAAAAAGCAGCTGTACCTCTCTGTTAGTGTCCCAAACTCCTCCAAAGGTGCTAATATCACCCCATCACCATGTGATGCTTGGGATCATGGATTGATCCCAAATAGATCACCTACGTGATAGCTAGGTGACGTAAGGGAGAGAATGCTTGAGTTGGAGTCAGGAAAACCTGAATTCAGGTCCTACCTCATAAACCTACTAGCTCTATGACTATGGGTAAGTCATTTGACCTCTCTCAGACTTAGTATTCTCATCTGGAAAATGGAGATAATAATGACACCAACATTACAGGGATGTGGAAAGGATTAAGTGAAATAATAAGGTTACTATTTATACAACACTTTGAGGTTTGCAAAACACTTTACAAATACAATCTCATTTTATTCTTCCCATAGCCCTGTGAGATAGGAGCTTTTATTATCCTCACTTTATTTATGAGGAAACTGAGAATAAGGAGATTAATGCCTTGCTCAAGGTCATACAACTAGAAAGCCTCAGGCAGCATTTGAATTCAAATCTTCGTAACACTGTATACATGTAAAGTGCTTCGTAAAGCTTAAAGTGCTGTATAAACTCCAATTATTATTGTTATTTGCCCCATGGAAAACAGTTTCAAATAGCCCCATTCTAAACAGGTAAGTATTCCCTACATGTAAACTGATGGAAGATTAAGATCCAATTACTTAGTCAGATATGTTGAACATTTGCTGTATCCAATGCATCATACTTTATGAAAATGAAATTAGATTCTTGTGGAAGTCATTTTGTAAAGGCAATGTTTTTGAAAACTTAGTAACTTTACCCACTTGTATTTTTGTCTCCTTTTATACAACAGAATGAGGACAAAGTTCCTGCATCCCTCGACTGCTGGGAGGGCACGCCTCCCTCCCCTTGGCTATGAAGTAGTGGACTGTAGTACAGAATGGAGCATGTGTTTGCAGATGTGGTCACAGTGTTGATTTATTTTCTTAGGTGTATTCCTTTGTTTTGTTTATTTTCTATTAGTGGTAGGGGAAAGTCATCAGGAAGCAACAGCACTGTTAATCATTAATGTTTAATCATCAATAAAACATTGATTTAATTGGTTTTTTTTTTAAAGGAAAAGAGCTCTTACCTGATTCGTTTGACTCAAAGGCATGATTCTCCTCTCCAAATTTTTTAACACTACGTAGGATGACTGAATCAGACATGATAATTTGTACCTTCAGTCAATGACCCCGTAAAACAGCAAAGAATCACTGCAACTCTTATTTCTTCTAGAAAAAAAAAGTACAAATCAAATTAATTGAAGTGAAAGAAAAATTCACCCCTCGAGTCAACTTTTACTAATCACTCTGAGTTAAAACTGGGTCAAATATTTGATTTTACGAAAACCAGGAACAATCCTCTATGACCATACCAAGATCCTCTGTCTAAATTGAGAAAGGCAAGAGTCAAAGGACATTTCCATATTTTCATATTCTGATAATTATTTTCTGATTACCATACCTTCTTAACAAGTATGATAATAAAGATTCATCTTTAACATAAGGGGATATTGCTCCTGGAAAAGACACTACTCTATCCCAGGATGTCAAACTCAAATGAAAAGGGACCATAGGAATGTTGACTTAAAAAAACACAAGTTAACATTCTCTAGGTCATGTTGAATCTTAATTTATTATGTTAAACATTTACCTATTACATTTTACTCTGGTTCAGGCTTCACTCTCAATCCTCTCTTTCGTAGATGAGGAAAGTAAGGCTCAGACAGTTGAATAGTTCACCACAGGCATATTGTGTAGAAAAATTAAATTATCATTGAACAAGGGTGTCCCCTTTTGTACTTATCAAATTGAAAGATGTTGGGGGGAAAAGAGAGGCTATGAAATGTAAGGATGAAGCTTTCAGGTATAAATGAAGCATATGCCCCTCTTTGGAAACTGAGTCTTTGAACTGATAAATTACATATGAAAAGACAGATAGTGAACTTGCCCTCAAAGTTTAGAAAGCCTATTTACTCATTTAAAAGATTCACAGGATCTAAGGAAATTTTTGAGGTGGTCCCCATAGGCTAGGTGGAGGTCCTTCACTAAGGGACCAGAATTCTGAACTAAAAGTTGTCTAATAGGTGTCTAATAATAAACTATACCTCCCCTACATCTAGCCAATGAGATGACAGATCTCAGAGTCTGAGAGATGAAAGCTGGAGTTAACTCTACCTGTCCTAGACTAGGAGATTTCTGCCTTTTTTGATAGATATGGTAGCACTCCTACTGCAAGAGCATAGTAGCACTCTGCTTAGTCTGAGGTTAGAAATGGTAAAAGCAAGAGTTGTTGCAGATTTAAGAAAATGATAGAGAAAGTATTAATAATTTAGATTCAAATTAAAAGTGTATCCTCTGTACAGTTTGGGGGGAGTTTATTGTTAATCATTTAACAGCATGCCCCTTATCACAGGGATATATGCCAAAGGAGCGCAGAGATTGTCCTGTAGTTACACCTTACTCTAACCACATGATCAGTACACCTCCTGATGGTACCCTTTAATAAACTTCTTCATAATTCCTTGTTTGTAATGCTGACTGCCATGATTAGCTGCTCCAATGCCCTTTGGGTAATTTTCAACTTTGACTTTTCAGAAATTTGCAACCCTACATTATTATTTATTCTTAAATATTTTATTAAGTTATTATTTATTAAATTATTAAATAAACTATTTTATTTGAATAACTAAAATTATGCTATTAAAAATAGGGACCTCTATTTTAAGAAGAAATATGAGGTCATTAAATGAAATGCACCATTGCCCAAAGGAAATCCAGCACTCTTGCTCCCTTCTCTTCAGTTCTGAGTCTAACTCATTGTCTGTTGGCAGAACATATAACTATTCTAAGGGACAAGTTCTACAGGATCCCCATTCAACTCTATATGAACCAACTATCAATAATGGAATCTTAAGCATACATACCACTTTGCATCATGAGTTTACATTTCATGTAAATTCTATTCCTTACAACATTGTGCCAAGGTAAGATAAATAATTTATGAAGTAATTCTTACTGAAGTTCTGAGGAGGATCTGAGAAAAAATTTTTAAAAAATCAAAAATTGCTACAAGAAGTCTCTCCCTTTCCAGAGGTAGGGAACCTGCAGTTTTTGGAGACAACATGTGGCCTTCTAAGTCCTCCGGTGTGACTTTTTGACTGAGTTCACATTTTACAAAACAGAATCTTTCATCAAGGGGATGTGTTCTGTGAAGTTTGGAGATTCCATCAAAGGGCCCCACTTGAGGACCTAAAGGGCCTCAGGCAGGTTCCTCATCCCTGCTATACAACCACTTCTAAAATCTTATCCAGAGTGAATGTGGGAGATTCTGAGAAGATGGTGGAGCAGGTCAGAAGACTTCCAGCTCTCCAAATTTCCTCCACAGAATAGGAGAGAACATTGCCCCAAGGTGACTGTAGAGGTAGAAATAAATGAAAAGGGGTAAAGCGGTTGTCCCCCTAACACAACTCGAGATGATTCCAGGAAAGACTCAACTTCAAGGGGGGAGGTTACGTCGGAGTGAAGGCCTGATCTTTAGAACCGATAAACAAAAAGCCCTTGGGGTCAGCTGAGTTGTAAGCCAGCCTCAGCCCCAGGAACTTTTACCTCACTGACAGTGTGGGGGTTGGAAGGCTGAGTAGGAGAAATTTAAAGAACCTTCCACTGTTGAGTGTGCTAACCAGACAGGGTCCTGGGCTGTGGCTTAGTATGTCCGATGATTGAGAGGTGGGGACCTTGCTGGCTGGGAGAAGTTACAGGAGAGCTGTGTTCCAGGGAGTAATAGATAGCTGAAGTTTGTAGCCACTTGTAGGGACTACAGGGAGTAAGAGTATTTGTGAGACATCATGGCTCGGGGCCCTGACCTTGGTTTAGGTGTAGATAGGAGTGCTCAAAGTTGAACAAAGCTTAGAAAAGAATAGGGAGAAAGACCTGAATCCTGAGACATCATTACTCACACCTCAGGACTAGAATGTGATTATGTATTTTTTAAAAATCTGCTGAAAATAAAATGAAACAAAAGGAAAGCAGAAAGAACCCAACTATAGATAGCTACTATAGGAATAGAGAAGAAATGGGTTCATATTCAGAGGAAGATAGTGGAGCCAAAAAACACCACTTCTTTTTCAGTGAGAAATGTCAAATGGTCACAAACCCAAAAAGTTCATTGAAAGAACTTAAAAAGGACTTTAAAAATCAATTAAGAGAGATCAAGAAAAAATTAGGAAAAAAATAAGAGCAGTCCAAGAAAATCAAGAAAAATACGAAAAGAAAGTCAAACAACTAGAAAAAGAGAGTCAAAAACTTAAGGAAGAAAATAATTCCTTGAAAACTAGAATTGGGAAACGGGAAACTAATGATGTTATAAAACACCAAGAAATAATAAAATCAAAAGAATGAAAAAATAGAAGAGAATATGAAATGTCTCATAGAAAAACAACTGATCTAGAGAATAAATTGAGAAAAGACAACATAAGAATCGTTGGACTACCTGAAAGTTACAATGAAAAAAAAAGAATCTTGAAATAATATTACAAGAAATTATCCAGGAAAATTACCCTAAGGTTCTAGAACAAGAAGGTAGAGTAGAAATAGAAAAAATCCACCAACCACTACCTGAAAGAGATCCCAGGAAGAAAACTTAGAGAAATATCATAGTCAAGCTTCAAAGATCCCAGGTTAAGGGGAAAATATTGCAAGCAACAAGAAAAGAAAAAGCAATTTAAATATCACAGATCAGGATTACACAAGACCTACCAGCTTTTACGTTAAAGGAACATAGGTTTTGGAACACTGTCTTTCATAGAGCAAAAGAGCTAGGGTTATGACTAAGGGTAACTTATCCAGAAAAGTTAAGTATAATACTAGATAAAAAAAAAAATAGTATGGACACTGAATGAACTGAAAGATTTTCAAGGATTTGAGACAAAAAGCAGAATTTAATGGAAAATTCAGCACATGAGATCCACAAGAAATGTAAAGTAAACTTTAAAGATCCATTATAAGGGGCTCAATAAGATTAAACAATTTACTTCTTTTATGTGAAGATATTATCAGTACTCTTATAACTGTCATCATCATTTGAGTAGTTTGAAAGAAAGGACTGGGCTGAACTGTGTATGATGGGGTGATTATAAAAAATAAAACTGTGTAGAGAGAGATAAAAAGGAGTCATTGTTTTATACGGGTAAGACATGAAAGGATGAATTGATACAGAAGAAGCAAGTGGGGGTGGAGGGTTGGTAGAGCAGGAAACTTACTCTAATGAGGGAACAACATACACAAATAGAAGGGTATAAAAGTCTTCCAAGTTGGCGGGGGGATAGCATAAGGAAGAGATTTTTAGAAAGGGTATAAATTAAAAATTAGAAGGAGAAGGGAATAAGGGAGAATCTTAGAAAGAAAGGTAGATTAAGGTGGAAGGTGGAGGAGAGGATAAAGGAAGTTCTCTTAGAGAGGGTGGGTAGATTGAGAAATAGGAGAGCAAAATAGCAGGTAGAAGAAAAGCAGAGGAGTGATGAGGGATAGAGTAAATAGGATGAGAAGGATAGTGAGGAAGTGGGATGGATTTACCCATAAAATGAAACAGGTAACAGAATGGATTAAAAATTTGAATTCAACAAATGTCACTTTCAGGAAACCCAATAAAAATGCAAGATACACAAAGTTAAAATGAAGGGCTGGAGTAGAATTTATTACATAAAAATATAAAGCAGGGGTAGTAATCATGATCTCAGACAAAATTAAGCTAAAGTAGATATCATTAAAAGAGATAAATAGGGAAATTTCACTATGTGTCACCAGCGTTATTGAATATTGTTTAGGTCTCATTTTTCAAACATACAAAGAACTTTGTCAAATATATAAGAATCTGAGTCATATTTCAACTGATAAATAGTCAAGAGATATGAATGAACAGGCAGTTTTTCAATGGGGAAATCAAAACTATATACAGGCTTGTGAGGAAATGTTCTGGATCATTGTTGATTGGAGAGATGTGAGTTAAAACAACTTTAAGATATCATCTTATACCTCTCAGACTGGATAAAATGATAGATGCCCTTCAACTGGAGAATGGCTAAACAAGCTCTGTGCATATGATTGTGATGGAATACTATTGTGATACAAGAAATGATGAATTGTTTGATTTAGAAAAATATGGAAAAACTTGGACCTATAAAGGAAGATGCTATCTACCTCCAGAGAAAGAAATGACAAATAGAAATATGCATTGCATATGTATATGTAATATACACATTACATATATATGTATATGCATATATATGTTTATAAATATGTATGTGTATATATACAAATATATATTCTTGTTTAATTGTACCCTTATTTAGGGTTGGAGGAGAAGGGAGGAAGGAAAAAATAAAATAAAAAGTTCACAACAGAGAACAGAGAACCTGGAAGAAAGCACAGAAAAGCTGGGTAGTTTTTACTGTGTAGTATTTTAGTACTGTGTTGTATTTTAGTACTGTGTAGTATTTACTATATAGGTTTTCTTGAAATGGAAATTCATTGTTTTATGTTGAATCTCTCATATTCTGCTGTGTACATGAAAAGATTTTTTCTTTTCTCATTTTATATTTGAGTTTAAAATATGAGTCTACAAGATTCCTATCCATTCAAACTGAGGTTGCTGCACATCCCTTTTGTACATATCACATTTAAAAAGACATTGATATAGACATAGACATATTTATATCTACATACAAGTTATATGGTTATAAATATATCCACATAGATATATAGGTTATATAGATATCTCTATATATATAAATCTGTTCTTTTCATGTTTTCTCATCCATCTATTAGAAAGTGAGCTCCTTAAGGGAATTTACATAGCTCAGTTTCACACTTGGCTCCAGTGTTTTGTTTTGTTTTTATTTGGCACTATTCTAAGTTTCCAAGAAACTCTGTGGGAATAGATCAAGATTATCAAGGTCCCTGAGGAAAGACAGGATTCCAAATCATCTAAGCTAAACTGAAATCATCATGGGAGACAGTAGTGATGAAAAATAAAAACTTTGAAGTTCTGCTGTCTGGACCTCAGGGACATGACCATGTTGAGCCCAGGTAAAATTTCTAAGCTTTCCTATGGATAACATCATCCTATTATTATAGTAAATTATTATTATAGTAATATGTTGTTATTATGTAAAAATACACAAAATAAAAATAATTTTTAAAAAATTAATTCCAGCTCACATCTATGTGTCACTTTAGAGTTTATAAAGCAGTTTCTTTACAGTAAGGCTACCTGGTTCGTTTTATCCTTCTCATTTCACAGATGAATCAGAGAAATAGATCACAATCATACAATTAGAAAGTAGGTGATATGAGAATCATGCACATGCAGCTCTTCTGTCTCCAAGTCCCATGTTTTTTTCCACTACAATCTTGCATCTTAGAGCAGGAGATGGCTATGGTGTGTAGTGATATTTTCCCCACCAACATAGGTATTGCAAGAATGAATATATTAAGTGCATACTTCTACATGTCAGGGGGCAGCTAGGTGGCACAGTGGATAGAGAATCAGTGCAGGAGTCAAGGACGTAAGTTCAAATCTCCCCTCAGACACTTGACATTCACTAGTTGTATGACATTACGCAAGTCATTTAATCCCAATTGCATCATCCTGGGTCATCTCCAGTCATCCTGATGAATATCTGGTCACTGGATTCAGATGGCTCTGGAGGAGAAGTGAGGCTGGTGACCTGCACAGCCCTCCCTCACTCAAAACAAAGTCAAGTGCAAGTCATGTTATTTCTATGATGGCATGGTCTTCTTCGGCAACGAAGGATAAACACACCTCTATATGTCTATCTCTCTAAAACATCTTTTTTGCAAGAGAAAGTAATTCAGCTTCCTAGCCCCATGAACTGTTCAGAAGGAAAGAGAGCATTAATCCTGTCTCGCTGGTGACCCTTCTCTAAATGACAAATCTGAAGAATGAGTTCTGGTTAGTTTCCTAGCCCCTTCCAGCTTACTTCTGATTTAAGATACTACTGTTCATTCTAAACTTTGGAATGTTTTTTTTTTTTCTTCCAGGACCCACCACAATCACAAGAGTCAATGTGAGTAGTAGGAACATACAGGTTTGGAGCTGAAAAATCAAATGGTAGATCCTCTATATTTTACAGATGAAGAAACTGAGGCCCCCAAATTTACCAAAGGTGACAAAGGTAGTGACAGAGTTAGGATTTGGAGCCAAGTCCACTGACTACTTAGCTAGAGATTTTTTTTCTACTCTACAACAGAAAGAAGTATTATCCTGTGTTAATAAGCTCAAACTTTCCCCCAGAAAATGTTAACCTGAGGCAGCTAGGTGGCACACTTGATAGAGTGTAGAGTCTGGAATCGGTAAGATCTGAGTGGAAATCCAATCTCAGATAGTTGGTAGCTGTATGACCCTGGGAAAGTCACTTAATCTGTCTGCCTCAGTTTACTCAATAATAAAATGGGGATAATAACACCTATGTTACAGAATTGCTGAGAATCAAATGAGAAAATAGTAACCAGTACTAACACAAGTTTTAAACATTATAAGTAGGAAAGGACAAAATTATGAGTTAATATTGGGGGTCAATAATATGGCAGGTACTATATAGATGATAGGAGTAAATGAAGTCCTAGTATTAGTGGTTATAGCCACTAGGGTAGTGTTCCTGGCTGGGGGATTGGGGGAGGAGAAGAAAGAAAATTATTCATCCTTGATTTAAAACACAATTATTATCTATAGCTCAAACCACATCCTGATCATAGAAAGTGACAACTGAGGTAGAGAATTACAACTTTTTATTCATCCAGAATTCAGAATTTGATCCCTGGGGAAACGCAAACATTATTCTTTGCTCTCTGAGGGCACAACTTGCCTTATAGTTTTCACAGATTAAATCTTAACTCCAACAATCTGCCTCTTCCTTGAGCCTGTGGAACTTTCCAGAGATAGAGACCTCCTCTGAGTAGCCAAGTGGGTGATAATTCTCCTTTAGTTACCTGTTGGGATGTCTTTTGCACAATCCCTAAAACAGAACTTGTTTTCTCCACTTCAACCAGATTGAAAATCTTACACATTGTCCAATTAACCCACTTGTTCCCACTTATCACAATTTGAAAAAAAAAAAAAGAATCACTAGAATTCATCTGGTGGCATTGACATTACTTTTTTACACTCACTAGAGATGTTACATTACCATTAATATTTACAATATTAGGATACTATCCCACTCTCAGAAACAGAGACAAGATAAGGCTCACCCTTGGGACCCTTGAAAACTATAAATGGTCCCTAGATTATTCTTTCAAGATTACTCTAGAGAATAATGCTAAGAAAATTAAAAAAACAACAAGGAAAACCCACGTACCAACTCACAAGTGCAAACGTAACTTTAAATGGAGAAGATTTGAACAGAGGTAACCAAACCTACAAAGGCTCCACTTACCTGGATAAGCCAAAAGAAGCTACTTCAGTGCAAGGAGTAAAGAGATGTTTCATCCTTTCCCAACCCCAGTTTTCATCACTTTAAAGTCCTGATTAGAATTCAGGCGTTTTCGTTAACATTATCTATTTGTTTGTGGGTCAATGGCCCTGAGGCTGTCCTAAAGCTCAGGTCGGTGACATAAGGGAAGGGGTTGAACCTACTCAGAGCAATAACACTACAGACACAGCAGGGAAGCTCTTTCTGAGCTATTATTATGGGTTCTTGAGATAGTGGATCTCCCTTCTAAAACGCAATCACATTCTAGCAGACAGATGCATGATGCCTTTCACCAGGAAAGAACCTCTGTGCCCATGCTACAGGCCCTCATTTTAAAACTTGTCTTGTTCCAAATGCTTTGAAAAAGTAAAAGATACATCCAGGAAAATATTGATTTAGATCTGCCCCTGTATTCCTGACTCAGCTCAATTATTAATAATTGGTCAGATAACTTAAAGAACTCACGAATCAGCCCTTAACTTAGATACTCCAAGTAATCTTTGCACCTGGGTCTAAGAGGTCAATCAACTCAGGCTTACCTACCTTCCAATGCCTGCATTGTGTAGATTTGTATTAGTGAGTATTTTTTTAAAGTTTAAGCATTAATAAATTCAATCTCTCATTAATATGTATAATTTGTAATGGAAAAAGAGTTTATTCTTCTCACAAGTATCAAAAAATTTTATAAAGAGGCACAGGACAGAATCATCAACTTGGGTGACTTGTTCCTTAATTGCACATTTTATAACTTTTCCAGGCATCTCATTTTCTACCTTTATTGTATCCCTCCCTGTTCTTTCTTAGGATTATAGACAGAGTTGGAAGGGATCAGTTTTCCAGTTCATTGAATCTAAGTCTCTCACTTTCCAGGTAAGGAAACTGAGGCCTAGAGAGGTTAAATGACTTGCTCAGGATCATCCAACTAACAGGTGTCTTAGGCTAGATTTGAACTCAGGTGTTTCTGATTCCCATGCCTGATGCTCTTTCTCCTTCTGGTTCCAAAGTCATTAGCCTTCTCTCCCTTCCTTAGGCTTCCACTTCAGAACAATGTTTAATTAGCGGTCCTTCACTAGGATCTTAATGACAAATAAGGCTTCCCTTGTATCAGCTGAGGATGCACCTTGTGAGCTGCCACTGGGAACATGAGTGGATGCCTTGCCTCTGGTTGCCAGCTGCTAGCTATGACATGTGGAGACTTTAACTTCTTAGTTCATCCCAGAACTTAGAAAATAATGTGTGAGATGAAACAGATGTTGTAATGAGCCTATTTCATGATTCACGATGCTAATAGGGGCATTACCTTGCCCATCATTCGTAGGAAGGTTTCATTGGACAGTTCAGGTGGCAATAGAGCTACATTGCTGACATGGCTAACTCCCTATATATCCTTGTAGCACTACTTAAGGGTTATCCTTTTGTAACCAGGTTCCCAAAGATGAAGGTAGGGAAGAAACAACTGCATGCTATGTGCTACTTATGGTAGAGATGTAATCCTGAGAGCAGAGAGAGGGCTGAGCTCAACAATGTGTACCTATGCAAGCAACTGCACTGGCTCCTGACTCTTAGGGAGAGACACATAGATAGAAGATATTCCAGGGATGTGAGAAAGAAAGACTTTAGAATAACAAATAGGCATGAAAGGCTGGCCCTGTCATGGCTGTGGACTTGCTTGAAATACTAGAGACTGCTAGGCTGGACCGTGTCTGAGTGTGATGGTTCTTTCTCTCTTGATTTAAATGAGATCCTATCTCCCTCCAAGCTGAAGAGTTCATTAACTTTTGCATATTCTAATCTGTATAACATTTCCTACTTCTGCTTGCTGTTTGCTTAGATAAAAGGATTTATTCACTGTTTACCATGTGTGATGGTCTTTTGGGTAACCAACATTTGGTGGAGAGGAGCAAATTGGTGAGTAAGTGAAGGGCTCCTCTTCTGCTTAAGAATGACCAGGGAATCAGTTTTCCTTTTGAACATAAACATATGCCCCTAGCTAGACTGATATTTGAGGTGTGGCAGGTAGATATAATTATGTCCTAATACCCCATTTGGAGGCTGGAGAAAAGAACTAGTCTTGGAGGAGTTCCTGGTGAATACCCCTCCCTCTTCCTTAGCTAATATGCTAGTAGGACAGGCACTGTCCCTGGCTCTACTCTCTGCAGACCCAGGCCAGGCCTCAGATACTATCTATCCATACCACTCAATAGTCATATCTACATATTTACAGACAATATGGATAGATATATGTTTGTTGGACTTTGGCACGTGCACAAGCCACCTATGATGGAGGTACACATATGGAGGATGCCAGGCACCCGTATCTAATTTTGAAGGAATTATTTTCTTTTTTCTTTTTTTAGTTTATTTTTCGTGTTCCACAATCACTATTATACAACCTAGATTTTTCTTTCCCTCCGCTTTCCCTTCCCCCTCCCTCCTCAAGACAGCATATAATTTTATATAGGTTCTACACATACATTCCTATTAAATACATTTTCACCATAGTTGTGTTGTACAGAAGAATTAAAATGAATGGGAGAAATCAAATAACAAACCAAAATGTAATACAAAAGAAAATGATCTGCTACAACCTGCGAGTGAATCCCATAGTTCTTTCTCTGGATGTGGAAGGCATTTTGCCTTAAAAGACCATTGGGAATTTTTAAAGTCCTTGCATTGCAATGAAGTTCTAAGTCTACCAGAAAAAATCCTCAAACACTGTGGTTTTTGCTGTGTACAAAGTTCTCCTGGTTCTGCTCCTTTCACCCATCATCAGTTCATATGAGTCTTTCCAGGCCTCTCTGAAGTCTTCCTATTTATCCTTTCTTATAGTGCAATAATATTCTATTACATTCATATACCATAATTTATTCAGCCATTCCCCAATTGATGGACATCCCCTTGATTTCCAGTTTTTGGCCACCACAGAGAGTACTGCTATAAATATTTTTAGGAATTATTTTCCTCAGTGAATTTTTGGACCTCCTTTTCCATTTGGCCAGTCCTTCTTTTTAAGGCATTCTTCTCCTCATTGGCTTTTTGGACTTTTTTTGCCTTCTGGGTTAGTCTATTTTTTAAGGTATTTTCCCCAGTGTTTTTTGGAGTCTCCTTTAGCAAGCTGTTGACTTGTTTTTCATGATTTTCTTGCATCACTCTCATTTCTCTTCCCAATTTTTCCTCTACTTCTCTTACTTGATTTTCAAAATGCTTTTTGAGCCCCTCCATGGCCTGCAACCAATTCATATTCTTCTTGGAAGCTTTCATTGTAGGAGTTTTGACTCTGCTGTCCTCTGCTTGTACACCCTGATCTTCCTTGTCACCAAAGTTAGATTCTGTAGTCTGAGTTCTTTTATGACGTTTACTCATCTTCCCAATCAAACACTTGACTTTCTAACTCTTTGTCAAGATAGCACTCTGCTTCCAGTGGGGGTGAGTGTGGGGGTGGGTGTACTGTCCCAGGCTACAAGGATTTTGTATCAGCCACTCAATCCCCCACCATCTGTGGGTTCAGAGTTCCAAAAGCAGTGTCTACCACCATTGCTGCTGCTGCCACCACTGCCACTGGCCACCTCGGCAACTACCTCCACCATCCTGGGTCTGGAGCCGAACCTGGCCAGTCCATGAACTCCCCTTTCACTCACAAAGTTTTCCCACTTGTCTTTATGGTGTTTGTGGGTTGAGAAGTCTGGAAACAGCCATAGGTGCTAATGATTCAGTTCCCTGAGGTCTGCTCCAGCCTGTTCGTGCCAGCACAGTCCACTCTGGACTGCACTCTCCTCCCTGCCTGGTGTGAAAGACCTTCCTGTCAACTTTCCAGATTGTCTTAGGCTGGGGATTTGTTTTACTCTGTCATTTTGTGGGTTCTGTAGCTCTAGAATTTGTTTAGAGTCATTTTTACAGGTATTTGGAAGACTTTGTGGGAGAGTTCAGGGAAGTGCCTACTTTTACTCTGCCATCTGGACTCTCCTCCTCCCAATCCCCCCAATCTCTCCCACCTTCTCCCTACCTGCTTCTGGAAGAAGACATTCTCCAATGGCCTATCACATAGGTAAGAGCAACCTATTTCAATTGGTTCAGTACTTGCATCTTTAAATCTACCTAAGAGAGGTATGGTCACTCTTTCCTTAAGGTGTCATCCAGGGACAAGGGTCTTATTAACCCACAGCATGAGCGCCATGTATTAAGGTGGATGGCAGAAGTGTTACCATCCTCTTCCCCTCAGGCCCCATTATATTAAGCTTGTATTTAATTCTCTAATTTTTTGTAAAGGGGGACACTTGGAATATAATTTGGTTGTTGGACAATTGACTGCAGACAATGGGCATGTGACCACTGGAAAATATGGAGATCTCCAAACAGTATGACCCAGTGGCTAATATTCCTGGTAGTTGTCTCCACATTGTTGAGACTGACCTTCTCACTATTCCCACCAGATATATAAACTCCTTCTTTTCAGAAGCTAGACCTCCCTTAATGAAGCCCCAAATCACCTTAGCTCTCCACATGACACTGCTGATGTATATAGAACTTGCTATCATTTAAAGCCCCCAGACTGTTTTCAGGAAAAAAAATAACAGCTGCGACTAACCATGACTCCCCCATATTGTGCTTATGAAGTTACTATTTTGAACCCAAGCATAAGACCTATTGAATTTCATCTTGTCAGATTCAGCCCAATCCTGTAGCCTGTCAAAATAATTTTGGATCTTGATTGTCATCCAGCATATTGGCTATCTCTCCTAGCTTTACATCATCTGAGATTTAATGATGGTGGAGGATTTCTAAGTCCAGAGATCCTGAGATCCTCCTGGAGAAGAATTCTTCCCACCTTGGACCATTTAACTGGAGGTCCATAAATCAAGTGGCAAGGCTAGAAGATAAAAAATTTAATTAGCATCAGCTGATGAGCAGTTGGCTGGTGGAGGGCGCTACAGGGAACAAAGAGAGATACACAACCTTGGGATAACATTCCAGGCAACAAAGCATATACCAGGAGAGGCCCCTCAGCCACTTTCTTTACTTGGGAGGTTGAGTAATAGAAGTAGGATGTCAGATGATTAGGAGGGAAGAAGGAAGTGGGGAGCCAGGAGTAGAACATAACTAATCTTGGAGTGTCAGGTGTGGCAAAAGATTAGGTTTGTCTTAAAGGGATAGTGCATTTCACTGAGTTTAGTCTTAGCAGAATACCTGGTGGGGCAGGAAATCTCTAAGATAATGGATGCTTTCTCCAAGATAGAATAAATCTTAAAGGCTCACCATCTTCTGCCCCATTGACATCAAATAATTAGCAACTACTCCTTGCCTCTGGCCATCTAACCAGTCTTAAATCCACCTATTCACATTATCATCTAGCCCACATCTTTCTGTCTTTGCCATAAGAATAGATAGTATGTGTGTGTTCATCTTTTGTTGCCCAAGAAGACCATGCCATCAGAGAAATGATGACATGACTTGCACTTTACTTTGTTTTGGGTGAGGGAGGGCTGTGCAGGTCACCAGCCTCACTTCTCCTCCAGAGTCATCTGAATCCACTGACCAGATATTCCTCAGGATGACTGGAGCTAACCCCAGAATGAGGAAATTGGTGTTAAGTGGCTTGCCCAAGGTTACACAGCTAGTGAGTGTCAAGTGTCTGAGGTGATATTTGAATTCCGCTAGAGGGCAACTAAGTGGTGCAGGGGATAGAGTACCAGTACAGGAGTCAGGAGATAATATGAGAGACTTTACCAAATCTTTTGCTAAAATGTATTTAAATTATACTTAAAGCATTCCAAGATCCACTAAATTAATAACCTTGTCAAAAAAGGAAATAATATTGTTCTGAGATGCCTTTTTCTTATATGGCCATGCTGACTGGTTGCACTTCCTGGGTCCTGTTGTAGACGTCTATTCTCTATTTTTTTAACTAGCCATTTTAGATTCACAGTCAAATGCATTTTTCTAGTATTGGTTGATTCTGCTCTCTTCCCTTTGCTGAAAATCAGAACAGTATTTACACCCCTTTCAAACATCACTGACAATCACATCCACCAGTTCTTTCAGTTCCTCTTCATTAAAGGCAATAGACATCTTCTCGCTCTCACTTTACCTGGGTACTAACTCCCTACTGGCCATTTTTTTCTGTCATTTTCAGTGCAAAGGTTATTCTTCAATTAAGAACAGAGTAGTTCCATCCTCTCTTAGATGTCCATTAGGATAGTCTCATCCTCTTCAAGCAGAGCCATGTTCCTTCTTTGACCTTCTTCTTTCTCCCTATATGACCAAAAAAAAAAGCAAAATTAAAAACAAAAAACATTCTTTCTGTTGTTTTTAATTTTCCTCTTCAACCTCACATTGTTCTGAGCTTGAGCACTCTTGACAATAGTTTTATTAATGGCATCACAGGGAACAAAAGGAGATACACAGCTGTAGGATAACATTCCCAGCAACAAAGAGTATATTAGGAGAGGCCACTCAGCCACTTTCTTTACTTGGGAGGTTGAGTAGTAGAAGTAGGATGTCAGGTGATTGGGGAGATGGGGGGCAGGGCTGGGGACTAGAACATGCAAACCTTGAAGTGTCAGGTCAATCTAAGTTGCTAAGAGAGTTCCCTATGTAGCCACATTAGTCTCTTTAGAGAACTCTCATTTTCCTCTTAAATGAAATTATTTCCCATGGCATCTTTTATTTTTGATAGCTCACCATTCCTTTTGGGTTGACTGCCCCTGCAGATCTGCAATCTTACAGTACCTATCTTCCCTTTCAACCCTTTGAGGATGCTTTCTCAAAATGTAGGGTACTTATCAGACCAGGCCTGGCTTTCCTCCCCTCCTTTATCACAGAGTCTATTGCTTCCATATAAATGAGAACGGCATGCTAAAAGGGATTTGAATAGTGGGATGTACAAAATATGGAGCCATGTTTAGGTAAATAGACAGTGTATGAATGTCTTTGAATGCAAGATTGCATTGGGAATATGGTTGAACAATAAGTTTGGAACTCTTACAAGAACTGTCTTTTCTTTAGTCTCAGAAACACATTCTAGCAGTCTGATCTACCTAAGGACTGATATCTGGCCATGCCTTTATGCTGTGTAGATATTTCCAAAGGATACAGTTTTCAATTATGAACTTTATGGTTCTCTTCTTAAGCAAGTATTTTGGGGGGAAGGAGAGGAGGTAATATAATTTCTTTTTTTTTAATGTTACACTGATTTTCTTTCATTTTGCTATCATTTCCTATTAACTACTTCTACCACATAACCCTCCTCTGTAACAAAAAAATTAAAGTTAAGCCCAACAAGCAGACTCATTGGCCATGGGTAATGCCAATAGTGTATGCCTCATTCTATTCCCAGAGTTTACCACTTCCCTACCAAGAGGAGGGGGCTATATTTCATCACCAATCCTCTCGAGTTAATACTGGTCATTGCGTCGATCTGAGTTTTTATTAGCAAGTAACGTACTTCGTCTTGGAGGAAAAGCTAGATGATACCTCATTAGATATTATAAAAGATATTCTAGTTCAGGTATCAATCCACAAGCATTTATGAAACAACTGCTATATGGCCAAGCTCAGTACTAGGTGCTAAAGGTACAAATGCAAACTTGAAACATGCCCACTCTCAAGGAGACAAGGGTTGGACTAGAATACTGCAGTTCCCTCCGCCTGTAAAATTCGGTGACTCTGTGAAATAACCTATCCATTTCCCCCAGTTTTTTATTTCCTTCAGTGCTTGGTACCTACCTAAGTATCAGAGCAATAATTCCTTGAGATTATACAGCTGCTCCCATTTATGTGGCACTTTTATGACTGACAAATCACTTCTTTTACTTTCTTTTTTTAGTTTTTAAATTTATTTTAAACTTAATCAGGGAAAATAAGAAAAGAAAAAAAAACCATTGCCATCTGCACAACAGAATACAAGAAGATTCAATATGAAGTGATAAATTTCCATTTCAAGAAAACATATAAATGCTGCACATCAATTTTGAAACTGTCCATCTTTTCTTTACTTTCTTGTATGTTTTCTTTTGTTCTCTGCTCTGCATTTTTATTTCATTTTTTTCTCCTTCCTCCCCCTCCCCAAGAAGGGAAAAATTAAGCACAGATATAAATATATACACATATACATATGTAGATATCTATAAGCATACACATATATATACACCCAAATGTGTATAAGTATGTATTATGCTTATTTCTACTTGTCATCTGTTTCTCTGAAAGTGGATAGCATCCTCCTTCATAAGTCCAAGTCTTTTCATATTTTTCTAAATCCACCAACTTCTCATTTCCTACACTACAACAATATTCTGACCCAATCCCATTCCATCTGGTAGATTGTAAGAGTTTTTTCCCCAGTTTTCTGCATTCCCTCCATTCTTTGCTATGTGGGTTTTATTTATATAGGAAAATTTTAATTCAAAAACCCCCATATTATCCATTTTACACTTCAACACTGTTGTCACCTTATAATATGATTTAAGGTCTGATAATACTGAATCTAATTTCTTCACATCTTTTTCCCCTGGTTTCCTTAAAGTTTCTGACCCTCTGCTCTTCCAAATGGACCCTGTTGTACTTTTTTTTTGATTCAGTGAGGTAATTTTTTTAGTAATTTAATTAGGATGGCATTACATAAATAGATTAGTTAGGTAAAACTGTCATTTGCTTTTATTATATTAGCTTTATCGACCCATGCACAATAAATATTACTCTAATTTTTTTAGATCTAAATTTGTATAAAAGATGTTTTATGTTTACATTCATATAGGTCCTGTGTTTGTTTTGGTAGGCATGTTCTTGTATTTTTTATACTGTCTATTTTATATGGTTTAAAACTATTGATTAATACGGCTGACACATAGCACAGTTTCTCTATTTAACTCTTTTGATTAAATCTGATTTTAGCTTTAACTTTGCCTGAGATCATGATTACTTATCCCTGCTTTTTTACATAATAAATTCTACTCCTGGTCTTTATTTTATGTTTATGTGTATCTTTCATTTTCCTGAAAGCAACATATTGTTGAATTCAAAGTTTTAATCTGCCATCAATTTTCATTTTATCAGTAAATTCATCCTTTTCATATTCTAATCTATAATTACTTGTTGTATATTTTCCTCCTTCCTATTTTCCTATCTTTTTCACTCTGTTTCTATCTCTCTTCATTCCTCTACTTTACTTCTACTTGCTACCTTGCCCTCCCATTTCTTAACCTACCACCCCTCCAAGAATCCCTCCCTTATCCTTTCTCTTCATCCTCTCCCCTTATCCTCTTATTTCTTTCTGAATTTAGAAGATTTTTATACCCATCTAAATATATATGCTCTTTTCTTTTTATCCCATTCCTGTTAATCTGCACAATTCTAAACCCCCCTTTATTCTATTCCCTGTCCCTCCCTTTTCCTCTCCCCCCTCTCTATCTCTTTACCATCTTATTTCTTTCATAATTTAGAAGCCTTTTATACATGCATATATATATATATATATATATATATATAATATGTATGCATGTATATATTGTTCACTCTTTAACTCATTCCCACTGAGAGTAGGGTTCCAGAACTACTTGTCCTCCTCCCCTATCTAATTCCTCTGTATCAGTTCTTCCTCTTGTACATCATTTATATGAGATAATTGCTTTTATTTATTTTTTAGAATCACATCCTACTCAGCTCTGTCCCTGCCTAATTACTAATGACAATCTTAGACATTCAGTTTGTATATTCATATATAAAAAAGTAAACAATTTGTCCTTATTGAGTCCCTGGTATGTTTACTCTGAGTCCTTGAGCTTTACCTTATATTCCTCTTGGATTTTAAATGTCAAATTTCCTATTCAGTTCTGATCTTTTTGCAATAAAATCCTGAAAAATCTGCCAATTCATTGAATGTTTATTTTTGTTGTTGCTGTTCGGGATTATACTTAACTTTTCTGGGTATGACATTTTAGCTGTAACTCTTTCTTTTTCTCTTCAACATAGAGCGTTCTAAGATCTGCAGTCTTTCAGTATCACCGCTGCTAAGTCTTGTGTAATTTGAATTGTGACTCTACCATATTTGAATTATTTCTTGTTGTGGTTGTTGCTGTAGCTTATAATATTTTCTCCTTAACCAGGCGGTTTTGGAATTTGGCTATAATATTCCTGTAGGTTTTCCTGTGAGGATCTCATCTAGGTGGTGATCAGCTGATGTTTTTTCTATTTCTATTTTTTTCTCTTGTTCTAACACTTCAGGACATTTTTCTTTATTTATTTCTTATATTATTGTATCAAGATCTGTTTTTGATCATAGATTTCAGGTAGTCCAATTATTCTTGCTTTCTCTTCTTGATCTGTTTTCTAGTTGTTTTTCTTATAAGATGTTTCATATTCTCTTCTATTTTTTCACTCTTTATATTTTGTTTTATTATTTCTGGGTTTCTTATAACTTATAACTTTGCCCAATTCTAATTTTCAAGGAGTCATTTTCTTCCTTAAGATTCTGTATCTCCTTTTCCAGTTAGGTGACTTTCTTTTCATAGTCTTCTTGTTTTTCTCAGATTGTTCTTAATTTTGAAAAAATTTCCCTGGTTTTCTCTTATTTGATTTTTGAAATCTTTTTTGAGTTCTTCTATATGAATTCTTTTTGGGCAGGTGACCATTTAACATTACTCTTTGGTATAGGAGTTTGCTTCATCATTCTCCTTTGAAGAAAAACCTTGCTAGCTGTCTATGATTGGATTCTTTCTCCTTTGCCTGTTCTTTTAAAAAAAAATTTTTTTTTAGTAGCTTATTCTTAGGATCACCTCTAATCCTGGTGTCGGGCAGATGGTGCCTCTAACCTCAGGTCCTTCTTGCTGTTAGTTTTGGAGCTTTGTCCTGGACTCAACCTCTGCACTCCTTTCCCTTCCAAACCACAGCTAAGGCCCCCTGGCATACTTTGCTGGAAATGCTTTAGTTTGCTGAGAACCCTCCCGTAGCTATAATCTTCAGTTCTCCTCTCTGGCCTGGAACTGAGACCAAGAACTCAGCTCTCCTATAAGTGCTCACAACCAGCAGTGTCCCCATACCACCACTTCTGCGCTCACCTGATGTGTGCTGGTTCCTTCTCACCCAGAACTGAGCAGCAACAGTTGAGTCTAGTGTCCTTTATCAGCAGAGGCTCTTTCAGTCTTTCCCTTCTCAGGCACCTAACTTGCCACAGTGTCTGTGAAATGAGAATTCCTGTGGCTTGAGGTTGAAGCTATCTCCTACTCCAGCTGCCCTCAGGACTTGCCACTTGCTGTTTCAGTGGAGCTAGCCTGGAGGTATTTAACTTGCCAACCTGCAAATTTGGTTCAAAGGACCAACCAGACTAAATGCATTTGTTTATTCCTTTAAAGCTAGCATCTGCTGGGTAATCTCCAGTCATTCTGATGAATATCTGGTCACTGGATTCAGATGGCTCTGGAGGAAAAGTGAGGCTGGTGACCTGCACAGCCCTCCCTCATTCAAACCAAAGTCAAATGCAAGTCATGTCATCATTTCTCTGATGGCATGGTCTTCTTTGGCAATGAAGGAAGGGTACAAAGCTAGCAGTTACATGATCATGGAGCCAGAAGGAAAGACTGTTTGATACAAAAATGACCAGGCTTAAATCTGTTTTAGGACAATCCAAGGATGTCTGTTTCTCTCAGATTTATGGTCTCTGTATGTGTTTATTCCATGAGAAAGGAATTTTCTTAATTGAATAAGTTGTAACTACAATAAGATAAGAGAGTTGACAAAGTTTCAATTGAAATTATGACCTAGGATATCTGTGTTTTCTTTAAAATTAACATGCCATAACATAGTATATGTCCACAAAATATTAAGATATGGAAAAAAATCCCATTATTCAAGATAGTGTCTCAGGTTAAGGGTCTCATAGAGAATGCTAAGTCAGCCCCATCTGGCCTTGTTGACATAAGAAGAGGCATTCTCTGAGTTTACTTCAGAGAACAAAGAGACTGTAAGGTCCAGGCTCCTCTTCCGATTGATTGATTCAAGCTCTGGCCCTTATTAAAGTCCAAAAATGATATTAAGTGATTATCACACTTCACTCTGAACCTTGGTAGTAGAATCTCCAGTTGTTCCAGCAAGACCACTGTTCTCCCCCTTGTCTTGTTTATTGTTGGTGCTCTTGTGTTCACCCTGAGGCACTACATTATCTTATTTGTGGAGGAAATCTAGAGCTTGGTATTTCTAACCTACTCTGCCATCTTCCCAGAATCCTCTCCCATAAATCACTTTCTTGATGAGATAGGTAACCCAAATGCTACTTGACCTACTTCACAAAAGAAGAAACTAAAATTTAGAATTGTCACATAATGTACCTATTGGTCCACAGCTAGTAAGAAACAGTTGAAGAAAGACTTGAATCTATACCTTCTGATTCCAACTCTAGGACTGTAAATAATATTCACATTCTATGAACTGGTCTGGCCATTTCTGGAAAGCAATTTGGAATTGTACCCAGGAAGACACTAATATGTGTACTCCCTTTGACCCAAAGATACAACGCTAAGACGTGTTCCCCAAAGAAAGAGGCAAAGGACCCCTACATAAAAAAAATATATTTTTAGCAGCTCTTTTCATGGTAGCCCCAAACAGGAAAGGAAGGGGCAATCCTGTTGGGGAGCATCTAAACAAATTGTGATATGTAGATATTGTTGTGTCATAAAAATGATGGAAGATGGTTGTAGAGAAGACTGGAAAGGCCTTTATGGACTGATTCAGAGCAAAATGAGCGGAGATAGAAGAAGAATTAATGCAATGATAACCTCATTAGAGAAAAAATATGTTTTAAAGATTTTAGAATTCTATGAATGCAATGATGAGCTGCATGGTCAAAAGAAAGAACATGAAACACCTCACCAACCTCCTGACCAAAGTGATCAATCAAATTAAAATACAGACACATTTTTATAAATGACTACTGTGGGATTTCTTGGGGTGGGGGAAGGGGACTAGGCTATATAGCTATATATTCAGGGCTTTTTTTTCGCAATTAGGGAAGGCAGTTGTAGAAAGGAAAGAGTAATAAAAAGTGTTTGTTAATTGAAAAAGTAAATAATAGAAATGAACTTTTAAAAAAAACTAGTTAAGCTGCTTCTCAAAGACAAACTGATTTAAGAGAATATGACTTTGATACTTTTACATACAGTAGCTTATCCCTAGAAGGTTTATTTGATCACTTATTATGAAAAAAAAATCTAACAACAATTCTATTTCAATTCACTTCAAAAGACATTTATTAAGCACCTACTAGTGGCAGGCACTGGGCTGAATCCTGTGGATACAAATAAGAAAAAGAAAGACAATCCTAGAACTCAGGAAACTTAAGATCTAATGGGGAAAAATAATATACAAAAGGAAGCTGAAAAGAGAAATAGGAAATAGGGTACCAGTGGGTACAGGGTACTGCAGATAGAAAAGTGGAGAAATACCTGAGAAGTTCTATAACTTCAGAGACCTCTATAAAGTAAGGCTTTAGAAAGAGTTTACAGCTCCATCCTCCAATCAAAAAAGAGAGTCATCTAAGGAAGTTGAGAAGGTGTGACCTCTCAATCTGCATGGTGAGGAGATTTCGGGTGATCAGTTTCTCCTGGGGGAAGCATAATTTAGTCTTGTGGACCAAGCAGAGCCACTAATGGGAACTGGAGAGTTACCTGGAACATCAGGAAGGGTGGGGGAGGGATAAAAGGAAAAACTGAAGAAAGGTACAAAGAGGAAGAAAGAAAGAGAAAAAACATCTGCTACAGTGCAATGTTTATTAAGGAAATGCCATGACTATAGGATCTTGGTATTCATTTGAGTTGCTTAGTGACATTGTGTCCCATTTGGGATTGGCAGGTATTCTTACCATTATGGGAGGGTCTATTTGCATGCCTCATCTTATTCTGGGTTCCTCCCTTTTCTATGAAATGACATATAAGCCTTTAGAATTTCATTCTATAGGGTGGAGGAAAAGGTTCATTGCTAGGATACATGAGCAGGTCACTGGTGTTTGTGCCAAATGATAATGGATTATAAGGTATGTGTCATTCAAATTGTAGGCATTGCTCTGCTCTCTCTACCTTAAAGCATGGTAGTTCATTCTTGGTGTATAAATATCCTGCGTATAAGGTATTGGCTTTACGGAGAAAAAAAAGATTAGATGGATCAGTCCAGTATCTCCAGATGCGTCATGAAATTGTGTCTCTAAGTATACTATCAAGTCTAGGTTGAATCAAATTTCTTGAGTTCTTAATTTTTAATTTATAAATGGAAACCCTTTGTCATTTATCACACAATTAGGAGGAGCCCCCTAACACTACTGTCATAAATCTTTCAGTATCTATAACCCTTTAAGTAATGATGATTTCCAGTATGAGACATATATCCTAAGAACAGTGTAAAAATGATTCTTTGAGAAAACTGTGAAAATGATTAAGATGTCAGCTTGAATGGTTTCTTATAAGATGACTGGATATAAAATACTGTGCTCAGAAGAATCAGAACATGAGAAAAGCAAACCCTATGAACTGCCTCTATGATAGAGGCTTTGTCAGGCAAGGGATACTTTTTTCAGAAAAAAAAAGTCAAATAGAAACATTCAAGATTTAGAAAGGAAAATAACAGCAAAAACGGTGAATGATTCTACCTAAATTTGGTTAGGTAATCAACATGCCTATATCAAATGCCTAAGCCAACTACGTGCTAGATAGAAGAACAAAAATGAGAGTCCCTTCCCTTCACAAAGCTTGTACTCTAATATAGATAGATAGATAGATAGATAGATAGATAGATAGATAGATAGATAGATAGATGGATGGATGGATGGATGGATGGATGGATGGATGGATGGATGGATGGATGGATGGATGGATAGATAGATGATAGATAGATAGATAGATAGATAGATAGATAGAGATATGCATATACATACACACATATGTATACATAAAATATATGTACATATATATGCACACACACACATAAAATATACAAATGCAGAAGACATACCCAGTAAATACAGGCGATTAGGTTAGAAAGGAAAAAGGTAGTAATATCTAAGAAGGTTGGGAAAGATTTTATGGAAGGCGTGGCATATGAACTGAATTTTGAAAGGACCCAGAATTCCTCAGAGGTGGGAGTAAGGAGGAAATACACTTAAGAAATAGGATATTATTGCTAAGATACTGAAGCAGGACATGGCACATTGTGTATGATGAACTGATCTGTTTGATTGGATTCTAGGGTATGTGGATGGGAGTGATATGTAACAAAGCTTGAAAGATAAACTGGATCCAAACTGTGAAGGTCTTCAAATGCTTTTCCTGATGTTTTCAATTCTAGTGCCACCCTGTTGATTACCTCCAATTATCCTGTACATAGTTTTTATGTAGTTATTTGTATATCATCACCCCCATTAGACAGTGAGTTCCTTGAGAACTGGGGCTGTCTTTTACCTTTTTTTGTATTGCTAATGCTTAGCACAGTGCTAAGCACATAGAAGATACTTAAATGTTTATTGAAATACACAAAGTATTTTAAACTGCACTTTTTTATTATAGCAAAGAACTGGATACTTAAGGGCATATCCATCAATTGAAGAATGACTGAACAAATTATGGTATCTGAAAGTAATAGAATATTGTTATATCATTAAAAATGGCAGAAGTTTGGATTTTGAAAAAAAGTGGGAATTTTATGGATTCATACAGAGTGATGTGAACAGAACCAGGAAAATAATTTATTTAATAAATTATATGATGACTATAGGACCCTAAAGGAAAAAACTACCGTAGAAGACTTAAGAATTGTGATCAATGCAATGACCAATCAAGACAGCAGAAGACTAATGATAAATCATACTTTGCAGAGAGGGGTGATAGACTGGAGGTGTAGCATGAGACATACATTTTCAGACACAAGGTGCTGATTTTTTTTGTATGACTCTACTTGTTTGTTACAATGGAGGGCTCTCTCTCTCTCAGAAGAGAATTAGGGAGGGAGCAGAGATGGGAAGCAACGACTACGACGACGATGATGATGATGATGATGATGATGATGATGATGATGATGATAAGAGCTTACATTTACATAGTGTTTACCATGTGTCCAGCACACAGTGAGTACTTTTATAATGATTATCTTATCTGGCCCTCACAATGGCTATTTTTATACTCATTTTACACTTAGGAAACTGAGACAAAAAGAGATTAAGTTCCTTGCCTGTTACTAGTTGGTGGCTGAGGTCAAATTTGATCTCAACTGCAGGCCTGCGACTTTCCCACTGTCCCAACTCACTCCCTGGTGATACTAAAGAATGATACTAAAAATAGAAGAAAAGAAAAAAATACTATTGAAATATTTAAAAAGATTGACAGAACAAAACTGAATGAAATTAAGAAGGGAACTCTGACAAACAGGATAGTGTTAGAGCTATCATATCAGATGTGAATAGTGTAAAAATAACTCAAAAAGATATGTGGTGGTGAATTGTGATTCCATAGGCAACCATCATTTTCTGTTCTTATTAATGCAAGAAACTGTTTTTGTGAATATTTGTCACATTCATAATAATAAGAAGGAAAGTTTTATAAAAATAAACACACAGATCAGACATGAGTAAGTGATGTTTAATGAGGTAGCTCTGTGGAGCAATGGATAGAGCACTGAGTGGTGAATCAGAAGTTTTGTGGTTGGAGTAATTGGCCATTTTCTTCTCCAGCTCATTTCATAGATGAGAAAAGTGAGGCAGAGTTCAGTGACTTGCCCAGGATCACACAGCTAGAAAGTGTCTAAGATTGGATTTGAGCTCAGGAAGATGAGTCTTCCTGACTCTAGGCCTCGTATGCTATCTACTAACACCACCTAACTGCCCCTGAATCAGGAAAACCTTGGTTCAAATCTGGCCTTAGACACCTACTAGCTTTGTGAGTCAGTCCATTCAACTCCATCTGCCCCAGTGAACAACACCTGCTTCCTAGAACAGTAGTAAGCTTTGATTGAGATAATATTTATATGGTTCCTGGCACAGAGATGCTTTGCTTAGTAAATGCTTGTTCCCCTTGGTGCAGTCTAGGAACCAAAGTAACTATTTTGATTGTAGTTGGCACTAAAAGAAGCAAAGCTTCCAGGAATTGGGAGAAGATAATCTCGCTCTAACTGCCCTTGTCAGACATCAGCTAGTATACTGTGTTCAGTTCTAGGTACTACCGCTCAGAGCATTTCTGTGGGAAGGCAGCCAGGATGGTGAAGATCTTTGAAGAACTCCATGAGAGGACTGGTCCCATTTGAAACATCCCATATGCAGTTAGCCATGTGAGTCTGGAGATCAGGAGAAACACCATGACTGGGCATACAGATAAATGAATGATTAGTTAAATGAATGATGAAATCCTAATTATGGGCCAAACGTGGTTGGCTGGGCTGGGTAGCTCAGTGGATAGATTCAGGCCTGGAGTAAGGAAGACTCATCTTCCTGAGCTCAAAATTGGCCACACATATGTACTATCTGTGTGACCCAGGGCAAGTCACCTACTTGTGTTTGCCTCAGTTTCCTCATTCATAAAATGATCTGGAAAAGTAAATGGCAAACCACTCCAGTATTTTTGTCAAGAGAACCCCAAATGGTGTCACAAAGAGTCAGACACAAGTGAAATGACTGAAAAACAAATGTGTCAGACACGGTGCTAAGTTTAGGGAAAAAAATATAAAGCTAAGATGTCATCTGTCCTTGGGGAGGTCATATTCTAATCACAGAAACAACATACACAGAGGAAGGTAACCAGGGAGAAAGTTTTGATTTGGGAAGTCACAAGGATGGGGAGTCAATGAACTTCCTTCCCTTTAACAATAGCATTTTTTATTCAATCAATGAATCACTAATCATTTATTACTCACATACAATGTGCCAGGTGTGGTGCTAAGTTCTGAGCCTAGAGAAAGAGATGAAAAGGGGATGGAGTAGCATGTACACAAGCGCTGGCAGGGCAGATGAAAAGATGGCTGGTATGGTGTGAATCATCGTCTGATCCAGGGCCAGTTAGATGGAGTGGTTCAGGTAGCCCCCACTCCCTCTTTACCAATCAAGCCAGTTCTGCCCCCAGAGAAGGAGTTCTAAAGCTGAGTGGATTAACTACCCCTTTGCTCCATGGTTTCAGGGGGGGGAAGGATACAGTTCTTAGTGGGGAGAAACAAGGAAGTAGCAGCAATGAGGCTAGAGGCAAAAAGGGTGGATGGCCAAATGAAAATTGAATTCCTAGGAACTGATGAGATCACTATGGGAGAAGGTATAGGGAGAAAAGAAGATGACCTAAATCAACTTTTCTCTTATTATTCTGAGTGAGGGTATTCCTTCTCATGTTTACTCTTACCCTTTCTTCTTTCAGTAACCTTTCACAACCTTATTTACTAATGATGAACTTGCCATGACTAACCTCCTTATTCCTTCTTGCAGACTTTTCATCCCAACTCAACTCTCTTCTTCCAGATGTATTGAGGTAATTTCCAAGAGAACTCAAAGGAACTAAACACCACCTACTTCCTGACTGCATTATCAGTCATCTAAATACTTTCATGATCACAACCTCACCGTCATCTTTTAACTCCTCCTATTCTTCCTTTAACTAGTATAATCATCAAGATGTCATTTCATTAGGCAACATGGATAAAAACTCAGTCTTGTCTTGATCTTTCCAGAGAATTATTACTTGCCATAGTGTCCTCAAGGTTTCTTAATTTTTAATTATTCTATTTAAATCGATCCAATCCCAATACTTTTGCTTTTTTTCCTCTCTAAATAGTTGCTCCTTTCTTGAAATCTTTTACCTTCTTTCTTCTATAGAATCCCTGAAGAGTTCCACGGGACCTCAGAGTTATCTGGTCCAACCCATATCTAAGCAGGAATATTATTTATTATGTGCTAAGTTTTATGGTCCACCCAAGTTCTGTTTGAAAGCCTTGAAACTTTCCTGGGACAGCTTATTCTGGTTTGAGATATTTCTCATTTCTAGGAAGTATCGCTGGTTCTCACTTCTGTGAAGTTTCCCTTTATATCTGTGCTAAATCTGCTTCTTGGCAACTTCATAGGATTACCCATTTAGAGGAGAAAGGGACCTTACAGACCATTTAGCAACGAAATGAAAAATTCAGAGAGCAAGAGATTAGAAGGGATTATGGAAACAAATAGGACATTTGTTTATGTTAATATCTACCCTTTAAATAAAGATTCAAATTTGCAATTCATGTATGATTATTTCAAATTTTTTCTGTTTGAATTTTTGTTGATGGCCATGATTTAGAATATGAATAAATTAATATTTTTAAAAATCCACAGTCTCATAAGATTGAAAGTACATTCCTTTTTTCAGTCATGCCTATGTGTCAACAGTAAAGATAGATTATATGGATGCTGTGTTTTAGTCAGTGAAAATTCTGAGTTTCCCCATGTTTATTTTACAGATGAAGGAACTGAGGCTCAAGGATAAGCATCAAAACATGGCTCAGAATACCTTCCAATTGTCACAGATTTGAATATTAGATGTTTACTGACTCCCAAAGCATACAGCCTGGTACATAGTAAATGATTAATAAAATGTTTCCTTCTTTCTATTCATCTTTTTTTCATCTTTAATCCATCCATCTTTCCTTCCCTTTCTTCTTCCTTCCTTCCTTCCTTCCTTCCTTCCTTCCTTCCTTCCTTCCTTCCTTCCTTCCTTCCTTCCTTCCTTCCTTCCTTCCTTCCAAGATTCCCTTCACTTCTATTTTGGTAACAAGTCCTTACTGGTCAAAATCAGATCTGGAATAACAGATTCCAATATGTCTACCTCTACCTCCTGACTGATGAAATTACCATGAATACAAGCCAAGGACTCCTTGACCCTTCAAGTTTGTTTTTTTTTGTTTTGTTTTGTTTTGTTGGGGTGTTTTTTTTGGTTTGCTTGGGTTTTTTTTTTTATTTTTGGCAGAAACACACCTTCAGCAAATGTTGGGAGAGTTTGTGTTTCCACGTCACTGCTTTGCATAGGGAACTTATCACGTAATTCCCCTTTAGGTCACCAAGTCTATAATGCATACCTAACACACTATCTCTTCTGTTTCTCAGCCAACGAGCATTTATTAAGCACCTACTATCTATCCTATATTGAGCTGGTGAATGGAGATACAAAGATAAAAATGAAATAGTTCCTGTCCTCAAGGACTTTATATTCTATGGGAGGGGGGCAATATGCATGCATTTAAATTTATACAAAGTAGAAATCAAATAATTTTGGAGTTGGAAGGCATCCTAAGGGAAAGAGTTTACAAAGGAGGTAATGTCAAACTTTGAAAGAAGCTAGATATCCTAAGAGGTAGAAGGAAAACATTCTCAGTACAGGTCACAGCCTGTGTAGACATAAAAGGACAAGAGATAGAAGGTCATGTGTGAGCAGCATCAAGGAGGCCAGTTTTGCTAGTAATAGTGATAACGATGGTAAATAACAACAATTGCTAGCAATTATGTAGTACTTTAAAGTTCCCAAAGCACTTTACAAATATCATCTCACTTGATCTTCACAGTAACTCTGGAAGATAACTGCTATTACTATCCTCAACTTACAGGTGAGGAAACTGAGGCAGACAAAAGTTAAATGATTTGCCCAGAGTCACATAACCAAGAAGTGTCTGAGGCAGGATCTGAGCCCATCTTCATGAGCCCAAGTCAGGACAGACTCTAAAGTTAAAGACCGTCATATGGTAATAGTAGGTCTAGAGCACACAGGATCTAGAGTCAGGAAAACCTGAATTCAAATCTGGCTTCAGATACATACCAAGGTGAAACTGGGCAAGTCACTTAACCACTGTCTTTACCAGGTCCTCAATTGCAAAATGGGAGTAATTATAGTACCTGCCTCCCAAGGTTCTTGTGAAGTTCAAATGGAGTGATATTTGTAAAGAATTTGACACAGCGCCTAGTACCTTCAAGGCACTTCCTCTTTGGCTACACCAAAAAATGTGTACAAGGGAGTACTGTATATGAAGTCTAGAGAGGTTGGAGCCAGGTTGTGATGGGCTCTAAATGCCAACTGGAATAAGAGGGAAAAATTGGAGTTTGTAGAGCAAGGGTGTAACAAGATTAGAGCTATGATTCAGAAATTCCACACTGGTAACTATCCAGAGGCTGAACTGGAGAGGGAAGAGGAATTTCTACAATGCTGCCATGCTGGCTCATGGATTCCCACACAGGAGCTACTCCACCCCACCTTTTCACTAATCTGAGTCTTTTGAATGATATATGTCTTTGATGAGGCATGATCTTCAATCAACTCAAAACAGCCTGCTAAGAAATAAGAGGGTTAAATTTTCACCATGAGCATTTATACTGCAAAACTGGCAAATGTTACAAATTGGAGTTTGATTTATTGTTCTGCTGATTATCTAGACTTAAAAAAGTGATTGAAAAAATATTAATAATTCAGATTGAACTTTAAAGTATATTGTGTCATTTTTTCAGAAAGCCAATGGTTAAACCTTCACCAGCAGATTTCTGCTTTCCATTAATATAGTTTAGCTAACTCTTAGACCTAACTAGAAACTAGAATCTACCATGTCACATAAGGTCTTTAATTTATTTTATTTATCAACCACACACCACACATTTGTCTATTGGCATATAAAATCATGAATGATATAACTGCCATTCCTCCTGGAATTCATTTCTTTGGAATTTCTGACCTACTCCACTAATTTCCTCTTCCTGTATTGGCTTGCTGAAGTGGTTGTATTTATAGAATATTCGTCCTTTTTGAAGAGCCTCTTTGATAAAATCCATAAGTCTCCAGGCAAAAATTTTCTTCTCTGACATCATTTGTTGCACTCCAATCCTGGTCAAGAGCTATTTATCCCTGTATCTTAATCTCTGGGATAGAAATACAAACCCTGCTCTCCCAGTGGATTCATGTTTCTATTTTCCTTTGCAAAACTCTGAAGTTTTCTCTCTTGCTTATGCTTAGATTTTATTCTCTGTGAATATGCTCCAACGTTTTGCTCACTGTAAGTGTCACAATAATACAACACTGGAGCATTTATGGATGTTGTCACATTTAGGGTAGCCTGAGTGGGAATGCCCTACCTCATGTGCAGTTATTTTTATGGTGGCAAGAGACAATATGAAAATCAGTCAGAAGAAGTAATACTGTCCATTTTTTTATTCTAAACTTAAATAAAACTACCTTTTCACTGGAGTATATTTTTTTAAATGATTGCTCATGAAACTGCATATCCATTGTGTACAACTTGCTATTTTAAATATATATTAAATTTTAAATATATTTCAAATATCCCTTTTTAAAATATACATTAAAGTTATCATGCAACATTTTTTCCCTTTTTTCTTCCCCCCATGCTACTATTAGACATGCACACACACATATACATTTATATGTAGGATCCCAGTTTGATTTTTTTTTATTATAGGGGCCATCCCTTGAGTAACTTAAGGAAGCCTATTCATTGAATGGGTGTATCTCACTCAGAGTGAGAATGTGATAAGACTTTAACCTGAAAGGGCCAGAGTCTCACGTTGCGTCCTGGATCATCTCCAGTCATCCTGATGAATATTGGGTCACTAGACCCAGACAGCTCAGGAGAAGAAAGTGAGGCTGGTCACCTTGCACAGCCCTCCCTCGCTCAAATCAAAGTCAAGTGCAAGTCATGTCATCATCTGGATGTCATGGTCCTCTTCAAGAACAAAGGACAAACACAACAACAACATTATATACATACTATTTATTAGTTCTTTCTGTGGATGCAGATAGTATCTTCTTTCATAGG
The DNA here is from genome assembly GCA_023548195.1 of Bettongia penicillata ogilbyi. NCBI lineage: Eukaryota > Metazoa > Chordata > Mammalia > Diprotodontia > Potoroidae > Bettongia > Bettongia penicillata. The sequence continues at coordinate 1,949,947 of JAJHZJ010000174.1, forward strand.
TCCTTTGTAGCTAATTTGGGTATTTATAACCTACAAAATTATTTATTAGCTCAAAGTTATTCTTAAAACAATATTGCAATTACTATACACTACATTCTCTTGGTTCTTTCCATTTCATTCCATTATTTTACGCAAGTTTATCCCTTCTTGCTACATAGTTTCCAGACTCTCAGGGTACACTGTATTCTCATTCTGCTGCTGAAGGCTTTCTTATGTGATTGAACATCCAGTGTCCGATATTATTCTTGCCCCTGTTGCTGGCCAGCAGAGATGTTGATCAAAAAATGTTGACTAGCAAAGATTAAATAAATTGATGATTGGCTAATCCAATGGAAACTGACATCCCAATCAACCAATGACTTTGGTGGGAAAAGGAAGGAAGTATGGTTTCCATTACCAATATTTTATGTGCCCTATTATTATTTCCTTGACCCCTTTAGTATAAAATTTTTCCTCCATCCCTATTTATAACACTAGTGTGTTTTTCTGAATTCCTTGTGCAAACTCACTACTTCTAGAGATTCCCATAAGTGTTGTTTCTTTCTTTTAGGAGAAATGAATCTTCAAAAATGCATATGAAGCCAAGCTCATGAAGAAGAGATCAGCCCTACAAAACGCTTTGTGGCAAAAATGTCAAAATGATGAAAATTTTCAAGTCATGAAGACAAATTAGATGTGTTTTTTGTGCCCATTCTAGATCTAAAATCTGGAAAGTAAAAATGTAAGTGTAAAAGTGTAGTGTAAAAAATTTATAAATCACCTTGTATATAGAATTAGAGCTGGAAAGGACTTTAAAGGTCTTCAATTTCCAAGTGAGGAATCAAGTCCAAAAAATGGTTCATACCATTGACCAAGGTCACACAGGGAGCAAACGTTCAAGGCCTGTATAATTTATAAGTTGGTCCCATTATGAAATTATACTTAAATTGACTTTTAAATGGCTTTAACATCTGTTATAAGTAGAAATATAAAGTAGGGAACTGTAAGGAAACTTTGTTTTTGTCATTTAATGAAAAGTATGTGAAAACTTGAGAAAACAGAAGAAACCATCAACATCAAAGTAAATGAAGAGAGAAATGGTATTTTCTGTCAGAGCAATAACTAGCATGCGGTCAACAGGGCTTTACTCAGGGGATTGACATCTGAGAAGAAAAGTTTCTATTCTGTGATGTCTTCTGTCCCAAAGTCTCTTAGTTTATTGCTGGCCCATGTCACTACATGATTCAATCATCTATTGCCACCATCCTCAGATTCTCTTCATTATAGTGCTTTTCTTTTTTTAGTGTTTTATTGAAATGTTTTGCCTTCACATTACAAACATTTACAAATTACTATGTCTTTGTGAGAGATCTCTTGTAACAAAATAAATGCAAAACTAATAATATAGTAACCCTCTTCTGAAAGTGTGCATTTCCTATCTGTAGCATCCCCTTACTTCTCTGTTGTCTATTAATTATATATATAGTGCTTTCTCCTGAGTTTGTCTGTACCCATAAGCCATTGAGTAAAAAAGGAACTTGGTCTAATCGATTTCATTTTCTTAGTTATCTCTTCCTGTTTTTGTCACTTCATTTTTATTATTCTTTCAAATTTTTAGTAACTGAAATTTTGCCTGCATGGAAATAAGTTGTGCTAATACCTTTTTACAAGTTAGTCTATTTTTGGATATGCTCAAACCATTTCTTTTTTTCATCAATTTTATTTATTTTCAGGGTTCTACAATCACTACCATATAACTTAGATATTTTTCCCTCCTCCTTCCCTCCCTGAGACAACTTATAATTTTATATAGGTTCTATGCATACATTCCTATCAAATAGTATAGTCATTTTCAGTATAGTCATGCTTCATAGAAGAATTAAAATGAATGGGAGAAATCATATAACAAAACAAAATGTAATACACACAAAAAAATGATCTGTTACATTCTGCTATTGAATTCCACAGTTCTTTCTCTGGATATGGAAGCCATTTTGCCTGAAAAGACCATTGGGAACTTTTTAAAATCCTTGCATTGCAATGAAATTCCAAATCTACCAGAAAAAACTCTCACACACTGTGGTCAATGCTGTGCACAAAGTTCTCCTGGTTCTGCTCTTTTAGCTCAGCATCAGATCATATAAGTCTTTCCAGGCCTCTCTGAAGTCTTCCTGTTCATCATTTCTTATAACACAATAGTATTCCATTACATTCATATACCATAATTTATTCAGCCATTCCTCAATTGATGGGTATCCCCTTGATTTCCAGTTTTTGGCCACCACAAAGAGGGCTGCTATAAATATTTTTGTACATGTGAGACCCTTTTCCATTTTTATGATCTCTTGGGAATACAGCTCTAGAAGCGATATTTCTGTGTCAAAGGGTGTACACTTTTTTTTTCACTCTCAAAAATACATTTAGTCACTCCAAATGACTTAGTATCCAAAATGTAAAGGAAATCCAAGCTACAAGAAGACATAGATAGTAACACTATAGTGATGGGAGCCCTCTCTCAGTTTTAGATAATTCTAACAGAAAGATAAACAGAAGGGAAAATATGGAACTAAAAAAATTGCTAGAAAATTTAGAGGTTAAAGAGTTTTGGCATCTTCTAAATGGTAATGCAAAAAAATATACATACTCCCTCATATCACAAAAAGCTTTTACAAAAATTGATCATGTACAAGGAGATAGAGGTATTAAAAACAACAAAAAAAGGCAGAAATAGCTAATCTATCGTTTATAGGCTATAACATAATAAAAATAGTCACTGGTTCAGGAACCACAAACAAAAAATACAAACCAAAATGAAGACTTGAAAATAAAATCCTAAATAATTAGCGAATCAAAGAACAAATCCTAAAAACCATCAATAGCAATGTAAAATAAAATGATCATGATGAAAAAACGTACCAAAATTTCTGAGAGGCAGCTAAAGCAGTCCTTGGGAGAAAAATATCTTTACAAATATATGTTAAACAAAATAGAAAAATACAAAATAAACTAAGTGGATATGTATGTTCCAAAAAATAGAAATCCAACAAATAAACAAATATAAATAATCACAAAAAAGAAATATTAAAATTTAGAGATAAAATAGACATATTAAAAATAAAAATTCCATAGAAATGATAAGTAAAACTAAAAGCTAACTTTTTGAAAATACTAATAAAATTAATAAACCCTTATCTTATCTAAATTTTTAAAAAGAGATCATAAAAATGAATCAATGAAATAGAAAATGATCAAAGAAAAACCATAGCAACACCAGAAGAAATAAAGAATAATAATCAGGAAATAAAGAATAATAATCAGGACATTACATACAGTTATATGCTGACAAAACTAAAACCACAAAAAAAGAGTAATACCTTCAAAAATACATAATACTCAAACTATCAGAGGACCAGTTAAAGATCTGAAATAATCTAATATCAAACTAGGAAATAAATTTAGTTGTAAAGGAACTACCAAAGAAAAAACAATTGCTGGTCCTGATGGATTCACAGGACAATTCTATCAAACTTTAAAAAAAAATTATTTTCAAAAATTGAGAAAAGTCCCAAACAAATCCTTTTATGATATATATCCTTAGTCTTTTTCATGCTTCTCTTCATCTTTTTCATGATTCTTGTATTGGAAAGTCAAATTTTCTATACAGATCTGGTCTTTTCCTCAATATGAATGATTCAAAGTCCTCTATATCATTTAATGACCATTTATTCCCTTGAAATATTATACTCAGATTTGCTGGGTAGGTGATTCTTGGTTTCAAACCCAGTTCCTTTGACCCCTTAAAGTTGAAGCTGCCAGATCTTGTGTTAGTCTGATTGTATTTCCTCAATACTCAAATTGTTTTTTCTAGCTGCTTGCAGTATTTTCTCCTTGATCTCAGAATTCTGAAATTTTGCCACAATATTCCTAGGAGTTTCTCTTTTTGGATCTCTTTCAGGAGGTGATCTGTGGATTCTTTCAATATTTATTTTTCCCTCTGGTTCTAGAATATCAGGACAGTTTTCCTCAATAATTTCATGGAAGAAATGTCTAGGTTCTTTTTCTGATCATGGCTTTCAGATAGTCCCATAATTTTTAAATTGTCTCTCCTGGATCTATTTTCCAGGTCAGTTGTTTTTCCAATGAGATGTTTCACATTATTTTCTATTTTTTCAAACTTTTGGTTTTGTTTTCTAACTGCTTGGTTTATCTCATAGTCATTCATTTCCCTGAACTCAATTCCCTCTTTCAATAAATTATTTTGTTCAGTGAGCTTTTGAACCTTCTCCTCCATTTGGCTAATTCTGCTTTTTAAAGCCTCCTTCTCCTCATTGGCTTTTTGGACCTCTTTTTCCAATTGAGTTAACCTCTTTTTAAAGGTGTTATTTTCCTCAGCATTTTTTGGTTCTCCTTTAGTGAGCTACTAACTCACTTTTCAAGCCTTTCTATTGCCTGAGCCCAATTTAAGTTCCCTTTGGAGGCTCTGGAGGCAGGGGCCTTGACTTCCTCTGACAGTATGCCTTGTTCTTCCTCATCTGAAAGGATGGGGGGAGACACCTGTTCACCAAGAAAGTAACCTTCTGTGGTCTTATATTTTTTCTCTTTTTTGGGCATTTTCCCAGTCAGTTTACTTGACTTCTGAGTTTCCTCTCCACAACCACTTTGCCTCCAGTTCCACCAAGCCACCACTCAACCAGAATACTGAGATTCAGATGAGCTGCTCCAATCCCTCAGGGGCTTTAGGCAGGGGCAGGGTCACTATTCAGTGTGAGAATAAGATCAGTTGCTCAGGTGGGGGCAGGGAAGCCACACAGGGCTCAGTTCCCTCAGGGGCTTTATGATGAGACCTTCAACAATGGATGTGGGCTGCCACCTGTCTTGGGAATCCCTGTTCACTACTGCCTCCACTGCTGCCACCTGAGGAGACCTGAGTTATGGGAACATCCTGCTCCCTTCCTGGCCAGCTGAAAAAAACATTTTCACTGACCTTTAGTGCCTGTGGGTTGAGAGATCTGCACTGCCACTGGAGATTCTGTCCCTGAAGCCTGCTCAGTTTGGTTCCCCTCAGTGCTGCATGGCCAAGGCTGGGCTGGGCTCTGCTCTGGGTCTGGTGGGACAGACCTTTCCCGTTGGTCTTTCAGGTCACTCTGGACTAGAAATCTCCTCCATTCCATTGTTCTGTGGCTTCTGTTGCTCTATAATTTGTAGAGAGTTCTTTTTTACAGGTATTTTATGGGCTGTGGGGTAAGAGCTAGCATATGTTCATCTTTCTACTTCGCCATCTTGGCTCCACCCCCTCAAACCATTTCTAAGAGAGATTAGTTTCTTTCACATGATTCAGAAAACAAGCACAAAGCAAAAATTACAGGTTGTGACAAGCAAAAGTCTTGCTGCCAAGCTGCAGGAGGGATAAGCTCAGAAGTACCTCAATCTGGACCACCAAAAAAAAAAAAAAAAGGATGCTTTACATTCAGCCACTTTTAAAAGTTCTTGCCCACAATGCAAGTCCTGAGGAGCTGTTTAGTGTTTAGAGAATAATGCAATGAAATGCAACAGCATGTCAAACTTCATTTATTCTACTGCTTTTAAGTAAATAGGGACTATTATCAATCTTCTGAGGCCTAGGAAGGAGGGGAGGGATTTATGGAACAACTTCTACATCAAAAGTCAGTAAGAGAAAGAATAAACACAGAAAAGGCACTGACTTTATTTTCCTCCTCTTGGGGAAACACAGGATCCCTTGAAGGCAGAAATACATATATACGTACACAAATATACATTTTTTATTTTGGAATTGTATTGTACTATTTGTTCCAGAGTATAAGAATTGTAAAAATGTGACACTACAGAGAGTTGTACATTTTGATTTTTCTTAGTATAAAAAATTGTGGAAATCACTTGGGGTGGTTAAAGCTGAATTGTATAAGAATAACATATTTGCATAATATTTTTTGGTTTAAAAAATCTTTATATACTTAAAAAAATTTCCATATCAAAGTATACCTTGTGATATACTATAGGTAGTGGAAATACCATTATCCTCTTTTATTGGAAACTAAGAATTAGAGAAGTGATTTTTACTACTTTAAAGAGAAACTAAACTTCTGAGTTCAAATATGATTTTTTTTCTACTATAAGAACTACCTCAAAATATATAAAAACTTTAAACATCATTGTAAAAAATACTCATCTGAAAAAAATTTCAGGAAAAAAAAGAAAAATGAACTTGTTCTATGGGAGAACATGGAAAAGAGTTAAAGATTGCAAAGATGCAATCTGCATCATTAGAGAGAACATCCAAATTGTCAAGCTTACAGATAAATCTGAGTATGTGAGTAATTTTTTCTGGCCAAATCTCCACCTAGGTCTTCAGATCTGCCTTCAAATGTCTATTTGATGTGCAATGGGAAGTCCATGTTGTGCCAGAATGTCCCATACTAACTGTGGTTGTTGCCTAAAATTCCCCTATTCAAGATTCACAAAATCACAGAATTTCAGAGTTGGAAAGGGATCTCAATGGCTATCTAGTGCAACTGAGAAATGAGAAATAATTTCCTTTATCATACACTGAACAATCCATGTCCAGTATTTGCTGAGCAAGACTCCTCCAACTGAGAGAGGAGAACAGGAAGACTGATTATATCCCAAGATATCTAATTTCTCTTTTGGATAGATCTATTTTTTTTTTGTAAATAGTATCTTGTTTTTTCCAATTGCTTGTACATATAGTTTTCAACATTCATTTTTTATAAAGTTTTGAGTTCCAAATTTCTGTCCCTTCCTCCCTACCCCACCCAAGATGGCAAGCAATCTGATATAAGTTATACATGTACAATCATGTTAAACATATTTCCACATTAGTCATGTTGCGAGAGAAGAAACAGAACAAAAGGGAAGAAATGTATGTGGGACATGAAGTCCCACAAAAAACAAAAACAAAAAATGTGAAAATAGTATGTTTTGATCTGTATTCAGAATTCATAGTTCTTTCTCTGAATATGATTAGCTCTAATTTTTAAGACTTTTTTTGACATCAAAATTAAACATGTCTCTTGACAACTGGATGTCCCTGCCTCAAGTCTCTTTTTTCCAATCCATCCTCCACAAGCTGCCAAAGTGTCTCTCTTAACTTGCGTGTCTGACCACATCATTCCCTCATTCAACAAACTTCAGTGTCTTCCTAACACCTCCATAATATCAAACAAACTCCTCTGTTTGACATTTCAAACTCCTCACCAACCTGGATCCCACCTACCTTTCCAGGTTTATTATGGATTTTTTTCTCATTCACACATGTGACAGTCCAAACTTCTCACCTTTCCTCACACTTGATATTTCAAATCCCGTCTTTTTGTTCTTGCATTTGTTCTGCCATACCTGCAACATAGTCCTTCTCATCTCTGACTCTTAGAATCACTGTCTTCCTTCAAAGTTCAGCTCTAGTACCACTGTATACAGGAGGCCTTTTCTGATCCCCTCAATTGCTAGTGGCTCCCCACCCCTCCTTAAAAAACATACTTGTTTTTCCTCTTAATATGTTTTGCATATATATATATATATATATATATATATATATATATATATATATATATATATATATATATATAGAGAGAGAGAGAGAGAGAGAGAGAGAGAGAGAGAGAGAGAGAGAGAGAGAGAGAGAGACATGCTTCACCCATGAAAAGAATGTAAGCTCCTTGTGGACAGGGACTGTTTCATTTTTGTCGTTGTTTTTGTACCCCTCAGTGCTGAGTAAGTATTTTTTGTGATTGTAGGAATGTGGAATGAATGACTCATGGCCCAGATGCCAGACTTCTCACTATCTGGGAATCTGGACCTAGTCTAATATGAGCCAAAGAACAATACTTCTAAACATTTATTGGAAGCAATGAGTAGCTAATTGACAAGAAAATGCCACCATGACAAATAACACCTGATGAAATTTGCTGGAAGAAGTAAGAACTACAAAAAGGGAGGAACTCATCTTTTCTGGTCTATAAATAACTGGGAGTTCACAACTGTCTTTGAAAGTAATAACTGGCATTTATACAGTCTTTAAGATTTGCAAAGTGATTTACTAATATTATCTCATTTTATCCTCACAACAACCTTGGGAGTTATTATATTATATAATTAATCATTATTATTTATTATATTTTTGTTTTTACTCCCATTCTACAGATGAGAAATAAAAATCATTGATCGAAAGGTTTCCCTTTGATGTCCAAGGTTTCTCTTTTTAATTCTGTTTTGTTTTCTCCTCTCAACACTTTCTATATTTAATTTTCTGTGTTGTTTATGTTTTCTTGGGGAATTGGTGCCAAATATTGACTTTCCTGGGTGTTCTGGGTGTCAGATCACTAACTAGAGAAGTGAGAAATCCTGCGAAGTGAACCTGGGCCCTTCATGTTGTCGGATGCTCTGTCAAAAGAGTTGTTTGTTTTTTAAGCAATCATCAACATTAAGACCATTGTCCCCCAGGTCATTAGCTTATGTCCCTTTTATTGGTTATCAATGAGCCTTTCAACATACAAAGGGCAGGGGGCTGACTTCAAGGACAATGGGACTAGCTGTTCCTTCATCTACTTTTCTCAGACAACTGCATCAGGCATCAATTCAAGAATGCTGCCTACTTTAAAAGGAGCAGAGGATACTTGGGAGCTGGCAGTAGGGAGTGTTGGACCATTCCCTTCAAATGGAACAGGAGAGAAGAGACCTCTGGAAATATACACAGGTGCTCACTTACAGATGCCTGCTGATACACTGGAGTTACAACACAGAGGTCGAATGGAAACTAAGGCAAACAGGATTAAGTGATTTTCCCAGGACCAAATAGCTAGTAAGTGTCTGAGGCCAGATCTGAACTCAGGAAGAAAAGTGTATGTGGGACATGAAGTACAGTGGGGGTATTTAAATATTAATTGCAGCAGGCTGTAACACAGGCCGGTCTCCTTCCTTCTGCTCTTGACCATAGTGGAGAAATTGTGGTCAGGGTTACCCATGAAGAGGGCTTGATCCACAGGTTTTGCTGCCAACACTTCCTCATACCACAAACATACCTTCTCAAAATATGATTTTTAGCAACTTGGACCCACCCACAGACTGAAAACATGCAAACTGGTCTATGGAAAGACAACTTTAAAATCAGAAGACTTGGGTTAAGGTTGGGGTCTGAACTCTACCTCAGTAGAAACATTTCACTGACTCTTCTCATTACCTCCTAGTCTCTGTATCTAGAGTAAAAACATTATATCCAGAAAAATAGGAAGTCACTAGTAGTCTTTCACAGATTACAATAGTTATAAAAAACATTTTCTGTTTTACACGCTAAAATAAAAGTGATCTGAAACCAAATGAAATAGATATTTTCTTCCACAATTTGTTTTAGCTACAACATGACTGGTCCTTTTCAGAAAGTGTTAACTCTATTAGGACAGAGACCATCCACTGGTCCTCTTTCTCTTTTCTTCTCCCCTCTCCCTCCATGACTGAGCACAGTCTGAGTGTGTGTTTGTTGATGAGAATCCAAATCTCTTCACCTTTGCCAATTTAGAAAATACCTCTTTTGCATTTAGGAGCAGTTAATGCGACACAGTGGGTACAGTGTCAGGTATGAAGTCAGGAAGACTTCTCTTCCTGAGTTCAAATCTGGCCTCAGACACTTACTAGTTATTTGGTCCTGGGAAAATCAATTAATCCTGTTTGCCTTAGTTTCCTCATCTGGAAAAGGGTTGATGAAGGAAATGGCAAACCACTCTAGTATCTTTGACAAGAAATCCTCAAATGGGGTCACAAAGAGTTGGACTTGACTGAACAACAACAGTTTTGCATATAGAGATGTAAATTATGTAACTCTGAAGAATGAATTAGATGAACCTTGTAAAAAAAATAATTGATAATACTGTGGAGACAATTAGGTCAAGAGCTTGTAAAGTTAGCAATATAAATATTATTTGTGTCTCAGTTGGTTAATGTTTAAAAAAAATTTCTTCTGTGGTCCATATTGTTAATGCTTTAAAAAGAAGTATCACTTGACCAAAAGTTTGAATTGCTTTATCTGTTATAAACTGTGTTAAAAATGAATAATAAAAAAAATGATTGAGTACTCCATTTTCCATTTCTTTTAACATCTTGAATGCAAGAAGAAGAATTATGGATCCATTTAGGATGAAGATGACAAAGATCTAGGACATGATCCAATAGCAAGACCAGATCACCTCCAAGGGATAATCTCTACTGCGTGGGGAAAGGAGAATTCTGTCTAAGTCACACTGGGTCTTTCCATATCCTTTCCCCTCCCCCATGTTTCATTGATCCTCTTGCTCAATATCCTAGCCCAGGCAAAAATCAGGTTGAAAAGAGCCTCAGTGTATTTGAAAGGTAAGATCACAAAACAGAATCATGCCATATGAAGCGTGGGGGTGGAGAATGTTGACATGAAGAGAGGTAGCCCCATCATATTTACTTTCAGTAGCAACATAACAGCGTAGTTAGAGAACTGGATTAGTAAGAAAGAAGGGATGAGTCATAGTATCAAATACTGCAGAAAAGACCATCAATCCCAGCAATTAGGACATCCTTGGTGATCTCCTAATGGTCAAACTAAAAAAGACTCTATGAAGAAAGTTATTTCTGCTTCTCCTTTTCCCCATTCCTCTCACCTTCTCCCTCTTTTGTTACTCTTGTTCACTAGGTCATGTTTACTTTAAAACCACAGCTGAACACAGCTCATGGAGTTACTTCTGCAGGGAAATTACACAGCTGCTTTTTATTGATTCTCCAGACACACCCAAAGCTCTCATGTTTTCTCAAGCACCAATTACCTTTTCCTGAACATCTCCCATGTCATCCTACCGTAAGCCCCACCTTTTGAAGGGATTAGCTTTTAATATATTTAGTTAATTTAAGGGGATTAGTTGCGTACCCTGAATGGGAAGAAAAAGCCTCTATACAAAGAAATTGTCAATGATACACAAGACTCAGTCAGGAAAACAAACTATTTATTCCCTTCTGGGTACCTCATAAAGTTCTAATTCAGGTTTGAAATATTTGTCTGATTTCATCTCACATTAATAATGTCCAAGAAGAGTTCAAATAGCAACAAAGCTGCTGCACTGTGATAGAGGCCAGGTATATAATCACACAAAACATTCGTTAGAATGCTTGTACAAGTGGCTAACATTTCACAGGAAGAAAGAAGAAAAATAAAACCAAGTGAAAGGACCCAAGGAAATATAAGTTATTCTGGAAGCAAGAGACTTACAAGCAGGAACGGGAAGCAGAGAGGGAAATATGACACTGATAGTGGTTAGAAATCATAGATCCAGCCCATAGGTTTTCACAAAACACTCCTAATCATTTTAGAGAGTTAATAGTTCAACCCTGTGAAAATGGTCAAGTTATAATTCTGTAAGAAAAGTCAACCTAGAGTTACTATGAATAACTTTACATGACCAGTTAGAAAGTCAGTGTGGTATACTGGATTAGGTGAGGGACTTAGGTTTGGGAGACTTGGATTCAAATCCCACCTCAAAATTGTTGACCATGGGGCCACTGGCATGACACTTTTTCTGTGAGCCTCCATTGCCTTACCTATATATATATAGGTAATATATATCTCACAGGGTACTTGTGAGACCAAAATGAGAAAACAAAGTTGACATCTGGTAGCTTCCTGTTTTATGAAATTGTTCTTGTGCGCACTGTTGTTTCTGTGCTGTAGAAGTGCCCAGCTGTAGTCATCCTCCAAATTTGGTGCCCTGAAGCAAGGCTCAGATTGCCTCACCCTTGTTGTGGCTTTGATACTACCTCAATTTTCACTTCAGAAAAAGTGTGAAAAACTCTCCAGGGCAGTGGAGGAAAATGGAGAAATAAGGTAGTGTCTATGGAGGAAAAAAGGAGAACAAAGATCTTTAGGGGTTTTTTGTCTTTAAAAATTTAGAAAACTACCAGATGCTACTACCATGTAATTACAATCCCATTTTCCAAGTTCATAATAATTTTAGAAGGCTAAATCACTGTCTCTTGTCAGTACCTAAGTGGTTTGTTTTGTTTTTCTGAGTAATTATGAGTTGGGTTTCTGTCTTATTTTTATTGGACTCTTTGTATTTTCCTGCATCTAGAAAAACGAACCACTCTACATCTTGCTGTTAGCAAATTTAAAAAGAAAAAAAATGTATCTCCATCTACCTAGATATATGTTTAGTGGCTCTGTATTTTTGTTAGGGGCAGCTAAGTGATGCTCTGCCTGGAGTCTCTACCTGAGTTTAAATCTGGCCTCAGACACTTACTAATTGTATGACCCTGGGCAAGTAACTTAACCCTGTTTGCTTCAGTTTCCTCATCTGTAAAGCTGAAGAAGGAAATGGTAAAGCGCTCCAGCATCTTTGCCAAGAAAACTCCGAATGGGATTACAAAGAGCCAGACATGACTGAAGAATGACTAAACCACTTTTGCTAGAGAGGAAATTCAGTGTAGTGAGTAGAGAGATGCCCTCAAAGATAAGAAGATATAGGGTGAACAACTTGACACCTACAATCTAGTTTTGTGACACGAATCAAGTCACTGGGCAAGTCTCGGTACTCTAGGCAAGTCCCTATGACAAACAAGTTTCAGAGAAAGTGCAGAGCATCATTGGTGAAGGGCGGTTCCTCCCTTGGGAGTTCCAATGGGAGTCATAGGTCCAGGTGGTCTTTTTCTGTTGTGTGCTGCTGCTGCTACTGCCGCCGTTTCTTCTTGACCAAAAATCAAATACGGGAAGGTAATTTCACACAAAATAATGCCTCAATATTAAGACATCTTGAAGATATATATTAAGAACTTCATGTCTATGGAGATGTGAAGATTATGGGACAAAGGTCAGTATTGGTTTCAGTCTGGTTAAGGATGGTTAGAATCAATTCAATTATTTGGGCAAATATTAAGAAAGGTTCAGAAAGGAAAATAAAGATGATTGAGTAGGCAGTGTTGTACTGCATAGACAAGAATTTGATTTCATCATACCCTTCATATTTGAAGCCCCCCAGAAGATATCCATTTATGAATAATTTATACCAGGATTTTATATGCAAGATAAGAGGTAGAGTTAGAAACAGAATTAGGTTTAGAGATAGAGAACAGTAAAACTGAAATAGGCAACGTTTATTTTTGGCATGCTGGGTGTCTTTTCCTTCCCCCTTCCAAAACACACCCCTCAATCCCTTCCCATCTCTCTCCATCCACCTCAATCCCCACCTTCCACCTCCATTCCATTTCAGATACTGGTTGGTTTCAAGATTTCTCCACCCTGACCCCTATCAAATCCTACTGCAGAAAGGAATATAGAGTCAGGCATAGTGAATTGTCAGTAACTTCTTTCCACCATGGCGTTTGCATATTAAGTTTCTTCTCTATTTTGTGGAATGAAGTTTTATTAACTTTTAAAGAATTTCAGGCAGGCACATAGAGCAAGTAGGGGATTATTTGGGGAATGAGGGTCTTTGTGTCATGCCTGAAATTATACCTAGTACATGTAGCAGTCTGGAAAGAATGCTGACCAAGATATCAAGGGGCCCAGAACCTCAGTCTGGCTCTATCACTGAGTGACCTTAGACAGGTTAGTCTAAGTCTCAGTTTTCTAATCTATAGTAGGAAGGGGTTGGAGTATGTGATCTTAAAAGTCTCTGGCTACAAGACTCTGATACCAGATATAAGTGCCATCTTGATTATTTTTTACCTAATATCTTTAGGAAATTGATCAAGGCAGAGGACAGAAAGCGAGATGGATTTTTCTATCAAGAATTAGAAGAATATATTATTTCCAAACTAATCAGTGATGAGTAATTTTAAAAAATACAATTTGTAAAGGAACTAAGAATTGCAGGAAACTGGAGAAGTGTATAAAGAACTAAATACATGCAGGGGACTTGTAGGTAAAGCCCTCTGCAGAATTTGTAGGTGTTTTGTAATTAACACAAATGGGAGGGCAGGGCCCACAGGGAACCTCATTTCATTCCTATCCCTTTAGAGGTCAGTGTCTGTCCAAGCTTCTCACATGGAGTAGTGTATAATGGCAGAGAATCTGAGACTTCCCCCTCCTTTCTAATGTCTTTCTCTTCTGGGTTTTCTAAGGGTCATGTCTCAGTCAGAAAGACCCTTGAGAAAATTTCAGGGATTCCTTCGGTGCGTTGTCTTGGAACTCCTTCTGTCCCTATCCTGAAACCTAAGAGAGAGAATAAAATAGTAAAGGCCACCAAGAATTCCAAAATTGCATCTTGAACCAATTTTTTCATCTGCTTACTTTAATAAACATTTTTAAAAGACATAAAAAACTCTTAAAATAAATTAAAATACATTTTAAAAGCATAAAAGCATCATCATTGATCACTTTTCCTATATAATGATGATGATGATGATATTAGCTAAGGCTTATAAGGAGTATTTATGTATTTCTCTTTATTCAGCAAAATTAGTGATAAAGGGCCCCAAATGTGAGAAAACTAAGAAAGAGAAAGAAGTCTAAAAACATGCATAATATGAATTCCTGATTTAGAATGCCATTGAGGAATTTTTTTAAGTCATCTCTTAGAAATTCTAAAAATTAATGTAAAAATATCATTCTTGTAAGTGACGTGTAGCCCATGGTTAATTGAATTCCTTCAGCCATCAAAGAAATAGTTGGTTGAGTCATGAGTGAGTGTCGCAATCAATATGACTCATGAATAAAAGAGAGAACCTGAAGCTTCCGAAGCAGCTCAGACACCCTGCTCTGAGCAGACTTGGCCACCTCCACTTCATCCCAGAGAGCTGCAACATTTGACTTCTGTGGCCCACCCTTTCCTTCCTTTTCTGGTCAGAAGAAGCCTGGAGTTAGCCAAGGAATAGCTAGCTTCTGCTAGTCCACTCATCTTGAGATCAGGTAATTATTAATAACTGAGGATGATTTTTTCCCCCCTATTACTTCAGTTTTTTCAAAACACTCCTTGAAATTTTCTTCAGTCTCCTTCTTTCCTTTAGGCAAAAATTAAGAATATCTGTTAAGTTGCCATCAATTAGTGATGTAATTGATGAAGTAGTATATAGTATGTTGTATCTGGAAGAGCCCTTTTGTGGAGTCTATGGACAATTCTGATGCAGGATAAGTATGGAAAGGAAGCACTCTAGCTCAGCCTTTACCCAAAATATTGACCATTGTATTCATTATAACCAAGATTCTGTTTGTAGTTACAGAGCATACTATATTCATGAATGTTTTACTTTTATTTGTTTACACTGGCAGAACTCACCTGACAGCAGCTAGGTATTTCACAATTGATGAGAAAATGAAAACAAATAAAAGTCAACCTTGACATAGAGAGAGGTACTCAGGCCATTGGCTCACTGAAGTAACATGAAATGGAAATGCCTAAACCACACCAATGTAGCATGGGTCAGAGTTTTTGCTGAAGATCTGGCTTTTCTACTGGTAGGACACACAAACTAACTTTGAGGTGTCAAACTGGGCACAGGAAGATGGCCAAAAATAAGGGGAAAGGGGGAAAACTAAAGGAACTAGAGGTCAGAAATGCTTTCTAGAATACAGAGGATGTATGGAATGGCTGCTAATGGACATCAGGGTCTTGAAGATGAGATGAGAGCAATAAACTTGCCTCCGCTTTTTACTGCTCATTTCATTGCATTCACTCCACTTTTATCAGCAGTTGGTCTATAGAGCTGGAAGATGACAATTCACACGTCTTCCACATGTGAAAGCTTGGTTAGGGTGAGAATGGTTTGCCATTTTACTGACCAAAATGATGCAGGGCTGGGGAGAGTGAGTTTCTTGCTGAAGTCTTGTGGTTTCAGTTTCTGAATCATTTGAACAGTCTGTAGAACCCTATGATTTATGGAACAGTTAGTTTATATCTCTACTGTTTTTGCTTTCTGATATTTTCATGAACGTTTAGAAGAATTTAGAGAAAATATTAGAAAAAAATCATGTGATTGTACAAACAATTTTAAATTGACTAGCAGGAAAGATACATACTGAAATGATATTTAATCCTTTAGTTGAATTTTTAAAATTGGCCTTTACTTGTCAAACAAAACCTGAGGCCTGAAGAGATTACTATCTATCCTTCTTTCACATATTTCAAACCAGTGGAAGAGGGAATTTAAAAAAGAACCCTAACTTGGAAGCTTCCTCATCATGCTGAAGTTCTCAGGAATTCAGGAGCCTTTTTCTTGTTCAAGGATGTTTGTAGTAGAAAGGAAACAGCTCTTAATGTTGGAAGACAGCCTATATCCATATAACATTGATTTTCTTCATACCCAAAGATTTATCATTAACCTGAAACCTTGATAGTTAAGACACCAAAAATATATAATTTTGTGTTATTTGGAATTTTTATTCAGAGATTCTGCTTGAAATTTTTAAAAACAACCACCTTTTTCTTCAATAGTTCCTTAAAACACAAATATTGTCTTGAAGATGACCATTTTCTCCATGAAGAGGACACTAATTTGTAGTGTGAATGTGGGCAAGGCACTTAATTTCTCTGGGTCCCTTCTATAAAATAAGGGGGTTAGATTAAGTGATATCTAAGGTCCCTCCCATCTCTGAAATTCTGGGATTATATGATTTGAAATCTTCTTTGATCATTCCAGATGAAAGTGATCTTCCCACTTTATAAACCATTGCATTGTTTCTCTTAATATAGATATAAGCATGTCTTATCCTCACTACTAGACTGTAAGATCCTTGAGGGCAGGGTCTGGTTTCTGTTATTATTGTTTTACATCTTTGCATCTCTCGTAGAAAATAGGTGGCACGATGGATATAGTGCAGGGCCTGGTGTCAGGAAGACCTGAATTAAAATCTGGTCTTAGATACCTACTAGTTGTGTGACCCTGGACAAGTCATTTAACCCTATTTGTCTTACTTTACTCATTTGGAAAATGAGCTGGAGAAGGAAATGGGAAAACACTGCAGTAACTTTGCCAAGAAAACTAAATGGAGTCAGGAAGAGTTAGACATGACGGAAACAACTGAACAGAAACAATGCCTTTGCCCACAGTGGGCACTCAGTGAACATTTGTTTAATGAATGAATAGATAGATGGATGGATAGACAATAATTTAAGTAATAAACAGTCATAAAATCATGAGAAAGCAAATATATGAGAATATTAGAAATTGTGATTATGGGATATTAATATAAATTACAGCGAAAGGAAAAGTAGCTAAAAGAGTTGAGTTTGGCAGGCACATGGTCATACAGCTACTTGAGGACTCTATAATATGGGAAAAGCTGCTACCCAGTTCCTTCTACTTTTAGAAAGCTCTAATTCATGATGTAAAGCATTTATATAATCTAAAATTTATCATGATCAGCACAAAGGATCTTTTTCTGGGCAACTCGATCTCTTTTCTCTAGATTACATATAACTTACACTATCTTCCTGAGGTCCTTTTCATAAGGATCAGTTGATGATGTAAATGGGCAGAAAAGGAAGAAAGTGTGTATAGGAAGAAGCGTATACTGATATCAAAGGATGTAAGATATTGCCTCAGTTACGGATGACCATTTGGATACCTATTATAAGTAGAAAAAAGAAATTTGTTTGCTGTCAATTTATGTGTGTGTTAAAATTTTTTCTTGTTCTGGTCCTCCAGTCCAGTCAATATAGTGAGTTTATAATAGAAGCAGCTAGGTAGGGCAGTGGATAGAGCACCAGTGCAGGAGTCAGGAGGACCCAAGTTCAAATTTCACCTCAGACACTTGATACTCACTAGTTGTGTGACCTTGGGTAAGTCACTTAACCCCAATTGCCTAATCCTGGGTCATCTCCAGTCATCCTGATGAATATCTGGTCACTGGATTCAGATGGCTCTGGAGGAGAAGTGAGACTGGTGAACTGCATAGCCCTCCCTCACTCAAAGTCAAGTGCAAGTCATGTCATCATTTCTCTGATGGCATGGTCTTCTTTGCCAACAAAAGATGAACACACACACCAGTAAGTTCATAAGTAGCCAGTATAAAGCAACAATGGCAGGAAGTAATATTGATAAGGGAACCTGGAAGTTAATCCCATTAAATTCTACAGTCCAGAATTGTAGAGGGACAAAAGTCTCAAAGGATAAACAGACCTGGAAGGGGTAAAAATGGCACTCATCAATAAGATTACTGATCTGTTGGGGTAGGTCATTCAAGGACTTGTCTTCAGAGAAACAAGAAAAAGTAAACAAATGGAGACAAATGCTTTTGATACTGTCATTTGAGAGAAAATGTCACAAAATAATGAAATCATGTTATGCAATTAGTCCAATTCAACATTTATTAAATCTTGCCCTGTGCTAGAACAAAATTCAGGGAATATTTTGGAATAGGCAAAAGGGGACAAGGAAACACAAAATATCTTGGATTTTTTTTAGAAGGTTTGTTTCTGGGGCAGAGTCAAGATGGCAGAATAAGTAGAAAGTTGCATATACTTTAGTACTTCCCCCACAGCCCACAAAATACCTGTAAAAATGACTCTAAAAAAAGTCTAGAGCAGCAGAAGCCACAGAACAACAGAACTAAAGAGGTTTCCAGCCAAAGGTAACCCAAAAGGCTGACAGGAAAGGTCTATTTCATGGGACGCTGAGCAGAACAGAGCACAGCCCTGGCCACACAGCACTGGGAGGAACAGGACCTGAACAGACCTCCAGGCAGAGTTCCTAGTATGGAAGGTCCTAGATACCTCAACCCACAAGCAACAAAGAAAGCTCCAAAGGTCAATGGGGGAGGGTCTTCCCAAATGGTCAAAAGGGAACGGGTTTCTCCAGCTATAGGCCTAGGTGATGGCAGAAGCCCAGGCAGGGAAGCAACCTGGATCCATTGCTCAGGCAGCTCAGCTTAAAGCCTCTAGGGGTAGGGAGCAGCTGATCTAAACCCAGCCCTGAGTGACAGCCGGTCCCCACCCAAAGCCCAGGGGAACTGAGCAGCTGAGTCTAATCTCTTGACAAAGGATTCAGAAGTCAAGTAACTGGCTGGGAAAATGCCCAAAACAGGGGAAAAAAATAAGATTATAGAAGGTTACTTTCTTGGTGAACAGGTATCTCCTCCCATCCTTTTGAATGAGGAAGAACAAGGCTTACTGCCACAGGAAGTTAAGACCCTTGCCTCCAGGGCCTCCAAAAAGGAATTTAAATTGGACTCAGGCAATAGAAGGGCTTGAAAAGTGAGTTAGCAGCTTACTAAAGGAGAACCAAAAAAATGCTGAGGAAAATAACACCTTTAAAAAGAGGCTAACTCAATTGGAAAAAGAGGTCCAAAAAGCCAGTGAGGAGAAGGAGGCATTAAAAAGCAGAATTAGCCAATTGGAGGAGAAGTTTCAAAAGTTCACTAAAAAAAATGGTTCTCTGAAAGAGAGAATTGAGTTCAGGGAAATGAATGACTATGAGATAAACCAAGCAGTTAGAAAACAAAACCAAAAGTTTGAAAAAGTAGAAGATAATGTGAAACATCTCATTGGAAAAACAACTGATCTGGAAAATAGATCCAGGAGAGACAATTTAAAAATTATGGGACTACCTGAAAGCCATGATCAGAAAAAGAACCTAGACATTATCTTCCAAGAAATTATTGAGGAAAATTGTCCTGATATTCTAGAACCAGAGGGAAAAATAAATATTGAAAGAATCCACAGATCACCTCCTGAAAGAGACCCAAAAAGAGAAACTCCTAGGAATATTGTGGCAAAATTTCAGAGTTCCAGATCAAGGAGAAAATACTTCAAGCAGCTAGAAAAAACAATTTGAGTATTGTGAAAATACAATCAGGATAACACAAGATCTGGCAGCTTCAACTTTAAGGGGTCAAAGGAACTGGGTTTGAAACCAAGAATCACCTACCCAGCAAATCTGAGTATAATATTTCGAGGGAATAAATGGTCATTAAATGATATAGAGGACTTTCAAGCATTCATGTTCAAAAGACCAGAACTGTATAGAAAATTTGACTTTCAAACATAAGAATCAAGAGAAGTTTGAAAAGGTAAATAGATAATAGAAATCATAAAAGACTCTCTGAAGCTGAACTGTTTACATTCCTACATGTAAAGAAAATATTTATAATTCTTGAGACTTTTCTCAGTATTTTGGGTAGGTGGAGGGATTGTACATATACATACAAACACATACATACATATATAGACAGAGAATACAGACTGTGTTGAATCGGAAGAGATGATATCCACAAAAAAAATATATATATATATATATAAAATAAAAATTAAGGGGTGAGGGAGGAAAATACTGGGAGGAGAAAGGGAGAAATGGAATGGGGTAGGCTATAACTCATAAAAGAGATAAAGAAAAATCTTGTCCAATGGAGGAGAAAGGGAGAAGGTGAGAGAGGAAAAGTGAAGCTACTCTCACATATGGCTTAAGGAGGGAATAACATGCTCACTAAATTTGGTATGAAAATCTATCTTATACTACAGGAAAGTAGGGGAGAAGGTGATAAGTGGGGTGAGGGGAATGATAGAAGGGAGGGCAAATAGAGAAGGGAGTAACTAGAAATAAACACTTTTGGGAAGGGACAAGATCAAATGAGGGAACAAAAAAATAAGGGGGATAGAGTAGGATAGAGGGAAATATAGTTAGCATTATTCAACATGATTATTATGAAAGTCTTTTGCAAAATGACACATATATAGCCTTTATTGAATTGCTTGCCTTCTCAGTGGGGATGGGGAGGGAGGGAGGGAAAGGAGGTGGAATTCAAAGTATTAGAAACAAATATTGAGAATTATTATTGCATATAACCGGGAAATAAGGAACACAGGTAATGGGGTATTGAAATTTATCTTGCCCTTCAAGAAAAGATAGAAGATGGGAATAAGAGAAGGGTGGGGTGTGATAGAAGGGAGAGCTGGTGGAGGAAAGGGGTAATCAGAATGCAAGATATTAGTAGGTGGGGAAGAGGAGAGATGGGGAGAAAAAATGAACATATTACAAAGTGATGTAAAAGCAATTAGTAGTAAAACAATCAACTGAATTAATTACTGAGACTAAATCAGAGACATATTTAGTTTGGGGAAATTAATTTTAGTTTGTCTCCTAGAGGCAGGTAACTTCAGGTAAAATTTGGCATTGGTGGAAAAGTTAAAGTTTTAATGGAAAATTTGATTTTATGATTGTTATTTAGGCAGGAACTAGAGCTGGTATAGAAAGGCATGTAAGACTTGCCTCAAAAGATGTTCCTTAGCCAGTGTGAAATTATAGTCATATCTGCAACCTGTTTATTGGAACTTGCTATTTTAAGATGCTATGGGGCTATTAAATGACTGCTCTTCTGAGTCTAACTTCAGGTATGGATGGCAAGGAAGGAGGTCTGAGTCTCCAATCCATGATGCCAGTAAGCCTGTGAGATGCTGGTATAAACTGAAAAAGGTGATCTCATGGGAAGGGTGGGAGAGTGACTGTTCAGTCTGGGCTGAGGTACGATTCTCCTGACTCAGTTTCTCCACTGACACCTGGCAGCCTCTAAGCCTCACTGAATGCAAGTTGACCATCTACTCCTGCCTGAAACTGACATGAAGTTGGGGAGATATTGTTTCCCTGCAATGTCCCTGCTCTTAGTGGCAATTTTCTATAGTCAAAAGGTCTGTAAGCTTAATAGCAGATCTACTAAATTATAGATTGTTGGTAGGGAAACACCTGAGGTCAGGTGTAAAATTAAGCTATTAGGCTTAGGACTTTAGACCAACAACAATAAGTTAGGGTCCTTTAATTCTTAGTAATAGTGTGGAGACAATTAGGTCAAGGGCTTGGGAAATTAGCATACATAGTTTTTATTTGTGTCTCAGTTGGTTAATGTTAAAAAAAAAATCCACTTATGGTCTATATTGTAAATGCTTTAAAAGAAATATCACCTGACCAAAAGTTGGAATTGTGTTATGTGATATGAACTGTGTTAAAAAATGAAAAATAAAAAAAAATATAGAAGGTTTGTTTCTTAAGGGCTAGTTAGCAAGAAACATCCTCTTCCATATATAGTCACATATGATGACTACTTCTTACTCAATATTCCACATTGGGTATCATCTGGTAGATAGTTTAGCTACTGATTCAACTCAGATGAGAATCAAGTCTCCTTGATCAGATAAGCTGGTAGCAGTAAACCGACATTGTTTAAATGCTTACCACTGTGATTTGATGCTTCTCAAACAAAATTTGTACTAGGGAAATGCACTCTTTGTAAGTTTCAAGTTAATAATATAAAAATCAAAGCCAAGAGAACTAATGTGCTTTCCAGAAAGGAAGAGATCCCTAATTCTTAGTGTATTCAGGAGGGACAATGAGATAGCAGGAGCAATTTTTCATTTTCTTTTATTAAATACATGAAAACAAAAGCAATGAGTGAATAGCAAGAAGAGCAAAGATGATTAAAATAAGCAGAAGTTGATGTGAATAGTTGTAGATGCTAACAAGTAATCAGCAGCATACATTCTGTACGACAAATGAAGGGGGAAATTGTCTTTCTCAGAGTTTTTCACATTCTTTAGCAAGTGGCCAAGTAGTACATATACTAAGCCTATAAATCTTTTTAGCTTTGATTCAATGTTTTCATTCTCTCTTGTCCTCTAGCATTATTTTCCTCTCTCTCTTGTGCATCTCTGCCTCCTGTGAAACACTGTAATATTCTAACTGCATAGCAATGAACAAGTTACTCTCCACCTCTTTGTGACTCAGAACTCACCTGAAAAATAGGAAAAAAATGTTACCTACATTAATTCAATTCAATTCTGCAATATTTATGAAGCATGAGCTATATGTAATCTAGGTGTCAGCTTATCCCTCCAAACATGAAACTCAAGAATAATTTCCTCTTTTTAATTAAATTTTAATGTCCTCAATTGACAATTATTTTCTCCTATTCCTACCTTCCTATCCTAGTAATGAATATACATAGTCAAGCAAAACAAAGCAAGATATAATTCTCATATCCTTTGATCCAGCAATACGGCTTTTAGGGCTGTATCCCAAAAAGATCATAAAAGTGGGAAAATTACCCACGTACAAGAATATTTACAGTAGCTCTTTTTGTGATGGCCAAAAGCTGGAAATCGAGGGGACACCCATCACTTGGGGAATGGTTGAACAAGTTGTGGTATATGAATGTAATAGAATACTATTCTGCTATAAGAAATGATGAAGAAAAACCTGGAAATATTTCTATGAACCAATGCTGAGTGAAGGGAGCAGAACCAGGAGAACATTATACACAGTAAAAGCCATAGTGTGCAAGGACTGTATCTGATAAACTTAGCTCTTCACAGCAGTGCAAGGGCCTAAAACATTTCCAAAGGACTCATGATGCAAAATGCCATTCACATCCAGAGAAAGAACTACAGAGTTGGAACGCAAAATGAAGCAGACTATTTTCTCTTTTGTTATGTTTTGTTTTGGTTTGGTTTTTCTCATGCTTTCTCCCATTCGTTTTAATTCTTCCGTGCAACATGACTAATATGAAAGTGTGTTTAATAAGAATGTACGTGTAGAGCCCATATAAGGTTTGATGCCATTGTGGAGAGAGAGGGGGAGAAAATTTAAAATTTATGGAGGAGATTGTTGAAAACTGAAAACAAATTAATTATAAAAAATAAGATAAATATTCAATGTCAGCTCAGCAGAAGAGTTTTGGTGAAGTGAATCAGGACTGTGTGCTTGGGCCCTGTGACAGAATTGGGATCACAAAAGATCTTGGCAGGCACTGATCTAAATCTAATAAACTGTCATTCAATAGGATGAAAGAAGATGTAATTCTCTATGTGCCTCTCCAAAAATATATCTGGCTCATTCTCCCATTTAGGGGGAAAAAACTAGCAAGGTCCATATCTGGTTTGTTTTTCTTTCTTCCAAAGATTCTCTGCAAGTACACAGACTAACAAGAGCATGAAACACAAAAAAAGGTTTGTTTCTACAACAAAAAAAAGTATTTTTATCTAAGCCCAAAGAGAGATTTTTCTAACAAATCTGTGCTTTACCACAGAGACCTATTTTATACTACCAACTTAATACACCACTTTGTATAGACTGGGGTCACTAGAGTATCAACTTTCCCTGCTCCTAGATCTGTAGAATTCATATATCTCACAATAACACTTGTTAGGCATATTGTAAAGAGGTTTCTTTTTCTGGATGACCTGAGATCTGTTCTAATGCTAAGACTCTATGATTTCCAATTTTAGAATCACAGAATATTAGAGCTGAAAGAGGTCTTAGAAGTCATCTTTGTTCCTGTCTTAACATATGAAACATGACTAGCTTATTATAAAGTTTCAAGTAAAATACTGTGTGAAGAAAGGTCATTCTTGACGAGGGACATGGCAAGTAGCAGGGAGAGTAATAGAGAATAAGCATTTATTAAGTACTTACTATGTGCCAGGTACCATGCTAAGCCCCTTACAAACATTATCTCACTTGGTCTAGCAGCCTCCCTGTGAGGTAGGTACGTTTGGTGAGACCAAATTTCAGTTGGACTTTCAAAGAGAAGTAAGAATTCAACAAATAGAGGAGATAAGGGGCAGCCTTTCCTTTCTTGGGGTTAGGGATCAATGTGACCAAAGAACAGGAATATCTGTTCTTGTAAGGTACTTGAGCAGTCCAATTTGCTGTAAGCTGGAGAGCACGGTCAAGATGGGCCCCTAGGGAGAGAAGGGAATACCTGATTAAGATATAAGAAGAAAGTGAGAAGAGCTAGGAACGCTCATTCATTTCTCAAATTTTTCTAGGTCCAACTTATCTAATGTATCACTTCATGATTATCTACTTCCCCAGAAACTTAAAAAAAGTCATTGTTCCTCTTCTACACATCCCCAACTTTTAAGTAACATCCCATTACCTATTTTGAAACATTTTCATTTCTTCTTATTTTTCAAGTTTTAATTGATAACATCTGAACAGAAGACACACCCACAAATACATAAATAACAAAACACCCCTCCCCAAAATACATTCCTCCAAAACAGTTAGGCGAAATGGGATTGTACATATCACTCCATCTCCCAACTCTGTTATTTTTTCACTGACTATTCTCCATACCTGCAATCCTCTCCTTCCTCATCTCCATCTCCTGGCTCCCTTCAAGTCCGAGCTAAAGTCCCATCTTCAACAGAAAGCCTTGCCTGAGTCCCCCTCATGTGAGTGCCTACCTTCCTTCTGTTGATTTTTTCCAGTTGTACATAGCTTGCCTGTACATAGCTGTTTGCATGTTGTTTTTGCCATTAAACTCTGAACTTCTTGAGGGCAAGGACTCTTTGCTTTGTTTTTTATCCCCAGGGCTTAACACAGTGCTAATATAGGCACTTAACAAATGCTTTTTGACTGAATAACTAGATTGTAGTTTATCATGTAGCAGAAAGGAAGTACATTTGACTTGTTATCATTATTAAGCTTGTTGTCATTATTTAAACATTTGACCTGAGTTGTGCATTATACTTCACTTGACCTAATTTGAGTTCTGAGTTTCAGGCTTGTCTTCATCTACATTAGTATAATCATTGTATGTGCTGTTTTTTAATGCTACTTTCTTCACTTGGCATCACTTCAAAGAAGTCTTCCCACATTTCTCTGAATTAACGATCTTCATATCTTTCAGAGTCATAGTATTCCATTATACTTGTATACTATAATTTATCTAGCTGTTCTCCAACTGTCACATACTTGACTCATTTCACTGTCATTGCAAACAGTATTGCTTATGTATCTTTTTGAATTCATAGACCCTTTCTTGCTTTCTTTGATCCTAAATAACTAGGTCTTTGAGCATGAACAACTTAGTGGATTTTCTTACCTAATTTTCTTATCTAAAATTGTTTTCTAAAATAGTCAGATCAATTCATAGCTCCACCAATAGAGAATTAGTCTGACTTCCTGATTCCTCCAACATTGAATTTTCCCATCACCTTTCCATCTTTGACTGGTCTTCCATGATGCCTCAGAGTTGTGTTAAATAATTTTTTCTGGTTACTTATAATTTTTAATCTTTTTTTTCAAATAGTTATTGATAGTTTGTGTTTCTTCTTTTTGAAAACTGTATTTTTTATCCTCTGACCATTTATCTAATACAAAATGGCTTTCAGCCATAAAGATTTTTTAATCATAAAGATATGTTTAAGGCAAAAATATTTTCCCAAGTCATATCATTTCCTTTTTTTAACTCCATTTTCATATATGCAAATTGCATTTTTATATCTTCAAAAAGCTTTATAATTTCAGAAATTTCAAACTTGATCATTGTATGCTTCACGAATTTCTTCTGTGGGAGTTTATAATTTTCTTGATTACTCTTACTAAGGTTATGTTGTGTACATGTTCTTGTCTTATGGATATTCATCCATGTCATTTGAGTTTTCAGTTTTATTGGCAATTAAGCATATAGTAGATTCTGATCATTTTATTTCTACTCACTCATTATTACATACTCCAGTTTATAAATTTATAATTTTTCTCTCTCTATTTCTAGTAGTGGCTAATGGTTTGATCACTTTATTTTTCTTTCTGGGGGGAAAAACATGCAAGTTGTTCATTCAGTAATTCAGTTATTTTGAGTCCAATTTTCCTAGCTCTCTTCTAATTTTGAAATTTCCTTCTTTTAAGTTTGACTTGGGATTACTTTTTTTTCTAGATTTTAAAAAAATTGTATGCTCAATTTGTTATTCTTCTTTACTGCTCATTTTAAATATTTCTATTCAGAAATATGCTTATTCTTGAGGACTGATTTTTCTATGTCTATAAATTTTAGCATGTTGCAATTATCTTAATTATAATTGCTATTATTTCTTTGAATTATTTATAGATACACATATTATTTAGGATATCTTTAATCTCCATTCAGGACAACATGTTTTATTCATATTTTCTTTATCAATTAAAATTTTATTCAGTTATACACTATCAAGGTCATTATTTATCCATGCCTGCATTTATTTTAAAAAAAATTTTTATGTCATAAAATGTGATCAAGTTTTGTAAAGGTGTCAATTGTCATGAAAAATAAGTGCATACGCTAAAATTTCTACTGAGTAAACATTAAGGTTTTTCAGGTTTAGTTTTACTTTTTTATTCAGATAGATAATTTTTTTCTTGTTTAACTTTCTGTTAGATCTCTCAAGTTCTTCAGAAAGGAATGCTAATTCTCCTACAATTATTGTCTTACTATCTAGATTTTTTCCATATTAATTAGGTTTTCCTAAATGTAATAACTTTTCAATGTGATGTGTGTATAAATGTATACACACACATATTTACTACTGATATTGTTTCCATTTCTATGATACCTTTAATCATAATATAGTTTTCCCCATAATAATACATATTTTTTATTGTTGCATTAAGTGAAATCTTGATTGCAACTTCTGTGGTATTCACCTAAAGCAAAATACATTTCAATACCAATCTTTAACTCTACATGTCTCTCTATGTTAAAAGTATTTTTATATGCAAAAATTCATTGGCTTCTGTTATCATTTTAATGTTGAGTTCAGACCATTAACCATCAAGGTTATCATTGTTAAATTTGGTTTTAGGGTATATAAGCATTTTTGAGGGAAAAAAGTCTGGATCACTGTTTTAGTTTAAAACTATCTCACCTGAAACTCTGCCCTCACACACACACACACACATAGATTATATTTTAATAACTATTCATTTTTTTAATTTCCTTTGTCTTGTCCAGATAAAGTTACAGCTCAGTAGAGTCACATTTCATTCTATATCTCTGTTTAAATGACCCTTATCTGTGGTCTTGATCTGAGAATACTAATTCATTTTTCTTCTCATTCCAACTTTCTTCTCCTGGGATTTTGTTTCTGCGTGATCCCCATCACTGTGTGACCTGTGAAAAGCTTATCAATTTTTTTCACAGTGACCCTCAGACAAGGTACAACTTAGCAACAAGAGTTTTCACTAACTTTTATCATTCAGATAATGCTCACTTGTCTTCAGTTGGATTCTGCCATACCCTGGAAGTACTTTTCAGTATTTGAAATACCCACTATCAACACAAAGTACCAGCAAGCACATGTATTTAGAATTTTTTTTTTGTAATTTTTAAAGCTTTTTTCATAATAGCTAGCATTACTTTGCCAGATTTTTTATTTGAACTTTGAGTTGCTTAAAAACAAACACACTTTAATGCATATATCTTTTTCCTTTATTATAGAAGAAAAGGGGTCTCCCTGTTGGCTGAAAGAAAAAAAATGATCCTCTGGATGTTAGCCTTTCTAATCATATTCTATTTATTGTGGAATTGCAAAGGACTTCTAAGGATTGCTGACATCAATGATAAGTATGTCTTCATCACTGGATGTGACACGGGCTTTGGAAACTTAGCAGCAAGAACTTTTGATGAAAAAGGATTTCGTGTGATTGCTGCTTGTCTGACAGAGTCTGGATCCAGAGCTCTCAAGGCAGCAACGTCTGGAAGGCTTCAAACTGTGCTTTTGGATGTGACAGACCCAGACAATGTAAAAAGGACAGCCCAGTGGGTGAAAGATGAGGTTGGGCAAAAAGGTGAGTGACATGGGGGAATACCCTAAGCAAATTAAATGTTCCTTCATTTTAGCTAACCATTAAAATATGCATTCCTATTTTGGTAACCCATCTGTTTTGGTTTATCCCACCGGAATGTGGTTTTTAAGCTTGTGTGTGTGTGTGTGTGTGTGTAGTGTGTGTCATGTTTTCTTTGGCAGTCTGGAGAAGGCTATGGACAAACTATTTCTCAGAATAGTATTTCTGAACACATAAAACAAAATACATAGGATTACAAAAGAAAACAGTGATAACTTAACAGTTATCAATAAAAAAAATACAAGTTACGGACTTTGGATGAAGAATTTTTACCCTACATATAGTTAAATTCTAGGCTCTATCTCAGGCCTGAACAACTTGTGTCCTCCCAAAGGCTTTCCGGTGGCCCACGAAAATTGACGAGGATACAAGGTGTTTTCTTCTACATTTTTTGGTGGATCTCCCAAAATCCTTTGGCAGGCCACAGGTTGGATAGAACAGGACTGTTCTATCTAAATGATGGATCTGCTTGACATTATTCTTTCTTGTACTAAGCAAGTTTGGAATCATAGGGAAGACAATGACCAGTCCTGTAAGTATAGGAAACAATTCCTGACTGGTCCTAGGTAACACTTTGTACTCCTTATACTCTATCCCAAAACGAACTGTGGACGTGCTTTTCATTCTGTTGTCTTGAAGGTCGATACCTCCCCAATCAGGAAACTGCTCACAAATTTCATAGCCTCATCTAAATACATGCATTAATTAGAGATAGGACCAGGAACTTTTGGATTTTCTAGAGCTTTTCTAGAGCTTTTTCTTCAAGCCTGATGAAAAAATAATGGAACACTGTTATACATATATGTCACACATTTTTGCCAAAACTGCTATTTTCTAGAAAGTGAGATGGTTTTTAAAGCCTTGAATGGAGTTTTGAATATTCCCAGGTACCACTTTTTTTCTAAGAAAATCAATCATGCTTTATGATCCTCTATCATTGATTTATCATAGAGTTAGGACTTTAAGTGTCCAGAGATTTTTTTAGGCTTAGAGAAGTTTCACATCTCTATAGGGATTTTGGAAATACTTAAATGCTTTGTATTATGTAGATAATCCATATGGACAAATGAATTTTTTAGCTCAGGTGATCGGTCAATAAGTATTTCTTAAATGACTGCTATTTGCCAGACATAATGCTAGGTACTAGGGAAACAAAGAGCTGCAAGACAGTCTCTGCTCTCAAGTACTCACAATTACTTTTTCTTGAATGTTGTGACATGATAAACAGGGTATTTCAGTGTAGCTTGGCTCCTACCTTATAAAAGATGAGACACAAAGTCATACACTCAGAAGGACACTGAACTGGGAGTCC
The DNA here is from genome assembly GCA_023548195.1 of Bettongia penicillata ogilbyi. Lineage (NCBI taxonomy): Eukaryota > Metazoa > Chordata > Mammalia > Diprotodontia > Potoroidae > Bettongia > Bettongia penicillata. The sequence continues at coordinate 1,979,810 of JAJHZJ010000174.1, forward strand.
AAAACTCTGAGTCTGAATTTCAAAAGACTCAAGTGAAGACCCTTAAGTCAGTCAGTGATTAAGCATTTATTAAGTACCTACTATGTGTCAGGCACTGTGCTAAAAGCTGGGAATACAAAAAAGGGGGAAAATTCCTGCCCTTAAGGAGTTCACATCCAAAAGGAGATACAACATGTAAATACCTGAAGGCATACAAGATGTTGTGGGTTGTTTATCAGTTGTATCAGTCTAGTCTGGCTTTTTGTGATCCCATTTTGGACTTTCTTGGCAAAGATACTAAAACGGTTTGCCATTTCCTTCTCCAGCTCTCATTTTACAAATGAGGAAGCTCAAGCAAATAGATATAAGTAACTTTCCCGGTGTTGCACAGCCAGAAAGTGTGTGAGACTGGATTTGAACTCAGGTCTTCCTGACTCCAGGCCTGGCATTCTATCCATTGTGCCACATAACTGCCCCTATACAAAATATACAGAGTAAATGCACAGTAATTTCACAGGGGAAAGCACCACTAACTGTGGGGACCAGGTAATAGCTTCTAGAAGATATAGGACTATGTTGAGTTGTGGAGGAAGTCAGTTAATCTAACATACAACGTTAAGGAAGGAGGGCATTCCACACATGGGAAATGGCCAGTGAAATGGCAAGATGAGAGATGGGTCCTTTTCCCTTTTTTTGGATGTCTTTGGGATATAGACCTGGCAGTGGTGCTGCTGGATCAAAGGGTATGCACAGCCCTTTGGGCATAGTTCCAAATTGTTCTCCAGAAGGGTTGGATCAGTTCAAAACAATGCATTAATGTCCCAGTTTTCTCACATCCCCTTCAACATTCAACATTTTCTTTGTTTTGGCACATTAACTACTCTGATAGATATAAGGTGGTACATCAGAGTTACTTTAGTTTGCATTTCTCTAATTAGTGACAGAGCATTTTTTCATATGCATATAGGCAGCTTTGGTTTCTTTGTCTGAAAACTGCCTGTTCATACCCTTTGACCATTTATCATTTGGGAAATGACTTGTATTTTTATAAATTTGACTCAGTTGTCTATGTATTTGAGAAATGAAATCTTTATTAAGCTATTTCCCTACTTTTTTGTTTTCCATATAATTTTGGTTGCATTTAGTTTTGTTTATTTGAAAATTTTTGAATTTTATGATCAAAATTGTCTATTTTACATTCTGTAATGTTCTCTGTATCTCCTTTGGTCTCCAATATACCATCCTCTCTTTTATCAGTCCCCCTCCTCTTTCTACGACCCTCTTCCCTTTTTTACTTCCTTACAGGGTAAGATAGATTTCTATATCCAACTGACTGTGTATGTTATTCAGTGCTCGAGCCAATTTTGATGAGTATAAGGTTTAAGTGTTACCCACCAACCCCCTTCCCATCTTCCCCTCCATTATATAGTTTGTACCTCTTTTTTGTGAGATAATTTACCCCATTCCATCTCTGTACCTCACCTCTTTCTTCCAGTGCAATTTTTCTCACCTTTTTATTTGTTTTTTGAGGTATCATCCCATCAAAGTCACCTTATAGCTACAGTCTCTATCTACTATCTATAGTAGTAGATCTATAATCAATATAATCTACAATTGTAGATCTACTATCCACTCTATCTTCTAATTGCTCTTATGGTAATAAAGTTGTTAAGAGTTACAAATATTATCTTGTCATATAGAAATATAAGCAGTTTAACCTTTTTCAATTTCTTATGTTTTCTCTTTCTTGTATCCCTTTTACCTTTTTATATTTCCCTTGACTCTTGTATTTGGAGGTCAGATTTTTTATATGGCTCCAGTATTTTAATTAAAAATGTCTGAAAGTCCTCTATTCTGTTAAATGTCCATTTTCCTCCCAAAAGGTTAAATTCAATTTTGCTGAGTAGGTATTTCTTGGTTATAATCCTAACTCATTTGACTTCTGGTATGTCATATTCCAATCCCTCAGATTCTTTGGAAGCTGCCAAATCCTGTGTGATGCTAACTATAATTTCATTACATTTGATATTCTGTTTCTTTTTGGTTGCTTGCAATACATTCTATTATAGATACATACAGCTCTAGAATTTGGCTATGATGTTCCTGGGAGTTTTCATTTTGGGATCTTTTTCAGGCAATGATCAGTGGATTCTTTCAAATTCTATTTTGCTCTCTGGTTCTAACATATCAAGGCAGTTTTCTTTGATAATTTCTTGAAAGATGTTGTCCAGGCTTTTTTTATTGTGACTTTCAGATAGTTTAATAATTCTTACATCTTATATCTTATATCTCTCATTGATCTATTTTTTCTCGATCTATTTTTCAAATGAGAAATTTCACATTTTCTTCTTTTTTTTTACTTTTTAAATTTTGTTTTATTGTATTTTGCTATCTCATAGAATCATTAGTTTCTACTAGTTCAATTCAACTGAAAAACAACCCACAACATCTTGCATGTCCATAGGTATTTACATGCTGTATCTCCTTTTGGATGTGAACTCCTTAAGGGCAGGAATTTTCCCCCTTTTTTGTATTCCCAGCTCTTAGCACAGTACCTGACACATCGTAGGTGCTTAACAAATGCTTAATGACTGACTTTCTTAAGGATCTTCACTTGAGACTTTTGAAATTCAGACTCAGATTTTTGGACTCCTAGTTCAGTGTCCTTCTGTGTACATGACTTTGCATCTCATCTTTTATAAGGTAAGAGCAATTTTAAGAAATTCCTTTCTTTAGCAAACCTTTGTACTGCCTTTTCCATTTGACCAATTCTATTTTTTAGGGAGTTATTTTCCTCAGTAAATTTTTATATACCTTTTCCCATGATTCTTTTTTTCATGAATCTTTTCTATTACTTTCATTTATTTTCCTACTTTTTTCTTCTCCCTTTCTAATATGCTTTTAAAAATCTTTTTTAAGGCTCTTCCTGGGACTGAGACCACATGTGATTTTTCTTTGAGGCATCACATGAAGCCATTTTGACACTATTGTCCTCTCCTAAATTTATGCCTTGATACTATCTTTCTCTAACTTTCTGCAGTAAAGCTTTTTTTTGCTTGTTTTTTCTGCTCTTTTTTGTGACTTGGTGTTTTTGTTTTTTTAATTTATTATTATTTTATTTGTTTTCAGTGTTCTACAATCACTTCCATATATCTTAGATTTTTTTCCCTTCCTTCACCCTCCTTCCCCCCTACCTCCCATTCCCTTCCTGAGACAGTATACAATTTTATATAGGTTCGACACATACATTCCTATTAAATACATTTTCACCTTAGTCATGTTGCCTAGAAGAATTAAAATGAATGAGAGAAATCACAAAACAAAACAAAACATAATACAAAAGAAAATGATCTGTTTCATTCTGTGATCAAATTCCATAGTTCTTTCTCTGGATATGGAAGGCATTTTGCCTTAAGAGACCTTTGGGAATTTTTCAAGTCCTTGCATTGCAATGAAGTACTAAGTCTACCAGAAAAATTTCTCACACACTGTGGTTGTTGCTGTGTACAAAGTTCTCCTGGTTCTACTCCTTTCACTCAGCATCAGTTCATGTGAGTCTTTCCAAGTTTCTCTGAAGTCTTCCTGTTCATCATTTCTTATAGCACAGTAGTATTCCATTACATTCATATAGCACAACTTGTTCAGCCATTCCCCAATTGATGGGTATCCCCTTGATTTCCAGTTCTTGGCCACCACAAAGAGAGCTGCTATAAATATTTTTGTACATGTAGGACCCTTTTCCATTTTTATGATCTCTTGGGGATACAGTCCTAGTAGCGATATTTCATTGCTCTCCAGAATGATTGGATCAGCTCACAGCTCCACCAACAGTGAATTAGGGTTCCAGTTTTTATGTGAGAGTTAGGCCATGACCCTGCACTATCCCAAGCTTTTTATGCTAGGGCTCTGGGCCCTTTTACTGGCTTTCACTAGGCTTCAGGGCTTAGCTTCTTGCTGTCTCTGGAGGGTAGGCTTCCCTTCTGCCTTATTCTGAGGTTTGAGGCCTCCCCACTGGCCTCAATTGGGGGAAGGTTTAATGCTGGCCTACTCCAGGGCTGGGGCCTTCCTGCTGGGCTGCTATGGTAACATAGTGTTTGGGTGTCTGGCCCAGGAGGAGAGATCTTGTTGCTGGTGGGCCCCAGGAGCCAGGTGCTACTGCTGGGTTGCTATGGAAACAGGGCCTCTCTCCTAGCAGACCCTGGAAGAATCATTTTGTTGCTGATCTGCCTGAGGGGCCCTGATGTTGAGTTGCTATGGAAACAGTTTCTCCACTGATTAATCTCAAGGGCAGGGTCTCACTGTTGGCCACTTGTGGGCTGGGGCTTTACTTTATTCTCAAAGAGGACCAAAATGACATCACCATGATAAAGTAATGTTTCAGTATATAAGACTGTGGCTGATAAGACCAATACAGGCTCTATCACAGATTGGGCACAGATAGTCTGTGCAAACATTTGGGGTGGTTACTCCAAATTTGCATATCCTTCGTTTACTTTGTGTTGTTTCAATTCTGCTTTGCTCATAAAGCACAGCACCGTTGCTAATGTGGGCATGCCATGCAGAGTGGTAGTGTGCAAGTGTCTCAGATGTCATACAATCAGTTCCAAAGTTCTTGAGAGAGACCTTGAGAGTGTCCTCATATCACTTCTGGCCACCATGTGATCTCCTGCCCATGTGAGTTCTCCATAAAACAGTCTTTTTGGCAAGCGTGCATTTCGCATTCAAACAACATGGCCAACCTATCAGAGTTGTGCTCTCTGAAACATGTTTGAATGCTTGGCAGTTTAATTCAAGCAAGGACCTCAGTGTCTAGTACCTTATCCTGCCAGGTGATCTTCAGAGTCTTCCTAAGACAGTTCAAATGGAAGCAATTCAGTTTCCTGGCATAATGCTGTCAGACTATCCAGGTTTCACAGGCATATAGCAATGAGGTCAGCACAACAGCTCTGTAGACCTTCAGTTTGGTAGTCAGTCTAATACTTCCTCTCTCCCATACTTTTCTTCGGAACCTCCCAAACTCTGGCAATGCTTGTGCAAACCTCATTGTCAATGTGTACATCCCTAGAAAATACACTACCAAGCTAAGTGTATCCACACTTATCCACAGCATTCAAAACTTCTTCATTTGTTGTACCTCATAGATGATGTGGCAGTGGCTGATGGAGCACCTTTGTTTTCTTGGAGTTAATTATTAGGCCAAAATTAGCACAGGCAGCAGAGAATTGATCCATACTTTGTTGTATCTCAGCTTCAGAGGCTGCATTGAGTGCACAATCCTCTGCAAACAGAAAATCTCCCTCCACTTTGGTCTGGGCTTGTAGCTTGTCAAATTGAAAACTTACCATCAGTATGGTAGTTGACCTTGATACCATGTTCATCCTCACTGAAAACATTTGACAACATGGCTGGAAACATCATGCTAAAAGCATGGGAGCAAGCACACAGCCCTGATTCACTCCAGTGGTGACCGGGAAGGCACAAGAGCATTGTCCACTATCCAGAACCCAGGCAAACATGCCATCATGAAGTTGACGTACAACACTGATGAACTTCTCTGGGAGACCAAATTTTGACATAATTTTCCATAAGCCCTCATGACTAACAATGTCAAAGACCTTCATCAGATCTACAAACATTGTGTACAGATCTCTGTTCTGTTCCTGGCACTTCTCCTGGAGCTGTCGGTCAGCAAACACCATATTGACTATTCCTCAGTCCTTTCTGAAGCCACACTGACTCTCAGGTATCCTGGGGCTTTACTACTGGTCAACTGTAGGGTCAAGGCCTTGTAGGTAGCTTGGGCTGAGGGTGGGGTCAGTGAAGGAGGGTCTTTCTGTGATGCATAGACTGCTCACTTGTGTAGGGGGTGGCTGGTTTACAGGAGGGTGAGGCCTCATGAGTGGATTGCCCCAGGGTGGCGCCTTGCTGCAGACCCTCTGCTGTGAAGCTGGCTATGACTGCTACTGCTCTTGGACCTCCCTCCCCTCCCACTCCAATGAGTGCTGATCAGCAGCTTCCCTGCTCCTAGATCAATTCTGAGGCAGTTTTCTAGTTGTTAGGAGAGGACTTTGGGAGGGCTTCAGAGGGTTCCTTCCTCACTCTGACATCTTGTCACCAGAAGTGGAATTTCATCTGAATCCTATGTCATCCTTGCATTGTTGTTGTGAACAGTAAATAACAATAGTACTTTACATTTGTACAGCACACTGACATTTGCAAAGTATTTGAAGTTTGTTATCTTATTTAATCCTTATAACATCCCCACGTGGTAGGAACCATCATTATCCTCATTTTAAAAGTGAAGGAAGAGAAGCTGAAAAGAGGGTAAGTGACTTGCTCAGGGTCACACTGGTAATAAATGACTGAGGTAGGATTTGGACTCTGGTCTTCTTGCCTCTAAGTCTAATACTGTAGTCCTTATGTCAGAATAAGGGAAAGTATGTAAGAGTGCTGTGCAATACACTGAAAGCTCTATCTAAATGTTAAGCATTATTACTTATATTGACTAATTCCTCCTGTTCTCTTATCCCTTTGCGTATGAGAGAATAAACGCTGACTTAAGCTTCACTATGACTGTTCCCACCCTCAGAGATGGACTTAGATTTCTAAAGTTGCTGGTTCAACAACCATTTCACACAAGAAGCAGTTCCCAGAAATGCAGTCCTAGGATACCTCAGAGATCATATAGTCAAACCCTCTCATTTTACAGATGAGGGAATAGAGGCCAGGAAAGATCAAATGTCCACCAGGGAAACACAAAGAGAGTGCACACACTTGTCCTCAGGAATATCACAATCCAACTAAGCAGGGGATGAGAGGATGAACAAGTATACAAATACCTGTAAGAGAGAAGGAAAAGAACAAAGGAAAGACCCAGGTGTATTGATAGAAGAAATCTGAGAGGAGGTCACTTTACCTGGAAAAGTCAAAGTAGGATGTAGCATCCAAGGTGGATCTGGAAAGAGAGGAGAGATTTCAGTGATGGAAATGTGAAGGGTGGTGGAGGCTGGAGGTAACCCACTCCAGATAACTGGAACTGAGTTAACAGTGGTATGCAGATGGGAAAAGTCAGGATGAAAACAGGTGATAGTGACTAGCACACCTTGGCCGAAATATAGAAGATGTGAAGGGGAGTTAGTTGTTTGAAATAATTTGTGGCAAAGGTTCAAGAGACACTGTACACAGTAACAGCCACAGTGTGAGATGACTGACTTTGATACACTTAGCCCTTCTCAGCAATGCTAGGATCTAAAACAGTTCCAAAGAACTCATGATGGAAAATGCCATCCACATGCAGAGAAAGAACTATAGAGTCTGAAGGTGGAGTGAAACAGACTATTTTCTTTTTTGTTTTGTTTTGTTTTGATTCACATAGTTCCTTCCATTTGTCCTAATTCCTCTATACAACATGATTAATGTGAAAATATATTTAATAGGGTTGTAAGTGTAGAGTCTATATCAAATTGCATGCCACCTTGGGGAGGGAGGAAGAAAAAATTTTAAACTTATAGAAATGAATAATGAAAACTAAAAATAAATAAACTTTAAAAAGAGACATAATTTCTGGGTAAATTAATCATTTTATTAACAAGGCCAGCATACTTATTAATAAAAGGGTGGTCATTTGACCAACTCTCTCTTAGACCGAAGACCTCTCGTTGGACCAAAGAGCCTTCACAACTGAATTCTCAGTTTATATGCCCTTGGGAGAATAGGCGTTCTGAAGGTGGTAATCAACTCTGACTGGCTGGCATTTAATGAGAAAATGAATATATTACAATGAGAGTCTTGAGGTACTTGACTTGGATCACCCAAATCTTGGTCAAAGGGACATCAATTTTCATATCATGTGTCTGACAAATGGGAGGGGTCACATTTTCCCAGACCTGTCTGAACAAACACAATGAACAGGACTCATTAGTTTAAACTTAGAACTTCTTTTACTGTCTGATTAGATCTTGGCCTGGGTAAGTCTCTACCTAAGAGTTTCCACTCTCTCTGCTGTCTGAATAAGGAAGTAGAAAACAGAAACAACCTTGGTCCTAATACAATAATTAGTTATCAATAAAAGAGAGAAATAATTCTCTCAAAGATTAATTAGGTAGGTTGCATTCTGTGAATGACTGAATGCCAGGTTCAGGACTTTTGAAAGAGCCAAATGTGTTTCATTTGTCCTTCAGACCCTCGTCTACATCACCTAGCAGACCATGAAAGATATTGAATCTGCAATTTGATGAACATTGGACAAAGAACAGTGGGCATTCCAGACAAGATAGTCTGTCTGCCATCCTTTTCAGGATTGTTTGTCACTACCTTAGGCTTATTTTCTCCTCTTTGTTCCAGGGCTTTGGGGACTGATCAATAATGCTGGCATTCTTGGGGTACTGGCTCCCACTGACTGGCTGACAGTAGAACACTTCAGGGAGACCTTTGAAGTAAATCTATTTGGTCTTATTAATGTGACACTGAACATGCTGCCTTTGGTCAAGAAAGCTCAAGGGAGGATAATCAACGTCTCCAGCGTAGGTGGCCGGCTTGCTTTCTGTGGAGGTGGCTATACTTCATCTAAGTATGCGGTGGAAGGGTTCAATGACAGCTTAAGGTAAAAACATAAACAGCATGATGGAAAAATAGTATGAGCTTTGCTTTTTATACTTTATTCTAAATAAAGACATGATGATGATTGTAATAGTAGTTAGGTGAGTTAGCAAATAACAAATAAAAGATGGATATTTGTATAGGGAGTTAGGTAATTTAACAGTGAGCTACACAACTGACATCCCTATAATTTGCAAATTCAGTAGTGTCCCCTTGTTGAAACCTTGCAACAAGATATTATTGGGAAGGGAAAGATCACTAGACTTAGAGAAAGCAGACTTAGGTACCTTTCCTAGCTCTGCTAATTATTACCTGTATGACCTTGGGTAAGTCACTTAACCTCTCTGGGTCTTGGTTTTCTCTTCTATAAAAAGGAGTCAGTTTAGATTATGATATTAATTTTTTCTACAACTGGCTTGTGACCCAGCTACAATTGTTTAGTGGTGTTTTTTTTTCTTTTTGGACATTCTCTTTTTGTTTGTTTTTATTATTTACTTACTTATTTTGAAAATTGATTTTTTTATTTTGATTTCCAAATTTTCCCCCTTCCTCTAGCCTTTCCCTCACTTTTTGAGAATTCAAACACTATGATATACATTATCCCTATAATGTCATTCAAGATATATTTTCATATTATTCATTTTGCAAAAGGAAAAAGTGAAAAAAGTATGTTTCAATCAGTGCTCAGAGTTCATCAGTTTTCTCTCTGGAGGTGGACAGTATTTTATATCAAGTCCATTAGAATTGTCTTGGATCTTTGTTTTGATCAGAGAAGCTAAATCTTTCACAGTTGATTATCACTGGTCTTGCTGCTACAGTGTACAATGTTTTCTCCTGGTTCCTCTCACTTTACTTTGCATCACTTCATTTGGTTTTCCCAAGTTTTTTCTGAAACAATATTCCTCATCACTTCTGACAGCACAATAGTATTTCTTCACAACCACATGCCACAGCTTGTTCAGTCAGTCCCCAAATGATGGACATCCCCTCAGTTTCAATTCTTAGCCAGCACAAAAAGAACTGCTATAGATGTTCTTTGTGCATATAACTTTTTTCCCTTTTTCCACGATCTGTTTGGGATACAGATCTAGTGGTGGTATTGTAGGATCAAAAAATATGCACAGTTTTATAGCCCTTTGGTTATAGTTCCAAATGGCTCTACAAAATCGTTGGACAGGTTCAAAACTCCATCCACAATGCATTAGTGTCCCCATTTTTCCACATTCTTTCCAGTATTCGTCATTTTCCTTTTCTGTCATGTTACCTAGGTGTAAGGTGATACCTCAGAATTGCTTTAATTTGTGCTTTGGAGCATTTTTTCATGTGACTATTGGTAGCTTTGATTTTTCCTTCTGAAAACTGCCTGTTCATATACTTTGACCATTTATCTATTGAGTTTTTTAGACATTCTCTTCATCCAACCTTACCGCCACATCTTAGTACTTAAAATAGGAATAACGGTAGCTCCCATTCATATATGTAATATATATATGTATGTATGTATATATATGTATGTATGTATGTATATATGTGTGGGTATGTATGCATTCGCATTTATACATATACAAATTTACACATGCACATTTAAACATATACAAATGTATAAATGTATATACATAAATAGTTTATGTTTAAGTTGTATTTACGTATAAACAACTTATAAAGCACTTTTGCTTATATTATCTCATTTGATACTAGAAGAAACTTTGTGAATGTGAAATCATTTGAGAAGGCCCTCCCTAGTCATAACTTACTATCTCGTTTGAGCTCCTCAAAACCACCTTAGAAGATAGATATGGAAACAGGAGTTATCATTCTCATTTTATAGAAGGACCTGAGGTTTAGAGAAGGTAAATGGTTTGCCCACACTCACTTACCTAGTTAGACTCTGTTACTTAATGCCCATGTGATCTTGGGCAAGTCCCTTAACCTCTTTTTACCTCAATTTCCTCATCTGTAAAACGAAAGTTGACCAAGATGACCTCCAAGGTCTCTGCTAGCTATAATCCTTAGTGGGAGAGACCCTCTGTCTCCCTTTCAGAATGACTTTCTAAAGATGATAAATGTACTCCATGTGTCTGAAGGGAATTTGGAATGGGGCTTTCTAGTAGAATTCTGTGGTCCTCTCCTTTTATTCCTGTCCAAAAGGAAGTGCTAGTCGGTTCCTTCTGTCTGAGCAAAGATAAAGGTCTTTGGAGATTAAAATCCCAGCTCAATCACCTCTGATAAACTATAAAATATAAGTAGTGATACTGCAAGTTCTTTGCTCTATAGGAGCATCAGCCATTAAATTAAGATTGTTGGATAGAAGGAGAGACTCAGAAAACTCCAGGCCAGGAGTCGGTTCTTAACCCTTTTCTTGATCATGGATTGTGTCTGGCAGCCCCGTGAAACCTCTTCTCTAAATAACAACTTTTAAATTCATAAAATAAAATATAGAAGATTGCAAAGGAAAATAATTCTATTGAAATGCAATTATCAAAACATATATTCTTTAAAATTCATAGATGTTAGGTTAAGAACTTCTGTACTAGGGAACCATTCTTTCATTAATACTAAGAGAACCTACTTCAGCATTTTGATTTGTCTCCATTTTCTTAGATTTCTAGAATAACACTGGAGGGTTTGAAACAAGAGTGGTATAAGACTATTATGGTGAGATTTCTAAATGATTTATAACTCCAGTGACTCCATGAAGCATTCTGTGATTGTAGAATTTGCATTTCAAGGATCCATCTCATTATCATTATTCATTATAGCTTTCATAAATTGGCTACTCCCTAGGCATATCATAGCTATCGTTATCATCATCATCCTCTAAAGTATTTATTAAACACATTTCACCAGTTGTTGCTGAAGGCAATATGTGAGACAAATTAGAAATAGTTTTGTCTTCTGGGAATTTGAATCATATATTATAGGTTTAGAATGAGAAGGGGCTTTATAGATCATCTAGTCTAACCCCCTCATTTTACAATTAAGAGCACTATGGCCCAGAGATTACAGAGTGACTTGCCCAAAGTCATTCATTCAGGAACCAAGATGGGATTTGATGCTAGGACCTCTGATTCCAAATTAAGTGTTTTTTCCCATTGTACTATGCTGCCTGCAGGTTAATCCAGTCAATCAGTCATTCAATAAATATCAGTTTATTGTGTATTTGCTCTATGCTAGGAACTGTCTCTGTTCCTATGGATAGAAAGTGAAATAGTCCCTTCCCTCAAGAATTGTACTGAAGGAGAAAACATCTACATATAGTTGTAGGTATAGACATATATAGATATAGATACAAACATGGGTTAAATATGGATAAGAATATGGATGAGAACAGGTATCAGACGTAGCTCTAGACATAGCTATAAACTATATCTATGTATATATGTACCTGTATATATATATGTATATACAAAATATACAATATACAGTATTTCAAATATGTGTAGTGTTTATATTATTTGAGGATAAGAGTAAGATCTCTAATAGCTGAGAGTATCAGGAAAATCTTCATGTTTATTGAATGGTGAGATGTGAGCCACACGTATAGTATAGCTTATGTTACAAACTTTAGCTTACCAATTCGAGATCAAAATATGCCCCTGAAATGAATGAATGAAGGCAGCAATACAGAAAGCGGTCCAATATTGTCATTCAAGACTTCCCATCTTATGCTAAGAGCTGCGGACTGCCATGTTACCAAAGAAGGAAATGCTATGATGCTAAAGTCTTATTATGATGGCATTCTCCAGTCTTATATCAGGGCCACCTTTACTTTCCTTTGATCTCAGTCCATACCACCCTACTCTAGAAGCATGTGAGGTTGCATGTGGACTTAGTCATTGGCCATAATCACTTAATTATCAGTGATCACTGGCTCATGTGGGACTGGCTCATGGAGCTTCTCTTAGAATACAGATCTGTCATGAATGTAAATAATGTGGCAAAACCAGATTTCCCTCCCTAGGAGAAGGGTGGAGAATGGCAGTGAGTAATGAATGAAGAAGAAGCCAGCAGTGAAAAATGGTGTCTCTGCCTATGCCAAAGTCTAAAAGAAATGTAAATATAGGTATTGTTCTTGGTGTTGGGAACAAAATGACCAAAAGAAATCACAAGGAGC